>CAXIVR010000004.1:40121639-40824139 GCA_964035755.1 Teleogryllus oceanicus | reverse complement strand
GCATCAAAGGTGCAAGTTATAAGGTCAATAATCTGCAAAAGGTCTGTGATAGGCCTGTAAAAGATAACTTAGAATCATATTTGATGTTGATATTTTAAATGTATATTTCCTTGCTACTTAGTATATATTTATTTAGATGCATAAGCATGAAGAATTTGCCTCCGGGCGAAAACTCAAAGCAAATTAAATACATTGTGTGTATAGATTTTGCAAGATACTTCAGAATCATTCGCGTGAGCATTCCTGAAAATGTCACCGTTGCGTCGGTCAGACACTAGCGGATCTTTATTAATTGACATCTTACTGAACGGTCCCTTTCTTCATTGTTTCAATCTCAAAGCAGCGTCCGACATTCTCGACCATTCTCTGGCGAAATGTAAATCAAAAGAGCGGCTGTAATGTTGAAAAGCTGATTTAATATAATTCTGCTTTTGATACACGCAGGCCGCAGAAACTAGACTTCGAGCGACGAACCTGGGCACGCAGCTGACCACACAGAGAAGGGAGATGGTTACACTGACCACCTTCTCAAAAACATTGACTTTTCGACCGGCAGCCTCGGCAAAAAATTAAAAGTAAATAAATAAATTTTAAAAAATTAAAAAAATATATTCATATGTCGTGTAAGAAAACACACAAGGAAAACAGTGATATAAATTTCTAACATGCACACAATACATTTCTGGGCAATTACAATCCCTCGCGCACTATGGGCTACGCTATGTTTTCTGAATAGCGAGAT
This sequence comes from Teleogryllus oceanicus, assembly GCA_964035755.1. Lineage (NCBI taxonomy): Eukaryota > Metazoa > Arthropoda > Insecta > Orthoptera > Gryllidae > Teleogryllus > Teleogryllus oceanicus. Next base: position 40,823,397 of record CAXIVR010000004.1, on the reverse strand, counting down.
AGCTCTTCTAGCCCTACGCAGTGCCTCCCTTCTCGTGCGTTTTGTTTAAACGGTCGGCGAGAGCATACATCTCTTGCGAACTCTACATCGCCGGACCGCAGGTTTATCAATTGATTTTTCGTGTTTCCGGGCGCGTCAACTTTTTCGGTCATTAGTCCCGTGTAGGGACGTGTCTTTTCTCGGTAGATGGTGGTGATCTTCCCCTGCTGGATGGCGAGATCCGGCGCCGACCTACCGTCGGCTAGTGGGGTTTCTCCATAACCGGGATTCTCCTACCAGCGGGGCACCGCAACAGCCGGGACTGGCTGTAAGCTCCCGACCGGTTCCCGGAATATGTGGTAGTGTAGTGCATGTTAGTGTAAGTGAGTGTGTAAGGGGAGAGATAGGACAAGGAAGAGGAAGGACAGATCGCGCGGGGTCCGTGGCCCGTTTGGTAGGGTACTGCTCCGGCATTCGCCTGGTGCTGATCGGAGAAACCACGGAAAACTATCGATCAGAGCATCCGGCCGCTAGAATTCTCCTTCAGGCAGCGACTGAATTCGACCTAGCTCCAAAGCTAGTGTCGAAAATCCTGCCGTCGTCAGGACTCGAACCTTGGATCTCCCAGACAGAGGCGCTGCAGTGATATCAGTTGATGCACTGAGCTACCGCTCCCGGTCAGGTTTATTAAAGTTGCTGTGGGTCATGCGGGATGGGTTAAAGGGGAATGGGGATTACTGTGTCTCCTTGAAATTCATGTCAAGACGGCACTTTCCTATACGCAATTCAGAGTGCAGGAAATTATTTTCGCTAATAAGAAAATAAATGTTCAAATGGGAAACCTCAACCAAATGGATAGCGTGAAGGACATTGTTTTTCCATAATTTACTGAAGGAAGTTCGTTCAAACACATAGAATGTATTTTATTAACGAACAGTGAACAGTTCTACTGGACTTGATATGAAGTTCAGTATTCAACTTTGTAAATCAGTTTTGCTCACAACTTTCGAGCTCAAACCTACTGCTACACACACATAGCACCCAAATAGTACACGAGAGACGAAGCTAATAACTATCTTAACTCATTCTCAAATTTTACCGACATTTCGATAACTGAAACCGACGCCAACTTCCAACTCATCTGCAATATAATTCATATTAGTATAGTATATATTGTTCATCAATAACATTAATCTGATCTATTTTTATCTTCATCAACAATGGAACTTTTTGTTAACTATCAAACAGGTAGAAAATAAATATTTTACTGCAAACAACATGATCTTAAATTATCATTGGTAATTTCAAGAGTGTCTTGGAAATTGACGATAAAAACTTGAATCGCGAAGCGACGAGTGGATTGATTCAAGTATAAAAATGTCCAGAGCACCACAAGTTGAATTTAATAGGACTATTTCACGAAGGAAATTTAATGTAATAATCCAGTTAATTAACCCTCTGATGCAGAAGTGGGGTCTTCGAGGCCCGGTGGTATTTTTAATTTGAAATAGCTTGATGATGCGGTACCATTATTGTAATATAAAGAACGGTTTGTGTGTGTTTTCGGAGAATTCGAGATCTTTTTAAATTATGTTTTATTATTTGATTGTTTTTGTACATAGATAAGTTCCTATAAGGAGGGAGGATAATGTTTGAATATGGTGAATATTAGAGAAAAATTTATGGGATAGGTAAGCAATGTGGTGAATGATGAGGTCGAGGTTGAATTCATTATGTAATTCATGATTTGATATGAATCACAGTGCATTAGTGATGGTACGGAGAATTCGAGTTATTCGAAACCCAATTATGGCTCACTTTTTTAAATATGCTTTTATCACAGACGTGGGGCATCGAAAGCGCGGCGGACGCGATGTGATGTACAATCCTGCACGTGCCGTTCATCGGAGTGCAACGAGAGACGATTGTTGGAAATTTGAGATGCGGGTGTGTCGACAACAAATATGATGTAAAATCAGATAATATGGTGTTTCAGTTCTGTCTGAGAGTGGTCTGCAAGCTAAAATAGTGAAGCGCCTTCAGCTTACTTTGCTCGTGACGTTTGTGTTTTGAAACGATGATTTCACAAGAAGAAATCGGGAATATTCTAAATAAATCAGGAACGAGTCATGTTTGTGAATTTAGTTCAAATGACGATGATGATGATCCCAATTGGAAGCCTTTCCGTTCTTCAAGATACCGTAGAATATCATTTTAAACGAGCAACTGCGTACTGCGTCTTCCAATTTGGATTTAAAGGATTTGAAGTAGCTCTTCAATTCTCTGATTTCTAAAGAATTGAAAGAGGAAATAGTGCGATGCACAAACTGTGAAGCTGCATGCGTACCAAGCAAAATAGACTGAACAATTCTCCAGTGCATGGAACTATTTTTAGTGCTTTGCGAGTATTTGGATTTGAGAGAGATGTTGCTTACACAGTGGAATCAGAATCAGGAGAAAGAAAGCGAGAGTAGAAAATTTGTGTACAGTATTGTAAAAAAATTAATTCACAAAAAGTTTACGCACTTTTCCTTTTCCTTTCAGGTGTTACATATGTCCTTTTAAATTTGACAGGAAGTCCAAAACATTATAATAAATGTCAACGTCATGTTGCCAAACATCCAGTAGTGCTGTCACATGGTGTCTTAATTGCAAATAAAATTGTAGAATATTGCAACAGCAAAGTATTAGTAAATGTGCAACTCTATACTACTCTGAAATAAAAGTGAAAAAATCATTTATAATTCATTGAAAATACATACATTCTAGTAAAAGTATATGCCGGGCCTAGGAGGCCTCACCATTGTAAAGTTGTTTATTCGCGTCTTTCTGCATCAGAGGGTTAAATACATCATGCAGGTTAATCTGATGCATTTACGATTTTTCAGTAAGTTTATTTACTACAGTTATCAATCTCTGCTCATTATAGTATGAAACACTGCCTTCAACATTTAAACAATCGAAAGGAGCCATCTCACTCCTATACTAGATCTAAAAGGTGCAAAATTTCTCCATAACTGATATTTTACGTGGGTAATTCTCTGGGGCGCCCCTGATTGATTAGTAAGGACACTACTTGTTCGCTAGTAGCTGAAATTTCCCAACAGCCGGAGTTTGTAAGATGGTCTTGGCAGTACATGGAAATCTTCTCGAGGCAGGGGGATCCAGTGCCTTTGACTTATGTGCGCCCTAGGCTGTCAAATGTGTTAGCGCCCTTTTAATTTGCTTTTTATAAAACACAAAAGCTATTTATAATATTTTAATAAATTATTGGACGATATTTGTAACCTCAAATATTGTATTATATTATAATTTTTTATTAATTTTATCTGCATATATCAATGGATATATTTGATTAATTAACTCGTTCTTTTGTTACAAATATGGAAATAAATATTTGTATAAAAGCATTCAAAAGTTCGCCTTATGAAATTTTGAATTTGCTGAAATTCGTTCGCCCCCAAAAAATTGTGCACCCCAGGCTGCAGCCTACTCAGCTTGTTCGATAATCTGGCACTGGGGGGATCGCCCGACTAACTACTTAGATGGGGTCGAAAATCCACCATCGTTGGTCCTCCAACCCTCGACCTCTTGGTCAACGAATCTTCAATGGCAGTTTCGCAATTATTGTACATACGTCATCATAACCGGTAATGCTCGATGGCTCTGAGTATTGTTTCGATGGACGTCACATACTGCTCAGACTTGCTATGACCTAACCGGTTTCCCTGGATTGCCTCCATGTTTTCATAATATATCTTACACGAGCTGTATGAACACAGTTCTTAAGTGCATCAATCGTAAAAGACACTTCAAACAAGTGTGGGCGTTGAATTTTTATTACTACTCAAATCATAGATTTTACTGAAAAAGCTTACGTCATAATAAAAAAATATGAGCAGAATATTGGGTAATTTCTATGGTATCAGTCAAAATATTACCTACAGGAAATTTTATTAGAGCCAGAATTGATTTAAATTCACTAATACGATGATAAGTTACAGCTGATCATTTCTAACTTCTATTATGAGTGTAGAAGGAATGACGTGAAACGAAACGAGAATGCAATTGAAAAAAATGTTATTTGTTTAGGAGTGGGAATTGATTTATAAATCAGTCATTGGATTTGCTTCTTATTTACTACCTGAAACCGTAAGAATTACTTTTTTTGCATAATAGGAATTCTTATGGATTTCCTGCATACTAACTTACAAGCGACGTCAATCCTTAGAAATTTTTACAAAGATGCTGCACGATTAGGAGCTTTTGCGAAAGAGAGGCGGTTACACACCTTGATGGAAATCTGAATCAATCTTTTATGTTTCCAATTGAAAATTTTACAAGTAGAAAAAAAGGTATTTTTTGACTCGACGGTAATATAAGATGCGCTATGACGTTCTTATGCTAACTTGTTTTACTGCCCAATGCGTTATGCTTCGTTTTTAAGTAAGAGTACAGGTGAATCTTAAAAAAAAAAATTTTTCTGCTTGTTCCTGTATCATTTCCCAATTAAAATCTTCACTAGTTCATAAACTGAAAATTATGTAATAACATTTTCAAACAATTTAAAATGTTCGAACCCGCGGATGACCTTCTTAGATCTTGTTGACCCTTGGAGTGTAAAGTATACGCGGCAATAGTTTGTTACGGCAATCAAACGTAATAAATTAATGTCCCCAAAAAATGTTTGAATTTATAAATATGGTAATGTTGTTGAATTGATTCTTAGTATTGTCGAATAAACTAAGCAAGATCCTTGGAAAATATGTAAATAAAGAATCGTTTCTTAGAATTTATAACACGTAAATCCTTTAGCTTTAGTCCAGCCCACCAAGATCAGTGGTTCCTAGAATGCAAGGTCTTCAGCGGCCAATAGATTCATTAACTTAACCCACTATATTATGCAAATAACATTTCACCACAAACCTCTTGTTTGCACTAGACCTTTAAATTACAACTTTGTGAGTTTGAAGTGAATATAAATGAAATTCCTTCGAAAATGAATTAAAAACCACCAATTATTGCTGTAAAATCTAGGACAGGGCTTCTTCAATTTCCAGGAAACTGATTTCCACTTACCTCTGAAATGGAACTCTGCTGCCGCGAACTGCTTTCCTTAAGATGTTTGAATGCAGTGGTCAACAAAAAACCAAATTTACTTGAAACATCGAAAATAAGTAAGGATTTTCGTGAATGAATAGCTAAAGTCACTTTTATCTTGCCCGCTACTTTATTGAATATTGACGCAAATTAATGATGTTATGTAAGGAAAAAAGACTTTTCTATTCAATGTTACTCCAGGTTGAAAGGTAATGGAAGTAACAACAAATATTTTAATTCATTAATGAAGAATTGATTAATCGTGTACGGGATTCGAGAACGTAGTCTCGCTCAGATTCGTTACATAGAGGCAATTTAGAAATCAAGGCGTCCTTAGTTATGACGAAGTCAAACTTCAGTGGATGTTTGAAAATTTATTACATATTATTGTTAATTTTTAATTATAACTTTTCATTTAATTCTATATTAATAACGAAAAGACGATAATTGATGAATGTAACTAATGATTACAACACTGATATACAGTAAATAAAAAATAAGAAAAAAATATTTAATAAGTAGTGGTGCTACAACAGCACATTCTTTCTCGCATAATTTTTAAATTTGCAATTTTCGAAAGAAAGTTCAGAAAGTTTAACGAAAAATGTGCCTTCTGTGCCGACCTGTGCCCTTCTTTTAAGCGTTCATATTCTTGGAAACTGAATTGGAAATGAAAATTATTGAAGAAAAAATTTGTGGAAATTAGGGAAATGCTTTTTTATAAATAGAATTAATTTCAAACACAAATAACGTGAAAACTACTGGTTTAAAAAAAACGGATTATGATCTTTCTTAAAATGCTGATTTATTAGAACAGATTTGTTAAAGACAAATATCTTTACTTTCAATTTTGTGTTTTTTAATAAAATAGCTTTTTGCAATTTTCGAAAACATTGAGTTCGTGGGATACGAACTAGCACCAATTTTTTTGACCGTCTTCACACAGACCCAACGAGAAAATTTAAAGACTGAGAAAAAAAAAATTCTTCATATTTCACGCAAGATTATCCTTATTTCAAGACCTTACATGACCTTATTTCAAGGTCTGTCTGTAGAGAATTGATTCCATTCAGGAAAAAAATCGATCTGCAATATTGCTATTAAAGGTCGCGGAGGGAAAAAATTAAAATTTTGCAGTTTCCGAAAAATCAGAGATTTTAACGACAATGAGACCTCCACCACCCTCTTAAACGTTTATCACGAGTCGAAAATAGAAAGTCAAAAGTTCAAAGGAGAAATCGGACCCCTATCTGCAATAAATGAGATAATAGTTTGAAATCTAATTGGTATGTCCGGTGCATTGGAGTATATAAACATGAATTGCAATTTTATTATTTTTTACCAATATTCGTCTGGGGTCCTTATTAAATGCCTCTTACTTGGAGCGACCGATGCGTTGCACTGGCCTAGTTAACCCCTGATCCTAAGGGTAAACATCGGATAGGAAGATTAGAAGAGGAGAGGATTTGTAATTTTATATTAGATGTTCTATTGCTCTTTTTCTGAAAACAATTATCAAGTTCATTTAATATTTTTTGTACTCAATGAAATCTTAATTATACCTGTCAATCGCCGGTACAATTTCGGTTACAGCCCCCAATTTGCCCCTTAAACATTCTGAGTTCTTCAAAATTTCATCGAACCCCAGGGGGTCGATGCCGATGTCGTTGGGAATCTCTGGTTTAAAGTAATCAGGAGTATCAATTGTGGGGGAAAATCAGCTGAACGGTTTAGGCGCCAACCGCAGACAGACAGACGTCTTTCCGTCAATCGATTTTTCGGTATCAAGAACCCATAATACATGGATTCTGACGACACAACGTGTAAAAAGAAAGTAATTTGCTAAATACAGGAATCTGACTTATCCACTTTTTCGATACAAGGGTCCCGCAATAGAATTTTTTGTGAGGAAAATTCGCCGTTTTTCAGCGCAGGATTACAATACTTTCTCTTCATACGAAGTAAGGCGAAAAAAATACCAAACAACAATTTATTGCCGATCCGGTGGCCGAGAACGCTAAGACAGTAGTGTCGTTTCGTCCCGCATGGTTGTATTTGTGTTCGTCCAGTTATCATCAGTTACATCAACCAGTTATCATCATCACCATATCATTTGATCTCCACAGTTACCACAACTTTATCTCCAATAGTGGTCGCTAATGACCTAGATGTTAATGCAACCTTAAATAGAAATAAAAATTAAAAAAAGAAAACAACCAAAAAACAACTTATTAAACGTCATAACTTAATATTGAAATTAATTTGTTATTGCATTGATGTATTAATGTATTTGATAATATTTGCACATCCTAAATAAACTAATTTTTGTTTCTGCAGATTTACTGTCCAATTGAACACGGAAGTAAAGTAGAATTCGAGTAGAAGTCAAGTAGGCATTGGTAGAACGCGAGTGTTGGGCGCCTCGCGGAGGAGGCGGCGCGCGGGGCCAGCGGGCGCCAGCGGCCAGCGCCAGGTCCAGCGCCCGTCAAGGCGCGCCGAAGGCCGCTCCGGCCCATCGGCGTGAAGGCCAACGGGCGCGCCGAAGGCCGCTCCGGCGCACGGCGTGAAGGCCACGGTCACTGCCCTGCCCCGCCCCCACGAGCGGCCTCGCTAGCGCCCTGGGCGTGCCGTGCTGCGTCTCCGCGCCACGCTCGATGCCCCCCCGACCGAGAGTGGCTCTAGAACATATTCTTCTTCTTTCTAGAGTTTTTATCCAGCCGACAGCCGGTTACCCTTTACGTCCCGATGGGACGCATATTCGACCATACACTAGACACCAACACACTTGCGAGCTCCTCTGATCTGGGGTCAGCAGAACGCGAGGCCCTCCGCGACAACACATACATACAAAGACAAGGGACAAACAACCATGCGCAAGGCGGGACTCGAACCCGCGACCCTTCGGACCGAAGCGCTGAGTCGGTACTCGCTCTTAGCCACCTCGGCCATCCAGGTCGGCCAGAAAATATTGAGTGAAATGAAGTATCATCACATTAAGACACAGTTTGAAATTAAATGTATTTGTAACAATCATTTCCCCCACGGTGGCTCATGGACAGCGTGCTAGCTTCCTCACAAGGTAGTCCCGGGTTCGATTGATTGATTGGCGATTCCGGGCACTACTAGGATCGTTAGTCTCGTAAGTGTAGTGAATTTTTTCCCGAGAGACGCCTTTGTTCTTGCTCCGCTGAATGGCGAGATCCGGCGCCGACCTACCGTCGACTAGCAGGGTTTTCTCCAACCAGGTCTCTCCCACCAGCGGTACATCGCCCCAGTTGGGGCAAGTTCCAAGCCCTCGACGGATCTCCCGGCATGTGTGGAAGTGTATTGCATGTTAGTGTAAGTGGGTGTTTGTGTAAGAGGTGATGATAGAACAATGAAGAGAAAGGGAAGATCGCGCGCAGTCCATGGCCCGTTTGGTAGGATACTACTCCGGCATTTGCCTGGTGTTGATCAGAGAAACCACGGAAAACTACCGATCAGAGCAGCCGGCCGCTAGAATTCTCCTCCAGAGAGCGACTGAATTTGACCTAGCTGAGAAGCTCGTGTCGAAAATCCTGGTGCTGCCGGGACTCGAACCTATGACCTCCCGAGAAGAGAAACTGCAGTGATGCCTTGAGCCGTCTCTCCCGGTCCCGGATTACATTCTTGGCCGCGACAAAAATGAAGCTGAAGGTTTCATACCAAAATGTACTATTTAATACTAATTCAGTGGAGGTTTCTGGAGAGGGGGCTTGTGAACCATATTCACAAATGTAGTTTTTACCAAGGTGGATGTAATAGGATGTGCCGATGCGCATCTTCCCCCTCGAAATGTCCCAGCGCATGACGTCACGTGGGGAGTAAACCTGAAGTGAAGTAAACGGCGGTAAACGGGGCGCAGTGTATACATTCCCATTTTACTGACATTAAAGTTTACATATCATATGACACTGTGATGTTATCGAGCGTGTGTTATGAAGTCTCTTTTTGATTTTAGAATTAAATGTAAAATTCATTCATGTATGAGATAGTGTCCCAATTCAAAGAGTAGCTGACGATCTGTACATCTGTAGCCACTGAATTTGTAAGGAAGGCGAAAGGTATAATATAAATCAAATTTGATTTTTACAAGAAAAATGCATGCTCTGAAATAAGGATTGAACAAATCGATCAGACACTTTAGAATCTCTAAGCAATAAATGCCTGCAATAAATTTCCCCTACCTCAATTTTTACAGACAAAATGCCTGATATACATTGTGCCTTATTAATGCTTGCTGTTAATCAATTTTGTTATTTTTTTTCTTTTCCTTCGTCATCTCACGTTGTCTTGATGCCTTCTATTTAAATTTTTCAACCTTATATACGTTCTTGAACGCACCATACTGAGAAGAACATCAAAATGTAAATTTGAACATTGTTTTGCAACTCTTTGGGTTTCCTTTTGAAAATTTTTATTTTCACTTGAGAGACCCTGCCCATGAAAATTGGAAAATTCATCCTCCATGGCAATGGTTGTTTGAAATAATTCCTCTGAAGGGTATTTTAATTTTCCTTTTAATAAGAACTGTATCCAGTCAGGTGTTTCACTATCAGATAATGAAATTTCTTTAGTTGCCAAACCAAGACGAGGAAATTTGTGTTCAAACCGAAATGCTACATAACCAGCTAAATATTTTAGTCTTTCAAATGTAATTGAATCTTCAAATAATTTTTTTTCATGTAATTCCATTATTTCAAAGTAATTCACATTATTATCATTGTCGGTCTCAACTTCCAAGAAACAACCTACTTCTCTGCCTTCTGAAATTTCTTCACTCAAATTTTGTTGGTGATCAATAATTTTTTTCTTCACAGTTAACACCTTCCTGAGATCCCTCTATTCCTAAAATATTGTTATCATAATCTGTCCTTTTCTCTTCTTCCTGAGCTTCTTCTTCATCTTCTTCTTCTTCTCCTTCTTCTTCCTCTTTCAAAGGTGAAATTAATGATAATTCATTATTCTCCTCTGTATTCCGGTTTTCTGTGAAAATAGTCGATGAATGTTTCCCAAAATGTCGTTTGAACCATCCATGCCACGAATATAAACAAAGAAATTTTCCAACATGTCTTGATTTATTCTGTATGTTAAAACATATTCAATTCCATATTTCATTTTCAGATAAAAAAAAATTTCAACCAAAGATATATTATTCATGAAACTCCCCCTTTGGAAAGGTATTAATGAGTGGCGATTTCCAACTTTCATTTTTGATACTGTGTCACTGAATTCCTGTAGAGTTGTTAGTTGATTTTCCAAATTTACACCAAATGCATTGAGTCCTGGGTGAATTCCGAATTTACTTTTGGCATTAAAAATATCAAAGTTTGCTCTCAACCGCCGAGCGGGACGGACGTACCTTGGCTCCGAATCGCTTGCGCCGTTATCAGTGCCAAAGTCCAAATTTTACAGTGCCGGTGCGATCGATAAATTCTTTTGCATAGGCGTAGCTCACGACCGTTTTGCCGCATTGCGGCAAAACTACAATTCGAACAATTGTATATCAACACTGGTGCAACGCCATATGAACAAGTGCATTTAACTACAATTGTGGCAATACAGTGTTGAAACCAGTAAGTGCAAAAGTGAATGACAATTAATAGTGCTATAAAGTATCAAAAATGTTATCAGAAGATGTCCCCTAGGGGGACATATCAGCAGATCCATGGAACTACTGAACAATGAAGGATCTAGTGACACTTACACGACACTAATAAATTCACAATTCACACACGAAAATCAAATGGAAAATCTACAACAGCAATACCAACATCTCTTACATCAAAATCACCTTCTACAAGAACATCTTCAAAAATTAGAGCAACAAAACCAATCACTACAACAACAGCTTCAACAACCACGGTTCGACCCAACAAGCAGCACGGAGGCAACAGGACAACATGCTCCTCAAACACATCCGGAACTTGGCCAGCCCCCCGGAAACCATCAGCCCACAGAAGATAGATCAGCAGAAAGCACCAGTGACCATCATCAAACAAGTTCACATCAACAAATGACAAAAAAAAGAGGACCTACAAAAGTAAGTGATAGAAAAAAAAAAAAAAAAAAATAGATATTCAATTTTAGAAACAAAAAAAAAAAATCAAGAAAGAAAACATAAAAATACCTCCCATATGCATTAGAAACGCAGGAAACGTAACACTCTTATCTAAAGACCTAACGCAATTAATAGGAAATGGGTTTTCTCTTAAAACAACAGGGGATTCGGTAAAATATTACTGAAAAATGTTACCGACTACCGAAAAGTCAGAAAATATTGTGAAGAGAAAAGTGTCCCTTATTATACATACTGTGTACAATCAGAAAAAAACTTATCAGTAGTAATAAAAAACGTTCCCATAATATTCACAGAGGAAGAGATTTATAATGAATTAGAAAGTCTAAATTATCCTATAAAAAAAGTAACTAGATTGACTAACAGAGAACAATTACCCTTTAGAGTAGTTGCACTAGAATTAACTAATTCAATTGAAGGTAGAGAAATATTTAAATTGGACAAACTACTGCACTGTATTGAAAAAGTAGAATTAAGAAGGAAACCACAAGGCCCACCTCAATGTAAAAATGTTTATTTATGCCACACAAAAATTATTGCACAATGACCCAAATGTGGATATTGTGGGAACAACATTGACTAAAGACTGTGAATTATTGCAGACAACAAACCCTCCACCCCAATTTGTACTCTATGTAAAGAAAATCATATGGCGACTTCTAGACAATGTAAATACTTTCCAAAAAGTAAGAGAATTCAAGAATCAAACCAACACAATAACTCTTACCAAACCTCACAAACACAAATCCCTTATGACAAAGGCATTTAACAACAAACAAAACATCCCAAACCCACATATGCACAAACAGTTACACACAACAACATACAGTCAAACATTACACACATTATAATGCAGATGTTACCAACAATAATCAATCAAACAATCTCAACAATAATTCCACAAATACAAAACATGATATCAAACCAAATATCAAATTACCAACAATAATCAATCAAACAATCTAACATAATTACAAATAGAATATGCCAACACGCAGCAGGAGGTGTAGCTATCCTAATCAAAAAGAAACTGGAGCACTCATTAATTTCTATTGCTAAATCGAATGATCTTGAACTGATTGCAGTAAAAATAACATTAAAAAATTTATTCTTAAATATCATAACAGCATATAAACCACCTAAAAATCAAATTAATATAAATGATTTAAAACAAATATTACACAGTACAGAACCTACCATTATAATGGGAGACCTGAATAGCAAACATATCAATTGGGGCTGCAAAGTGAATACTCCTAACGGGAGGAAATTACAGAAACCATCAACAACTTTAAACTTTCAAATCTTAGCACCAACAAATCCTACTCACTACCCCAAAAACCGTAATGCTCAACCAGATATCCTTGACATTGCCATCATTAAAAATTTAACACATACCCTCTATGCTCACTCATTACCTGAATTGAACTCTGACCACTGTCCGTAATAATACTTCAGACATGAACTATATTAAAACAGAATTGCCTTATAGTATAGACACAAAAAACATAGATTGGATAAAATTCCAAACAAATATAGATAACACTCTTCCCACAAACCGGTTCATGAAAAATAAAGAAGAAATTGATTCTGCCATAGACTCCATCACTAAAATTATACAAAAAGCTGCAAAAGAAGCAAATACCAACTCTAATCATAAACCAAAATTATCACAGCAAACTATACCTACTTATATTGAAAAATTAATTCAAAAGAAACATAAAATTCGACGCCAATGGCAACAATCGAGAAGCTCAGAATTAAAGAAAATTCTAAATAAACTAACACACATTACATTAAAAAGATAAATCCTAAAGACAGCAACTATGGCAGGCTACAAAACAAATATTAAAAGAACCAACAGTCATACCAGAACTAAAGAAATTAGATAAAACAGCTGCAACAACAAAAGAAAAATGTGAAATATTGGCTGAACACTTTCAAGAAACTTTTGCCCTAAACACAAATTCAAATAATATCACTACAAATCAAATCAATAATTGTGAACTAACAACAGTTCCACATCCAGTAAAATATATATCACCAAATGAAACCTATCAAACAATTAAAAACCTAAATAGGAAAAAATCAGCTGGAATAGACCAAATACCAACTATTCTATTACAAAAACTAAATAGGAAAGCAATTAGCTACTTAACTGCAATATTCAACTCAATGTTAAGAATTGGATACTATCCCACGAAATGGAAACACTCCATAGTAATACCAATACCAAAACCAGGTAAAAACCCAACATTCACAGAAAACTATAGACCCATAAGTCTGATCCCCATCATAGCCAAAGTAATGGAGAAACTAATACTAAAACGACTTCTAAAATACATAAATGAAATATCATACATACCACTTTTCCAATTTGGTTTCAAAGAAAAACACTCCACAACACACCAACTTTTAAGAATAACAGAACTAATATATAAAAATTTTGAAGAAAACTAGCAGATTCTTGGACGTAAGCAAGCATTGACAGAGTTTGCACGAAGGATGATATTTAAATTACAGGAACAGGCCTAAACTCTTTTTCTAGTTTGGATAATACAAAGCTTCTTAAAAGAAAGAGTCTTTTCAGTAAGAATAAACACAACCTACTCCACACAAAAAGGAATCACAACAGGTGTACCACAAGGTAGCCCGTTATCAGCAACTTTGTTCAACATATTTACAGCAGATTTCCCAACAACCCAAAACACTACAATAGCGTTATTTGCTGACGATAGTGCAATACTAACCTCTAACAAATGTTTAAATACAGCTACAGAAAATCTACAAGAAGAACTAAACAAAGTATCACTATGGGCAGACAAATGGAAGATAAAATTAAACCCCAACAAATGTGTAGCAAAAATATTCACACTATGCCCAATAAACACTACTCCCAAACCTCTAAAGCTATTTAATAAAACACTTGACTGGTTACCAAAAACAAACCAATTAAATATCTTAGAGTATTAATGGATACAAGACTAACATGGACTAATCATATAAATGAAAAACTTACACAAGCAAACAGAAGACTACATAAATTGTATCCATTAATCAACAGAAAATCCGCCCTCAAAACAGAATGTACTCTAGTGCTTTATAAAGCAATAGTTCTTCCCATTATAATGTACGCATGCCCAATATGGTACAACACCTCTGCTACTAACATAAAGAAAATACAAACCTTCCAAAATAAAATCCTACGGATAGCAGTAAATGCTCCCTGGTTTATTAGAAACACTCAACTACATTCAGAATTAAAAATAGAAACTATCCATCAAGTAATGCTTAAACGTTCACATTCCTTCTTCACAAATCTACATAAAATACCTACAAGTGACCATTACAACCTTGGGTCATCAGCAACAACATCCCGAATCAGAAATAGATTTCCATATGACAAATATCTAATCCAATTTGCTGACCCCCCATAAATCCTATGAATTAAAATAAACAATACAAGAAATAAAATTCGACTTTACTTAGAACAACATACAATAATGAGGAACCTGTTGGGCTTCCCTTATTTCTATTTATAAAAGAATGAATGTATTTTATGAATGCTACCTTTTGTGTTAGTGCTGAATGAAGTTAATTTATGTGTTATTTATTTACTTTTGTAAGTGTTTTGATTTGAAATTTAAATGTAAACAATCCCTGTAAAGCAGTTATGCTGGTCTGTGGAAATAAATAATAATAATAATAAAAAAAATATCAAACCAATCATTCATAAGTTTCAAAAACCTTGATTTTTCTTCCCAATCACAATTTTTTAAGAAAACCTTTTTTCCAGACCATTCAATTGCCATTGAAACTCTTTTTGAAAAAAATTGTGCTGCGGGACGCACTTTTTGTCTCTCTGAACCTTTGACTTGTAGGTGATAAGGGGTAACGGTGTGAGTAATCTGGAGGTCTTGTGAAGATGCTACCAAACGTTGCTTGATGCTACTTTGATTTATTTTTTTCTCATCATAAAAATATTCATTATCAAGAAAATGATTTCTTACAAGTTTCAAGAGATGAGGTGCATCCGGAAAAATTAACACTTTCAAATCTTCATTTACAGGATGAGAGAAAAAGCACCTATTTACATCAGTGTATTATCAGCAACCAATTTCAGCATCAATCAATAACCAATCATCAGTAATCAATTTCTTTCCAAAATTTTATATTATTCGGTCCAATGTCACAATTCAATGCAACAACAATATAACCTGCATGGAAAAGTTTTTCAATTATTTCAAACATAATTTCTTTGGTCATATGTGTATCATATCTATACCAAATAGGTTGTTACCATTGTCCAACCAGTCCCCTTGCCATAACATTTCCTTGAGTGAGGCCCAACTTTCTTCTCTTCCTTCCTATCTATACAGATCTTACTTGAAATACAAATTTCAATCAAATGAGAGAGATACTAATAAATGAAGGGGTGGTAGAACTATTGCCTTTTCTTTCATTATTTTTAAAACATCTATGAGTGGACCTTCCTCCACATTAAAGGATAATGGTCACTTTCGAACAGTAGACAAGGCAGGAATGGATTTTTTCCCTTAAATATCTGTATGCTTTATCACTTACACTTCTTAGTGAAATTCCTGAGGCATTGTCTTGTAAGGGCCAATGAATATTCTTTTGATGCGGATTAAGTAGCATCTTAATTTGACCTGGAGTAAAAATTTTGGATAAGGTGGTCTATCCTGAAGGTCTCTTTCCTTAGTAGTTTTTAAACATTTGTTTTCTGTTCTCAAGTTCTATTTTCAGTTCTTTATTTTCTATTTCTAATGCAGAAACTTGTTTTTTTTAAATATGTATATCTTCTTGAGTATTATCCACTGTTGATCTGAAAAAAATTTTGCACTTTCAAATTCTGTCCAAGTTTGCTAGATTTACTAAGCACATTCCCAAAATTTTTCATAAGTACCGGAAGTAGAAATAAATACTCACATATCAGGAATTTCAGATTTACACTCATCTACATTGTTAATAGTCGTGCTCTCATTTGAATTATCTTCTAGCATTTCTTTAGCAATTGCATGCATTCTTCTTTTCTGCACCCTCTCATTTCTTTGCACTGATTTGTCAGAATTCTTTATTTCTTTAGACAATTTTTCAGTAGGTATTGCATCTACTTTAAGATTTCTAGATTTTTCAGGAATATAACACAATAATTTTTGTTTCAGGGGGACCATGAAATCATCTTCTTTAAAACAACATGAACAAATTCGTGCTACATATAAAACCAAGAATATTAATTTTTTATAATATTAATTAATACATATAAATTTTGATTTTCACCGTTCGTTCATGTTACAGTTTTAATACTAATATTACGCAATAGAAATTTTTACGTCGGTACCTAATGAAAGAAGGCGTGCCTCAGAACTTAGTGTTCAATATTAAATTTATCTTTTCGTATACAGGCAAGAATCCATCTCTCCCGAATGTCACCAGGTGGTGGAAAACGATAATACTTCACATTTTTATTTTTGGTTACTCAGGAGAAATTGTTACAGCCAAAAATCGCATCGCGCATGGTGAACTCAAACTACTGCACTTCCGCGCGCTACTCACGCCCACGTGGATACGACCATGGTCCCCAGATGACGTCATGCGCAGACCGGACGAATTTTCGACGCGAACTCGGAACACCTTGTACCTTGGTTTTTACTGTTTTATGGCATTGAAAGTTCTTTAGCATACAAGTTGAATACATTATAAAAAACTACATGTCAACGAATACAAATGAAACGCAGCATAAATGAAATTTTATTTATAAGAAAACATCAACTGAACTAGTGACAACACCTACACCTTCCATATAAAATGCTTCCTTAACCACTGTACTAATTTATTAATTAATAAATATTGCTGTTTGTCTTATATTATTTTAGCTATAAGGTTTGCTAACTAGCTAGATCCGAATAAGTCCAAAATAAATCCAAAGTGCGAATATTCCGTACTTTGAAAAAGTGTTTTAAGATTGAAAATAGCTTCATAGTGCATCCCAACTTATGGCCAGAATCTGAACTGTACAATGAAGCTTTGTTGGCCTATTAACCCGACAATTTAATTTTATATACATTTCTATTTTCTGCTCTTTCGTGACCACCAGGCTATGGAGTAGGGGTCACCAGGAGAGCTAGTAATCTTCACTACAACCTGAACAGCAGAAGTCGGTTTCTCTCACAAAGGTTGCACACAACTTCAAAATAGCAGGAACCTCTGTACGTGACGTTTGTGTCCATGCCATCAAGACGTGGGGCTCTCTAGAACGGAAATCCCAAATGCGCAGTTGCACATTAACGCTGGGCAGGACTTTCAGCCCTTCCCTCCCCCACAAGAATAGCTTTCACTAATTCTCAATAGTATCAAAAGTCATTCAATATTCCACTTGCATTCGTTATAAAAACTATAAATTATTAAATAATATTTACTTTAAATTCAGAATAAATGCAAAATTCTTAATCACAAAACATCAGGTCGTCTGCATACACCTGAAGCACTTCCCAACCTCGGGGTAAAATCTTCTAGGAATTGCAACCGAATTTAAGTTAACTGTAAAGTATACACGTTCTTTCGTGCACTGAGATACTAAGTTCAGGTCAGAGACAGCGAATGTTTGGAAATCAGGAAATTAGCTAGGACGAAACGTCCCTGGCTGGGAATACATTTCTTCTGGCCAACTGTTCTGATCGAGAGCTTCTCACCACGAACTCCAAGTGGATTTATTTATTTATCGTACGGGTTATTTTGTGGAGATAAGGCCACTGGACCAGGAGAAGTGACTCAGGGCATCAACTGATATCATTGCACTGCCTCTGATCGGGAGGTCCAAGGTTCGATTCTCGATGGTTGAAGGATTTTCGATATTAGCTTGTCAGCTAGATCGAATTCAGTCGCTGTCTGGAGAATTCTAGAGGCAGGGTGCTCTAATCGGTAGTTTTCCGTGGTTTCTAACGGGCCACGGACCGCGCGTGATCTTTCCTTCCTCTTCCTTGACCTATCTTTACCCCTTACTTACATACACACTTGCATGCACTACTTAACCACACAGGTCGGGAGACCGGTGGACAGCTTAGAGCTTGTCCCGGCTGAGGCGGTGCCCCGCTAGTGGGAGATACCTGGTTGGGGAAACATCGCAAGCTGACAGGCAGGTCGGTGCCGGATCTCACCATCGAGGGGGGGGAGATCATCGCTATCTCCCGAGAAAAAAGCATGCACCACATTTACGGGATTAATGACCTTAGCAGTTGATGTGCCTGGAATCACTAACATTCACTCAACGGCCAGTGACCGTAGTTCCGCACCCATGTTTTCCACATTGGCTTTCTTGAAGTATACCCCCAGTGCGGGCCTAGGGGGTCTTTTTTTTGTGCGGCGCGCCCCACGAGCGTCCCCCTGAAGCGCATGGATATTGACCCTCCCTTTCTCCGCCAGATGTCGGTCTCAATTAAGGTTTGGTTTGTTTTTTTCGTGTTTCTGGGCGCGTCAACTGCTTTGGTCATTAGTCCCGTTAGTGTAGTGCATGTTTTTTCTCGGGAGATGGCGGTGATCTTTCCCCGCTGGATGGCGAGATCCGGCGCCGACCTACCGTCGGCTAGTGGGGTTTCCCCCTAACCAGGACTCTCCCACCAGCGGGGCACCGTCCAGCCGGGACAAGCTCTAAGCTCCCGACCGGTCTCCCGGAATATATGGTAGTGTAGTGCATGTTAGTGTAAGTGTGTGTGTGTGTGTGTGTGTAAGGGGGAGAGGATAGGACAAGGAATGGGAAGGACAGATCGCGCGCGGTTCGTGGCCCGTTTGGTAGGGTACTGCTCCGTCATTCGCCTGGTGTTGATCGGAGAAACCACGGAAAACTACCGATCAGAGCAGCTGGCCGCTAGAATTCTCCTCCAGGCAGCGACTGAATTCGACCTAGCTGAAAAGCTAGTGTCGCAAATCCTGCCGCTGTCGGGACTCGAACCTACGATCTCCTGGTCAGAGGCGCTGCAGTGACGTCAGTTGATGCACTGAACTACCGCTCCCGGTCGGTCTCAATTAACTACATCCAAGATATCTAATTGGGAGAAAATGAGATCTCGTTAGGACGGGAAATTTTTAGGAGGGTTTGAATTTTGCCGGCATTTGCCAAGGTTATTTTACATGCCATATGCACGACGTGACTACTGTAGATTTTAGGAAATAAAAGCACTTTTACCACGCGCGTATACCACATTAATATTTCTTAAACAGCCTTAGTGACTTTCCTTTTATTTCAATTCATGAACTAAATAAAATAATTGGGAACCATGTTACATTAAGATCAGCTGTGGCTGATCAGACGAAAGTATTTTGTTTTCTTTGCTCTTTTTCTTCTTTCACTGCCATACACTGCTAAGTGCATAGGCTAGATTCCAGAAGTCCCTAGCGTCTTCTTGTCCTGAGCAAGTATACGTAGGGTACTTTGCCATTGCTTTCCCTAGGGGCGCTAGTGCGCCAATGCTGACGTTTGATTTGAATTCCAGATAAAGCAGATCAAGATACAATATCTAATATCAATAACGTAACTGTTTAGGATTTGGAGGTTTGTACTCGTGTATAGTTAGACCACATTGATTGTCACGAACAATTTATTATTTATCCATAGAACGTTATAATTTCCAAACATTTCCCATTCATAATATAAACAATATACATATATTATAGTAAAAGAGCGGGGTTATCTAGGAAACTATAGTTTTCTTTGGAGATAGACAAGTATTGGATATTCGTATGATACAATGAGATTTCATGTATTATTATGTAATTACTATCTTATAATAATCCTAATAAAAGCAAAACAGGGTCAGAGCTACACAGATGTTTCATAAAAGCTTTTAGGCCCTGTTAGTGGTATTCAATTCCAATTAGTTCTTATTTTTAACGTACGTTTTCGATTATATGGCATGCAAAAACTCATTTTTCTGAAGATACGTTATATCCTTTTGACGATAATGTTTACGTACTACGACATTGATTTCCCGTCTTGCAAAAACTCTCTAATACCTCGCGAAAGCCAGGAGAGTACCTTAATGAAACGGCCAAAAGGCCTAACGAAAGAGCCCGCGCACGATCTTTCCTTCTTTATCTTTGTCCCCTCCTCTCCTCTTTCACACATATTCGATTATGAACTTTATATCGTTACGACGCGTCAGGCACCAATAAACTCAGTCGACGCGCCAACGGCGCGAAGAAAGCTCCAAAAACCCGGTCTCCCCCTGCAGGAAGCCATCCACCAGCGCCCAACACATGACGGAGCTTCCACGTCGACAGGTGCGTTGCTAGGCCGGTGCAACTGGTACGCGGCACCACGACCCCCGAAGCCATGGGCCCGCATGACAACGCCCGCCCGCCACCAACAAAGACGGCCCTGGCAAACGGAAGGATTTCTGGGGGATTCGGCGGCTGGGCACGGCCATACTGTTCGAGGTCAGCGAGGCCTGCAGGGCAAACACCAGATTATATTGCATCTTCGACAATAAACTTTCCATTCGATCGACTTAAGCTAATGACTAGAAGCCATTTTATGCTTTGATTTTTTTTTTTAAGTGACCGATGATACGAGGTCGTTGTTACTTCTCCTGTCTTATAATAGTATTTTTTTTAATAGTGGTGAACACATTTCTGAGGTCACGAGCCTCGTTGAGAAGGACGATCGCGAATTAATTAAAAATATTGATTTTATAAGGCAGGAGGTGTAACAATGACCTAATGTTATTGGCCACTAAAATAATGGAAGTATTGGGGCTCCCGAGACGTAGCTCTGCACTCCGATCCTAATTTTACAAAGAAATGAGGTCATCTCCGTCAACTTAGTAAATTTATTGAGAGTTTAATCTGAAAAATTTACAAAGTCGACGGAGATTACCTCTTTTATTTCTTCGTATAATAACATCTACACCACCACATCCCATTTCCCACGATCCTAATTTTGGCGGAGAGGTGAGGAGAGCGTGCCCAGTGTGTGCCGGGCTCTGGTTTCGAAGCCCTCCCCGCGGCGCGGACCGCCCGGAAGCCCTGGAGGTGGCGTGGCGCGGGTGAGGCGGGGGGTGGGGGGCGTGGAGCAGGGGGCGGGGCGTGGAGCAGGGGCGGGGCGTGGAGGGGCGGGGCGGGAGTGGGTGGGGCGGGCGCGGAGACGGGAGCGGTGCGGGGCGGGGTGGTGGCCGGGGCCGGGGGCGGGGCGGCGGCGGGAGCGGGGGCGGGGCGGGGGCGGGGGGGTTCCCGGGGCGTCTGGGCGTGCGCCGATAGACGCCGCCGCCGCCGCCGCCGCCGCCACCGCACAGCAGCCGCCGCCTGCGCAGCTGCATCCGGTGGAATGCGGCCGCTGGACACGGCCATACCGCTCGAGGTCAGCGCGTCCTGCAGGACAAAGACCACACTACGTTGCATCTTCGACAATGAACCTTCGACTCGTACGAATTAGTCAACAAGCCATTGGAAGTTGATTAGTTTTTTTGTGTGGCAAGTGTCTTGCATAAATGCAAATAACATTGTATATTAATTATTACACTGTTCGATATCACGAAAAAAAAACGTGAATCTTTTTCCCATACATTTTCTAAACCAGTAGTTGCCAATATGTGGGACCTTACAATTTCAATCATAATTTGCAATCCCGCGGATCACTAATAAGAATCGTTTTAAGAAGATAACAAAAATATATTTTTAAATAATAATAATAATAATAATAATAATAATAATAATAATAATAATAATAATAATAATAATAATACAACTTTAATTTTATTTAGTTCCTACTTAATATCAAATGAAAAATATTTATTTCAGTGCTATGAAATTTTACTACTACGAATATTTTTATCTCAACAAAGGTGACGTTTAAAGTTGGTTTCATAGTAACAAATTCATTTAAATCATCCTTAGGCCCATTAACGTCACTTGACAGTCGCGCCCTACCCCCCATTAATTCCGCTACCTTTATAATCCTAGGGAACTTCGATCCCAGCCTCCACTCCGTTGGGACTCGGAAGCCCATTGCGGCCAAGAATTTTCTGCCGCTATAGTGGCTCGTGCGGGCGTGGCGTCGCTTGAACCCTGAGGCAGGGAGGTTTGAAAGCGAACGGGTGGCGCTCACATACAGCGCTTTACGAAACTCCATCCCGTGGCCTGCAGGCAGCCTTCATACGGCAGTCGAGCAGGAAGAGGACTCGGAAGGCATTGGATACCACATGGTGATTGGGATAGGCTCCATCATGCACCAGCATCAAAGCGGGATTCACACCAGCTGATCCCGCAGCTCTTGACTGCTGCATACGGGTCACAGCCAACAATATTATTTTTTTAACTTACAAAATATAAAACGCTTAATCAATATTAGTTGTCTTTCGGAATATAAAAAAATATTATCTTACTTTTATCTAATTATAAACAAGTAAAATAAAACAACAAAACTTCGAGCGACCATTTTTTCCTGGTTCCTTCATTGTAATCCGCCGGCCGGTTGACGAACGGAGTTCTGAACTGAGCAAAAAGGTTTCAAAATCTTGATTCACAGGTATGTTGGTTTTACAGAGCCAGACACTGGGTAACGCATCATGTGGGCCGCTTTTTTTCTTCCTTTTTTTCCATTTCTAACACGTCTTACGACTCCAACATCTCCGACCATTTGTGTTTATCCCGGGCGTGAATCATGTGAAGGAGTGGAGACCGGAAAAGCCTTGTCCGTGAGATAGGATGTTTCAAGGGATGGGTACAGTACTATATGGATTTGGTTGGTTGGTCGATTAGTGATTCCGGGCGCGTCAACAGCTTAGGTCATTAGTCCCGTAAATGTAGTGCGTGTTTTTTCCTCGGGAGATGGCGGTGATCTTACCCCGCTGGATGGCGAGATCCGGCGCCGACTTATCGTCGGCTATTGGAGGTTTTCCCCTAACCAGAACTCTCCCACCAGCGGGGCACCGCCCCAGTGAGGACAAGGTCTAAGCTCCCGACCGGTCTCCCGGAATAAGTGATAGTGTAGTGCATGTTAGTGTAAGTGTGTGTGTAAGGGGTGAGTATAGGACAAGGAAGAGGAAGGAAGGAGCGCGCGCGGTCCGTGGCCCGTTTGTTAGGGTACTGCTCTGACATTCGCCTGGTGCTGATCGGAGAAACCACGGAAAACTACCGATCAGAGCAGCCAGCCGCTAGAATTCTCCTCCGGACAGCGACTGAATTCGACATAGCTGAAAAGCTAGTGTCGAAAATCCTGCCGCCGTCAGGACTCGAACCTAGGACCTCCCAGTCAGAGGCGCTGCAGTGACATCAGTTGAAGCACTGAGCTACCGCCCCCGGTTACTATATGGAAATAGAGCAGTTATGCTCGCAGTGAGACGGCTCTAGTGGCACAATGAAGTCTCTGCTCCACGTTGCCAGCTTTGACTCAACAGAGTAGTGGGGAAAGTGGCTTTGGAACTTAAATGTGACATGGTTAGGCGGGGGTTTCAAAATCAACATCGTACTTTGGTGTTATTATTTTTTGGGGCATTCAAAAATTACTTATATACGTGTTTATACTTGTTCCCCCGTAGATGGTGGCATTTCGAAACAAAAGTGAAACTTGAACACACGATAATCGAGTTCCTCGGTTCCAACGGTAACAGTTGCTAACTACGTAGTGCGAGAATGAAATTCGGCGTCAGCTGGAAACTTACTCCAACATTGAAGCTCGCGGAACAGTAGGTTTTTTGTTATTTTATCCTTTTGTGGACACAAATAATTCCAATGACCTCTTATACATTTTGCGAAATCTCAAGTTTTCGAGTGTTAATCCTTATTGTCAGAAAAGCTCAAACGACATTTTTCCAAAATGACTCCTATTTTGCTCGAAAAGTTTCATAAAAGCTTTCAAGGATTTCACAAGACTAGACGAGGAAACGTTTTGGTATGCCAAGCATTCTCTCGTTATAATTTCTTCGGTGGAATTACAAACATATTTTCTGTGAATAATCAAAAAAAACTTTGCATGATGATTTTATAAATAAAATAGAGTTTTCAAAAAATACGAAGCAAAGCAATGTTTTGAGTGACACGTGATTTGAATTTTTGTATGAGAAAAACATTAAGCGCAATACCTGGCTAAAATGGGTGCACAAGAAAACAATGCATGCACACAATGAATGTTTCTTTAATGAGTACTACTTCCTAGATACTGGCACACATTATTTGCGTCAACTTTGCACAAGAGCGATTATGTAAAAGGACAATGTATAGTCCATACTTAACTTTATGTCAACATAGCATACTCCATGCCACTTCGAATATGCCATCTTGAGATAAAACATGAGGATTTGCTTTGTTCTTTGTTCCTTTTACCTTGCTCGAATGCTTTGTAAACTAAATTGCAATGACTTGCAGTTTAAAAGTATCATGAGATACTGCTGCAAACTATGATTTCTGCCATTTATGTGAAGGAATGTCCTTTATTTCCAGATATGATGTAATCCAAGTGATTTTCAATGTTTTTTTCACTAATATGCTTAGTGAACAATGGGAAGAAAGAATTGATTTAAATTTCAACCAATGCCAGTTTTCAGCAACAAATTATCGAATTTTTTCTTAGTGTAATTTACGGCATATTCGTTTGTTTTTCATTCATTGTCAGTTAGATTCACTCTGTGAACACATTGCACAATTATTGTGTGAAAACAAACAAACAATAAGCGTTAAAGAAAAATGAAGTTTTCCGATGATCATTTTGGATCTAGTATTGTATCTCTCATACTACAAGGTGGTATCTAACAAAAATAATTTCTTATAATAGCTAGACATTCCAAACTAATATTGAAACCTTACCTACAGATAAAACGAAACATGATTCGCCAAAAGTACGTGAAATATCCTGCTTCTAGATCCAGTTCTAAAGACAAAGGAATCACACCTTCTGGTAATTTTAATGAGTTGTGTAATATTATTTTTATATTTGTTTATTTTAATTGCCAACAATATTTTTATTATTAAAATGATATAGACGAAACATTGGAAAATTCACTTACGTATATCTTCCATTGTGTCACATGAAATTAACATTTCTTGGTTCGTGAATCGCACGATATCTTTTTTTCATTTTATTAGTTGTTTTAATAGTTTAATTTGAGTTTACACATGTTCTTATTCCCTAAATAGTCCTCCTTAATATTACGATTGTTTAGGAAATTATTGATCAATCCACTCGTATCTTTGCAAACTCAGTACGGATTGCACTCGTTATTACTTATGGTGCTCATGATTACTCGAAAACGATGATTGATTTCTGGGGTCTGAAACCTCATGAGCCCCCTCCCCCTTCCGCTTCAGTGCGCCGCTTGATGCATACGGACTTTTCCTCATTAGAACATATCCAAAATACACAACATAAAGTAAATGTATTTATAGATAAACTTATAGATATTTATTACTTCTGAAGGGAGGTTTTTACAACCTGGTGGAAGAACAATACAATGTACATATTATATAAGAAATATAAATAAAATTTAACTTTAAATTATTTTAAGACAACAACAACAACAATAGTAATAGTAATAGTAATAGTAATAATAATAATAATAACAACAATATGATAAAATGCTAACAATGAGGGCAATAATAACAATAATTTCTTTTGTTTTTTCTGACCAAGCCTCGTTAACCTGTTTTCAAATAACAATAATAGAATTAACTCTACATTTAATGGCTTACCTGCACAATTAGTTTAAACTATATATTACGCAACTTTTTAATTACACATACTTACAATTAATTTAATTCACTTCACTTCACAACATTTGCACTTCACTTCTCCTTCTACTTCTCAATTGCACGCCACTCCACAACACGTTAGCACACTTCAATACAATACTACTTTGAAACTTTGAATAATACTTTGAAATACTAATTTCCTTTCCAATTCGAACACAGAGCCTCTACAACGGTTTGTTGATCGAAGTCATCATTAATGCTGGAGGAAAGGACGACACAGTAGTTCTGAGTACAGAATTGAGGAAGCGCCAAACATAATTTTATTTTTCTTTCTAATGTGTTTATTGCTTTTAAAATTGTATCGAGTTTAAATGCATTTCACATTGACGTAACATTTCATTGTGATCAGCACCAGGGTTGGGCAGTATTTAAATACTTGTACTTGAAATACTTGTTTTAAATCCATTTTATATTTAAATAACTGTTTTTTTTTTGGACATGCATTTTAGAGATGTTTTAAATACATTTTTAAAATGCATGTCCAAAAAACTCAAAAATACAGTTATTCAAATACAAAATGTATTTGAAGTAAATATTTCAAATACAAGTATTTAAACTGAGTTTGATTTAAATACGTGTATTTAAATTAAGCGAGTAATTTTAATTGAGAAACTAACCCCCAAGCTAAAGGCCCCTGCCCCACGAAATACAGATATTTCATATTCAGCATACGGTGACTGCATACCACTATACTACCAAGTACTTTGAAGGTTGACATTAATTATACAATTATAAAAATTAACTACAGTCAATTTATTAACATTTGTTTCAATATATGATATTTTGGAATATAAATTCATATTACTGTTGAATTCGTAAACAGGATTTTCATAACCATACAGGTTGCAATCTGTTTGTGTGAAATTGTGTTTTAAAAATTGTTGTTTTTCTCTTATGTAATGGTAAATCGTGTTAAACTGTTATTGGTGGCATTAACTATTTTGTATACTTATTATATATAGTTCAATGGGGAGTATACATATACAATAAGTATACCCCTGTGATTGGTTCTTTAATTTATGTTTGATCTTTATGTTTCATTTTATTTTTAACTAGTGGACCCGGCTGTGTTTTGCCTTTGCAGTGTATTGCACATCACACACTACAGGTCACTTGATATTACTCACGTTCTACGCGCTGTGCAACAATTCTAATAGATGAAAGACTTTCACGCAAGAAAGGGTTTGTTCTATGTCCTGGTTTGAACATGGTTGACAAGTATTGTTAAAACGTACTCCCTCAAATTTGGGCATGCGTTTGCTATGACTATCTTGGAGAAATTTGATTTACTTGTCCGAGGTTCAAGTAATAATTATCGCTGATATTTCACAATCTCAGGGCTTCAGGGGCACTTGAGTCGTTATAAACGAATAAATCATCACTAGGGAACGGACTTTGTTATAATAAAAAAAGCAAAACATGTACATATATATGTACGTACACTTTTTAAATATGTAAGAAAAAATAGGAAATATGTGAAATAAAAATTCGTTATAACGTTCACAATTCCATTCTTCAAGCATTTTGCGAGCAGAGTTCGTTGCCGATCAGATCTTAACATGGATTCAGGGAGACTGACTGAAAGTTTTACATCTACAGAGGCAATTAATCGAAAGTGTCATCCGAAACATATAAAACTTTCGTATTATATACAATATTGTTTACGAGGAACCGGCGCTCAAGTGAATAGTATCGTTTAGTAGCCTGCGATAGAAAGAAGGGGGTAAAGGCAGCATACGCCCCCCCGAACATGAGAAAAGGGATAAAATAATGATCTGGAATTTTTTATCGAGTTACGCATAGGGTCAATGAAACAGGAGTAAGCACGTGGTGAAGTTCCTTCTGCTTCACATACTACATCCGCGCATCCTTGATCCCGACAACGCGGTTTCCAAAGAGCATATGGGGGCGGGGGAAGGTAAGTTTGACCATTAATAGCGATTGTCCGGTGTTAATACAATCGCTTTGCGTGTTTTTTTAGGTATTTTAGTAACTAAGTTAGTTTTCAAGTAACAAATATTTCGAACATCCCTATGAAATTTTCATTTTCGACCTATGAATGTATTAAAATGTAACGAAATATGCAGCAATAGATAAATTATTATAAAATATGTAAAAATAAATGTCGTAAAAAAAAAAATTAAGCTTATCTTGTCCCTGTCAAAATAGTATTTACATAAAATCTTCCTAATCATCACCAACAATGCCGCCATATCTCCATTTAACACTTCCATCACTAATAAGAACAAATTGCGAACATTTCAGCGAAAGCTGTCGAGTAGTTTTTGCGTCTATGTGCGACACACGCACATTCCATTTTATTTATACAGAATGTCCGTTGACGAAACGTAGAAAATTGGAAAATAAGCTTTCAGAAAATTCAAAACATATTTTGTCGAATAAATTACTTGGGTATTCTGAATGGCTGAGTTGCAATAAGCACACAAAATTTGCTTTGAAAAAATGCTTTCTATAGGCAAAACTTTGCATCGCAGAAGCATATAACACTCCAGAAACATGAAAATTATTTATTTTAAAAAGAAATGAATATATTTGTTTCGAAAGAAAAATTACCCCAAAAATAAAAGAGGAGTTGAATTTTGTAAATTGGGCGCTTTTTTATTTCTGGTTGAATTTTTCTTTCTGAACAAATATGTTTATTTCTTTTAAAAATAATAAACATATTTCTGGAGTGCTTCTATGCTTCTGCAATGCACATTTTTTCCTAGAAAGCAGTTTTTCAAACGAACTTTTGTGTGTTTATTATGGCTCAGGCATTCAGAATATCCAAATAGTTAATTAGACAAAATATACTTAAAATTGTCTTACGAGCTTATTTTCGACGTTTCCTCCCCGGACATCCTGTATATAGGTATAGTTAGATTTCACTTATACAGAAATAAATAAGAGTTTTTACGTCATTTTCCTTTGGTTTTAGGGGATTTTTAAAGCATATTAAGAGCACTTTATTGATCATTTTTAGCGATTTTTAGGTCGTCAAAATCCACCCCCTACTTGCCGGCGGCGCTAGCCGAATTCGTTTACTACGCTCCGTGAAGTCAGGAAGATTAAGCGAATTCGAGACTCGCGGGTTCCTGGTTGGGTGACCGGCTAGGAACTCCGGGATCTAACGGCGTCGAGCCCCTCGCCGAAGGGATAAAAGGCACTGATTGACAGCGACGTGACGCGACTCGACAAATACAGTAATTACTCTAACAGTAATGATAGTAATTACTTGGTGACTCCAATAAAAGCGCTCAACGCCCAACAAGGGTTAAGAGACGCGTTGCGTCAACTTATTTGCAATGAACATGAAATGGGACCAGTGACTTAAGTTCACTATAACCGAGGGTTCACTCTATCCGAGTTCACTCCAACCGGAGTCGGCTGTGTACTTGTTTAAAACGTTTGCATGACGTTTGAGAGAGCCGGCTGCGCGAGTGACCGCGGCTGGTTCTGCTTCCGCGTGGCGCGCGGCGGGCGATCACCCTCGCCCGGAGCGATGAGTGGGCGAGGCGAGGCGCGTGACCGGCGATCGCCGCGCGGGCCCCAGATAACGCCTCTTTGTTCGCCCACTCGACGCCCTCCCCGCCACGCCCCCTGCTCCCCGCCCCCGCGCACACGTGGACGCGAAGAAAGGGTCTTCTCGACAAGTGCTCCACTTGCTGACGACCGCTTTCGAGTCGCGGACTCGGAGCGTTCACCGCGACCGCGCGGGGGCGGGCACTACGACGCGACGGCGACGGCACTTCTTTCTTTTTTTTCCTTCAGTACAAATAGGGTTGCCATCAGGATACCAATGAAATCCAGGACATACAAATTATATTTCAGAGCAAATTGTTTATTTTTATACAACTAAATAGCATATGAAGTAAATCGTATAACCAGTGGCGGTTCGTGCTTAGGTTGCACGGTTGCACAAGCCTCAGAAAACGAAAAAGATCTCATAATATCTTAGAAATATATACATGTTCCTTTTAAAACATTCATTCTTTATGATATTGCAGCAATATGTATATGAAATCATTTTGAAACCAAAGAGCGTCCAACTGGCGCTCTCTCCGGTGTCTGGTGTCTTGTCAGGAATTGCACCACGCTCTTGGCTGTATGAATGGATTTACCATTTTACTTTGTGGCACATCGATTTAACACAGGGAACGTATGACCTTTTGGTTGGGCAACCAGTCTAGAGGCGCTATCTAGTGTTGCACGGCGAAGGAGGAAATTTCAGGGGATTTCCCGTATTCTGTCTTCGTCTAACTCACTGCAACATAGTTTTATGATTTTCGCTTGTTTTTGAAAGTACACAAGTTCAGTAAATGATTGGTGATATTCAATGCATTGTTTAGGATATTTGGATAATTTGTTTTCATTTGATATTAGGTTTGTTGATTCAAAACGTAATTCGATGAGTTCTTTTACCTCTATGTTCGTATTTTGAATGTTGGAAATTACATTTCCGTCATTCGATAGAGGTGCAACTTCCAGTCAGCCGCCACTGCGTATAACAAAGAAATAATGTATCGAGTAAAGAACTAATTAGAAGATCAAGGTAAATTACATTGCACATTTTCAAGAATATCATGGTGACCACTCTTTTCCCAGGACGAATTTCCTTGTCTTTTGAATGTTATCCCGGTCCATTTCCTTATTTGTCCTATGACAAAATTTTTGAAGTATTTCAATATTTAATTAAAATATTAAATAAAGCATGACTGTTCGATATTGAAACACTGTTGTTGACTGAGCCGTTTCCCTTTTGCATTCCAGATTTTCTTGTACTAGAAATATTTGTTTAACAAAAGTATTAGCCGCTTGCGTTCTCTTATGCGGCGCATAGTTCTGTGATGCAGTTTACAAGCAATCCCAAAAACTTATTTTTGTAGGACTGAGTAAAATTAGAACAAAAGTATGAAAATTCAGAACATTTTTGCTGAAACAAAGAAAAATGTGGCAGGACAGCCGGACACATGATTATATTCAGGACATGTCCCGCTTTTTCAGAACGTATGGCAACCCTCAGTATAAACAACTTCGTTGAAATCTTACATTGTGCAATCTTTTGTCTCTTTTAGATATTAGTTGAAGAACCCAAAATACATAACACAACACTGATAGACACAGAGACAATAGAACAGTTTACTATCGATGGGAGAAACTCAATCGAGCACCTTCAAATGTGTTAGTGTCTTAGGATGCGTCAACGTGACGTGTGAGAAAGGAGTAGAGAGAATACCGCTTTATAAGTAAATGTGGAGGTTGAGGGGCTGGTGCTCTTGCAGGGAAGAGTAGAGTTCGTTCTGGGGCTGGGTGCTAAGATTGAATCGCGTAGAAAGAAAGCCATTGCACATTCGCTGAAATTTTGATTGGCATCTGTTCACTTTCCTTAAAATCGATTGGCGCCCCGGTTGACTTGGCTCAGGACAACTGTTGACACTGCGCGACTCTGTTCCTAGGTTTCAAATTGCAAAAGATTTTCGACACTAGGTAGTTAGCCACGGCAAACTAAGAGCCCATCCGTGGGGCATCGATGCTTGGGTGGCTCGAGGTCCTCAACCCTCGCTTCTCTGCCTCCACCTTGAAGCTATCGACGTGAGTATCGCCGGAATCTAGGTAACCAGGCAGGGGGATTCAGGCGCGCCTGATTTCCCGGGAGGATTTCCTTTCTAGCAATTGCATACTTACGGGATTTGTGTCGACGGTGTCTTCGAACTGGTACAAATCCTTTACTTTCTTGGCTACCACGTACTTATCTAGTAAAATGAAAGTATTCTAATGCTGCAACGGAAAGTGAAGATCTTTCGACCGAAAAACTCGTAATGAGGGCGCCTGTTACCGAAAAAGTGGATAATTCTTGCTCCTACATGTAGTAAATTACTTCCACTAATACGTTGTGTGGTTATAATCAACGTTTGGGGGATTCTTGATATCGAAAAATTGGTTTGCAGAAAAACATCTGTCTGAAGCGATCTGCTTGTTTAGCCTCTAGTTATTGAAACATAGGGCGAATGTTCACCAAATTTCATATTTCCCGATCTGTCTGGCTGATTTCGCGGTCCCTTATTCCTTACTGTATTAATAAAGAGGGGATTCTTTAACGAAAATGATAAAAGTTCGGGTAAAGAAATATTAATTAATGTAAGATCTATTTACGTATCTGTTTTGACTTCGCACGTCACATAGAAAAGTGACAACTCAAAAATAGGCGATTTGGAGTTAATACTACCACTAAATAAAGCATATTTCAATTTTCATGTGAATTTAGTCAGATTAGCTGACCAAGTTAGTTACATAGAAAAATCAAAAAAATTATTGATTCGTACGGCGGTTTATACCTCTATTTGGTTAGCCCCAATTTTTTAGCTGCACTGAAAATGATACATTTTTGAATTGTGTCACTTTTCTATCTGACATGCGATTTCGTATATACAAATCTTCTTTCACTTACTTTAGGTTTGGAAAGAATAAAACTGCAAATCGAGATGTTTTAATTTACTTCTAGAACAGTAAGGTATACAATTTCTTTCGCAGTTTTTCTGCTTTATATTATTAGCTAGCGGTATCATTTTTGTTTGAGTTCTTGAGTAGTTAAACGCTTTCGACATACTATACTGATACATATGAACAGCTAGCAACTTTCTCCATCAGATATCGCTTGTTTGGTCTTATCGAAAAGCACATAGAGTCTCATACGGTACGGAAGTTCATTTCATTTGACTACAAGAAACCGCGACGGCGGCGCCTGATAGCTCCATCCCTCAGATATGACCGCCTAACGGCAGTCATTGTTCTTACGGAACTTATAGTTTAGTCACTTAACGGTTCATAAAAATCAGAGCGTCCAGTGTAGTGAGTGGTGCACGGTAGAGTAGAGCACGAAACATAAGAATACTTGAAAATCATAAAATTCGTTTGATGTGACAATCGAAAAAGAGCTAAAATTCCAGTTTTTGAATTTCGAATCGATGTACGCGTTCGTGTTGTTTGAAATGTTAGAGGATTCGAGAACTCGAAGGTCCCTTCCGTGGCCATAACTTTGTGGATACAGTCACAATATTTAAGTAGCCGGAATCCGCTGGAGCTACGGCCGAGGCGAGTGTTGCAAAGTGAACTGGTCCACCGGGTAAACGCCCTTCTAATATGCGTCCCGTTGGCCGGACCGGTTTGCCTTTGTGCCCTTGCACCTGCGGTTTGCCCCAGAGTAGTTCACAGGTAGGGGCACAACTGGAATTTTCAAATAGGAAGTTCAACAAGAATACTGTGGTCAATGTGTGTTTTTCTCTCCAGTTAAGACCATTATCAGATCCACAATTCACTACGGTAGCGTGTTACGAAAGGTAGCTTGACATGAAACGAGGAAAACTGGCCAATTCTACAAATGTTGCAACAAAAATAATATTAATTTGTAATATATGTTGTTGTTATTATTATTATTATTATTATTATTATTATATTATTGGTTAGTATGTTTTTGTAATATTTGTTTTTAAATTTTATGTATTTAGCCTTAATGAAAAAGAGTTGGATCTTTCCTGTAGATCCTTGGGGTGTCTAATGCAAAGTTTCGGTTTGCCAATGTAGCGGCCAAAAATACTTCATGGGTTACAAGGATGATCCTGATCGCCGTCTATAATTATGCCAGATTATTTTACATGCTTCTCTTATGAACTGACACATATTGTGAATAGTGTGTGGTTTCCTTGAAAAAGACTATCTTTGATAACACCCCAAAAGAAAAGGTCCATTCGAGTAATGTCCAGCGATCGTGGTGGCAATACAATTGGACCTCACCGACCTATCTATACCTGTTGGATAATTCGCTGTCGAGAAACTTATGCACTGTTAAAGCACACTGGAGTGGAACTCTATCTTGCTGGAAGTAGTCATCATTATGCTGCTGTAAAAGTAATTGTGGAATCCCAGTATCCCTTAGCATACTGAAGTAGACTGTTTCTAGGAAAAAAAACAGGCCCAATGACTCCTTGACCTGAAAGGTATGTCCAACGTGGTGAAAGGGAAGGTGATGACATAATTCGTAAAATTTGTTTGTTTGACAAGGCGAATTTTAAGCTGTGAGGCACTGTTAATAGACATAACTGTGTCTACTACGGCACAGAACGCTTCCACGCTTTATTTGAAAAACAATTTAATCAACCTGGGATTTGTATACATCGTATACATTGTGTGCAGTTTGCATACATTGTATGCAGTGTTGGCAAATAAATTCATCCTTTTGTGTGGGCTTCAAAATGTGTTGATTCTAATGAGATACGTTTTAAATAATTTCATTAAAGTGCTTTTCTATAAGATTGGATTGAATTGCACTACTGTGGGGATTTTTTCAAAAATCAACAATTTTACATTTTAGGAACATATACAACAGAAACTGTAATTTTTAATGAGCTCTGTCTTTTCGTCAACGTAGCTGCCCATTTTACCTTTTGAACATTGTATGCCTTCAAACGGATAATTAAATTACATTTCATGAAATATTAAAAACCTGATATTTCTAATTATGTAGTTTTGAAATAATTTCTGGAAGGAATATTTTAGGCAAAGAAGATTGAAAATATCATATATTGTTTTGTTTACGGTTTTTTAAAAATGAAATGTGTTCAAAAAAGATATTCATATAAGGTCATGATGAAGTTTTCGAAAACATGATTTCTTTTTACTAATTTGGCGTCAAACTTAGTCGCCCGCTCTGAACAACCTGCGCTTCGTGAACGTAATATGAGCGTCCCAGCAGTCCAGGCAGTTGGATGCTACATAAGTTAGTATTTAATTTGTATATTCATTCATATTTCTTTGTTCGTTTCTTACATTCGAGCTATTATTATACGTTTACTAATTAATCTTTTATAAATTATTTGAAATATATTTAAAGTATATAAAATACAAATTGCTAGCCTTCAGGGAATATCAGATTGGAATTATGTCGTATTGTTGTGACATGATTTACCTGTATTAAAATCAGTTACAGTTGTAACATTTGTGTTGATGAAGATGATGTGATGCTAGAAAATATTTAGTTTTCGCACCAAAATTTCATCGATTTGTAATGTTTTTACAAAAAATGACTACTGAGATGTGTTAATTCGGAAAAAAATTGTGGTGTAAATAGTATTTCATAATTATTACTAAAGGCGAGAAAGTATGTGCTGTTTAAGCACCACTAGTTAGAAAATTGTGTGCGAATGGAAAAGAGAGCGTACGTAAGCTACCTTTCATTGTTTTTATCCAGATCAAGTTGAGTTTTGAATTTTCTAATGTTGCTAACTTGCTTAAGATGCGTAAGTAGTGAATTCGAGATCGAATTACGATGACAATATTGTACAGTACTTTAAGATGTACTGTATGGCACAGTGTTGGATCGAGGTACGCACAACAATAATGAAGGAAGTGATAGTTCTAGCGTAAGCATTTTGAAGTTCTGAGAAAAGTGTGTTTCAAGGTCATTGAACAAGACTTTATCGAGAAGCAAAAGGCTATGTAATATTCTTCTTTTTTTTATAGAGATAAGTTTTGTTTGTTTGTAGTACTCAGATACGTGATTGTACTTATGAAGATCGATCATGAACATTTCTCATGCTTTTTGTACCGTTTGTAACTTCCGATATTGCTTAGCTTTTAAGTCAGAGAGCAAGAAATCAAATAATCGAAATGATGCATAATTAGTTAATTGATTAGGTTCATACGTTGGTTTATAGGCAGTATTCATAAGTATTTTAGAGATTGGATGCCTTTTAAGACTTTTGGCAAATCTTATCTAGTTGCGTAGTCCAGCTAAGAACGTAGACTAAGACGTAACGAATCTAGTAACCAACATAACCAACCGACGACGTAACCAACTAAGACGTAAAGAATCTAGAAATTCACATAAACAACATTCTTATGTTGTCTATGTGAATTTCTAGATTCTTTACGTCGTTATACTAAGGAAGAGAGGAGCCATTTATACTGATTGTCGGAAAGATTGATTTATCTAATTTGTTGATGGCGTTGCGAGAGGTATCAGTAAACTTTGGGATTTTATTGGGTTTAATAAAAATCCTAGTGCTGCGGCCCATTTATTGAGTGCATTCAGATCTTCATGTATTTTCTGAACTAAAGAGTTTAGCTTCTACGCGTATCCGCTGACATGGAGTCGAAGGTCGTCTGCATACATTTTATGGCAACAGTATTCAAGACATTGCCCTGTGTCATTTATTTCGCAAATTACGTCGTAAATTAAGAATGCTAAGGGCCCTAGAGTTGTTCCATGTGCAATGCCTCGGGCGGTTCGTATAGCATTGGATCGTTTTCAACTGATACGACTTGATGACGATTTGAAAGATTTTGTGATAGCCATCGTATCGCGGATTTAGCAAAACTCACGGCTTTCATTTTCTCTAGTAGGATATCGTGACCGACCGAGTCAAAATTTTTACTGAAATTTAAGACAATAAGTATTGTTAGATGCGTGAAGCCCCATAGGTGGTCGTCTGCTTATACTCGATGGTGTAATTAACATATAAATTCCTATATTAACGGAAAATCCCTACTAATGCGACAGACACGAGTATTAGCAGTAAGTTCGTGTCTCAACTAGAAAATGACCCGGAACTAGAGCCCGACGAAACGTGTTCTATCGTTTCCACCGTTTTTGTTGACTTCTTTTCGTTGTCTCAGAAGATGAGCGCTGTCTTGTCTAGTAAGGAAATCTACACGTAGTTCTTCATAATTTGGCGATACCCTCACTCTTGACTGTTTTTAGTGTTCCGTTCGTAGTTTGCTAGTAGTTTCGGCGTGTTTCGCGAGTGAGAAGCAAAATGAGATCTGTTTCAAAAGAGACCATAAAAATAATTTAATAAATCGGAAACTTCATATTGTTATTATTATTGATTTATTGTTAGTGATTTCGGGCGCGTAAAGTACTATGGTCATTAGTCCTGTAAATGTAGTGCGTGCTTTTTTTGCCCAGGAAGGGGCGGAGGTCTTCCCCGGCTGCATGGCGAGTTCCGCCGCAGACTTAACGGCTGTTAGCGAAGTTTTCCCCAACCAGGTATCTCTCACCAGGGGACACCGCTCCAGCCAGGAGAAGGAGAAGGACACCGCTCCAGCCAGAAGAAGGTCTCCCGCCATGTGTGGTAGTGTAGTGCATGTTAGTGCAAGTGTGTGTAAGGGGTGACGATAGGACAAGGAAGAGGAAGGAAAGACCGCGCGCGGTCCGTGACCCATTTGTTAGGTACTGCTTCGGCATTTGCCTTGTGTTGATCGGGGAAACCACGGAAAACTACCGATCAGAGCAGCCGGTCGCTAGAATTATCTTCCACGTAGCGACTGAATTCGACCCAGTTGACAAGCTAGTGTCGAAAATCCTGCCACCGTCGGGACTCGAACCTAGGACCTCACGGTCAGAGGGACTACAGTGACATCAATTGATGCCATGAGCCATCTCTCCCGGTTATTATTATTATGAAATAATCGTTATATTTCAATAACAATTCAATCTTTAAAAATGACACCACTACATGTTCCCGCTGTTTCAATTTCAGAACCATGCTGGGATTTGCAACGGGTCTTGTCCCATCGAATTTTAATTCAGATATCGTCTTACCGATATGTACAAACAGTGGAATAAATAATCCGTTTAATATGTTTGACAGAATTGAGGCTTTTGCTACAATTTCGTAGTAGAATAACGTGTATGATAAAGGAGATGAATTTGATCCGCGAAGGATAGACGATTTTTTTCTATTGAGAACAATTTTGTTTTGTAAATTATTCGTAATGAAGACCATTACTACTGACATCTGTGCAACAGTAACCAGGCCGATTCGGAGAGCGCACTCCGATATCAGGCCTGGTACCGGTCTCATGCGTTCTCGATAATGGATGGCAGTGTCGGAACTAGAATTCTCCGTCAAGGTCATGCACATAACATTGCAGTTTCTCCGCGCTTGATTATGAATCGATTGTGTCTTCTCTTCAACATCAAAGCAAATGGAAACCTGATACGATGTTAAATGACGTATTATTTTTGTTAAATATTTATTTATTTATTTATTTTACGTCAAAAAAACAGTTAGAAACTGCGTATGACGTGCTATGGGGAAAAGTGAATTGTGTGCACATTTTCAAAATTCTGTGATTCCTACACTAAGTCATACACTACTTAAATTTTGAATTTTTGAAAGGGAGAAAAAAAACAACAAAACTCCCATGTAATAAAATCTATTTTCAAGGATAAACAAGCAATAAATTTTGAATTTTGAAAGGGAGAAAAACAAAACAAAAAAACTCCCATGTATTAAAATCTATTTTCATAAATAAGCAATAAATTTTGAAAGGGAGAAAAAAACAAAAAAAACTCCCATGTAATAAAATCTATTTTCAAAGATAAATAAGCAATAAATTTTGGCTCTTATTACTTCCTGCCGCGACAACATGGAAACGATAATTTTAATAATTGTATTTCCCACTGAATTCTAGAAGACGTGCACAGAAAACGAAGTTACATTTATGTCCAGAAGCAAAACAAGGGGCCATCTCAGCATTTGCTCAATGGATCAGGGAAACTGGACGAAAAACCTGATCGAGATGGGGGTCATTGACCCGGAAGCTGTAGTACAATAGTTGTTACAGGTTGTTTATACTGATTTATACAGTCCAAATGGTAAATAATGCATTATGTATCATTGTTAAAATTAATGTTACTTTTCTTGTGATGCTCAGTATAGTCTCTAATTGTATAGAAAGAGTTATGCAGCAGAAACGAAATATGTGTTTATGATTCCTTTGTGCCTATAAAAATGGTATTTCCTTTTATTTGTACATATTACTGTGGTGAG
This sequence comes from Teleogryllus oceanicus, assembly GCA_964035755.1. Taxonomy (NCBI): domain Eukaryota; kingdom Metazoa; phylum Arthropoda; class Insecta; order Orthoptera; family Gryllidae; genus Teleogryllus; species Teleogryllus oceanicus. Next base: position 40,784,631 of record CAXIVR010000004.1, on the reverse strand, counting down.
AATATTTTCAGCTTTTGTAGTAACTGGAGATAAAAGTGTGCTTTTGTAACTTTAATTCTTTTATCTATATATTTCTCTAACTTTCCGCTCACATTCCATGTACATGATTTGGCCACAGTGTCCTAGCTTTTTGCACGGACTTAATCTGGCTGGCACACCTCTCTCTGGCGGGCAATAGAAATTACGGATCTCTAACTTTCTGCTTTTGAAACTGATTTCGATATTTAAAATTTGATTTTAATACCAATCCCTATTTTGGGGTGGTAAAATATATAGGTTTTATTTCGTTTTGAATATTATAACTACAATGGGAAATTTTTTTTTTTTTACTATGTTTGTAATTTTACCGTTAATTTGTTTTGGTGTTTTAACTATTGACGATTATTTTCAAGTATTTGTGTATATATATATATATATATATATATATATATATATATATATATAACTTTACTTTAACAATGCTGTCCAACATTCCATTTTAGCTATTTCTTGACCATTTTTATGAACTCTCTTAGAAGATATGCGATTGCACATTTTTGTCGTTTGGAATTGCTACTACAGTAAGTAAATGTATTCCCTGCAATAGCACTAGTTAGTTAGTTAGTTAGTTAATGCCTTATTTTACGTGACGAGACTCGGGCCATCAGGCCCGCTCTTCCATCTAACCACACAAATTTCGCTACGCTCCTTTCACCACCTAGAGGAGAAAGGAGGTATTATATCTTGGGCGACAAAACAGGCGGATCTCAATTTTGCTCAGAGGCTTCTTTTAGGCTTGAGGAGCTTTTACATGCAGTAAATCTACTACATGGAACAGCCGGCTTTACTTGCCCTCCGAAGGAAGGCGTACGAAGAATTTTTTCGCCCTTAAAAATCCGCGGCTTCGATCGGGTTTGAACCCGCAATCTACAGACCGTAATACCACCGAATCCGCAAATACCACCGAATCCGCTAGAGAGTGACTACGAGTGACTCTGTACGAACACTACTCTGTTACGAACACTACAGAGTAACCTGAAGAATTTCCTAAAAGATTCAATGTTATTATTAGATTTTCGAATTGCCTAGAACAAACCTTTCCGAAAAAATTGTTTCTATGACTGTGGCAAACGTTTTGTGTCTCACACCATAAAAAGTAGGAATTGCCATATTGATTCGACATTGTAAGCACACTAAACGAAAAAGGCAAATTTGGAAGAGTTTTTCAATCAACAGGCCGAAATGTCAATAAAACGTATAGGTGAATGTCACCTGAGTCAACAAAAGCGCAGGAAAATGTTAGAAAAAAACTAGAGGGACGACAGAATGGCGCAGATATTCTCGTAGTAAAGTTTTCTAATTTCCTTGGTGTGGACTGGCTCGAAGGTCTAGCTCAATTCTCTGGCCAGCCGCCATCTATCGTCGCCCAAAGTACATTTTTTTGACATTTTCTCATCTTCTATGCAAGAAATTAGCATAAACTACAATAAACGCCTGGAAACCCATCCAAACCATCTAGCCCTAAACCTTTTAGACAATAGCCAAGAAATATCTCGCCTCAATAGAACCTCCTCTTCGCAACTTCCTTAACGCTTTAGTATTTGACATTGACATACACAAAACAAAAATAATTCTCCGTTTTGTGTTCTTATTCTATTTTTTTCTCTTTTATGTTATAGCCTTTGTATGTTGATCCTGGAAAGTACCAATGGGGGACGTTTCTGTAATTTATTGTTTCATTGATCATTTTATTTTGAATTATCATATTTACTTATTATTTCGAATTGAAATAGATTGTAAATTTTCATCGTGTTAATAAAAAAACTCTCTTGCTTTCCTAACAGCACAATCGAAATATTACATCAAGAATATTAAAGAAGAGTAAAGACTCGCCCTAAATACAAATTTTTATTGAAAACTTCGAAGCCGTTTTTAAGTAAATGATGATTAAGCCTTACTGTAAATGCGAAATTTGAAGCTCTTTTTCATAGGAATCTATTCAGTATTCCAAAAACTTCAATTGAAGTCATTTGACGCATTATCACTCACAAATGCAATAATGTATGCAAATCAATGGAAAAGTGCATATGAAGGACGTGAGAGATATTTAAAAGAATACATTTATGTAATTTTAATTACATAAATAAATTACATGTATGTAATTTATGAATAAGCAAAATAATACACCAAAATGAACATTACGTCATATTAAACAGGGCATTTAACACTATCTGTTGGAACAGTTTCAAAAAAGGCGGAAATTTGAGCTCCTTTCAACAGAAAACTGTTGAGTTTTCGAGAATATTTATATAACGTTATTTAAAGCACATTTAATCGTAAATATAATAAAGTGAAGAAATCACATCTAATATAAATATTAGTAACGTGAGAGACAAGTAAAAAAATACATTTTTGTAATTTTTGAAAATTCAAAAGAATAGAGCAATATTGCGTTTATGTCATCGTGTAGGGTGTATGTGGTACTTACCCAACCAAACTTTTAAGAAAACATTTTACTGAAAGAACTAATTATGGACAACACATTTTGTTTGGAGGAAAAATCTCTATCTTCAATTTTATGGTTGTAGGAAAACGCCGAAAAATATTCAAACGTTTAAAATTTTCGAAAATTCAGATTTAACCGTGAAAATCGACCCAATGCCATGTTTATAATGCTATTTTACTATATTCTTACAATATATTTGAAGAAAAAAATTGGAGCCGTTTTTGAGCAAACTTTGAAAATGTCCGAGGGACTCTATTTAAAGTATCCCCAAATTTTTGAATGAAGAATGTTTCTCAAAATTTCAAAGCTTCATCTTTAGCCCAGAACAAAGCCTTTAGCCTTTAGAACAAAGGTTTCTTCAATTTGTAAAAAATTCTGTGCATGATTTTATGCGCTAGTAGAGTTCACAGGCGGACGTACGGGCACACGGACGGACGGACTCAATTGTTTGCACGATTTTGCACTCAATTGTTTTTTCGGCATCATTGACCCACAAAATTGGGATTCTGGCTACACCATGTTTTAGAGGCTTTTTTCTCGTAATTTACCATCTGTGTTTATTCAACTTCAGTTCATTCGTTATCAGAGCTCATTATGAGGGTGTTTTTGAAAAAATTTTGAAAATGTCCGGGGGCTTCATGTAAAGTACCCCCAAATTTTAAAGAATGTTTTTGAAAATTTCAAAGTTTCAACTAGAGCCACATGGACAGGTGTTTCTCCAATTTCGAAAAGATCGTACATGTGATTTAGGCGCTAGTAGTGTTCACACACGGACAAACAGACGGACAGACAGATGGACGGACGTTTTGAAAAAAAGACTTTTTCGGCATCAGGGGACCTAAAAACGTGTATTTACGTTGAAATCTCGAAACGATTTTCTGCAGCATTACATAACTTTCTCTATACTACATATATTACTCCGTATACCGGTGTCCCACTAACTATGGACCACCCCCATAACTTCTAAACGGTTCAGGATATCAAATGCAGTTTTCGCTGAACAATGCAGAATCATGGGGCAAGTAACATGTCGCAGAGAAATTATCTATAATATTTTTTTAGTTTTCGGAAATTTAATCATCTTTGATTTTTTTAAATGGAACTATATATTTTTCTCACTAGCAATGGATAGATTATGGAAATAGGAATAAAAAGATGTATCATAAGCCAATATTTTGATAGTAATTTGAGTATAAAATTAGATTTTCTGGCATGAGATTTTCAAGTAAACGGGGAACCTTAGAGATTTTCCTGCATTATTTTTTGTGGAGAGAGGAGTGTGAGAGGAGTCACCGTGCAGGCTGAAGGAGTAATGCAGTAATTCATGGTCTTGACACGAAAAACACATGAACAAATATCAATTTTAACGATCAGAATGAGAGTTTTTCCTATTTGTTCATCTGAATTGAACTTTTCTTCTTCTGAAATTCTCAATCAATGGTAATCGAAAAGAACGAAATAAAAAATGTTGTAGCGAAAAAGAAAATAATTAAGGTCATTTTCAAACTTACAAGAATCGAGCTCAGTGCAGAAACAAGCTGTCATTTTAAAACATAGGAAGCGAATGAATGCTTGAAGATTTTCATTGTAATATCTCGTTTATTCATCAAGTAATAGATAGATAGACATTTTGTCTTATTATTTACTGTTAATAACCTTCCTAGTTAAACATGTACCATAAGAACAAAGCAATAAAAATGTTGAAATTCTCTTGACAGTTCTATCGGTGTAAATTTACCAAACGTTAACAAAAATGCATATCTGCTGTCGCTACTGCTAATACTGATAAGAGTGTTTCTCACTTCATTACGCCAAGTGCTGCCACAAATTTGAAAATCCATGGCAGAAGACAAAAGTGCACTGCTTTATTTGTATTTATGAAGAACAGTCGTATGGTTGCAAAGTGGGCGGCTGATCATATATAATTTGGCCATCAACTGTAAGTCTACTGATAGCTCTGCCCGTTCCTAAACATCATATTACGTTCCGTCAGTGAAAAAGAAAAATTAAGCATTTAAAATATTGTCATATGGTAGGAAATGGATTTTATTATGGGCTTATCTTTTTGTTTCTGGGCCAAAAGCAAAGGAATTTTCTCCAGTGTACTACAACGATTGTTATGAAATGTTTGCTAGTAAAAATAGACTATTCTCTAAATATATTTCATCCCTAACAAACGAGGATTTTTTAAATGCGTCACTTTTCTTGTGTCCTGACGATGTAACCTCAAAATTGGAAGAAAAAAGTACTAATACAATCTAGTTTTCAGCTAGGCGACGCCAGTGATAAAAGACATGTTTTTTAGTCTCTTTTGGAGTGAGAAATGTCGCTAAGAACAATGATTGCGAAACCCTGTAGCACAAATGTGACAAGTATTCTATTGACGAGCGCGTTGCCTCGTGTGTCATTCGCGAACAGCCGTTGTTCAAGACCGTCTATCGTGCGTCGCACCGCGTCCGGGAGCCAGAATGAGAGCAAGCGAAGGACGACGACCGACGGTGCGGTGCACCGCGCTGCGATAAGGCCCCGCGAGGTGGGGGCAAGGTTTCCAGGAGCTCTCCGCTACAAGGCCTTATCACTGGGGATGTGGAAAGGCTTGACACAAAGGGCAAGGAACTGATTTCTACATCAAGGGTTTCCAAGCAGTTGAGCTGTTACAGTATACGAGCTGAATACAAATTCATTATTTTTCGGTACCTCCAAATGCTATTAAAGTGTATTTGCTTACATTTCAAATTGGGTAATTTTACCGCATTAAGGTACAACAACAACTATAACTGGTATTAAACAACTAACACTGCAATAATGAATTTCCTAGTTAATTCTTAGTTTAGGGTACGGTGCACGTAAAAGAACGAGTCACGTCAAGGATTCGGTCTCTTCGTTTTCGGTTCATTCTGTCGCAGTGTGAAATATTTGCATACGCTTTGTTCCAACCAATTGTAATGCCAAATTACTTGTTCCCGCCACATTGTAGGGCCCAATTGCTTTCAAAGGCCATTTTTTTCACTTCACTCGCCCAGATCCAAGTCACGGCGAGGATCGGGCATTGGGCTCTTGCGTTCACCATGCATAACCTTGAGTGTATCCATCGCATAATTACCAATTCACTTTTATAAGAAACCACTTTAATTGTTAAGTTGACTCTCTGAAATTAATAAAATTAAAAACTCATCTTAGTCTGTTATTGGGTAAACGTGTTTGATCAGTTGAAGAAAATTTCTCATTTTATAATATTAACAGCCTCATCTTTTCTCATATCACCACCTTACTATGTTCTAATGAAACACCCGTTCAAAACCTCCATTATGAACACACTGGTCTCCTGTATTCAAACTGCGCAGTTGCTAATTCGTTGTGAAGAAATAACTCTACAAGCTTTGTTTAGAATCTAGTCCAACGAACAGTTCACGGTGAACGCGGGTCGTATCCTTAAATAATAATTTGCCAATTTTCTTTGTATTTACATTCAATTTCACAAATTTCATGAATAAAATCATGATGGTGATATGTCATCTATGGATCACGTTAATGATTTATGCTTAAAGCAGTGTCAATTTCATTACAGGCTGGGCAGATGAATTTCAATGGAAAATGGCCACTCGAAGAAATATTACCGCTTGTTAACCTGAAAGTACACACGCACGAGCGCATAAATACAATCAGTGTAAAATGTTAGTGGATACTTATTCTCTCTGTTTTGAGTCTGTGAGAATTGTACAGTGGGACATAAAATCAATACGATACAACAATCTTGACCTCAAAAATTTCTTCCCTTATAAGTTTTACAAAGCTAAACCAATACTTACTATATTCTAATGAAGACAAAATCTGCGTAAAAATGAGGTGCAAAAGTCTTGGGACATCTGATTGTAAATTGATTGATTGAGTGATTGATTTTTTCGTGTTTCCGGGCGCGTCAACTGCTTTAGTCATTAGTCCCGTTAGTGTAGTGCATGTTTTTTCTCGGGAGATGGCGGTGATTTTCCCCTCGCTGGATGGCGAGATCTGGCACCGACCTACCGTCGGCTAGTGGGGTTTCCCCCTAACCAGGACTCTCCCACCAGCGCGGCACCGCCCCAGCCGGGACAAGCTCTAAGCTCCCGACCGGTCTCCCGGAATATGTGGTAGTGTAGTGCATGTTAGTGTAAGCGAGTGTGTAAGGGGAGAGGATAGGACAAGGAAGAGGAAGGACAGACCGCCCGCGATCCGTGGCCCGTTTGTTAGGGTACTGCTCCGGCATTCGCCTGGTGTTAATCGCAGAAACCACGGAAAACTACCGATCAGAGCAGCCGGCCGCTAGAATTCTCCTCCAGACAGCGACTGAATGATTGTAAATGTTTAATTACACGCATTACTTTAAAGAAAACGGGAGAAGTAAGGTGCTTTGTTATTCTTGAATATTCCTCCACCGAGCCTTCCTGAAGGATAGATTCACTGTAGTGAAAATATTCCGAGGAGTAAATTTACTTTTGAATATTGTAAAAACCAAAATTGGGCACCAATCTGAAAAACAAAGGATTCATGAATACGGGACAGCTCTTGACGGACTGGAATACCGCAATCCCGACACGAGCAAATGTTTCCAATAAATCTTTGAATGTTAAAATCCAAAAGTATGGTCCCAAAACAGATTTTTGAGGACAACCTTTGGTAAGAATTTTAACAATATCATTTTGGTCAGAAGTGCTTCGCTTGTCTGTTTTGAAAATAACTGATTATAATAGTGTAGACATTTTTTTAACACACATAAATTCTTAATTTCTTCAATGTACCTCGCCACCAAGCATTGTCAAAAGCTCATTTAATACTACAAATAGCACAAGTATATTTAGATTGAGAATCTATATGTATACTTCTATATATCTATACTTCTATACTAATATATAAAGACAAATGCGTTGACTTTCAGCGCGGTAATATCTGAATCCACTGAACCAATGCCGATGAAACGTTTGTGCTAGCATCCTTTAAAGGCCTGGAGTACTATAGGCTATGATTTACAAACATAAACAGTAAATATTTTCAAAATAATTACTTTTCTGGACATTTTCACCTAGCTTTACATCACAGATTCAAGAGTGCATCAGTGCCAATAGTTTAGCTACGCGCCACCAGAGGATGTCGTCTGAGATTAACTACTGATTTCATCAATGTCCAGAATTATTACGAAATTCATTGTAGTTTGAATAAGGTTATGTACGTGTTTTTGATATCTGAAGGTATGTTTGTATTTTTCTACTTTTGTACGTACTTTTTTGTTCTTATGCTAATTTAATTTTGTGTGCGAATAATATTTAAAATGTCAAATATGATTTGTTTAAACAATAAGTAATAAAAACTTAATTATAGTCATTCGCTTATAATATCTCATTCAAAATAAAAAAAATAAATTGATTAGTTGATAAGATAAACACATTGTTTTGCAAAGTCTTCATCTTTTTATTGCATGTTTTTGCACGTTTGGTGTTTTTACTGCATGTTTTAGAGTTTTACTGCATGAAAATCAGGTCTTTAATTATTACTTATTTCCAGTATCATCGTTGATTGTCCAATGCGAAGTACATATTGTAAATAATGATTTCTAATTTCTTCTTCCGGTCTCCTCAAAGTCAATTTTTCTAGAAATTTTCCAAATATTGATTACAGATATATGGGACGATAGGGAATTATTTAGTCGTTTGGATTCTTAGGAATAACTATAACTTAGGAAATTTTCCACAATTGTTAGAATTTGCCGTATTTTAGACATAAATGAAATAGAATTGATAGTTATGGATTTGTGGAAATATACATTTTAAAACTTCAACTGTAACTCCATCATTACCTGGAGTTTTCTTAGTTTTAAAAATACTAAAATGTAATTGAAGCTCTCGAATTGTGAAAGCTTCAGTAGACGGAGCATTCATAAGAAAGGAAAAGTTCATTTTTTACATTTATGTGATAATCCAAATCTTTGGATGTGTCATCCAAATTGTGTATTTAATAAGTAAATTACTTTATAATGCCAGGAGAAAGTATATTTCTCAGAAGATTGGAGATTTGATTGTGTTGTTGACAGAATTCTGGAAGTTTAAGTTTATTACGTGCAATTAATTAAGGAATACTCCAGCAATCAATAGAAGTAGAATTCAGAAGAAAATCATTCCATGTTTTCTTCTAAGTATTATAGCTGAGTTGTACTGGCGACAGAGTGTTCTGCATTTAGCTTGTAACTTTTGTCTTAGTATTATATATCTTCACCAACTGCCGACTATGTTCAGCCAATGTTTTATATTTTACTGTTTTCGAGGTGTAACGTCATTTTCATCGTAACTGGTATGTATACGCAGATTAATGCACCAACTGTAGTACGAAATGCATTTTTAATAATGTAAGAGGGTCTAGTTGCAAATGAAAAAGGCAAAAAAGAAGCAAACGAAAAGGAAGAGAAAGAAATGAAAAGTTTGAGGAAAAAAATAATTTGAGGAAAAAAGTCACACCATATTACACTAAACAGAAGACGATTAGAAGGACAAGGTTGGTATTTTAACGCATGTTAATAAAATTTATTCCATACAAATATTCATTATTTAATAATCAAGGTAAGCGTGTCCGTATCCCGATGAAATAAGCTCCAGAGGCTAATTATCTTACCAAGTATTTGAGATACCTTGACTGCTAGATAATAATCGAACAACCGGAATTGCATTAAAGGAATTCATCACAAAGAGAAGAGGAACCAATTCTTAAAAATTCACTTTGAAACTTTACTCACGGAAAAAAATTTAATTTTCATTAGATTCTTTTTATGTCAAACATATTATTCTTTTGAATAATATTCAATGCATTCTATTTATATATTACTTAAGTTTGAAACAGAAAATTTATTGTTAGCTTTGAAATTTACACAATACATAAGTGTGGTTCAGTTTATTTCATCGTCTAATCAGAAATGTCAATATCATAAAAATGTCGCGTTAGTACCTACATAACATGCGTATCTATGTTATTTTCAGTTATGAATACATGTTTTCTTGTAAGACTTCGAATACGGTCACATGCTGCCGCAGCAACTTCCCACCACAACCTCGGCGCTAGTAATCTGAAAGGAGTCATCTGCAAATTCGGATCGTGTCAACCGCAACCACTTCGTGATTCATAACTTAATCATCTACGAGTACGCTCATTGTGGTTGAAGAGTACAAATTAACTGTGACTCTAGCTGTCGTATCTGAAGACCTTCATTTGACAGATGACTGATGATCCTTACTTTACAATGAAGACAAATTCATATTTCCACTGAGTATCGAAAAAAGTGCTTCGAATAAACTGTTGCATACGATCTTTCCTTATTAATGTTTGGCGTGAATTGTCGGGACAATATTGTTTGAATGAACACAAAGTTTAGGATTCCAATTTGGTCGGCGGGATTTTGATTTACGTTAAAAGTTAAAAGATATTTTTAAAAGTCCAGTAGGCTTTACAATAAGAATTGGCATAGGATTGACGAGGTTCTCGTAGTAAAAAATGAAATTTCTTCGTAGTAAAAAAAGAAATTTCACGTGTATCATAGGTCTGAATATTTTAGGAACATCATAGCTTTTTTTATAGAGGATAAACCTCTTTTTGCTGCATCGCGGCCGACTTCAGTACAATAAAATATAAATAAATAAAGTTTGTAACTACAAATGGTAAAAATAGAGAAGAAATAAATTAAATTAAAGCATCATAGACAAAGCGTACGAAGTTGATAGGATAAAGACAATATTTAGCGTGGAATAATTTGAAAAACTGACCTATTTATTTAAAATATGAATTTGATATAAAAAAGAATAATGAAATATTAAAGTAAGTTAAATTTAAAAAATACCAAGTTCACATTACAAATGACATATTTCAAAGATAAATAAAAGAATAGATTTAATTGCGGACCCAGCCCTAGTAAAGTATGAAAAATCGTCTTCAGCATGCTGCAAAGTGAGAATGGGTACTTGAGTGTAGAAATGACGTAACCAAATTCACAGCTTACAAACGTATAGATTACGAACCAGATATGGTATGGTTCACAATACTTTTACAAACTTCTAGAGCAGATAGAGAGTTCAAAAACGATAATATTGTGACAGTATTTGGCGGGAAAGTTCATAAAACGAAGTTATATGTGACATTTGCCACTGATTACGGCACCATATGTGTTCGGCAGGTTCATGAAAACTCTTTTACTACATGAGAACGTGACCCGCCGAACACATGTACGTAAAGGGTTGCCTAAATATACAGGGGAACATACTATAAGTATGACACCATTATATGAAATTTCCCACTAAAAGTTCATTGGCGAAAAAAGTGAACATTTTAGTACCTTCTACGTGCCCTTAAAGTTTGTAACATCTATTCTGAAACACCCATAAAATGGACTTGTGTTACAGCACATTATAGATTTAAAGGCATATTCATATTGAAAATTAAAAGTAAACGTAGTGTGAACGAAAAATCATGGTGCCATATTTTTCAGTGGAACAATTCACACTAGAGAAACGTGAACATAAACATAAATTCGAGACGTAACCGTGGAAGTTTGCCAGCTACAGGTTTCCCCTTTCCCGTTTCGTGATCTGACAACAACACACCATCGAATGCCGCAGTAAGATAGCAACATTTTCTAGCGTTTCGTTAAACAATAATGCAGTCTGCAAGAGCTTGAATTGTCATTTATCATGACTGATTGAATGTTAGTAGTTCCGGGCGCGTCAACTACTGAGATCATTAGCTCCATAAGTGTAGTGCACATTTTTTTATCCGGAGGTGGCAGTGATTTCCCCCCGCTGGATGGCGTGATCCGGCGCCGAGCTACCGTCGACTAATGGGGTTTTCTCCAACCAGGAATCTCCCACCAGCGGGGCCCCGCTCCACCCGGGACAAGTTCTATGCCCCCAATCGGCCTCCAAGTAGTGTAGTACATGTTAGTGTAACTGTGTGTGTGTAAGGGGTGAGGATAGAACCAGGAAGAGGAATGACAGATCACGCGCGGTCCGTGCTCCGTTTGTTAGGGTACTTCTCCGGTATTCGCCTGGTGTTGATCGGATTGATTCATTGATTTTTTCGTGTTTCCGGGCGCGTCAACTGCTTCGGTCATTAGTCCCGTTAGTGTAGTGCACGTTCTTTTCTCGGGAGATGGCGGTGATTTTCCCCTCGCTGGATGGCGAGATCCGGCGCCGGCCTACCGTCGGCTAGTGGGGTTTTCCCCTAACCAGGACTCTCCCACCAGCGGGGTACTGTCCCAGCCGGGAGTAGCTCTAAGCTCCCGACCGGTCTCCCGGAATATGTGGTAGTGTAGTGCATGCTAGTGTAAGTGTGTGTGTGTAAGGGGAGAGGGTAGGACAAGGAAGAGGAAGGGCAGATCGCGCGCGGTCCATGGCCCGTTTGGTAGGGTACTGCTCCGGCATTCGCCTGGTGTTGATCGGAGAAACCACGGAAAACTACCGATCAGAGCAGCCGGCCGCTAGAATTCTCCTCCAGACAGCGACTGAATTCGACCTAGCTGAAAAGCTAGTGTTGAAAATCCTGCCGCCATCAGGACTCGAATCTAGGACCTCCCGGTCAGAGGACTGCAGTGACATCAATTAATGCACTGAACCACCTCTCCCGGTCATTCATCATCAGTGATCATGAAACGCTCTATAGAATCAATCATTCATAGCGTTCATCGTAAACAAAATTATTGTCAACCTGGCATGATCGCCTTTATTTTGTTTAATGTCTCTCGATTTCTTGTAGAATTTCCGTGGGGAGTATTTATTGTATGGATATCTATGAGTGGTTGTGTTCACTTGAAGATTCACAGTCATTGTAAATACCTCGTTCATGTTCATGTTAAAGTTTACACATTTTTATCTATAAAGTATTCTTAAAGTTTATCACAATCATATGGCCATCAAATTTTAATACAGACATCAATGGAAAAAAAGCAGAAAATTTCAGGACAAAGTGTTTTTATTATAAAACAGACAAGGCAGCGAGCTCTCAATTGGATGCACAAAAAAAAAACAGTCCTTTGAATGCTTATCGTTGTTTCATGGCTATTTCCTATTTTTTATTATTACCCCTAAACTGTTTCTAGCACTCAATTCTTCACTATAATATTGAAAAGTCAATATTTTTATACTTTTTAGAGTTATATTGCCGCATCTATCGATGATCGAACGCCTCGCCGCTAGACTTTATGCATTTATTTTGGATAATGTGGAAATTAACTGGCTAATTCGGGAATTAGCCTGGTTCGCTCTTTATCCATCGATATGAAAATAAGTAATTTAACTGCGCACCTAGAACTCATAATACAGTACGCTATACATGAATATTATTTTTGAATGAGAATTCAGTTCACCTTCAGGCACGTGTGCTTAAGAATCATATCAGGAAAGTTTAACACAATATTTGTGGCACCGTTAACACATGTTTCAGAAATGGCTCCCGCTAATGTTTTCTGTTTGTGCAACGTCAGGAGTCTAGTGACGTGACTCGACGATAAATATTCAAGTCGCTATTCATGTGAAGCGTTCTAGTTTATGTTTGTACGACTGACGCGTAGAGGATGTGCCAGATTCAATCATCTTTAGAAAAGTCTTTTTTTAAACTTATTTACCGTCAAAATCAATTAAGAATTGCGAGTGATGTATTTGGAGCAAGTGGAATCTGAGTACGTTTCTTTATGAGTAAGTTGCGTTATGAATGACGGTAGCAAAATAGTATATTATGCAATTAATTTATAATGTCGTTTTTTGCACGAATAAGAAAATATTACCGAACGAACGAGGTTAGGAGTGAGTTTGGTAATCATTTTTTAAGGGTTCAAAAAAGTAACATTATAAACGAGTTGCACACGCTATTTTTTTTGTATAACTATTATAAAAATTTAAGGAAACAAAGTCAATTTGAATGTTGAGTTGTAACCTCGGATTCATTTTATGACGTCATGAGTGCTACCTAAACAACTAATTTGTTTACAAATGGCAATTAGATTGAAAGTTACGTTTCAAACATTATGGATTCTTTTTCCAAAGGAAATTTTGGAAGAAGCTGCAAAAGCAGAAAATGAATGCTGGATGGATGAAAAATTTGCACATTTTGTATGCGAGGCTGTTGTTCTTTCTTATCTGTTGGAGTAGGTTGGTTAAGTTACTACAATGCACATGCTAGAATAAAAACGATAGTTATAATGCATGATTATTTAAACATTAAGTCCACAGCGTGTAAAGCGTGTACCTTATGGTGAACATATTCAAAATTAAAGGCAATGTGTTAATGTGTTCGTTTAAGAGGACATCCGCGACGTTTTTCGCCAATAATGGTGGTGATATTACGGCACTCTACATGTCACGGAGGGTGGCGATCTTCAAATGTAGCTGAATCTTACATTGAAGAATCAGTGAATAATAAGATTTACGTTGCAATAAGATATTGGTTAATGCTTTAAGTAAAGAAAAAATAATCACTTTATAATTAAATACATCTTCTGGAGTGTCTTTGACAAATTTATCCAACTGTACAGTCTAATATATACCGTCTAATCAACTGTATAATATTCATATTCATAAAAACTAATTAGATGTTCTTTGTTATTATTGTTAAATATTTCCGAATAATAAGCTACACATAATTTTAAAGTAGCAATAAGTTAATAAATTTGATTTTAAAAGTGCAATATTTTTCACAATCTATTTGATTTTACTGCGAACACCGAATCAATTTACATGGTACCACTGCCTTCTTTATACTCCATAACTGATGATAAATGGAGGCTATGACTATTATGTCAGTGATGACTCATATTTCGTGCAGAAATAGCGATGTCGTAATGATTCGTGCCATAATATGTTATAGTATGAACGATTTTGCTAATGGAAAAGGATTGTTTATAATGCTGGTATACAAACAATATTTTTGGAGACACGATGATAACAAACTAAAGCAGAACCGCTCGCAAGAAAACCATCATGGCGGACGTACCTTTGGTTAAGTCTCGGAGGCTGCCCCCACCCTGTGGCATCTGAGATTTCCCCTCTCGGCGATAAGGAAACGCGTCGGCGACAAGGAGAGGTGATTGGAAGACGCAGCGATCGCACTGCCCTCTTCGTCAAAAGAGGAACTCAAAAGGGGAAATAGGAGATTTCGAGGGAGAGGCCACGTTCGGGCATGCGCAGTGGAAGGTTTTTTGAGAGTGGTAGAGCAATAGAATTTGCATCGCTAATTGAGATACAGATTTTGACTTTTATTCCTCCTATCTGGATAACCCCCAGTCTATTTGGATTTTAACCTTCTATTTGGATAACCCAGTACTATAAGGCCGTTGGGTACGGATTGAACACCACTTGAATTACAGGATCAGGAGGCTAAATGTATTTCCACACAGTACATAACTGGATCTTTAGAATTTGTGCCTTTCAGGAAGGTCTTAATGCAATTAATAAAAAGTATGTACAGCTGACTCAGGTCATGGTTAACTAGGACCAACATTTTTGGTTCTCTTTATCTGATATGCCAAAATAAACGTTTCTTCACAATGGTTACTTTTCATTTCAAATGTTCAGCAAAATAAGCAAACACAATAAACTCAAAATTTCAATTTCTTTATTTTAGTCTTAAATTATTTTCTCGTACATTACTACTTAGCATAAGTAATGTTCTCTCGTACATTACTTACATTCCAATTTATGCATTACTCTTTACTACAAACTGAAGTATATTGTTCCCTCCTCCCGTTCGGTAACATCTGTTGATAGTTAATCGTAATTGCGTAGGCCTCCGCGGCCGGAGAATGTCTGTTGGCTATCCGGAGCAAGCCGCGTCGATGTGGTCGTAGCAATCGGTCTATGCTCTCTGTGGAAGACAAAATAAAAAGAGTATTAACTGGGAAGTGGGTCAGAAAACTGATCGCGGCACGCGACATTATTAGGTAATTCTTTATATGTCTCTTGGCTGTCTGGGACTGTACGCTGACTGTACTGCTGACGCTCAGCAGTACGCTCTGAGGAAGGTCACAATTTGTTGGCCGAATGACGCTCAGCAGTACGCTCTGAGGAAGGTCACAATATGTTGGCCGAAACGTCAACTACGAGCAAATCGACGCGGCTAAAGCTCAGCAGTACGCTCTGAGGTAGGTCACAATATGTTGCCGAAACGTCAGCTACGAGCAGATCGACGCGGCTGACGCTCAGCAGTACGCTCTGAGGAAGGTCACAATATGTTGGCCGAAACGTCAGCTACGAGCAGATCGACGCGGCTGACGCTCAGCAGTACGCTCTGAGGTAGGTCACAATAAATCGACGCGGCTGACGCTCAGCAGTACGCTCTGAGGAAGGTCACATATGTTGGCCGAAACGTCAACTACGAGCAGATCGACGCGGCTGAGCTCAGCAGTACGCTCTGAGGAGGTCACAATATGTGGGCCGAAACGTCACCTACAAGAGATCGACGCGGCTTGTCCCGACACCAAGAGAATACCCGGCTGCGGAAGCCTACGTAATCAATTCTTTATATGAATGATGAATGTCCCACAACCGGATCCACGGAGACTCACACTCCTCGGTAAGTGCGTATGGTTTCACTCCACCCTACCCACAACTCATGGCAGCAGTAATCGCAGGTTCGACAAATTCAGAGACTTTAAGAAAGAGCATATATGTCTGGAACTGAAATCCACATTTTGTTTAAGAAAAGGAACATCTATTTCTCCACTTATTGCACACAAATAAATCACGGCGTATCCCTTATCTCATTCTCCCAGCCGCCAAATTTTAGAATAACGTGGCCTTTTTTCGATTTTTGCTCTGATTTTCGTACAAACCTCTGCGTATCTTCTCGCTACCTGAACCGATCTTCCATATCTTTTGAAAGGTACTCACAGACGTGTACCAAATTGTCGTGACCGGCCGCACACATTTAAAGGAGCCGCCGCCGAGTGACGCCAGCGGGGCGTTACCGCCCCTGGCGAGAGAAGAAGGCGATCGGTGCCTGGCCTGTCCGCGCGCGGCCGTCACGCCCGAGCAAGCGGAGTAGGGACTCGCCACCGCCCCTACTCCGCAGCTAGTCGGCGGGCAAATAACCTTTGCGGGCTATAAGAGGGTCCGACCCGACGCCAGGGTAGGTAGCGAGCGGCAGTGTTAGCGATTGTATCCTGGCGAGTGAATTGGCGAGAGATGTGTGGAGAGTAGCTACGACGACGACGACGACGACGACGACTGTGCTACTGACGTGGAACACTCTTGTGGATATTCGACGACTTGGCTGATTTTGGGACTTCTTCTGGACTACAACAACATGGCTTCTCTTTTGGTACATTCTTCTTGTGATTCGGCACTTCAGCAATTGTACCTGGACTTGAATAAAACTCATTTTAAGAATTCTTGTCTTTCATTGGATACTACACAAATCGTACTTTAAAACACTAATCTGACCGAGTTTTGCGCGACAGACGCGCAGTCACATACATACAGACAAACTTCATTGTATGACTTTTTCATCTCTGAGGCTCAAAACGGATTTTACCACTCAATCTAGGCCTTGACATGTTTCACTGCATCTCCTCCACGTGTTCAATTTACAGGGACGGAAATACGGTGTATTCGAAGTAGTTCTTCCAGCTTTATGGTAAAATAGGGCCAGAAGTTTATTTCTAGAGAGTTGCTAGTAAAAGCGATTACTTTTAGGGGATACAGAGCTCACACAATTATATTATTTGTATTCTTGAGAAAACGAAATGAAGTCAGTGTGGCTGTCTACAAAATAGTAGTATGACACACGAAGTAAAAGTGATTTCATTTCGCTCGTAAGATTGCGTCTCTCGGTCTATTCGCTTCATATCGCAACCTTTCCTAAACGCAAAATAAAATGTATTTACCACCCGTATTATAATACTAACTACATTTTCGGCTGCTCCGAAATAAATGTCGCTTGGGGCACGTTGCATTGTATCCTTGGTTTCCCCACTTCCATTATTATTTACTTGCCACAACTAGGGATGGCGAAAGAACATCCGATGTTTTTAAAACATCCCTATTATAAATCGATATTTAAGCTTTTGATTTTTCTTCAGATCGGTATATTTGTTCAGAAATATCGATGTTTTCAAAAACAGTTTCTCATGATATAAATAAAATTTTCAGTATCTATTTTTTGAGGATTGCACGCAATCAACAGCTGACACTGTTGTCGCTCCCCAGACGACACGAAACTGCTTGCTATTTGCAACCTCTCTCCAATGTTATTGCTTTTCTTGATTATTTTTACGTTGATAATATCCTTTAAATGCATTTTGAACCTTGACTACATAGAACATTGATTAGAAAATTAAGTTGAAAGTAAAGTTTAAGGCAGGGTATACATTAAACTAATATTGACGTGTTATGTATGACATTAGAACCAGGATATTTTACTTCGATGTGTTGCATATTTAAAACACTGATATTTTAAAAAATCGATGTTTTTGTCGATGACTTTATCGACATAAAAAACCTTTTGTTGATATATCGAAGTATCGATGTTTAGCTAAAATTTCCCATCACTAGCCACAGCGCAGTGAAGGTTTCGAACCATCTTTACAACGGAGTTTGCATGCTTCAGTTTTCACATTTTCTCACTGACTGGTAATTAGAAAATGTAGGCGAAAACATACCGAAAAAAAAAAGAAGTAGAGAGATAAAATGAAACTCATATCTTTTTCTCTGATGTAATAATAACTTAAGTCAAAGTAAACAGCCATCTAGAAGATAAATGAAAGTCTCTTGATAAGCGAAAAAGAGTATTCGGGTGTGTACGAGTGTGAACAAGGCCTTGACTCAGTGCAAATAAATCCTATCAAATCGAAATTCCACCAATGGCTGTAAAAACGTTGCATCGCACAGAAGTTGCCTTTTTAACATCCATCTACAACGCTTCTCAGCGCTGCTCTTATTTCCTCTCAATCTGGAAAATGTCATTAGTGGTACCAATGCAGAAAGCTTCAAAACACCCTACAACAACGAGTCTTATCGTCCCATTAGCCTTTTATACATTTGAAGCACAATATTTGATACATTAATAGACATTAAACTTAGCAAATTTGCATCATCCATCAGCCAATTTGCTTTCAAATCACGTCATGGCAATATGCATCAACTTCTTCGTTCAACAGAGGTAATCTATGATGTTTTTAAAGCACATTAATACATATTGGCGATTTTCTAGATTTCACGACTCCGTTTGCGATTTTGGGATAACATTTAAATAGAACCAAAGTGAAATTCATTCTATCTAATACGACTAACCAAACAATTTACTAGAAAACCAAAACTTTGTTGTAAGAGTGACCAAATATCTATCTTCGCCGTATCCAATAATGTTCGGAACACCCATGGGATCTCCCATATACCCTTTCCTGTTCCCTATTTATCTACATGTCTTTCCTTTTCTCTTACTTCAGCTATTTGTGCTGACCACGTGGTTTTATTTCATTCACATAACCGTTATGATATACTACATAACAGAATACAAAATGTCCTTAGCGAAATCGACGTTTCGACTAAAATGTGGGACTTAAAAGTCAATATCAACAAAAGTTATTCTAAATATCCCTTCAAAATACTTTTATGGAATAATCTGGTCAGGCCTATTATCACACTTGCCTGCTCAGTATGAGGAGAATCTTCATGAACATATTTATCAGAACTTCAAGTTCTTTAAAGTCGATATCTTAGATTAGCATTAGGTGCATCATGCTGTGTTTGCAAGTCCTACCTACATACATATTCTAACATAAAAAGATGATGTGAGAATATTATTCACCTAACGCATAATTTCTTTCCCTATCTTTATTCTTTCCCTTCGATCGCAATTTTCAACTTAAAACGCAATCTTCCATCACCCACACGATTACTTCTCTGAATGTCCCTCATACGTCACCTTCTAAATCTCTCAAAGATTCAGCTACAAAAATGTTTTAAACGATAAATTAAAGCATTTATCACAAACCTAAGTAATAAGTTGTGCAATGAGGAAAACTTCCCGCGTGTTTCTTCCGAACAATATGCAAACAAAAGCTGTAAGGCCTTAAGGCCTTAAGGGAGGGCTGGCCAGTTCATTGATATAACTATTTCATTTCAATAGCCTTTTCGTCTATTTGTTACATTAAATATTTACATACATCTGTAAGCATACTACATTCACATGATTAATTTTTTTTAATTTATATATTTTATAATTATATTTTTTCCAATTTTGAATTTCTAATGGTAACTTATAACATAGTTTAAATATTTTATTACTCTACTTTTTGTATGTACAGTTTTATTGAAATTAATTATTAAATTCTTTGCTTGTCTTGTTGCTCTTGTTTTATCTTTTATTCTTTGGATTTTGTTTAGATCTCTAGATTTGAAAGAGCAGCTGATGATAATTAATTTAAAAATAAAAATAATCGTCTTTTAATGATTTCTCTGTTTCATTGACATACATTTTAGTTTCTTGTATGTCTAGCATGAAATGTATCTATTGCATTGAATTATTATCCTCATGGCTCTATTTTGTTATATCTGAAGTTTTTTAATTTCAGTTTTTGGGCTCCAAGTAGTATTGCTGCACAGTAATAAAATGGGGTGCAATTACGTCCCAACTCCATTTATAGTAAACGAGTGGATAAAGAGGGGTATAATTGCTTGAGTGGCATGTTCAAGAAAACGAGCGACTATAGGAGCGAGTTTTCTTATCTACCGTGTGTGCAACCCCTTTATCCGCATGTAAGATCGATATTTTTTCGTTTCCATTTAAGAATAATTTACATTTTGATAAATGCAAGTACATTTGAAGCACATGTGAATTCGAGACATACTACTCGCGCACCTTTTCTTAAACGATGACCTTGCTTCCCCCTCCCCCCCTTGAGCAATAAACAGTTGAAGGCATAAAGCTTGCAGCGAGCACTGATGACAATATTCCAAACATTAAAATTTAGTTGGCGCGAAACAGAAGCTAGTTGCTTTCATGGTAGAGAACTTACGTTTAGCTTTATTACCATTATCTAAAGAAATGAGGCAGGTCCAGGACCTTCAAGGCAGGCACCTAAAACTCCTATCTACTGTCCTACTGCTGTTGCCTACCCAGAGCGATGACCTGGGCGCACACGTAGAAGGTTTGACTTTGATTTTCCAGAGGTTGCCATTACTGTAAATACTATACTGGCCGACTTTGTAACGAATATCCCCACTCCGCCCGCATTTCTTCAATATATCGTTCAAGAAAAGTTGCGCGAGTAGTACATTTGATGACGTCGTATTGCTTCTGAAAAAGGTCTATTTTAGTGGGCCATGCATTGTGTACATATGATCACTATAGTGACTAACAGGATAAAGAAATGCGCCAAATGGAAGACAAATGAACTTATTCCAGATGAAATATTTGAAGAAGCTGACACAGCCAATAAAACATCACTTTCTAGGAAGAGTTAAGGCAGGTATGAGAGAGAATACATGTATAAACATTGGAAAGAAAATAATAATCACTTCTGTCTCAGTTTTGCTGTCGTACTTTTTAGAACACGTAAACACAACATGACGTTTTGTAAGACCAAATATTTTTCATTTAAAACATTTAATTTTTCATGTCAAATATTTTATGTTGTTCCATTAGTCATCTAGTTTAACGCATACTTAACCAATTTAGTTATATTCATTCATTGTTTATATGTAGGTACGTCAACAGTTATACACATTTTTTTCATGTTTCATGGCTGACTAGAAATACCTTGGCCACGTCTTTGTTATGGTGTCTTAATTAAACGATTTTGATTCTTTTCTGAATTATGATTGGTAGATGTAGAGTTTTAATTGCACGGCGGAGTTTTAATTGTTAAAAATATTTTTTCTTTAATATGTATTCTATATATTGTAATGAACCGTCCTCCTCTTATAAAACAACTATAATCGCCCCTCGTTAGGCGCACCAAAATATGTAATGAACCACTACCTGCTCTAGATCAACTATAATCTTTATAATCGCCCAGCGTTACAACGCCAATGTAATAACCAAAACTCGCTCTTATCAATTGCCCTGGTTATACTCAGCTTCCACCTTCAAGGTTGCCCGTCGACTAGCTGCTCCACCAGAACCTCCGATATTTTCTTACTTACACATAAAATCTGGGTGTGAGGTTGTGGCTGACCTGTACAGGATCTAACAACTATTCGGGCACGTGGGCGTAGGTCATTAACTAGCTACATGCAACAATTAAACTACGTTCGTTTAATTTAATGTCGAACCAAGTGATGTTCGTCGTTATTTATTTTCTTTAATCCCTGTGCTAGTTCGTTATTTCAGTTGAAATATATACCAACTGGGGTCGTTGCTCTCACATGATTCACATAAAACACTTAACGACAAACAAAATAAACACACAAACACATCAACGATATAATACACTTAAATTACATGACACAAAATCCAAAATATTTCCATTCATACTGACAATTATAAATAAACTCATTCACACCCGAATGCGCATTCTGCCTGTATATCTATTGAATCTATTTTTACGTTAAGACAGAACTTGATCTTGTACAGAAGCTAATTTTAATCTTTCTTCTCCTTCAAAATGTGAATTTCATACCAAGAAAAAAAGACAACAACAAAGTTTCATGAACTTCCCTTTTGCCGAAAACGCTGTAATCCGCAGCAAACCATTGTTGCGCGCCGTCCTCGCTATATATTACGCAGCATCCTCCAAATCCATTCTCCCGCAGCATTTCTCCATCACCCCACACGTTACCAAAAATTTCTTGAACTCGCTAATATCTTCTTAGCATGTCCTTTCATTCCCCTATCATCCTATTTTCATTACGCAACGAGTAACGCGATTATCTGTCTATCGCATGCTATATTTCCTCCAAAATGTCCTATTATTGAATATACTGCGACACATAAAATATTTCCGCGTTACGCATTGTTATTACGAACATCATTGCCTAAACTCACTATATCCATTCATGTTTACCGTGTTTCTCGCACAATTGCATACTAAAATTTTATCTTTTTTCGGAGCGTTGTTCCCCACGCCTAACTTCGAGCTCGCTACACATCATCCTCTCGGTCATTGTTGCGTTGTGTCATCAACTTTTTTTTTTCTGGAACATTTACCGATCGCTTACGTGTCTTTACCAAAAATATCATACCATTTTACTTAATTCTGTCCTTTCCAAGCTATTTCTCTTTATTACTACTTTTAATTATCAATTTACATCTTATTACTACTTCTTTTACGATTTCCTAATGTTTATTAACGCCAAAATTGCTTAATTTCCGTCGCTCGGCGTCTTGACGTAGTTGTGACGTCAGCGCGACGCATCATTGTTATCTCGTAAAAATTCCAAATATACAATTTCAATTTGCATCTCTACTGCAGCCCCTCAATATTTTTCAGAGTTGCGAGTAATGTCATAATTTTCCGCGTGATTTCCTTTGTTAAACCCGAAAGTTTCATTTCAATCGCTTTACGCGTTCTCTTAATTTTTCGGAAAAAACCGCTCCTCTACATTCTTTCTATGATAACAATGGCTGTAAATTTCTAGTTATATCGTCAAAAGCGTACTTTCAAAATCACTCATATCTTTTAAACCCCTGATGCGATTTGCTTCGGATAACTTTTTAAATATTCCTCTAAATGAATGCTATTGATTCGTACTGTCCAAATCTGGATTTTGTCGCGTCTTCTTTAATTTATAAAAAAAATTATTAGTGCGCGACACCGCTTTCTTCTGTTTTTCCATCTCCTACTCATGCCATTCCTTGTTATGTTTGTTCTTTGCATCTAAATTGTTCGTGGGGATCTTAGATTGTTACAATATTTTTTAAAATTTAATTTACTGTCGATAAATATTCTCAAATACATTTTTCATTTTGTATACCCTTTGATTTTCTTTAAGTCAGTCGTGAATAATTTCGTTTCTTTTGCTTCTATGTTTCTTCCTCTATGTAAAATCATAAATTTAGTGTACTGTGTACAAATATGTAGTACGTTCGTAACCCAATTAGTACCGTATTCAAGATATTGGAAGTGTGGCGAAACCTTACGGGAAGGTACTTCAAGTCGGTGGTTCTAAAGTAAGGAACAAGATGTCCGTGGAAGTGGAGAAGGTAATATTAACTGATTGGTTCTGGTTGTATGATTTCACGAACAATATATTTGCTTTGTGTTGAATTTAAATTACTTCAAGAGAGAAGCTTGCCATCCAGCGGGGGATGATCACCGCCATCTCCCGAGAAAAAACATGCACTATACTAACGGGACTAATGACCACAGAAGCTGACGTGCCCGGAAACACGAAAAAATCAATCAATCAAGAGAGAGAGAGGCCAACACGCAGCGACGTTGGTAAGTGGCAATGCACCTGCAGTTGATTTAGTTGTGGGCGGTTCAAATGCTCGGGAGTACTTCACGTATGCATCCACTGTTGGAGTCCGCCTGATCTACAGTGACGGAGCGTGTGTGCTTGTAGAAATTCTCAGGATAATCCATTTTACATTCCGAAGATGACAAAACTCAACTCGTCTAAGCATGTATTCATTCATCAAGCATCATCGACCAACATAAGATAAGCCACGAAATAAAATGTATGCGCAACATGAACAAAGAACTGTGGCAAAAGTACGAAGTCTTGTCGGAGAAGATACTAAAAAATCTTTGTCCTCAATGTATCGGCCACATCCTTTTCCTTTGCACTAGCAGGAAGTGATATTAGTAATAAAATGCTGTAAAATGTTAATTTTATTTAGTTCTTTCTCCACATTATGGACAAAATTCGATTTGATTACGTACGAACCCAACATTACGTTCGATTGGAATGTGAATCCAATATTTTAAGTGCTTAGCAAACATATTCTTGATATTTAAATATTCACTCATATTTGAAACTGTAATGTCAGTCCTAAAGCGTCGAATCACTTGAACGATGCCATTCACTTTTGTTTCGATGATAATTGTGAAGGAAAGATTCAATTCCTTCTTTGTTCCCTGCTTTGAAAGGGTGATCACCAATTCTGGAAGATTTAGTATCTTTACCAGACTCTTCTCGTTCAAACCGGACATAGTCATACGAAATATCTGAATATGCACTTGAATAATACTCTGAATTCGGAGCAAACCCCAATTCTAATGATGGCTTTATTTTTAATTTGCATAATAATACGTTACTATAGCATTATGCAACTTATGTAACCCAACAAAAAAGGGATGTCAAGATTTTGACACAAATAGACGTTTTCAGGGTCCCTTAATTTCTTTTTCTTTTTCGAAACGTGGGCCTAAAGCGCACAAAGTGCTTTCACCCAAATTAATATTTTCCTATCTATTTCGCCCAATACGAAGTCCTGGAAATTTGAAAAAGATCTTCAATTTTGAGGGTTGCTTTGCAAAAAGTACCGAGGATATTTTCTGAATTTGCTAAATAATAATAATAATAATAATAATAATAATAATAATAATAATAATAATAAATTATGCACAGAAATTTCCCCAATCTTCTGGAGGAACGTAATGATAAATCTGAGCCTTCGCGGTGACTAATAAGTGGAAATTTGTACCCAGAGATTGAAGATTTTGTAATGGCTAACTAAGATAGAGTACTGCCAACCACAAACTACGAAAAAATGTAATGAAGATGAATGTGGTACACAAACACATAAAATTGATACACATGGCGAATCCATTGAACACATGGCGGGTTGTCCGGCCATATTAGACAACGCCTGTCTTGCAATAGGTTAGGTGTAGGTTATGTCAACCTACTCGCAAAATTAATAACCCAGAACTTGCTGTTATTTCTACTCCAAATTACAAATGAAGATCTTGGCGCAATAACATGCTACGCCGCATTTGTAATGAAATTGAGACATTAGTGTATTTTGACGCCCCGTAGATGTATCTAGATGTTGGGTTTTTATTTTAAAGATTTGCTGCAAGATGGCAGTGTAATTCATAAATTAATGTTCTTTAACTCAATGTGTACAATGCAATGTATGAACCTTTACTTTCCTTTTTCTCAAAACTCACGTATAGTGGCATAGCATATTATTGCCCCGAGGACTTCAAATATAATCTATCCGCGGACAAAGAAGCATGTGATATGTTTTGTTATCACGGGTAAAACAGTGGATATTAACAGACCTGACATTCTCCTCATTGATAAAATCAATAAGAGAGTCTCTGTATTAGGTATTGCAGTTCCTCTGACCACAACATCAGTATAACTGAATAAGGGAAGATCAGGGAGGATGACTGCTCAGGGACTGATCAGACTGCTGACTGAGGGGATGACTGATGACTGATGGGATGACTGAGGGGATGACTGAGGGGATGACTGAGGGGATGACTGAGGGGATGACTGAGGGGATGACTGGGGGGATGACGGAGGGGATGACGGAGGGGATGACTGAGGGAATGACTGAGGGGATGACTTAGGGGATGACTGAGGGGATGACTGATCAGGGAGGATGCACTGCTCGAAAGTCTTCACAGTACGTTGAAGCGAGATGGAGTAATTTCTCTTTTCATCTGGATCCACCAAAAGACAGATTTCCTAGGCTCAGTTTCTACTGACAAAATAATACTAATACTAATAATAATAATAATAATAATAATAATAATAATAAATATTTTCAAGGCACTACTCGCTAAATATTTTTGTACGCTAGAAACACTTTTGCGGATTCAACTAATATTATAATATTGCATAACAATTACAAATAATACGAGAAAGTATGTACTATTGTAGCACGACGAGTTTGTATTGAATTGTGAGGAGAAGACATAATGGCTGTAAAACCGTAACTGGTCTGAATGCAATGCAGTGGCGCCCAGAGAAAACCAGGGGCCTAGGGCAGTTGATCCAAGAGGACCCCTTATTTCAAAAAAAATCCTCCAATTAATAAAACATTCCTTCAGCCACGCATTATAAATAACTTATAGAGTTAAACTAGGTTTATATTACATATATTTATTTATTTTACGTCAAAAAACAGTTAAAAACTGCGTATGACGTGCTATGGGGAAAAGTGAATTGTGTGCACATTTTCAAAATTCTGTGCTCCCTACACTAAGTCATATACTACTTAAATTTTGAGAAAAAAAGCTCCCGTGTAATAAAATCTATTTTCAAGGATAAAAAGGCAATGAATTTTGGCCTCTATCCATGTTGTCCTACGGAATAATTCTTCCTGCCGCGACAACATGGAAACGATAATTTTAATAATTGTATTTCACACTGAATTCTAGAAGACGTGCACAGGAAATGAAGTTACATTTATGTCCAGAAGCAAAACAAGGGGCCATCTCAGCATTTGCTCAATGGATCAGGGAAACTGGACGAAAAACCTGATCGAGATGGGGGTCATTGACCCGGAAGCTGTAGTACAATAGTTGTTACAGGTTGTTTATACTCATTTATACAGTCCAAATGGTAAATAATGCATTATGTATCATTGTTAAAATTAATGTTACTTTTCTTGTGATGCTCAGTATAGTCTCTAATTGTATAGAAACAGTTATGTAGCAGAAACGATTTCACTTGGGATTTAAACTTTTCTATTGAATTTAATCGTTTAATGTCATCTGGCAAAGTGTTGTAAAATAATGTACATGTATTGTATGTGATTTTTTTGTAATGAGCTGTTGATACTGTCACCTGATGAATATGATTTCTACGTCGAATGTTATAGAAATAGACATCGGCATTTTCTGAAAATATATTCCCGCCCTTGAGCAAGTCATTTTTTAAAAATCTATTGAATTTAATCTTTAAGGGTGGGATTTGGTTGTTATTCGTACAATTCGTTTTTGTAATCTAAAAGTCTGGGAGCTATAAGATGTATTTCCCCAGAATATTATGCCATATCTCAGGCGGGAATGAACATTCGCGAAATATACACAACGAACAGTATGAAGGCTGACTGAATTTGCAAGAATTCTGAACACGTAGCATAATGAACTTAATTTTGTGTTCAATTCATTTAAATGGACGTTCCATTTAGGGTTGGACTGAATTGAGAGATCTAAACATTTTGTTGCCTTAACATCAGTCAATGGTACACCGTTCATTTTCAATGGAGCACAGAATTGTTTATTTGAAATGGAAAACTGCATTAAAACCGTTTTCTTTTCGTTTACTATTAATTTGTTATTCCGGAACCAATTTGAAACATCTGATATTGTACTATTTACGGTTTCTTTATTGCAAAGGATGTTCGTATCATCCGCAAAGAGAACCGTTCTTCCGTTTCGAATCGTCGAGGGCATATCGTTTACGTAAAGTAGGAACAGAATAGGGCCTAAAATCGATCCTTGAGGAACTCCACGTGCAATGGGCAAAGAGTCGTTAAGGTGCATACGTAATGTTCCATCATTTCAGTAAGGTATTTCCACTTTCTGAGATCGTTGTTTAAATGTGATGTTCACTTATTACATGGTACATGATGTAATACATACATCACTTGATACATGTGATGTTCACTTGTTACACGAACTGTCACTTTGGCTCATCCTTAGTAAAATCCTTCTATAGAAGTCGTAATAGAGAGTTTTGTGCCCTCTCGAATGTTAAAGCACAGAAGATCGATAGTCGGTCCGATAAGACGGGCACAAACTCTAATATTACTGTTTTTCCAGTTCTACCGTGATTTTTTATGTTTTCACGCCAAATAAGTTCATTTTTTCCTTACAAGTTATTTATGCCATTCTGGGTCGTGGTACGTATCTTTTTTTAAAGTAATTTCCTTTTAATCTGGTTACACCAAAAGACAGATTTTCTATACTCAGTTTCTACGCAAGGAAAGTTTATTTTTCGAATATTTTTCTGTTTTGAAATATAACTTCGAATTTTCTGTTTTGTTAGAATTCAGATTGTGTGAAAGCTTTTACAAGAGAAGAACTTACTGCAATTATGGAAGAATCTGATTCGGCGAATGAAAATGTTTATATTGTGTATTTACCAGCAGAAGTGACGAATACCACAAGAAGTGAGAAATAATGGTCAATGAATCAATTGGATAAGCGGTGGAATGAATGTTAGGAAAACAGGAGAACCCTGAAAAAACCAGCCCCGAGCGCTTCCCCCATCGTAAATTCCGCAGGGAGAAGCCGGAATGCGACCCTCGCATAGAGGGACAGCTTTGACATACAATACTTGGCGAGTGGTGGCAATTCAACTGCAAGTTACGTCCATGCATTCATTTTGCCAGTGTGTTCGTTCACAGTTAGCTCGTTTGTAAATGGCTTTATTACTATCATTTGCGGTGTAATTGTCCTGCATGACCTTCATTTGTTTCCCGACCTGTCGAAGTGGTGCCTTTTTTAAAGTGACTCCTCTATACGCAAAGGTGGAAAGCGGGCGTTTTGGGCGCGACGCATTGTCCAGCCGTGCGTGCCTCGTCGCCACGAGCCACAGGCGGCCGCTCCCATTGTACGGTCCTCCTGGGAAGGTGCGTGGGGGCGAGAGGCAGGGGCGCTCCGAGAAGCGACATCCGGTGACGTCACCGCGCAAGAGGCACATGGTCACCGCCCACCGCGTCGACTCGTGTAAACAGCATGCACCTCCAAGGCAGACGTTTCCCAAAGAATCAGCTCTATCAAGCTGAGGGAATCGCCACTTATAAACAACTAGCGAAATACCCGGCGTTGCACGGGCTTTCTTCATATTCAATCCTTGCGAATAACGAAAAAGATCAATTTTATGTAAACCACGGTGTTTAATATTATTTTTAACGTGATTGGTTCAAATTTTAATAAAATCTATATCTTTTTTCATTTTATTTTACAACACATTAGATAAAATTAATTATTATTATTTATTAAAATTAATTATTATTATTATTATTTATTATTATTATTATTATTTATTAAATAAACAGATTAGATATAGATGAACTTTTTCTAATCTTATGACCGCTACTGATCTCTAGCGAATAAATTAGGTACCAGTTTTGCTGCAGCACTACCGGACTCTAGCGGAATATATTAGGAACCACGTGCTCTATGCGAGAGACGAAAAATAGTCGCGGTACATCTACAAACATATTATTTAAATTAGTTATTTTCCGTATTTGGGTTGTGTTAGTCTTTACCGAATTTTGCAAGGATACTCCAACAACCCTGAAGAAGAGCCTGTAAAAATTTCATATCTATTCATCTGCTACTTTTTGTGGTAGTCGATGTCGGTTACACGTCGTTGAATTCACTTTTATTAGTATAGAAGATAGATGTCTGTCTTGTACCATCTCGTTTGGGCAAAATTGAAAAATTTACGAAACTGTTACAAATAATACGAGGAAATATGTGCACCATTTGTATTAACGCATTTATAGAACCCTACAGGAAAATGAAAATATTTATTGAAGTGAAGGGGATGCTAGTATAGGGTTCGTACACGTCCCGTAAAATATGAGATCGCCCCGTTTTACGACTTCTGTCCCGGTGTAAAAAAAACTTTGTCGGAATGCCAAAAAGTCTTGTACTTTGATTCGTCCAGTTGTTTTCGCTATTCGCAGCTTAACGTCTAAAATATACTAATCAGAGTTTTCTTCGTCTGCTAATACCTTTCCCATTGTCTCCTCTATCACACAGAACACGTGAGTCAAGGGACTTTTTAATATGTTTACTCCTATCCACTTCGATCATAGCTACGAAGTAAATACGAAAATCTTATACTGCTTTTACACGATGAGCCACATAAAACCGAACGAACCCGTAATGAAACCGCTGCAGAATCGTTAGATTATGTAGGAATGAAATTTTACGAATGATATGGATAAATTATATAACAAGAAAAACATACAACAAAATGTTGCATTTATATTCCTTAATTGTTACAAAAGATGTTCGAATTGACCATTTTGGGTATGGATGCAGATTTTTACTCGACTGATCATATTGCATGTTGTTTGCAAAATTTGTCAATTGCACTGATTTCTCATTGAATGTTCCCCTTCAGTTAATAAGCATTGTGGGGATTAAATGCATAAAGTCTCTCCTGCAATCGTCCCTAACAAAAAATCGTAAGGAGACAACACTAAGGAACGTGGAGATAACCGCCTTCTGCTGAGAACTCGCTCATCTGCACGAACAGTCTTCACGAATATTGCAATTATGTATTGTGTATAAACAGGATGTCCAGACAGGAAACGTCAAACCTTCGAAAGTAAACACTTGATATAATTTTAAGCATATTTTGTCTAATAAACTCCTTAGATATTCCCAATGAATGAGCCGCAATAAGCACTCAAAAGGGGGGGTTGAAAAACTACTTTCTATGCAAAAATGTGCATTCCACAAGCATTTAAACACTTCAGCAACATGTAAATTGTTTATTATTTACAAAACAAACGAATATATTTGTTTTGAAGGATAAATTGAAACAGAAATAAAAAAGGACCTAATTTACACAGTTCGACTGCTTTTTTATTTATGGGTTAATTTTTCTGAGTCAATAAAATACATAATAGTGTATCGAAAAAAATAGAAATTAATGGCTTAAAGAAAAAAGTTAGTTATCGATGCAAGAACAACATCGTCACTTATAAGACCGTATTAATAATGGGTTTAGGGCTGCCCCAAAATTACGCCGCGCTCCATCACTGATTTCAACCCAAATTTGAGCCACACTGCTGTGATTGATTTCTTTATTCACTATCACGCTGCATTGAACATATTTGTAGAGAGATCAAACGGGTTTTGATGTTACTACACTTTAAAAACCACTATAGGGAATATGGAAGCCCATGAGCTGTTTTTTTCCCTCTTCGTTTCGGTGCGTGCAACAGTATCCATGTTGTCGCACCCGCTTGCCTGCCGTTCGCGCCGCTCGGTCCCAAAATATATTGATAAAAATAACATTAAATAATATTTATTCGTTATTTTCTAAAAAGGAGCGAAAAAGTCCGAAAAAAGGTATGTTTATGGAGTCTGTAAGGAAGACCTCCATTTAAACCAATGCTTTGCTACCAACCGCGGTGTTCGGAAGCGTGTGGCAGGTTCTCGCAGCTGTGGCCAGAGAGTATACTATCTACACTATATGATGTCTATATCTATACCTAAATCTATACTATATCTATACGAGTCGGGGCTCGTAATTTTGTAAGTAGGGAAGACTGCAAATGCATTGCAATATTTCTATACATATTCTCTTCCGATACAGGCATAAGGGAGTAGCGCTCCTAGCGCAAATTGAGAAAACTAGTAGATGCGCAGTGCTACTCGCTGAGCTACATAGTAATGCTATCTGATGAGCACGCCCTTCTTCAGACCCTAAGCCCCACCCTCGAAGGCAGCCTGGCCACAGCCTTTGTTCGCCGGTAAGCCTGTACAGTGACGTCACACTCCGTCGTTTTACACAAGCCTTAAGGCGGAATGAAGTGGGAGCCTAACGCTTTTGTCTTCTCTTTCAACAACTTCAAATGCCTTACTGACGACAGTTATCGAACTCACAAACAAAAATTTTGATATGACTGTTACAGAATGTAACTCAGAAAGCCATTGTTAATAAATAAATAAATACACATAAATATAATTTTAAATTTCTTTTGGGCTGCGATTTCCACAGGAGAGGCTCCGCCTTACAGCCTTTAATGACGAGCCGCGCCTGATCTATACTATATACGTACTACTATCTATACTATATGATGGCTGTGGCGTTAGACGGCGGAGTTCCGCCACCAGCACCTCGGAAGGGTGTTCGCGCAACCGCTAGCAAAGCATTGGTTTAAATGGATTGATTGATTGTTTTTTTTCGTGTTTCCGGGTGCGTCAACTGCTTCGGTCATTAGTCCCGTTAGTATAGTGCATGTTTGTTCTCGGGAGATGGCAGTGATCTTCCCCCGCTGGATGGCGAGATCCGGCGCCGACTTACCGTCGACTAATGAGGTTTCCCCCTAACCAGAACTCTCCCACCAGCGGGGCACCGCCCCAGTCGGGACAATCTCTAAGCTCCCGACCGGTCTCCCGGAATATGTGGTAGTGTAGTGAATGTTAGTGTAAGTGTGTGTGTTAGGGGAGAGGATAGGACAAGGAACGGGAAGGACAGATCGCGCGCGTTCCGTGGCCCGTTTCGTAGGGTACTGCTCCGGCATTCGCCTGGTGTTGATCGGAGAAACCACGGAAAACTACCGATCAGAGCAGCCGGCCGCTAGAATTCTCCTCCAGACAGCAACTGAATGATTGTAAATGTTTAATTACACGCATTACTTAAAAGAAAACGGGAGAAGTAAGGTGCTTTGTTATTCTTCAACATTCCTCCACCGAACCTTCCTGAAGGATAGACTCCGACTGAGCTCTGCAGAGATAGATTCACTGTAGAGAAAATATTACGTTTATTTGGCACGGTACTGCTCCGGCATTCGCCTGGTGTTGATCGGAGAAACCACGGAAAACTACGGTTTAAATGGAGGTCTTCCCATGGGGACACTCAGTCACACGGCGCTTTACCAGTTGCGTCCCTTTCTTCGTCGTCGCCGACGGGTTGGCGAACCCTATCCTCGCCGAACACTCTCCGCCGCACGCCGAGGATTCGGCGTGCGGCGGTGACTAGTTTAGCATTGCCAACAAAATAGCTCAACATTGCTCAACAAAACGTATGTATATTTAAGCAACTTTCTTTCTTGAAGCAAAAGGCAATCACAGCATTTTTTCAATAGACCAGAGAAACTGGATAAAAACTGATCGATATGGCATCATTGACGCAGAAGCTGATTTTTTTATTATTTTTATAATATTTTTAATATTTATATAATTCATTTTTGAACAATAACATAATAATATCAAAAGTATATCAATGACTGACAATAATAAAATCCAGAGCAGAATACAACTTTTACTTCTACAAACCTTTATTCTTCTGTAAATATATAAATGACGTTGAAGCAAAGGAATAAAAGAAATATTCTGCCACTGAATTGAACGATAAACATGTTGACTTTGATTAAGTGCTAAACAAGAATGAAAAATACGTCAGTGACATGAAGAAAACGCCAGTAGAGACGACAACGAGTGATGAATATGAAAATTAAAAATTCATCACAGAACGATCTTATCATCCAATTTCTTAATCCAATGAAGTAATTGCATATCAAAGGGGAAGTCAGTTATCGATTTGTGTATAACCACTGGTTTACTGCTATATATACTGCACTGCTATGTGTATATACTGCACCACGAGTGCATTTTCAGGAGAACGAGTAATGAGACAGACATGAGTCGTTCAAAGAAGAATGCATTGTTTGAGACAATCAAACCGGCTTACTGGTATTCAAGAATATCAGGTCTAGCTCCGTTTACATTGGACGGTAGTTCCAGAAGGGGCTCAGAACCTCCAACTACAATGATGAAATTTCAAATGTTTCTGCGTGATTCATGTTTTACTTTATTACTTCTGTGTGGCGGCATTTGCATTTTCGGTGACTCAGTATCGATTTTTCGCATATTTGATACACCTGAAAACGAATCTAAGGACTGTGCTCATATTTGGATAGTTTCTTGGATAGCCCAATTGATAATGCTCTACCATTGGAATGCTTTCTTAATATTGGCAATTATTCACGGCAAAAAAATCCTTCCTGCCTTGAATTTGATGTCCTACATTGACAAAAACTTATTTCCAAATCTAGAACACACATATAGGGTCACGAGGTATATACTATTTGGTGAGATACTAGTTCAAATCTCAGCATATATTCTCTTAATTCTATATCATAATTTATTATACAGGAATATTTATAAAGTTCTTATACGATTCATAATGAGCCTTGTTTTACAAGGCTTCCAATTTCAGTACCTGAATTTAGTGGTTTTAGCGGTTCATAGATTTTTCATCCTCAACACCAAATTAGAAAACAACATCCGGAGGACACACCGTAATGATACTTCTCAAAAGGATTCGGAGACAATAACAGCAAAGTTTAGGGAGAACATCGCAAATGAAATGTACATTTTGAGAGTGTGCCATTACTATCTTCTGAAATATACTTCTCTTCTCGACTCAACGTACAGACATCATTTGTTTGTAGAAGTGACAAGTCTCTTCTATCGAATTCTCCTCATGACGTACTTCCTGGTAAACGGACCGAGGCAAATGGCAGACTGTTTCAAGAAAGGCTCTGTAGGTAGCGTGTGGAAGTTCGACGTGATGTACACAGTGTGGACGTTTTTGGGCGAGTTGTTGGCGATCGCGGCTGTGAGCCACCTGGCGCGGAAGGAGGCTGCGCAAGTGGTCCGCACCAGCGAGAGCCTGCTGCTGGTGCTGCCCGAGGGTCCCGCTGCGAGCGAGGTGCTCCCAGGGATGGCAAAGGACATCCATGTTGTTTTTTTTCGAGCACAATGTTATCCTTTTTAAAATGATATTTTCGAGCACAAAACCGGGAGCGGTAGCCCAATGCATCAACTGATGTCACAGCAGCGCTTCTGACCGGGAGGTCCTAGGTTCGAGTCCTGACTGCGGTAGGCTTTTCGACATCAGCTTTTCAGCTAGGTCGAATTCAGTCGCTGTCTGGAGGAGAATTCTAGCGGCCGGCTGCTCTGATCGATAGTTTTCCGTGGTTTCTCCGATCAACACCAGACGAATGCCGGAGCAGTACGAACGGGCCACGAACCGCGCGCGATTTGTCCTTTCTCTTCCTTGTCCTATCCTCTCCCTTTACACACACACTTACACTAACATGCACTACACTTCCACATATTCCGGGAGACCGGTCGGGAGCTTAGAGCTTGTCCCGGCTGGGGCAGTGCCCCGCTGGTGGGAGAGTCCTGGTTAGGGGGAAACCCTGCTAGCCGACGGTAGGTCGGTGCCGATCTCGCCATCCAGTGGGGAAATATCACCGCCATCTCCCGAGAGAAAAACATGCTCTACGCTTACGGGACTAATGACATAAGCTGTTGACGCGCCCGGAATCACTAACCAACCAACGAACCAAATCGAGCACAAACATCGATATTATAACATCGATGTTTGGCTTTCGATATTTCTTAAGATCGATATATTTGATCACAAACCTCGGTTTTTAAAAAAAATTCTCATGAAATAAATAAAATTTCCTGAATCAATTTTTTTGTGGATTGCTTGCAATCAACAACCAATCACAACTGTCACTATTATCGATCCCCAGACGGATCGAAATCGTTTGTTACCAATGCAACCTTTCTCCAGTGTTATCGAGCACAAACATCGATATTATAACATCGATGTTTGGCTTTCGATATTTCTTAAGATCGATATATTTGATCACAAACCTCGGTTTTTAAAAAAAATTCTCATGAAATAAATAAAATTTCCTGAATCAATTTTTTTGTGGATTGCTTGCAATCAACAACCAATCACAACTGTCACTATTATCGATCCCCAGACGGATCGAAATCGTTTGTTACCAATGCAACCTTTCTCCAGTGTTATCACCTTTTTACTTTCATGTGGTAACATCGTTAAATCATGATTTTGAACGTGCTTGCTTTTGATCATTATCATGCATTTTGAGCATTGACTCCATAGAACAATGATTAGAAAATTAAGATAAAAATCAAATTTAAGGCAGAAATATATAAAATAATACTGAAATATATTAAAATAAATCATATTAGAACGAGACTATTTTACTTTGATATGTTTCACTTTTAAAACACTGATATTTTTAACATCGATGTTTTTTGTCGATTTTTTCAACGATATCAAAAACCTTTTGTTGATGTATCGATGTATTCATGTTTTGCTTGAATTTGCCATCACTAGGTGCTGCTGCTCCGCATGCACGCGGCCGGCTGCCCCGTGGACTTTTCGGCGGCAGGATTCCTGCCCGTCGACCTGTCGCTGGTGGGCGTTGTGTTGGCGGCCGTTGCAACATGGATTGCTGTCATCATTAACTACTTATGAGTGAAGGTCCTTTCAGTAGTGGGAATTACAGTTTTGTGAGAAACCTTTTTTCTTGCAAAGCAATCGCCTGACAAACAATGAATTACACATCTGTCAACAAGCAAAAGCGTGGTTGTGAGAAATGTATTGAGCTGTGTATTTCGCACAGCTTTTTGGCTTTCTTACGTGTGTATTACACATTCTGTATATAAAAACATCGATTAATATTGTTGAGTATCATTTATTACGCAGAAAGTGATTTTTTTATTTCATCATTTGAGACTGCCTCTAGTTTTAATCCCTATACAGTATTGTGACGTACTGGAAATAAATAACACAGACGACTGTTTCTAACAGAAATATATAACTATATACACAATAATTTACAAAATAAAAACCTCCGGCAACCTTTCCAATCCCTTAGCCGCGAAACCCCCGCGACCGTCCCTAGGCCCAGCCCAGTATCACTGCTTTAAAGCAGGCTAGCAACGCGTGGGGCGAAGCTGTCGGACACAGAGTCCCTTAACTAGCGTTACAACATGGCCTGATGCCAAACCGGTCTTCGCCTCGAAGATAGCGTGCTAGGACAGCACTGGCGATATCACCACTCGATATCACTCGGCCTTTCGAGCCTCTACATATCCCACGTGGGCGCAGTTGATGCAGCCTTAAGTACCCGGAGGCTCTCCCCCTACCCTCGGCGCCCCCATGCCGGCGGGCGTCAGGAAGGCTCGACGGCCAGCCTCCTCTAGGAGTCTTGCGACATAGTCCACGACTCGCACTAGCCTTTCTCTATAGTTATTTTTGGAGAGTTTCCTGTCCCATCCCCCTGGCCTATTCAGCGCGTCTTCAGCTCGGCGCACGTCAGCGTGCACAGCACATACCAACCGCCCCCAACCCCGCATCCGGCTTAAGCATGGGGGAGGACGGTTTTCCCGGCCGGCTCGCAAGGAAGCGATGCGCGACGCCACAGTATTTGAGTAACTCCTGAGCGTGCGGATGCTCGGATGTGCGATTCCGTCACTCACGGCTAGACAACTTCCCGTGCACCAAACAAGAATATGAGTTGTCACGTGTTGTTCGTGTTGTTCGTTCGTTGTCACGAAATATGAGTTCGACGTGTCTCGGTCTCTTGATGGGAAACTGATAATTTGTTTTTGGATCCGGTCTGAAGATTCAAACAAATTTCCAAAAACACGTTTTTGCGTGTTTTGGCGCTACGATCTTAGCGAATGTGTCGGGAATTAAATCATCAGCATCTAAACAGATGTGTGTAGGTTGCGTTGATTAAACTCCAGTACCCAAAGGTAATTTTGTCTCAATGCGCCATTATTTTCTTTCAAGACGTTGGAAATAACTGAAGAATGACATCTTAAAGTAAACAAGTGAAGCTAATTTGAACAATGGAATCGTGCGGCAAATTTCATTTTAATTTTTTCCGTATGCCTTTTACCATATTTAAAAAAATAAATGTGCAAAAACCTGCGAACAATATGGCTCTCAAACGTATTAAATTTGAATGATTTCACGTGATTACGGAGAAAACTGTAATGTTAGAGAATGAATGGACGTTTTTACGTTCGACTTCTCGCTTTTACGTTCTTAAGAGTATAAATACCGATTTTAAAACCTTTTAATAAATATTTATTAATATATATATATATATATATATATTCGCATACACATCGAATAATAGAGCAATAGCAGAAGTGGAAGTAAACACAAATTAGACTGAGATTGTAGTTTTAATCTCTTCAAAAATAGAGGAGATAAGTATGGACGTCTAAGGAAATCCGAGAAGTAATCAAATGAAGTTGTGGAAGATTTTGCGAGAAAATTTTCAGAACTAATTGAAAATGATCTTAGAGTAGGATTAGAGATTAACCCAAAAGAACAGCTTACAGGTGATCTTTGCCCTTTATTGTGCATATTAGCAAAATAGTAAACACGGTAGCTGTACTAAACTCTTAATTATTCGCATCATCAATACCTTCAAATATTTTTTACGGCAAATATAATTTTGAAATTGCAATATTACCTGTTTATATATGAAACACATTTTCAACACATGAAAATATAAAACGTTATATATAGCGTTAGCGATGGCACCATATTCAAATTGTGATGGGTAACTCAGAGGGCATTCATTGGCGGCTGCTCTTCTGATGCGGAGCGCGGAGATTGCAATGCAGCTTTTTTATTTAATAAAAATTTGGGTCTAATTGTGAATTTCAGTTCTGAAATGTTCTATCAAGGATATTCTTCGCCGACCAGGTATGTTTAGGCTCATACAGAACGAATAATAATTTTAGGCACACATTAATGTTAATCCTAGATTTCATCAATTCATGACAGGCGTTCTTAATGAATACGAGGGTCTTCGTGAAGAGAATAAAATCGGTGCCACAGCATGGCAGTGTCTGCCCCAGATGCCGCGTGGCGGAGGTGGCGTGGCTAGAAGTGGCGAGGTGTGGCGTGGCAGGGCATGGCGTGGCGTGGCGTGGCGTGGCGTGGCGTGGCGTGGCGTGGCGGGGCGGGGCGTGGCGTGGCGGGGCGGGGCGGGGCGGGGCGGGGCGGGCGGGGCGGGGCGGGGCGGGAAGTGACTGGAAGTGGCGGGGTGTGGTTTGGCGGGGCATGGCATTCCGAGGCATGAGGTGTCGTGCCGTTGCGCGAAGTATCTTGGCGTGAAGCTAGACAGCGGTCTCCGCTGGCACGCTCACGCAAGATACCTTAGCCAGAAAATAACTGCCCGAACCACTCTCCTACGCCCGCTTCTACGAGCCCCGAACTCCATCCTGCCCTCAAACGCCGCTTATTCACCTCTTGCGTACGGTCCATTTGGACGTACGCCTGCGAGGTATTCGCGGCGGCACCTCCCTCCACCCTCCGTCCGATTCGCTCGGCGGAAAACCGTGCAGCGCGTCTCGCGGCGCTTCCGCACCTCCCCCCACCCCCACCCAACAGATACCCTAGAAACACCGACGTGTTTGGAGTTCTGGGCGTAAAAAACCAATTCTTGCCGGAGCTTCAAAGGCGCTCGGCCACGGCGCTTGCAAAGGCGCTGGGGCCGAAGGCGCCGCGCATCCTGCGCGACACCGGCCGAGAGGCGAACAGCGACACACATCGGTCCTATCTACGGAAAGGACCGAAACACGTCGCCTTCACCTTCCGTGCGCTGCCTCACGACACGCTTGCTACCTTGTGCGAGCAAGCGGAGGCAGCCGAACGCGGAGGGGAAGACTCGCCCTCGGCCGAGGCACGCGTGGGCAACGCGACGACGCGCCCTCCTGCCACACCTCCCAATGGGCCTGAGCGCCACGGACACTTTGAGCCAAGTCAGTGCCGTGGCGAACAGAAGAACAGAAACTTGTGCAGTGCTGTGGGAATGAATGGTTATGTATATAAAGAATGAATGATTATGTATACAACTAATGAATGGTCATGTATATAACGAATGAATGAATGATGCGTGAATGAAAAATAAATTTAAAAAAAGAATCAATTAGCAAACCAAACAAAAACATTAGTTAGAATTAAGAAAAAATAACAATATTTCTAGTGTAAGTTAAGTATGCCAAAGTGCTACTACAAAATTATTAAATTAGATTTAAGCTAGAATTAAGTTAGCTTTAGTTAGTATTAGCTTTTTTTACCTCTCCCTCTTAGCTGCTTAAGCCGCAAGGCAGCAGCGCAAATTGTATTCCCATAGTAAAATAAATTCCCGCCTTCTCAGGGTTACTGTGGAGGGGAAACAACAAATCGTGCCGTTGCGTGACGTGACGTGGCGTGGCGGGAGTGGCGGGGAGTAACGTGGCGGGGCGGGGCGGGGCGGGGCGGGAAGAGGTAGGACCAGGCGAGGCATGGCGGGATATGACGTGGTGTGGCGGGAAGATTTTAATAACTTTTGATAGTTGTAGTATGTTTACGTAAACTGTCGACTATTTCAGAGGGTTAGAAATGAATTTGTTAGATACGAAAAATACCACGATGTCGGGTAACTACCAAACATTGGAAATGATAGGCCCTACATCGTGTAAATTTGATCTGAGATATAATGAGTAATAGGAGCGAATTATATTTCATTACATTCATGAGCACAGCAACGTCACCGACTTTCGATCAGGTTTGTTCCTCACATTTCACTAAACGAAATAACCTGGCGATATGGTCAATATCAATAAGAGAACCTTTATAGAATCCTTCCATTCGCAATGGAAGTCTCACGGCAGGATGATATTCACATGAAATATTTACTTACGTGACATAATTATTTTGATATCATAGTTTATTAAACGCTAACTGAATAAGTATGTAAACTTGAATTAAAATTGTCACCTGTGAAAATAATATACAATTTCACTACATTATTTTTCACTATGTAAAGAATTTTCGGCTTCTAATCTTCCTACGGAATCTTTGAAAGAGACAAACATATTTCATCCATTCCCGGACATCCTTTAAAACTTGACCTGCGGGATGGAGGCGACCTCGTGATCGTATTGAGAGAGATTTTGGCTAACGAGGCTACGGCTATTGTTCGGCGACCTTTCGTCCCGTCCTTTGCTTTCAACCAGCGCGAGGCAAAGGCCACCGCTGACTGTGCCTGGCTGCAGGCGAGTAATATTTCATCGAACAGGCCTCGCTCATTGAGCATGTCCATGTGTTGATACGAGTAGGCAGGGCAAAAATAAACATAGATATTTTTAAAACATCTCCAAAACAGCTCCAATTTTTACTTTAAATTTTCTCCTCATATGTATCAAGGGACGGTAAAAAATATGGTGCTAGACCCATTTTCGACGAAGCCTCCATATTTTCCAACATTAAAAAAAGTTTACATTTCAAAACTACAAAATTGAAGATAGAGATTTTTCTCTTTAACAAAATCTGTTGTAGAAAATCAATTCCTTAAAGTGAGTCATGCACACTTTTTTGATAAAAACGAATAGATTTCGTGAGAAATTTATGCAACTTCTAAAAAGACTTTTCTAAAAAACAGCAAATTTTTCTTCTCGTATGCATCAAGGGACATATGGTTTTATACTCAATGTCGGCAAACTCTCATTTTCGAAAATTGCAAAAATTACGTGTTGGAAATATTGGGTTAAGACAATTACGTTTTTAAGCTTCGACGTTGGAGAGTTGTATTGTAGTGATCTCGGACCGAAGGGTCGAGGGTTCGAGTCCCGTTTCGGGCATGGTTGTGTTTGTGTTCGTCCTTTCACTTCCTATCATCACCATTTCGTTTCACCTTCATAGTTACCATAACGTTAACTCCAATAGTGGTCGCTTATGACCTAGATGTTGATGCGGCTTTAAATAACAAAAATAAATAAATAAAGGTTGGGTACATCGACGTTACCCCCTGGCCGGCAATCTGCTTGCAATTTATCTATTTGGGCATCGGTACGTACTTTAAAAAGAACCATTCCATTCCTTTGTCGCAAGTAGGGATAGCAAAAAACTCGATGTTTCTAAAACATTGAGGTTTTCCATCAGAAACATCCATAAATTAACATCGATATTTTGCTTTCCAGGTTTTCTTCACATCGATATTTTGTTGCAAAAACATCCATATTTTTTAAATTTT
Source organism: Teleogryllus oceanicus (assembly GCA_964035755.1). Taxonomy (NCBI): domain Eukaryota; kingdom Metazoa; phylum Arthropoda; class Insecta; order Orthoptera; family Gryllidae; genus Teleogryllus; species Teleogryllus oceanicus. The sequence goes on along the minus strand of CAXIVR010000004.1, from coordinate 40,742,672 downwards.
TTTAAAATAAATGGGTTTAAGCACGTTGTAGAGTAGCATCAATACACAGTAATACCGTTGTTTGCGACATCCTCTTTATCACGTTGCCCATTTCGCCTGTGCAATCTGAGGAATTTTGGGAGCTGCTCGTTTTAAGAATGTATGTGATCGCCAGGCGTGTCATTGCCTGAATCGAGAGTGAAACACGAAATCGATAGCAAAATACGATGTTCTTTATTGTTTATTTGATTCTTTACATTCGATAATAATTTTTACCTACTACTAACATGCTGATAATCAAACAATAAAATATATCCCTTTTGCGTACTGTAATTAAAAAATGGATAGGAAAATAGCATGTTTATTAGTATAATTAAAACATCAGTTTTCAACATACTTTGTCCTATAGGACGTATATCGTATAGTATTGGTAAAAATTTTTTTATTTTCCCTAGTTAGTGCTGCGGAAAATCGATTTCGAGATTTCAACGGAAATACTCGTTTTGGGCTTCCCTGATACAGAAAAAGTGTTTTGTTTTTCAAAACTTTCCTCTGTCCGTCTGTGACTAGCGGCTAAGCTATACTAGGTATCTTTTCTAAACTGAATAAATCCCTGTCATTCTTGCCTTACTCGAAGCTCTACGATTTTGAAAATCAATCATTAACTTTTTAAGGTACTTTACATGAAACCCTTGCGACGTTTTCAAAATTTTAATTTAAGAATAGATTGAAATGCACTTCTAAACGTAACACAGGTCCGATTTTCATTGTTAACTTTTTAAATTGCGAATGATTGAATTTTCCGGCGTTCTTCCTGCAATTACAAAATTGAAGATATTTCCTTCACGTTTAATTTTTCTCCATAGTCAGTTATTTCATTAAGTTCCTTTACATGTTTTGAAAAAGTTAGTAGTTTTCGCGCAATATTACATTAAATATGTGCAATATTAAACTAGTGGTGCTACAACAGCCCGTACTTTCTCGCGATATTGTTAATGGCTATGTAATACTATATACAATTTTTGTCTTACACTTCAACTAACATTTGAAAAATTCTTAAACAAACAAAGCGTGAAAAAATCATATATTTTTTAATTCAAATAAATTAAAAGAAAACGGCTTTCTGTTATTGAATTCAGTGTATTCACAGTATATACGTTCTAATAAATGTATCGACTATTCACGATGCGTATTTTAGGCGTAAATAAAATTATTAGTTTAAATTGACGCGAACGAAAGGCAGCCCTCATTATCGCCTTCTGTTATCAATGCGGCATTACAAAAACGGGTTGCAACAAGCAACAATGATAGCTAATTCGTATGGGATACACATTTTGCCAAGTAGCATTGTTGAAACTCCTAGCCAGAAAATGAAAATGGTTGAAAAATATAATTAAATATATTTTTATATTCATCAAAATTACTCGGTTTTTACCTGCATTACTCTTTATTCCACATCTTATTAAGCAAAGTGAAATCATCTATTCGTTTTCACTTTTAACTCAATTGAACAGGACGAAAGCGACTGTGACGTGTGATGGGATGTTTTAATAGCACCACCACTACGTGTGCGCGGGTAAACGAAACGACAAGGACGCAACGTCAGGTGCGATTGTCGAACACAAGACATGAGAGACAAATGAATCTAGAACAATGCCGACGATATTGACTAGAACTTTTATAATATCGTACGGCCCCGATATATTAACGTCTTTGGTCGGGGGAAGCTGTGACGGTCTATTCAGACGCGTCCCAAATAAATACAGAAACACTGAATTTGGTCTAAAAAACACATTAATTTCGTATGTCAATAAGAACGAAAACATGTGAAGGTGCATGAGTGGAAACTGTTTTCTTTAATTTATTGATATTCTAAAGAACTGTGAGAATGTCAATAAATAAAAACAGGACATATTTACAAATAATGACACGTCGCAACCACATAATGTTTCGTAAATAAAAAGATATCCGTGATAATAAACTAACTTTCCATATAAGGAATGAGACAGTCGAATGTTCTCACAACGTGACGAAAGATTACTGATAATATATTCAAATAAGAAAACAAGTGATTGGAGGGGTTACGAATATTATAAATATCTTGGGATATATTGAGGAATTTATGGCAACGTTAAAAGGCTATTAAAGACAATATAATATAAAAAGTCGAAAAAGAAACAGTCTTATTGTCAGAGAAGTGTTGTCTTTTGCTTTAAACTACGCGGTATAGTCGAATCAAAACCTTGAGAGGTGATTGAGAATCCGTGGCGAGCACATCGCGTGGTTTCGGTTGTACGGATGTTTACTTAGAAGAAAGCAGCGAAAGAAAGGATAGAAGGGTCCAACAATGTACTAACGTACGAGCAACTAAAAGACTTTCAGGAAAACACTTATGGCTTAAGTAACCCCTTCAAATATCTCTCAGTTACACCAAAGAGACAGGCAGGCTAATTGGAATGCTCAAGGAAATAAACCCATTACTGTATGACAGAGGAATAAAATCAAGATTTACGAGAATTATGAAGAAATTGAAGGACCCATCCACTCAGATTCTTCAAAAGAATCGCCCTTCAACGCCGAATTAACGAGCGAAGATCTTCAAACGTGGAACTAAGTTTTCTACATTGGAATGTGAAATTCACAAGATATGAATTTCTTCAGAAGCTTCCAAAAGATGACAACTATGATGCACTGTGCATCCAGGAAACCGATTTCAAAAATAAGTACCATTTTAATCTAATAGGTTATCAATATTTTTTATAAAACCAGAGTGGTATGTGCAAATGCCAGTGGCACTGTTGCGATCTATGTGCATGAGACCATCACGTGTCGTGAATGCGCCATTACAAGTGACCTTAGAAGTTGTTGATAAGCTGCATTTGGCGTAGTAGCTTTATTGTGTAATGCATACATTCTAATGCGTTTCAACTAGAATTCGCCACCTGACAATTTATACTCACAAATATCCGGCCCGGTACTATTGTCGGTGATTTTAATAGTCACAACTTGATTTGGGGATCAAGCAGAACAGATCGTAGAGGAAAAATTGTTGGTGAATTTATGAATAATGAAGATTTAATGGTCTTGAACGACTGCAGAAAATCTGCATACTTCAACACGGGTAGCGGCAACTCAACGACCTAAGCATTTGCACTCCAACTTTGGCGAGATATCTGAAATGGAACGTGATGGAGGACATTCACAACAGTGATCATTACTCTATCACATTGACGTATGAGAATTCGATTACTACTGAGGACATCTATATGTCCACATGGATATTTAAAAAGGCCAACTGGAAGTCGTACCAAGACATCATTACAGGCAATGTTCAGACACTTAAGAACATCGACAATTCAGTACAAATAAACTATATTCTGAGCAATTTACAAACTTATCAGCCTACAGCGCAAGTGACTATGCACCAAACAAAAAATACTAAAAGTAAAAAGAAACTACCTTGGTGGACAAAGGAATGTGAAGAAGCAATTATGAATTACAAGCACTGTTGGAATGTATTTAAGAAACATAAAACAAATGAAAATCAATTCAGATTTACGTCAGCACGATCCAGAGCAAGAAGAACCATAAAAGTATCTAAGAGGAGCTACTGGAGGGAATACATATCATCCATAAGCAGTGAACTGAACTATACGGAGGCTTGGAAGAAAAAATCCATCAATGGAAAATATAGAACAAATTACCCGAAGTCTATATACACGACAGACGGTCAATTCATTCAAGACCCGTGCAGATGGCTTCATGAAACATAAATAAGAAACTGAGAGATCTCTTCTAAACCTGGAAATAGAAGATGAAATAGATGATTCCATACGCTCCGAGAACTTCAAGTCAATATACGCCAACTAAAAGACACCAGCATTGGTCCCGACAGAATACCTAACATATTAATCCGGATGCTCCCTGAAGAAGATACCAGTGTTCTTTTAGACATTTACAAGTATCTATATTTAAACAATGTCTTCCCACAAAAATGGTAAGAAGCCGTTATTGTTCCAATTCACAAACCTGGTTAGAACAATTTTTTAATAGGCAGCTACAGGCCTATTGCCCTAACTTGTTGCATGTGTAAATTACTTGGGAAGGTAATGAACCACAGTCTTAAATGGTACCTAGAAAAACATTAACTAATATGACCCTATCAAAGTTGTTTTCGCAAGAACCGATTTGCCTTAGACAGAATTGCCATAATTGAGAACAGCATCTACAATGGTATCGCCAATAATACGTTCACAGTGGTACTAAGTCTCGACATCGAAAAGACATATGAAATGGTCGGGCGCAGGCGTATCATGGACATAATAACAAAACATGGAATTAAAGGCAACTTAGCTAAGTTCGTGCATAACTTCGTTAAAGAACGGTACATTAATGTCATGATAAAGAAGAGCCTTATAACAGAAATATATGTTGACAAATGGAGTACCGCAGGGCTCTGTTCTTTGTTTGGCCTTCTTTCTGTTGATAATAAACGAACTTCAGAACAAAATCAAACCACCTACACTAGTCAGCATGTAGGCGGGTGACTGTAATATATGCATCACTGGTAAACATCTGTCCTCCATAGCAGTTATAGCGCAAAATATCTTACACACCATTCTCGAATTCTCCGCTGAATTTGATCTAGAATTCTCCAAGACGAAATCCACATTCATCACTTTCTCCAGTAAACGATCCACTGAGAAGACCCTATCCCTGAACCTGGGTGAACATAAGATAAAACAATGTCATCATCATCTCTTGAGGGTTTAGGAGAGACTTCTGTTCCGTTTCCAGCATGCCAACTCAATCGTGAATGGCCGACACCATGAGCTCTGTAGTGATATATTTGTTTTGGGATGCAGTCACTATTCATTCTATGTAGATGTGGGGACCATCAGCTCCTGTAATCTTGTACTTTATTTATTAACGGGAGTACTTCTAATTCTTCTCTGATTAATTGTGGGAATTCTAATTTGGTGTTGTTGACGTCCTTAGAAGAAGAAATAAAAGAGGTCATCTTCGTCAACATATTAGCTTTATTAAGATAGCCGGCTTTCGACGGCTTTGCCGTCATCGCTGCTTTCGGCAAAAGTCGGTCGACTGTGCCGCTCTGTCGGCAGTTGTACATACACTTGTTCCTCGCCGGTATCTTAATATCACACTCGTTATTAATACACATCAATTCATCAATGTTTCATAATGTACTACTGCTGTATTCTTTTTTTAAAAAAATATACAGATGTATTTTTTAAAATATTTCTAACGCCTTTAATAAGCACATTTCCATAGATTTGTATTCATTATTGCAATTATAAATTTTTAAAAACTTAAATGTTTTCTGTGTAAAAGAGCTTCAAATTTCTCATTTACAATAATGCTCAAACGCCAAATTTTTGACATCTCCAAAACCTTAAACGAAAATTTCCTTATAGTACGAGATTTTACTCTTCTATAATATTTTGAAAGTAATATTCCGGTTCTACCGTTATAAAAACCCAAAATTGAGAAAATTTATAAAATATGTGGTTTGGACGGTGACAGATGGCAGCTGGGAAAAGGATGTGGCAAGACCGTAAAGTAAGCACAGACCAATCAAATTAGAAAACTAACTAGTACGAGAAAGTCTGCGTCATTCAGAAGCACCTCTAGTTGTAGTAAGACGCCGAAAAAAGTTTGAACTTTTGCACTGTTCTAAATTTCAGAGATTTAAACGAAAAAGCTAACTTCCGCTATATTTGTGAGCGAATCTTCTTTATAAAAAATTAAATATTTGGAGCTATTTTTAATAAAACTTTTTGCCTTAAACTAATTGTTTGGTAGCAAGGCAAGGACAAGCCAAATGTGGATTCTGACGAGACGTGTTTGAAGAAGTAATTTACTACCTATACAGTAACAACATTTATCCAGCTTTTCCTTCCAAGCGTCTGGCAATAAGAGTTTCTGTGGAAAATCGTGTTTTCCCGCAGCATTACAATACTTTCTTTACATTTATTTATTTATTTATTTATTTATTTATTTATTTATTTATTTATTTATTTATTTATTTATTTTATTTATTTATTTATTATTCTATTTTATTATTTATCTTATTATCTTATTTCATTTATTTATTTATTATTTATTATTATTCTATCTATCTATCATTATCTATCTATCTATTATCTATCTATCTATCTTATTATCTATCATTCTATTATCTATCTTCTTCATCTATCTATTATTTCATCTATCTTCATCTTCATCTATTATCTATTTCTTTATCTATTATTATTTATTATTTATTATTCTATTATCTATCTATTATTATCATTTATTATTTATTTATTTATTTATTTATTATTTATTATTTTATTTATTTATTTTTATTATTTATTTATTTATTTATTTATTTATTTATTTATTTATTTATTTATTTATTTATTTATTTATTTATTTATTTATTTATTTATTTATTTATTTATTTATTTATTTATTTATTTATTTATTTATTTATTTATTTATTTATTTATTTATTTATTTATTTATTTATTTATTTATTTATTTATTTGACGTCAAAAACAGTTAAAACTGCGTATGACGTGCTATGGGGAAAAGTGAATTGTGTGCACATTTTCAAAATTCTGTGATCCCTACAATAAGTCATATACTACTTAAATTTAAAAAAAAAACTCCCATGTAATACAATCTATTTTCAAGGATAAAAAAGCAATAAATTTTGGCTCTTATCCATGTTCCACTGCGTAAGGAGTACGCTAAAAAGTAAAAATCTTATTTCAATCACAACGTCAATAATTAAATCAATATAGCCGCCTTGAGTAGACGAGGTCGCTAAGGCCGAAGGGCCGTAGCAACCTCGGCTGGAAGGGTCGCGGGCTCGAATCCCGCCTCGGGCATGGATGTTTGGGCATGTTTGTGTTGGTCCTGCGTGTTCTTCCTATAGTTTCCCCTACAGTTAAAACAATCACAGTGGTCGCTATGTGATCAAGATGTTAAAATGCGACCCTAAAAAATAAAACATGCAAGTTAATATAATATCCTCACAAGAACCTTCCATTTCGAGTCCCCATAGATTTTTTCACTAGTTCCTTTCTCGTTACTTGTGACAATAGCATTAACTGTGGAATCACTTTGGTTGGTTAGTGGTATTGCGATTTTCTTCTTTTCCAATCATTCTTCCGCTCCTAGGGAAGTCATTACTGATGTAGTACAGTGCAGGGTGTAAGGGATTTCTTACACCGTGGTATTTTCCAATGAGATTCACGTAGCGCTTGTCATTGCATGTTGCCCAAAATTTCTAATTCCTCTTTACATCTTGTTCATTTCAAAATTCTTATCTCAAAAACACTTTTTAAAACGCGTTGTCAGTTCCTTACAATGGTTATTTTCACTTTCGTTAACCTCACTTTATATCACAGCAGCCACATATATTCTTGGAGTTTTCTAACCTGGCCGATGACACTTGATCAGATGTTACGATGTCATCCAATCAAGAGTTAAAACGTCATCACGAGACACTATGAGACGTTTAAGCGCCCGAACCTTAACAGGTGATCAGGTGTCATCAGTCAAGTTACTGAAACTCAAGAATAACATCTCTCGATGCTTCTGGCAGAATGGGAAAAGCCACGACATCTACCGGTCAATGTATACACATCTTGTCTACATTTGTGACCAACAGAATTCGCTACTCTCGCTGTCTTATGGCGCCTATTTCGGATAAAATATAGAGTAATGGTTAAGTGACAAAATGCACACATCTTGCCAATAAAACATATCTCTTCATTATTACCATAGTAATATGACACGTATACGAGATCATCATTAATATAACAAGAAAACTCATTTAATCGTTGAAAAAGTGGCCCATAAAAGAAGACTTAAAGATGCCTGAATTTGCATACAAGCAAGAGACTGTAAAGAAGTTGCTATATAATATGTATATTATTGAATATTTACAATGCCTTTGGCCAGTTAGGCCCTATGCAGCAGATTAACAATATTGTTTTATTATTTAGTTGTTGAATGTGACGTCGCCGTCGCTGCAACGGTTTTAAAAGTATTTCCATGTGTTGATTGGTTTGGTTTTGTCTTTTTCGTGTTTCCGGGCGCGTCAACTGCTTTGGTCATTTGTCCCGTTAGTATAGTGCATGTTTGTTTCTCGGTAGATGGCGGTGATTTTCCCCTCGCTGGATGGTGAGATCCGGCGTCGACCTACCGTTGGCTAGTGGGGTTTCCCCCGAACCAGGACTCTCCCACTAGCAGGGCACCGCCCCAGCCGGGATAAGCTCTAAGCTCCCGACAGGTCTCCCGGAACATGTTTTAGTGTAGAGCATGTTAGTGAAAGTGTGTGTGTGTGTAAGGGGAGAGGATAGCACAAGCAAGAGGAAGGACAGATCGCGCGCGGTCCGTGGCCCGTTTCGTAGGGTACTGCTCCAGCATTCGCCTGGTGTTGATCGGAGAAACCACGGAAAACTACCGATCAGAGCAGCTGGCCGCTAGGATTCTCCTCCAAACAGCGACTGAATTCGACCTAGCTGAAAAGCTAGTGTCGAAAATCCTGCCGCCGTCAGGATTCGAACCTAGGACCTCCCGGTCAGAGGCGCTGCAGTGACATCAGTTGATGCACTGAGCTACCGCTCCCGGTTTCATGTGCTGAAAATTTGTAAATATCATGAGCAGCTTTGCTCAAATAAATTCTTAAAGTATCTTGCATTGAACATACCAATGAATCGTAGTAGCTGATGTTATACACCCGTTCGAAAATCCATAATACCCAATGGTCTTGTATGTTACCTCCATATTGGATATGAACTAGTATAATATTAGAATTTCAATAATGTAGTCGCCTTAAAAATACTTGCTGCCATGAATGCGATTAGTTAGAATTTGGTACAGCTACATTTTGTACGCACTTTTGCTAACAGGCATGAAATGCATATAAAAGATCACCTGTAAGCTGTTCTTCTGGGTTATTCTCTAATCCTGATATAAGAACTTTCGCAATTAGTACCAAAAATTCTATCGTACAATCTTCTACAACTACTTTTGATTCTTCCCCGGATTTGCGTAACACTTCCATATTTTTGTCCCCTAATTTTTGAAGTGATTAAAACTTCACAAACACAGTTTAATTTGTGTTCACTTTTACTTCACTATTTTTGTTTGCTCTATGAATACTTTTTTAGGCGAATCTACATAAACATTAAAAGACGTTTATTCTCCATGCTTATGTGAATAAGGTGCTAGTTAAGTTTAATAAAAATAAGTTGTTAGGAATATTCAGTTGAAATGGGTATTTTCACGCTTAAAAATATAAATATTAAAAGTTGAACGTAAATTTGCTCTCATTCTCTAGCATTACTCACAGTTCTGGTTTTCTCTGTACAGCTTTGATGACAGCATTTTAGATGTCCATCGGGAATCCTCGTTCTTGTATCATGGTGTACAAATTAAAACTGCCCTTCCTCACACAATACTAATTAAATTATTAAAGAAAACAAAAATTAATCTCCAAAACCTAAGAATATCCTTATTTACAATAGGTTACTTCCGTGAATGTCTCGGATGGACCATTCCCCTGGCGTTTGCTAAACGTCCTGTTTCCAAATCTTAATCTTACTTGAAATATTTCTATAAAAAAAACTTAATATGAAATTTACACTGTAACATAAAATATTTTAACTTCCAATAGTTATTCTATCTCCTGTATCTCAATAGTATCTCCTACAAGTGTCCCTTCCATGTCTAAAGTATCGTCTACAAGCGTTTGCTTCCGAATCTCACAAACTCATGGTTCTAGAAAACAGGTAACCTCCGTTTTTACTTGTTTTTTATCTTTTCACTAGCTAAAGTACCCGACGTTACCCCGGCATTTATTACAATAAATTATTAGCCAGAGCTTCTCGATCGGAAACCGCCATGGCAGATTTTACGCGGTTGTTACTTGTTTGGTCAAGTGATTTCTTAGAAAAAGTGATTTCTTAGAAAAAGATTGTAGATAACAAAATACAGCGAACAAAAATATTAAAAATGCTTATGGGCTCTTAACGATCACGTAGGCAATTATCTCTTAAATATGCATTTATACACATTATAAAACCCTCGCAAAAGCCATTTCTGAGGTAAACATTGATAATGGGGTAAGTTATCTAAAAATGCATTAAAAGAAATAAAATAGACAAGAAGGGCATTGTCAGGACTAGTTGTAAAGAATAAACGCATTTTTGTTGACGGACATTGTTGTTACCCAGCATTTTTAATAATTTAGCTTTATAAATTAAAAATGAAAAGAATTCATATTCAACAATATTTCTCTTAAGAAAAGATCCTATTAAAATCTATTGACAGCAGACAATTGTATTCTCAATTACTATATTTCATAACAATTTTAATTAAATCTTAAGTCTAAGTTTTTCCAGTCTTCAACTTCAAACAAATCAAATGCAACAGCTGAAAGGTGCTTTTATTTTTGTTTCAATGAGGTTTATTCATTAGCAGAATCAAACAAAAATCAACATCATCTGTATTTCAAGTCTTTTAAAAGTATTTCCTTTTTTAAATACACCTATTTTATGTATTTAAGTACAACACTAAAATACAAGTCCAAAGTTATTTAAATACAAAATGTATTTAAAATACGTATTTCAAATACAAGTATTTAAATACTGCCCAAACTTGATAGCAATATTTTCAATAAATTGCCACATTGTAAAACTAACTCCTTTTTATATTTTTTCTATCGTATTCATAAAGAAATGTTTAAAATGTATCCCTTGGCAAGTCGTGACCTTTAAGGGAGTTACTTTTTTAAGTATAACATGCGAGAGTTATTGCACGGGTAAGCTAGTAGATAAAACCGTAATAATAGATATAGATGTCATAACGTAATTGATTAATCATCATCATAAAAGTAAATGAAAATATCTATGCTGAAGCGTAATTGCCCGTTTTTATAATTATTTTGAAGACGACAGAAATATATTTTTGAAGTCCTATGTGCTAGTAACATGTACTATAAAACTTATTTGTTTAGGTAAATCATCATACCATTGCAACATATGAACAATACTGATTCACCAACATGTACATTATGTGCACATAGTAAATTGACAATGTACTGGGCCACTTAACAAAACATTATTAGCCTCATTATTTGATTTAAGTGTTAGATGCTATGGATCTTGAAATGTGAATAATAGAAACAAAGGACTCCCAGAAGTTTTTGTTTGCTTAGATACATTTTTAGATAAATTAATTTTTGCTAATTTTTTTTTATAAAAAATGGATAAATTCATTTATTGGAAGCAAATTGATACGCAAAACAAGATATTAGTCATTATATGTAAAGAATCATTACTTAATTACATACCACTGCACTAATCTCCTGCACATATTGAAGAAAAAGTTCAACAAAGTTGCCCAAAATGTACAAACAGTTTCCATTTTATCATTTTGAACATGAAATCTGTGTAAATAATCAAACTGAGAGTCATAATGAAAAGAGAGTCATAATACTACCTAGAGAATTGGTGCATATTGTGTACTATATATTATTGTACTTTTTACTCCGTCGCCCAACCTCAATTTTTGAACACTTTTAAACTCACAATGTTCTCTTGTCACTGATTGTATATAAGTCGGTATAGGGACAATGCATGACATTCTTTACTACTTTGGTTACGGCTTTCTTTCAAATCTTTCACCATCGTTCAGAACAAACAAATCACCAACGTTCACACACGGACATTACATAGCCTTATTCAAACAATGAATTTCGTAATAACTCTGGACATTGAAGAAATCAGTAGTAGATCTCAGACGTCATCCACTGATGGAGCACAGCTTAATTATTTTGAAAATATATTAAGATTTATGGTTATAAATCATAGCATACAGTACTCCAGATTATTAAAGGAAGCTAGAACAAAAGTTTCATCTGTATCGGTTCAGTAGATTCAGAGATTATCAGGCTGTGAGTCAACGCACTTGTGTCTTTATACAGGATGACACTCGGGAGACTGACGTTTTTAATGAAGTAATACTCAGCCAATTTAAAATTAATGTATGTTTATTGACACAAAATCAACGCTCATCATTTGCCATTTTAGTTAACATACGTTTTGACATGTTTTTATCTCAGGTTTTTGGCAATGTTCCTTGGCCTCTCAAATCTCCCGACTTATGAGTGTGTGACGTTTTGCTGTGGGGATACCTGAAAAGCTGTGTCTATAACCACAAACCACGAAATATGGACGAACTGAAGAATGCAATCATTCAAGAGGTCGCGACTATCCCTGCAGAGATGCTAGTCCGTGTGGTGGAGAATTTTGGGAACAGATTTGAGTCCTGCATTCGAAATGATGAACATCATCTTGACAACATTATTTTTCACAAATAACAGAAATGGTAGGTAATGAACTTTGTTATCTAAAATGGCAAATAATGAGCTTTGATTTTGTGTGAATAAACATGCATTAAATTTAAAATTGAGTATTATTTCATTAAAAACCGTCCGTCTCCCGTGTGTCAACCTTCATATTAGTATTAGTATAGATATAGAAAACACATTTTGTAATTGGCCTTAATCAGTCACTTACTGTCCTGTTGCCTACCATGGTATTATTTTATGGTATTAATATTTACCATGGTATTAATTATTATTGATTGCTTATTATTCCTTCATTACCACCATATGAGACGATATAATAAAAATGTCTATTTTGAAATTAACTCCGTCCAAATCATGAATAATTTTAATTTATAATACAGTATCCAATGTGCAATATTTACTACCAGCCTCGAACTACTATTTATTCCAGCCTCGAACACTCAATAGTCCTGTAATTCGTTTTGTAATATTTGCATTTTATTTTTGTCAATACGACTACCATATGCCCTCTTTGTAAATACGTTATACCACTCATATGTTGTCATTTCCGGGTTACAGTGCCCTAAAATAAGTTATTGTTCCACTAAATTCGTATAAAATCTTCCCTTGGGTATGTTTGGTATACCCCAGAACTTACTATTTTATTACCAAGAGTTCGTTTACAAAAAAAATATTAGTGTATATCTTCGTTGTGTAATACACAATATAATCCAAAAAATATTATTAAGAATGTCTATCAATATTATAATTTCCAAATTTTTATATTGATTCTTCTTATTGTGCGTACTGATATCCTTTTTTCACGCTACTGGTTGTAAACAATTCAGCAACTTGTTGCAAGGCTGACGGAATTTGTATGTTCGCAAGGAGATACACCAAATCTGTAACAACGTGATATGATTTGAAATGACAGGAAAGGAGTAAACTCGCGTCGCAAATTTGATGGTCACCTATAAAATTAACTCAGTTTCGAAATAAGAGCATAAATAGGAAGTAGCGGGCTTTTTTTGAGTAATATACAGTGAAACGTGCCTTAATCGGTTACTATTGCTTCCGGAGGAAATGCCTGTTGGTACAGGTTGCCACTTAATTAGGTTTATAAAAATATGGGGAACAAAATATTTCTACTACAAAATGCCGGAACGTACATGGGGGTAGTTAAACAATTAGGAAAGGCACAAAATCAAGTAATTCCTCCGTTTTGCACTAATTTCTTTTAAATGTCATTGTTTGTTCCTTCCCATTGGTTGATTTTTACTTCCAATCAGGTTTGAGGCCAATTATATTTAACCCTGAAGAAATTTGAGAGCAAGCATGAAAATTATCTATTGGTAGATATGAAACAGAAGTGAATTTAACACTGAGGTGTCAACTACGCTTGGGTGGGGGGTGTCTACCGCGCAGTCAAATTATCAATTGAATCCGGCCGTGGAAGCCATCCTTTTACAAATGAATTTCTCTGTGTGCTAAGTAACTCTAGATATCACTATTCTAAGTAATCTCTTTGCGAGCCCAACGCAGGGATATAATGGATCAGTAATCTCCAGCGTTTTTCTGCCTCGAATTCGAAATAGCTGTTCAAAATTGGAAATCGTCAGGAAGTGGTGACCGTCTTATCTACGAAATGTAAGGCTCAGAGGAAAATGAAGCTAAGTGACATTTTTCACTTTCTGAGGAAATTTAACCTGAAATAAAAAAATATTAACTTTATTATCAAGATTAATCGCCAAATATTTTAAGGTCTTGGCCCTTTTTAAGTAATTATCATTTTAGAATTACTTTCTAATTTAAAAGTATTAATTTTTTAAACTATTGTCTACCTTGCACCGTACTGTGTAAGAGAAAAAGTGACGAACTTATATCCTGCAATCATTCTGCTCAGTGATGACTGCATTAAATTTTAATCAAATTCACAAAATGGAAGTGAAGAAAGCATGGGTATAGAAAATACATTTTATTTTTGTAAATTAGACGTATAATTCCATTTCCTTTTCCTTAGCTTAGTATTTTAAGATGTTCTGAAGGGTAACAGAAAGTTTAATTCATATTAATGAAACTTATTGTGATAACTGAAAAATACTGGTAACTTAATAAGCTGTCCCTTTTGTACATTTTTTGCATTGCATTTTGCAAGTTCATTATTACTTCTGCTTTCAGTAACCAATTCATTTAATGCAACCGTTCCTTATGAGACTGTTTGACGTGCTCCTATTTGGTTTTCGATTTTTCCTCCTTTTTGCCCTGCAGGAAGAATTGGTAACTTTTTCAGAAATAAGTGTGGCAGGACACGTACCTCAGTAAAACATGAAGGTTCTTCAACTTCATACACTTCAGAGGTATTGGCTCGGTGTAAAGTGATTTGAATTTAGGTATACTGGCTGATATCCAAAGTTAAGCCTTTCTCACAATGAAATGAATGCTAATGCATTCTTTTTTCACGGAACACTTAAATAGCATTGTGAAAGAATACGATTGATTGATTAATTTATTTGGTTAATGATTCCGGGCACGTCAACTGCTAAGATCATTAGTCTTTTCCTGTATGTGTAGTGCTCATTTTTGTCTCGAGAGGTGACGATCTTTTTCCGCCGCATGGCGATATCCGGTGCCGACCTACCCGTCGGCTTGCAGGGTTTTCCCCGATCAGGTACCTCCCATCAGAGGGGCAGCGCCGCAGCCGGAACAAGCTCTAACTTCCGACTGGTCTCCCGGCATGTGTGGTAGTGTAGTGCATGTAAGTAAAGGGTGAGGGTATGACAAAGAAGAAGAAGGCAAGATCGCGCTCAGTTCGTGGACTGTTTCGTAGGGTACTGCTCCAGCAATCGCCTGGTGTTGATTGGAAAAACATGGAAAACTACCAATCAGACCAGCCGGCTGCGAGAATTCTCCTCCATACAGCGGCTGAATGTAGCTGGTGGCGAAAATCCTGTCACCGTCGGGACTGAGGGGGGTCACATCAATTGATGCACCACGTGCGTGACGCATAAGCCGCCAAAGCCTCATGAGCAGGATGAAATAATTAGAATTTTCTACTCTCATCCAGTTTTTTTTTACTTGTTCACATTGCCCTCGTTATCCACCTTTATTACATTATAATTTCATTGTTAACCCAAAAGTCAAGTAATGTGACGATAAATTCGGGCTCTTCAACAATTATAATTTTAAACCGAACCCTTGGGGATAGCTCATTGATCAACGTGGATGATGACGCGACCCCTGGTTTGATTCCCGGTTGAGCAAGATTATAGTGTGCGTTTTCCTTGCAATTTCCCAGTATATGTTACTGTGGGACGATAAGAAAACTTACTTCTCAGGTTGAGAAGACCAGAATATGCCGTAGGGATGCCTACGTGCTAACCACACCTACCCTCAATACTCTTTTGGTATATTTCATGAATCATTTGTTGAAGTTCTGCTCTCGTGTTTGTAAACAGTTCTATATTGTCTGCGAAACGTAAATTGGTTAAACTTTTGCCATTTATGCAAATGCTACAGAAGGGCCGATGTCGTTAAGAATGTATATGGCAACATATGGTCAAGAATAGCAAGGAACAGGGAAGCATGGAAGGCTCAGAGAAACAAATGACAAAAAGCAATAGTGGAAGGAAGTGAAAAAATGTGAATAAATGTTAGTGTAAAAACTAAAATAAGAGTAAATGAAAGTCGTTGGCATCCACGACCAGAGTCATGAAATTGATCTTGGCTGCCGGGTGTTACAGCTAATCGTACTAAACCCCCATAGAAATATAAACCTGAGCGCAGACCACCCTGACGCAGACCAGCCCTGAGGAAGATCACGACAAGCTGATTGAAACGTCAGCAACCCAGCCTTCGACGCGGCGTCACCCAGACAGCCAAGATTATTTAGAAGAGAGTAAATGTTTAAACACAGTGAGATGCAAAGTGACCAACAAAAGTGACACTAGAATGTATCTGAAAACTGAGTGCATTTAGTATGAAAATTGCATGTTAAGTTTATTTCTAAAAACATTCCTACAGATATTAAAAGTATTATAGTTGGTTGACAGCCTACCTGTGGTAGAAAATAAATTCTTCACTATTAAGCAACAGTACTTCTGTGTTGTACATTCATATCTTTCACCGGGCGAGTCCATTCTGTGCCAACATCTGAAATTCACATTTAACACAGATCTAAAGGAATGTCTAAATCAACAAAGCGGTACTTAAATTATGTCCAGTGAATATGGAAAATAAATCATATTCTTAATATGTACTTGCAGGTTATAAAGCCAACCTATAGGCAGTGCATGATAGTAGTAGTACTTCTACATAACGCAAAAGTTCAGAAAAATTAAACGATGTACTACGAGAAGAAATCTTGCAGATACACCTTGGCCCATTGACCTTTATCTGGACTGGAGTTTTCCTTCCAGTTTCTTTTTGTACACAGAGCAAATGCTGAGATGGTACTCTGTGTTACTTCTGGGCAATCAGTATAATTTTCCTCATCCACCAAAGTCACGTAATCTCAGCATAGATTTGAGAGCAAACAAAAAGATAAAATAAAATAAAACTTACTGTGCCCAAGACATTATTTTTCCCCCAAATCAACTCTATAATTAAAACACTAAGAGTTGTCGTTTAGAAACAAATTTGAGCTATCTACTCTAACAAATGGGTAATATGCAATCGATGCATGGCTATCCTTGCATCTTGAAGTTGTAATTGCAGAAGCGAAGAGAGTGAGTTTCAGTGAATGACAATGGTAAAAGGCTGATAGAAGTGTGTATGCAATATGGCTTAAAAATCTGCACTGGGTTCTTTAAACATAAGGATATTCACAACTTTACGTGGATTAGAGAAACAAGACTGACAGTAATAAATTACGAATGGCAAAAATAACAACAAAGACAAGGTGAGGACATCAGAGTATATTGGCGTGCCACATGCAACTCTGATCATTTTTGCTGATGTGAAAATTGTATCTTTCATTTGTGAATAAAATCCAGCAAAATGATATTCCAGACAGACATTTCTGTAAACAAACCTTGAAATATATACTTGTCTTCTAACTGACCCATCAATAAATTTTCTGTATAAACACTCTGAGGAAAGCTATCAAATATAGATTAAACAACTACCCAATCTCTCTACGACGGAGTAGTAGGAGCCATTAATGAAACCGCTTATGAGTATCTTGGAGAAGCAGAAAGTGATAAAAGGAAAGTAAGTGATATGAGGTGAAGTAGTTCTTTAGAAAAGAAAGTAAGAGAATGCTTATAGAAAATGGCTAAGTACTCAAGATGATGATGATACAAAGATGTCAAATAAGTAGGGAAACTAAAAAGGAAATTACGTGTAAAAGCTAAGAATACTACTTTGGAAAACAAATGTGAAAAAATTGAAAATTGACTAATGCATTGGCAATACCAAATCAAGAGAGTCCAGGAAACTTTAAAAAATCTAAAAACAAGGCTCATCCTCTACAACTTACAAGCCTACAATGAAAATAATATCAATAATTGGTGAAAGAAGACAGAAAATAATTTATCAATGTTTAAAATATTAATATGGGAGATAGAGAAAATGACAAAGAGCGAAGTCTCGGCATCATTATCATGATCATCATTATTCGAAGGATGGTGCGGACGGAATAAATACAAATTGAAGTTTCGAGAAGAGGCTTGGGCAAGGCCGAGAAAACTGCAGTGGACAGCACCCATAAGATTTGTTCGATAATCAGATGCCCTTACTTAACTTGTTCTCGCACGTGGCGGTCTATATGATTAGGATAATGATGAAATTCCGGATTCTTGGAAAGTTTGACCGCACTAGCGGTGTCGACGAATAATAGTGGAACGCTCAACGGAACAGTCTCTTCAAAAAGGTGTTCCAGCCAAGCTGCCTCTCTTGCCGCCTCACTAGCAGCAAAATACTCTGCCTTCGTAGTAGAAAGCGAGACGCTTTCTTCTGGCATGGGTGATGGCTCTTCCCGTGTACTTTAAGAATATTCCGTTCACAGATCGTCTCGTCTCTGACACATTCACAAAATCTGCACCACTGTAGGCCTCCAGTTCTCCATGGTCTTCGGTTGCTTTGTACTTGTTGCCCAGGTGAGTCGTGCCTTTCAGGTACCTCATTATACGTTTTACCATGATCCAGTGTTTCTCGCTAGGACTATCGAGAAACTGGGAAATGTAATTGACAGCAAACGTGAGATCTGGCCTGGTAGCTAAAGACAAGTTTATCAGGCACCCAACGTCCTCGCAGTATAGAGCTGTCGTAGAATCTGCACCTGCCTCCTCCTCCTTGTCCTTTTTAGCGTCGGCCATGCCAAAGCGACGAAGCACGGATTCGGCATAAGATCCTTGATCTATGACGACAACCATATTCCTGATGATCGATCCGGATGTTCAGAAAGTGTCCAGCTGGTGCCACCGTGATTTTGAAATTGGCTTGCAGCATCCGCAAGAACTCGTAGACGTCCTCTTGGATTGTGGCAGCAACCAGCTCATCAACGACGTGTAAGTCTACTACGAACTTGGAATAACCCGTCTGACGATAAAAGACAAGGGTCTGCCGCATTTTCAGGCATGCCATAGCCAATCAAGAAATCCCTAACGCTTTTGTTCCAGGTTCTAGGCGATTGAGCAAAAATCTTCCTGAACCTACACACACGATCGCTGCCATCGGGGAAACGTTGCTGTTGATGCATATAAATCTCCTCCTCCAGAACATTCATTCATAAATTTGCTCCTACAGGACAGCTTAACTGTATAGATTTTAGGATGTTTGGGACTCATTACACATATTTATCTAATATATTCATGAATGTGAGTAGGTTAACATCACAGCTTCCAAACATAATGAATTATTTTAGAAACTATTTTATATACATTTTTATGGATTTACATAATTTAAAATCTAAATATATGTGCATATCCACATCGTTGTACGGATGAGTAGCATTTCTAGCGATCATTGATTCTTTTCTGGTTTGTATGTTTTTGAAAGTTCAACAATATCTTGTTTATTCAAGTCTGGCAGAGCTATTGCAAAGGGCTTCGATACTTCGGGGAGGGCTCCCAGCAATACAGTGATTAGCTGATGCGTTACGTTCAAGATAATGAGCGTGTAACCCGGTTGCAGCACTTGGGCGTGGCACGTTTCCAATCGTATGATGATTGGTCTCATTTTTTACAGTGTTTTGACTCGTGGGCGGCGAGTCGAAACACTGTAAACGCTTGAATACTGCTGACATTGCAGTATTCAAGCGTTGAATACTGCAATGTCAGCAACTACTCATTCAACTGTAAGTTCATTTTGAATTTTTGTGCGGAAGGGAGGCGATTTCTTGCAGATCGATGGTAAATCATAAGTAATGATATATGCATACTAAACAAATTTTGAAATTATTTTATTTCACATTGATGGATTGAATTAATTTCAGTTTTGCCGTCTTACCAAGATTTCTAGAGCATTAAAATATTGCCTTAAGGTATTCCAGGATATTAAAAGAATGAAAAATGAATGAAGATTTGAGAATTTACGGCCGTATTTATAAACCCCTGCCAGGGTCCTGCCAGGCGTAGCAAGCTGCCAGTGTTCGGTTTTCCGATTTATGAACGACCCCCAGCCAATTCCAGTCGCCCCTTGTTCTCCTAACAAGCCCCCAAATGCCAGGCCCCTAATAGCTCTGCTGGCAGAGCTTCATAAATACGAGCCTTAAAATCCAGAACACCTTTGATATTCGCATCGTAAAGAGACCTGAATATTTGGCACATCTAGTTATGACCACGCAAAAATGCCACACCTCACCACTGTTGCCCAT
Source organism: Teleogryllus oceanicus (assembly GCA_964035755.1). Classification (NCBI taxonomy): domain Eukaryota; kingdom Metazoa; phylum Arthropoda; class Insecta; order Orthoptera; family Gryllidae; genus Teleogryllus; species Teleogryllus oceanicus. Next base: position 40,722,510 of record CAXIVR010000004.1, on the reverse strand, counting down.
TTCTCAATAATGTGCTGCTGGTGACACCCATGGTTTGGAATCATTCATGCCGCGGCATTTGATGCTCCTTTAGTGTTCCGCTCTTTCAGTCTATTTATATGCTCTTAATATTTTTCAAATGTAAAGAAATATTGGTTCAGTATTCGGTCAGCATTACAATACTATGTAACTCAAATGCAGCTCAATCTTCCTAATATAACGTATATTTTTATATTATAAGTATACTTACAGCCCAGAGAAATGTTAACATTCCCCCCTGTTGACGACAACTCTGTCCAGTATCCTTCCGCCTCATGGTAGCCAGCCCTAAGCAAAAAAGTACCAAAAAAACTTAATTTTTATTTCTGTTAATGACACGAGTGCATATAAAGATCAATGACCGGCTATGATCATGTAAAATGATATATCACAATATCAAAGAATCGAAATTTTAGTCGTTAAGGTGTCTAATGAAGATTAACAATGTCGCGGCACTATGAATCGATTAGAAGACAGTGAGTAACATTTGTGTACGACGTAAGGTCACCTCTGGAGTTTTAGTGGAGCCAATCAACGTGTAAACGTATGGACATATATCACTGAGTTGCTGCTAACAAACAGAAATTAGCATTGTGCTGAGGTCCCCCCCCCGTGTCTCTCACGTTTCCAACTTGTGCGTCATTTCGTTGTTATGACGATTCCTGGTTAGGTCGGGTATTTTAAAGTGGAAGTATCAAGTTTTTATACTTTCTCGTCTTCATATGTGCGTAGTAAAGAGAAAGTATTGTAATATTGCGGCAGATATAGGAGATTATTGAGAAAAAACACTTATTGGGCGACCTGGTGTCAAGAAAGTGAATACCTCTTGTTATTATATAGTTGACACGTATCATTTAGTTATGAAATATCTGAATTTTCAAAAATTGTAAAAGAAATAATCTGAGACAATATGTGCCGTTGTATGTGCTATTTTCGGTATCAAGTGTCCACAAAATATGAATTCTGTCTATACAACGAGTTAGAAGAACAACATATAGTAATTAGATTTATTCTTTTTTTATACCAGGGCGACCAATATGTGCTTTTTAATAATCTCAGATTTTTACCGCAACATTACAATACTTTCTCTTTATTACGTACATATGAAGACGAGAAAGTACAAAAATTCGATACTTCCACTTTAAAATACTGACCTCAGCACAACTCTTCAAAACACCAAGCAAAAGGACTATGTTCAACGCAATTCGTCCTTCATGAAGAAGAGAGACTGGTCTACGAGGTGTGATAAAAAATACGGTAAATTGTTTTACTATAACAACGTAATACACTTCCATAAAATTTGAATTAATCTCCTTCAAAGTAGTATCCTTGATTAGCGAAGCGCTTGTCCTAACGTTGAATCCATGACTCGAAGCAATTCTGGAAGGCTTATTTCGGAAGCCTTTCAGCTGCTGTGTCGGGCTTCTCATTGTCGGAAATGGTGTCAAAAGGTTTTTCTCTTAGCACGCTCTTTTATTCTTTTGGATGAGCCACTAGTCGCGTGGTTCTAAATGTTGCGAGTAAGACAGTTATGGGCAGTCAGGAATACTTTTCCGGCGAGAAAACTGCGAATGAAAAGCGACGTGTGGCACGGCGCCTTGTCTTGATGAAGAAGAAAACAATTGGCTAATTTTTCTGGTAGTTTTCAATTGTCGCATTTCCGCTTTTAAATCGTTCATACCATTCGTAAACAGTGTTCAGAGTTACTAGTTTATCATCATACACTGATTTTTACCATTTCACGAGCTTCCTTGGCACTTGTTTGCAACTTTAAACTAAAATTGATATTAATGCGTCGTGTGAAATCCATGATGCGCGACAACTACGGTAAACACAGTAGTTTCAGGTAACTGTCTGGCAAGTTAGAACGTGTTCCAACTTGACAATACCCATCTCAAAGGATTAGGCTAACGCACATTTGGTTGTAGGTCAAAAAATGGACGTAGTGTCAGCAGTTGTTGCTATAAAAATTCATTCACAGTATTTTTGATCACACCTTTGTACAATGTTCACACCTCTCTGGACAGAGTGACTACACTACAGGAGAGTGAACCAGTATCAGGCGTATTTATCAACTTCAAAACTTTCTTCTATTTCACCAACCACAATATCTTCTATTTCATCAACCTCTACATAATGATTTTCTCATTCAAAGTCTCATTCTCGTAACAGGGAGCAACACATATGAATCCTACCCCTACGTCTTCCCTCCCCCTAACTACCATTTCTTTGCCAGCAAAACAAAGAGGAATTCTCCCCAGCCTTCCCAGTCTTCACCACTACACTATCACTTCCCGACCCCACATTTCCAAAGTTTCATTCACCACACAGGGAAACAAACCCACACAGAGGAATTTTCCCCAGCCTCCCACCTCTTCACCGCCACACTATCACTTTACGGCACCGCACTTTCAAAATCTCATTCACAGAGGAGTAAAGCAAGGCAACCCAATGGAATCATTCCCAGCCTTCCACATTCCCGCCACAATACTATCACATTAGGACTCCGCACTTTCAATGTCTCATTCACAAGGAACGAAGGCAACAGATAGGAATCAACCTTCACCCTCTTATTCCCCGCATACTCTTATAATTTCATGAACCTCAAAGTCTGTCTCCCCACACAAGGAAACAAGACAACACAGAGGAATTCTCCCCAACCTGCCACATCTTCACCACCACTCTATCACTTTATGCCCCTGCCCTTGCTCCAACAATCATCATTCATCACAATAGGAGTAAGAAATTGTCCCCAGCATTCCTTTTCCCCATCACCACACTATCACTTCCCCCCCTCCCCGCACTTGAAAAATCTCATTTACCACGCAGGGAAGCAAGAAAGAGGAATCCTTCCTAGACATCTTCCGCACCATCACACTATCACATCATGGTCCCGCATTTTCAGTCTCATTCACGAAACAGGTAAGCAACAGGGACCACACAGTGGAATTCTCTCCAGCCTTCTCCCCCACCACACCGCACTATCATTTCATGCCCCGGCACTTTCAAAGCCTCATTAACCACAGAGGCAAGCATGACAAGAGAAAATTCCACCCCGGCCAAATCGCTCCCCAACTCCACACTGTCATTTCATGCTCTCCACACTTTCAAAATCGCATTCACCAAACAGGGAAGCAAGACAAAACAGAGGAATCCTCCCCAACCGCTCAGCATTACCACACTATCACTTTATGCTTCCGCACTTTCAAAGTCCTATTCAATAACAGCGAAACAAGACAACATAGAAGAATGATACCTTGTCTTTCCTATTTCCACCACCACACTATCACTTCATGCCCACGCACTTTCAAATTTCATGCACCAAACAGAGAAGCAAGACAACATAGAGGAATCCTCTCCAGCCTTTCCCTTCCCCACCACCACACACTCACCCAATCCCTTTTGAACATTCAATGGTTCATCCACGAAACAGGGAAGAACACAACACAGAGGAATCCTCTCCAGCCTTACCCCTCCCCCTACCACTCTATCACTTATCGCCCACGCTCTTTCGTAGTCACATTTTCCAAACAGAGATGCAAGGCAACACAGAGGCCTCCCTTCACTCCTGCACTATCACTTTATGCCCACGCTCTTTCATAGTCTCGTTCACGAAACAGGAAAGCAACAGGGACAACAGAGGAAACCTCCCCTTCAACCGTACCCGTCCCTACCACCGTACTATCACTTCATGTCCCCGCACATTCACAGTCTCATTCATCAAGAAGGGAACTGCGAAAATGGCAAACCCTCTTCAAAACTACCAATATACTATTTCACTGGCCCGCTGAGCCAATTTCGTTGTTCGGGAATTTAATTGTCATTTCTGCTCTCCAGACTGCGGAGCCAAGCTATCAGTTTCATCGACCATCAGACTGCTGACACTGAGCTCAACTGTTCATCATTGCAAACACTTTAAATAATTCGCCCTGTTGAAATCTCGGGAATCTAATGTGAGTTTCGGTTATGCTGAGTCAAAATAAATTAATTTAATTAGCACCACAAAAATATTCCGTAGTGTTTTATCTTGTCTTCTGAAATATCCAAATGTCATCGGATTCGACACAGAGTATGTCTACGGAAGTACTTGCAACGTCAACACATTTATTTAAAATCTATGCAGTAACGTGACACTTTGTTTACTGCAACAATAGTGTCTGGTGTAAATAAGCTAAGTTAGTTAAGATGTCCTTAAAAACCATTTTCTAGCTGAAAACTTACCTTGTTCCTAACCAGAATGCTAGTGGCAGAAGGATGCTTATTAAAATGATGAGCAGAGCCAAGTAGACCACCCACAGATCGGACCCCTCAACTAATACCTCAGGACGCGGCTTCGTCACGTTCTCGATCCACTGTACATACAGCATGATTTCAAGGATCAGTATATACAGTTCTGTGATAAAAAGTGTTAGTGTAGTGAAGATATTCAAATTCTGGACTTTGCGATACGCCCAGAAGCCTCTGGGACTAGCTAGTTGGGGGGCTGCCGGCCGATGACGCAATCCGCGCATACAGGTAGTTCGTGGTGGTGCCGGCAGATGACGCAATATTCGTTACAACGAGAATGGAAACCGTATTATATTAACAGGCCTAGGAGAAAAACATGCCAAAATGATAAGTATGTTAAGGTAACGGAGCACTTGGACTACTGTAGAAGGAATCAACGACCATAATGACTGAAAGAGTAATCAAGTAAAGCAGAGGCGTGCATTCCAGATAAGCTAGGTATGCTGCGCCTACCCTGGAGAAAAGACAGTTAAATGAAATTATTATATTTTGAAATCACCATTTACGCCATAGAGAATTCAGCTTGGTTTTTAAAATTGTGCCAAGTAAGGGTACACTGGCTCGCGTAGGTGCGGCCCTTCATTGAGCATACACCGCTGTTACTGACAAAGACAAAGATGTTGAAAGTGACTGAGGTAGTAGGCGCCGCAACCCGGCCCGAACTGAGCATGACGTTGTTCTCCATCTAAATACATTAGCCAGTTCGCGCATGCGCTCTTGACTTTCTGGAAGCTCCATTTGGTTGTATGCAGCACGCTGGTAACCGCTGCCCCCTGGCCCAATGCCGCGGCACGCCACCCAGCCTGGGTCTATATTGGGTTTGCAGATGTATTCGCATGCGTACGTGCCGACACACTGGTATCAGCGCCGCCTACCACGAAACACCACGTTCTTGTTCTTGGGGATTTATTTGATCTGTGCGTGTTATTCACACTGTGTATATTATTTTTGAGTGACTGTTATTTTTGTGTGCACTGTCTTTTTGCGCTAGATAACGGTATAATACTGTTTTCTATGGCAGAAAATACATTTATAATTGAGGATATTAAAAAAATATATTCAGTTGTACTTTTGTGGAGAAAACAGAATTATTCGTAGGGGGGGCCTGTTCCAGAACACGACTTCAGTTCTTGGCGCAAAGAAAAGGGAAGTGAGCATTTCCGCTACTTTAATACCTCAAAATATAAAAACACCAGTTGGTTCATAGGAAAAAGAAAACTAATAACTTATTTTGCTGGGCCATGATCAGTGTTTTCCCATGTTCGTAATGTGAGGAATAAAGAAGGCTATAAAAATTTGCACAGTCTCTCAAAAACAATCACAAAATCGATCGACGACAGAGTCATTTGTGTCCACTTATTCAGCTGGCCAGTTTTGCAGTGTCAGCATTGAAACTTAAATTGATCAGATGCAACGCAACATAATTACACAGAACGAATAGAGTCATATTAAAATGCCTACTTGATGCGATATTTTTTTTTTCAGTGCAGGAATTACCTTTCGGAAGGCATCGTAAAAATGAGTTAGTTAGCAAAGACTGCGTTGATAGAAGTTCTAAATTTGTTGAGTAAGTATGTTACAACCTTACAAAAATACTTAAAATTTTCCAAAACATTTAAAAGACACTTCTAACAGAATTTAAAATGATTTAATTTTTTCAATTAGTAATTGCTTGAGTACATATATAAAAGAAAACCATGGCCCAGCATGTTGCAATTGTTTTAGATGAAACATAAATATAGATAAAGTATAGTCATTGATCAGATGCTATGTCGTGAGAGAGAGGGCAGTGCGAAGGTAGAATCGTGAGTATTGCCAAATAAGTACGAATAATAGTGTCTCTTATACGGGATGCAGCGTTCAGTACGTTCCGAAAGATACCTTACGAGTGTTTACGCCGTGTGAAGTGTTCAAAAGGCAGAGGTTGGTAATTGTCTTTTGGTTTCCTGAAAATTGTGGGAGCGTATGGGGAGGACTAGCGTTATTCCAGAAGTCAAAATAATAATAATAATAATAATAATAATAATAATAATATAATAGTAATGTCTTTTTGATAAAATGATTTAATTTTAAACGTAGTCAACTGAATTAACTTTCGTTTTGTCTTCCAAAACAGGCTCCAAATCGTACTCTTGATATTTATAGAGCTTACCCAGTCAAATTGGTCACCGCATGTCCCTGAAGTAAAGCCATTTTTTGAGCTATCATTTATTAAGAACGGGCTTCAACAGAGTGCAGAACGATTTCGGCTCTAGTTAAGAAGACATTTTCTGTCAGGTGTTTTATTGATGTTATATGTGGAAAAGTGAATATGGTGAGTTGCAGAGATATTTTGAACAGTGAAATAATCAATTGGTGTACATGCAAAGAGATGAGATGAAATATTATAAAAGGATTTTCTTGGCTGTAACAAGAATTGAGAAATGACTAGGGCTTTTGGTTTGGAATGTAAGGTTAAACTGCAACCCTACATTTTTCAGGAATTATCAAGAAGTAGCATGAATCGTTTAGATATACCAGGTTGGGGCTTTGGCAGTATACACTGAAGGGTCATCACTAAGGGATTTATGTGGACTAAAAATATCTGAAATATTTAGTTATTTTATCAAATTATGGAGTTAAATATGAATTTAATATGATAAAAAGTGACTATGGTAAAATAATATTATGTCAGTTGAAAAACCTTCATCTTTAAATTCTAAAATGTAATATTTAATTTTACACTGGCTGATTGTGCTACTTTTGGCATTTTACACTGTCTTTATAGAGAATATTCGAATTGAAGGAACACAGCGTTCTGACTGACTGCATTGTAACTAACAATCAGAAGCTGTACAAGTGCAATTCTCATGCCCAAGTCTCTGTGACGTCATCCAATTTCCGGATGGCAGCATCAGCGGGAAGGAGAAGGGTTAGGGTAGATACTGAAACGAGGAGCATTTCCGACATGCCATCGAGTTCTCAGTCATCTGTCAAACAAATCCAATAGTTCATCGTCTTCTTGCGACCCCCTTCACCTCGTGGGACACTCAAGACCACTCAGCCAAGGCCTCAGGCTCCCTACGATACTCGAGCTGAAAACTAACTCACCAGAAGCTATGGATTGCGTCGTCGCCTTGCCCTTTTATTTGCAATGCCGTCGGGATTTATGGACTGACTATTGCAACGCGGTGCAATAGCGGCATTTTAAGGAGAAGGCTAAAAAATGTTTGACAATGCTGAATTGTTTGTCTGGGAGATTCTTTATCAAAACCACATAGGAAAAATGAATGATTAAAAAAGATTACAGTAATATGTAAAAATATGTTATTTTGGGTAAAATATGTAAATGTACGTAATTTAAGGTAAAAAAGTTTTTAGATTTGTTTTTATAATTTAGACGTGTGATGTGGAATCTGTTTAGGAGCATTTCTGACTTCCGCCACATAAAAATCAAATTACTTCAAACTAAGAAAACTTAAAAAAACTGGAAAGTTTACAACACATGTAAAACTGGACAGAAAGAGCATATCTAAAAGGAGGAGTTCATGTTAATAATTTTCAGAGTGTCGCAAAACGCATCGGAAAAGATCCCAAACAGAGTGTAAGGAATTATATAGCTTCCTTACCATTTCTGGGGCCCATGTGGTTGATAAGAGGAATGGTGGTAGTGTACTAGTAGGAGAAGCGGCTGCCGCTGCAGAACCTCCTGGTCCTGACGCTGCTCCTGGTCCTCCGTCTCCTGCTCCTCCTTCGCCTCCTGTTTCTCCTGCACCTCCTGACACATCTGAACTACCAATTGTAGCATTATCCATTAAACCAGCGGAATCGTCGTCACCATAAATAGTGTACTCCTCACTTGAACCCATTGGAGGGTTGCAATTCATTTGTAACCAATCGCAATATCTGTAAGTGTGTACCTCATCCGTGGCGGGGCCGAATCCTCTGCCCTCGGGACCGATTCGGAATGCTGATATCTGCACAAAAACAAAGGCTCTTAATACCTGCGTCCAGCTGGAACAGTCATTTCAGCACACTCATCGATTTGATTTTTCGTGTTTCCGAGCGCGTCAACTACTTCGGTCATTAGTCCCGTTAGTATACTGCATGTTTTTTCTCGGGAGATGGTGGTGATCTTCCCCCGCTGGATGGCGAAATCCGGCGCCGGCCTACCGTCAGCTAGTGGGGTTTCCCCCTAACCAGGACTCTCCCACCAGCGGGACACCGCCCCAGCCGGGACAACCTCTAAGCTCCTGACCGGTCTCCCGGAATATGAAGTAGTGTAGTGCATGTTAGTGTAAGTGAGTGTGTAAGGGGAGAGGATAGGACAAGGAAGGGAGGACAGATCGCGCGCGGTCCGTGGCCCGTTTGGTACGGTACTGCTCCGGCATTCGCCTGGTGTTGATCGGAGAAACCACGGAAAACTACCGATCAGAGCAGCCGGCTGCGAGAATTCTCCTCCAGACAGCGACTGAATTAGAACTAATTGGAAAGCTAGTCTCGAAAATCCTACCACCGTCAAGACTCGAACCTAGGACCTCCCGGTTAGAGGTGCGGCAGTGACATCAGTTGATGCACTGAGCTACCGCTCCCGGTCACACTAATCGAAATATCTCGTAATTTCTCGCTAATTAACTGCTACAATTTCGAATTTACTGCCGCATTGAGGAGAGAGAGACAGAGACAGACAGTCGCAGATAGACAAAGAGACACAGAGTGAGAGAGACAGAGTAAGATAGAGACGCGACGACAGCACACTTAATAAGTTAGAAGTAGTTATAATAGTTAAAAAAATTAACAGGAAAATTCAAATTGATATGGGATTGCTTTGAGTAACTTAATTTTAATAATTCATATAAGTGGAATTTTAATCCCACAGCACAAAAATTGAACAATCTTAATATTAGTATCTAACTATTAGTTACAAACTATTTTTTTATTTATTTATTTTAGGTCAAAAACAGTTGAAGCTGCGAATGACGTGCTATGGGGAGGAGTGGATTCTGTGCACATTTTCAAAATTATGTGATCCCTACACTAAGTTATATACTACATGAATTTTGAAAATTAAAAAAAGCTCTCATGTAATAAAATCTATTTTCACGGATAAATAAGCAATAAATTTTGGGCTCTTCTGGGATTTTTGTCATTGAACACTTCGAAGAAATTTTGTTCGCAGAAATAGAATTGTGACATAACGATGGACAACCGAGAAGTGTTACCGAGCACATGTGAATCTTTTTGAAGGGCGTTCAGATGAATTGCGAAATAAAAGTGGGTTGTCATAGGAAGGAACGCAGGAGTTAACCCATTTGTTTGCGTCAGAACTGCTCAGTCACAAGTATGGAATGGCAAAATTTGCACATTTTGGCGGAAATACTTGATTATTTTTCGCTCCTGGAGGAAATATAGGATTGAACATGACTGTGAAGACTTGCATGCATGAGTCAGTCATCTCAAAACAGATGTGCAAGCACTCATATCCCTATGTACATAATGATTCAGATCTATAAGAATTTTTCATCATTAAGCGTGCATATGTACAATTTTTCATTTAAAAATTGGGGATATTGCTTTATTTTAATAAACAAAATTCTATTATCCATGTAGCTACAATTAAGTAAGTAAAATAGCGTAGCACACCGTTCTCAGATTTTCAATGATTCGACATTAAAACAAAGATTGGAGATGAGAAATGGCAAACTTTTAATGGATTCGTGGCAGATTTTTGGTGGAATCTACTTCTACCTCCATGTATAATTTATTTGCTACACTTTTTTCATTACGAATATATTCAATTCTTCAAATGAACTTGTTTTCCACTATTAGTCTTTAATAAATGACAACTGTCAGTGAAGTATGTGGATTTTGTCGAAGTTTTCCTCAAAATCGGCTCCAATTTTTTCGTGTTTTAAATGTAATTTTTTGAAATATCTCACGTTTTAAAAATTTACAATCGTTTTTTATTTATTGGATGTTTTAGTAAAATTGCTTCAAATACTTTCTAATGAAGGTTCTCGGAAATTGAGCATATTTAAAAGATCAAACGATATTTTCTCAACATCGGCTCCTAATTTTCAATGAAAATTCGCGGATAATACAAGGAACCTTCTAAGATATTCTTAAAATCATAGTTCCTTTGTACAATTAGGAGTCCTAAAAATCTTCAATAATGTCATGTGAGTCCAAATAATTTCAAACTTCTGCAAGTTTCGGATATTTAGAGTTAAGAGAGAAAACTGGGCCTACGTCTTTTTAAGAGTATTTCACTCTATTTTAACAAATTTAAAAAGTTGGACCCATTTTGAGAAACGTTTGAAAATTGCCCATAGGCGTCGTGTGATGTACCCCCAAAATTCGATTTTCTTCATAAACTAGAGACAGAGAAAGAGAGAGAGAAAAAGAGAGAGAAAAAGAGACAGAAAGAGAGAGAGAAAGAGAGAGAAAGAAAGAGAGAAAGAGTGAAACAGAGAGAAAGTGAGAGAAAGAGTGAGAGAGAGAGAAAGAGTGAGAGAAAGAGCGAGACAAAGAGATAGAGAAAGAGGAGAAAGAAAGAAAAAAGCGACGGCGAAAGAGGGGAGGGGAGGGGGAAGAGAGTGAGAAAGGGAGAGAGGAAAGAAAAAGGAACTACCTATCCTTGTCTTCCTTTAGAGCTGGGATAACTATGGCTTCTCGCCATACAGCAGGAGTGGTGTGCTCTTCCCAGATCTGGCTCTTCCCACATCTATGCGGTCATAAAGGCAGAGGAGAAATTGCATCGCCACTTCAGGAAGATGCTTTAGCATTTGGTTGTGTATTCTATCAGGACCTGCGGCAGTTCTTTTTGCCAACGCGAGAGCAGAGCGCAATTCCGACATGGAAAATAGGATATTGGAATTGGCAGACGCTCTGCAAGTCTCGGGCAATTTCGAACGTCGACGACTACTCTCCACCCTCTCTTTAACCAAAAGAAAGTCAGGAGCTAGTTCGCCGAACTTGACATGTGTTCACAGTGCGTGGCGAGTGCCTCTACAATCACATCTCGAAAAGTGATCATCTCTCCATTTTTAAACAGAGCTGTCACCGTATTTGGTGAAGTGTCTTTTTGTATCTGGTGAATTTTTCTCTACACCAAACATAGTGGCGTGTGGCAATTGACGGGGGAGATCTTTGCTTTCCATGAAACATTTTCTCCCTCTCAAATTGTTCTCTTCGGCTTCACACTACATTCTACTATAAACATTCGCACTATATTCGATGATATTATCCACAGTTAGATTTTTACGAGCACTGATCGCTCTAGAGCATTTCAAATTTCACTACGGGACAAAAGGGTATCGCGGTTTATCAGTTGATTTCACATTGCGATAGAAGCAGCAAAGAGTATAGTGCAATTGATTGATTGATATTTTCGTGTTTCCGGGCGCGTCAACTGCTTTGGTCATTAGTCCCGTTAGTGTAGTGTATGTTTTTTCGGGAGATGGCGGTGATCTTCCCCCGCTGGATGGCGAGATCCGGCGCTGGATGGCGAGATGGCGGGATCCGGTTTCACCTTAACCAAGATCCTCCCACCAGCGGGGTACCGCCCCAGCCGGGACAAGCTCTAAGCTCCCGACCGGTCTCCCGAAATATGCCGTAGTGTAGTGCATGTTAGTGTAAATGTGCGTGTGTATGTGTAAGGGGAGAGATTGGGACAAGGAAGAGGAAGGAAAGATCGCGCGCGGTCCGTGGCCCGTTCGGTAGGGTACTGCTCCGGCATTCGCCTGGTGTTGATCGGAGAAACCACGGAAAACTACCGATCAGAACAGCCGACCGCTAGAATTCTCCTACAGACAGCGACTGAATTCGACCTAGCTGAAAAGCTAGTGTCGAAAATCCTTCCGCCGTCAGGACTCGACCCTAGGACCTCCCGGTCAGAGGCGCTGCAGTGACATCAGTTGATTCACTGAGCTACCGCTCCCGGTATACAGTGCAATTAGAATGTGCAGTCATTTCATCCACATTATCGAAGAGACCATCTGACAGTTTAACATTATTTTGGATTATCGACCAGTCCGCACGTTGCACGAAGCATTGAGGGAGGGTGAGCAACCCACGGCGAAGTTGATTGATGAGGAGAAAAGTGAGGAAATGGTCCCTTCAATTCACATCTAATAGCTGCATAGGGCTTCGTCAATAGCAGTGCTCGGATTCGTAGCTATGGCGAAATGTGTAGGTTCACCAGTATTGAGAACTGCCACATCAGTGGTGTCGATGACAGATTCCAAACTAGTGGTGCTACAGGATCGCAAAGACTTTCTCGTCCAAGTTAATTTTCTAATGTCTTTAGTCTCGGCTATGTTTATATCTGGGCTATGTCTTTGGCCCCATCCTCTTGCCAGCTGTCATCTATCGCCACCCAAAGGGCATTTTAAAAAAAATCAATTTTCGTTTTCCTAATGACAAACCCGAAATATTACTTTAAGAATATTAAAGAACAGTAATAAATTGTCCTATGTAGAAATTTTCGTTGAAACAATTTGGAGCCGCTATTTACGAAAATGGCGTTTAAGCGTTAATGTAAATGCAAAATTTGAAGCTCTTTTTCGCAGAAATCTTTTCAGTTCCTGAAAAACTTTATTGGAAGTCATTTAAAGCACTTCCATTGACAAATGCAATAATGTGAACCAATTGCTGGAAATGTGCGTAGTAAAGGCATGAGAGATGTTTAAAAAGGATTACATTTGTGTTACTAGAGTACATTTAGAACTACCCCTACCAAAATTAGAAGTTGTTTTTGAGAAAATCTTTTAATTTTTTAACATTGCACATCTTGCACTGAATATTGCGTGAAAACTTCTAAAAGGCTAAAAAAATGTACATTATCGTATTAAAAAACTGATTATTAACAATAAATTTCATTTCAAGGAAAAATCTCTATCTTTAATTTGTAGGAAGACGCCGGAAAAATTCAAACTTTTGAAATTTTCGTAAATTTGTAGTAAACCCTGAAAACCGGACCTATGCCACATTCATAAGTGTATTTTACTTCATTCTTACAAGAAATTTAAAGAAAATATTTGGAGCTCTTTTAGAGAAAAATTTTTTGAAAATGTCCGCAGATCTTCGTGTAAAGTACCCCCAAATATTAAAGAATGTTTCTCAAAATCTCAACTAGAGCCAGATCGACAGGGGATTCTTCATTTTGGAATAGATCGTACGAATGGCTTAGGCTCTAGTAGTGTTCATAGACGGAGGGACAGATTGACGGACGGACGGACGGACGGACGGACGGACGGACGGACGGACGGACGGACGGACGGACGGACGGACGGATAGACGGACAGACGGATAGACGGATAGACGGATAGACGGATAGACGGACAGCAATGAATTTTTTTGTGCCAAAAATCCACGGTCTTTTTCGCAGCATTACATAACTTTCTCTATACTATGTATATTACTCCGTATATGAGAAAGCAAAAATTATAATTGTTTGTGTTTGACATAAAATTTCGCACAAAATACTCATGTTTTCAGATTGTACATGACATTATTTTTGGATCTGGTATTCATGAACACGATTCGTTAAGGAAAATAAGTTTTTCTTCATAATTGTAGTCGTAGGAAGACGCCGAAAACTCAGGGTCTTCACCTAATATGAGATCTGCGCCACTCTTAAGCGTCCTTCTAACTATCCAATAAAGTTTAATCAAAAAAGTTTAATGAATTTTGGAGAAAATCGGTTGAACGGTGAAGCCGCTAGCGTTGTTCACAGACAATTGTACAGACCACCGTACAGAGAAACCTACAAACATATGTACAAACGTACAGACAAACTTACAGATAAACGAAAAAACAAATAAAGACAGAAAACGGGAAACAAACGGACAAACGAAGAAATGGACAGACAAACGGATAGACAAACGGATAGACAAACGGACAAACATATAGACAAACGGACGAACGCGCAAACGGAAGAACGCGCAGATAAGCGCACAGACAAAGGTGCAGTCAAAGGCGCAGACAAATGTACAAATGGACAGACAAACGTACAGACAAACGTACGTACAAACGTACAGATATGCGTACGTACAAACAGACGGACGGACGTTTTGCTGTCAATCGATTTTTCGTACTCTAGGACCCACAAAACATGGATTCTGGCTACACCACGAGTTAGAGGATTTTTTTAAATTCAGCAACTAAATTTATCATTTTTTTCGTTTCCAGGGCAGTGTTGTTCTGCCAAAAATTCCTCGTGATTTCGCGCAGCGTTACACATCTTTCTCTCTACCGCGGTAGCGAGAAAGTAAAAATTGAAAGTGTAGAACATGACAGCAAGAGTTTTAGTTCGTCCCGTGGGAGAAAAAATCCATTAGGGTTCCAGGATAATAGAGCCGTAATTAAGAGTTCGTTAGAGTGACATTTTCTCTCCCTTTTTTCCTTTCCGCCTCTGCTGCCCAAAGGGAAGAGTGCCCACCCTGCACAAGTTTCCTCGAATGCAGACTTCTCGTGAGCACTGTTCGACAGGCTTACAGATTGCTCAGAGTGAGGCTCAGGGGGAAGGTACGTGGTCGGAGGATGAAGGATCGATTATTTTGAAGGGTGTCCGGGCCAGAGGGCCGAGTGACATCAACCTTCATGAGGGGCTGAGAAGTGAATTCTGGGTTCTCTTCGTGCGAGTAGCTTTCCAGAGCAAATTTTTTGGATTTGGAAGGAATTATTATTTTCCCACCGTGTATAGGCGACGTTTCCTCGGGGAAGTCCACAGGAGACACCTTGCAACCGAAGTAAGCAACTGAGGGAGTAGCAAGTGAAGTCTGTCAAGTCGCTGTTGCTTGCATCGTCCTTGCCATAGCATTATGAACGTCTGAGATCTTCAGGGTCCTTCTTCGGGGCGTTTCGCCTCTTGAAAGGACACTTTCTCCGTCATTCCGTTATCTTTTGAATCTCCCCATCCCTCAGATAGGTAGGGCACCTGTTAGAATTGGCATCACGGTCGCCTTCACAAACATAGCGAAGTGGTGATGCACAGGGATCCGTATCATGCGTGGATTTGCCGCATTTTTGTGCAAACAGGGCTTTCGGCCATGGACCGTTGTTGAGTGTGGCCAAACCTCTTACATTTAAAGCAGCGCAGGGGGTTAGGAACATACTGCCAAACGTGGTGATTATAAAGCCCACCACAAATCCTCTGAAAGGAAAAGGAGATTGAACGTCAGAAACAAGGTGGGAGTGTTGATCTCTCTCCCATGCTCCTGAACATTTAAGTCACCCTGGTTCCTGAAGAAGACAAGAAGCTTCTTTTCAGTTTCAGTTTCTAAATCGTGGTTGACCATTCCCTTACATTGGTTAAGGGTAGGGCGAGTGGTCACATCCACTTCGAGGCTGGCAATCTGCTTAATTTATGTGATCTTTTGGATTTGCTCGATGTGCGTGCTTCGCAGAGAATGGTTCCATTCTTTTACGCACCTCCTCTTGCAGCTTAACGAACGAATCCTCTGTGGCTCGCGCGAGACGGACTGCACTCACTCTCTTGGAAGTCTTTCCTTCCTCCGTGCATGTCATCTGAAGGAAGCCTGGATTTTTAGGTCTATCTTCTTCTTAAGGAAGAAACTACTCTAATTGACCATCCGTTCAAAACATCGCTTCTTCCTTCGGGAAGAGGGCATGGGGTTTGTTAAATGCTTCAAAGAATTGAAGCGGTTTTGCCTTCGTGCTTTACACCCATCGTGTAGTCCAACAAGGGGATACCCCCACCGAGGTGCAAGGGTTGACACGGAGATATAACGTGGGAATGATAGCGTTGCCCTGCCGCGGCTCCTCTCGCTCACCAAGTCCTCGTCCGAGCCTATTGATCGGGAGTTAGTGAGCTCCCGACTGCCCGTATAGAAGAGCACGAGGCCAAAGGCAGTGCATTGGGACCTATAAGGTATAGACACCTACCCTCTGTCACCAGGGCTCATCGGTGTTTGCACAGTTAGTGCGGCTAGAACGGGTCAACCCACAAAAAAACAGCGTCAAGACAGGCTCAAGACAGTCCGGAACGCATACACAGACCCCTGAATTCTCAGGTCTTTCCTTCGACATGGGTAATGATGCACGGCAAGCACATGGGTCGGCGTTCAGCATAAACAGAAGACCAGTGAAGAAGAAAACAAGAGTGAAAAAGAATATAGATGACATGAAATGAGAAGCAAGAAGATGAAGAAACGGAGAAAGGAACACTTGAGAGCCTTCTCTGCATCACCCCGTTACGACATGGACCAACCCACTTCGACGGGCCTCCTATTCTGTATTTCAATGTTCTGGTGCTTTTGAATACCTCAGTCGCTCACATTGTTTTCACGCCATCTACGTGAGTTCTTAAACACACTGTTC
This sequence comes from Teleogryllus oceanicus, assembly GCA_964035755.1. Lineage (NCBI taxonomy): Eukaryota > Metazoa > Arthropoda > Insecta > Orthoptera > Gryllidae > Teleogryllus > Teleogryllus oceanicus. Next base: position 40,705,884 of record CAXIVR010000004.1, on the reverse strand, counting down.
CTACGCAAGCGGAGTTATTATCTAAGGGATCCGGACGGATACGAACGTTCGTGACTTTCATTATCTGAAGTAAAAAATGTTTAGCTCTAGAAACGGCCAAGTTCTTAATGCTAAATCTATTTTACACTCATAAATTAAATGGATAACTTAAGGTGTATAGCTCATTGCTCTGGTTAAAGCGAAAGCTTTACACATCAACATTATCTACCCACGCGACTGCGAGAAAGTAGGAAATTGAAAATTAACTCCATTGAAAATGAACAGTGTACCATTGACTGATGTTAAGGCAACAAAATGTTTAGGTCTCTCAATTCAGTCAAACCTTAAATGGAACGTCCATTTAAATGAATTGAACACAAAATTAAGTTCATTATGCTACGCGTTCAGAATTCTTGCAAATTCAGTCAGCCTTCATACTGCTCGTTGTGTATACTTCGCGAATGTTCATTCCCGCCTGAGATATGGCATAATATTCTGGGGAAATACATCTTATAGCTCCCAGACTTTTAGATTACAAAAACGAATTGTTCGAATAATAACCAAATCCCACCCACGTGATTCATGTAAGCCTCTCTTCATTAATCTAGGAATTCTACCATTACCGTGTCTTTTTATTTACGAATCAGTGGTTTTGTAAAAATGACTTGCTCAAGGGCGGGAATATTTTTTCAGAAAATGCCGAAGTCTATTACTATAACACTCGACGTAGAAATCATATTCATCAAGTGACAGTATCAACAGCTCATTACAAAAACTTCACATACAATACATATACATTATTTTACAACACATTGCCAGATGACATTAAACGATTAAATTCAATAGAAATTTGAAAAAAAAAATTAATTTTAAAATACAAATTATTTACCATTTGGACTGTATAAATGAGAATAAACAACCTGTGACAACTATTGTACTACAGCTTCCGGGTCAATGACCCCCATCTCGATCAGGTTTTTCGTTCAGTTTCCCTGATCCATTGAGCAAATGCTGAAATGGCCCCTTTTGCTTCTGGACATAAATGTAACTTCATTTTCTGTGCACGTCTTCTAGAATTCAGTGGGAAATATAATTATTCAAATGATCGTTTCCATGTTGTCGCGGCAGGAAGTAATAAGAGCCAAAATTTATTGCTTATTTATTCTTGAAAATAGATTTTATTACATGGGAGTTTTTTTGTTTTTTTTTCTTTAAAACAAAATTTATTGCTTATTTATCTTGAAAATAGATTTTATTACATGGGAGTTTTTTAAAACCAAAATTTATTGCTTATTTATCCTTGAAAATAGATTTTACTACATGGGAGTTTTTTTCTCCTTTCAAAATTCAAAATTTAAGTAGTATATGACTTAGTGTAGGGATCACAGAATTTTGAAAACAACACAGTGCACACAATTCACTTTCCCCCATAGCACGTCATAGGCAGTTTTTAACTGTTTTTGACGTAAAATAAATAAATAAATAAATAAAAGGAATTTTTTGTAAAAGTGCACTTAAGTTTAGGAATCTGTTCTTTGGTCAGGAACAAGGAATACGAGGAGCAGTAAATACACGAAGGGGCAATAGAATCTACGCAGACACAATAGTTGAATGGAAAGCATAGTCGCATTAAAAAATCTATTAGGAATAGTACTACTCTGAACTGACTACAATTGAACTCCTTGAAATAACTATTGCCTTAAATTGTCTACACTTACCTTAAACTCATACTTCACATTTTTCTCTTTATCGTCTTTGATCCACGCACCATCAGATAAAAGGAGACAAAATGTTCCGTCCTCAACGAAATCCGGACAATAATGAACAGGTACCACTCTGGGGCGAAACTCTTTGTAAGATACAGACTCCGCATAACTGCGCCACCAAAATTTATCGTCTTCTCTTTTATAAAGAACTTCAACACCCACTAAACTGGGAGCAGCTTCTTCAACTACTTTAACCTTCACCATAATCCAGCCGGCACCGCTTTCAATATAGTTATATGTAATATCAGGAGGTAGACCTAAACACAATGAAAAAATATATATTTTAAAAGCATTGGAAATTTTTTCACTAACCCAAATTAATTTCCAACAAGATTACACGAGACTAATATTTCAGAAACTCGCCAATCTGTTTTGTAAATGATAATTACCCGATTTCGTCTACTGCGGGATGAAGTCTCTCGCTAATACCCAGTAAAATTTCTTTTTACTTCTGAACTTGACCTACTGGTTTATCTCAATTGTACTTCAATTATTTCTACTTCTTGACGTAGCGTATTTTAGAATGTAAAATATGTTTATTAAATTATAATTTTCGTGATTTCTAGATTTATTTATTAAGTCCAAAACAATAAAAGCGTAACTCTTAAAAGAGACAACTTAATATCTTGCACAAAGTAGTGACAAATCCCCATTTGCTCAGTGCATCAGGGGAAACTGAAAGAAAAAACAGATCATTGTAAAGTGATCCTTTTTCTCCGAAGAATCGAACAATATTTGTTATAGACCAGTGACGTGAACTAGACTGTTGTTTGCTAAACTTTTAGCGAACTCCAGACTGAAGGGCCATATATCAACAACGAATGTCATTAAAATCATCAATTATTTTACGGTCTGACTATAAACAATATCTTACCATAAGAAGTATCGTATCCAGTGTTAATAGGGAGTTTTGGGGCAACGAAAACGATAGCGACGTTATACTTTAACGGGCACATGACGGACTTTCAATTCATAACGTCTTACCTTAGGCCTAAGATGTCTTACTTAGGCCGCAACCTTATACCTTCATAAATAGAGCACGCCTGTATGAGTCATTGTGTTGTCACCTTACAAACGCCAAAATGACCGTCTAAAAACAGGAAAACATGTAGAACATTTCCAACTCTAACAAAGATTTTTGCATGTGAGACATCTACAATTGTTCATTAGCAACTCCACAACTCTGGGAAGAATTAACGGAAAATGTTGGATTGGAGATATGTAACAAATTCTCGAAAATTAAGTTGAAATTATGTCTTCGAGTTAATTTATGTTTTTGTTTATAACGCTTTTAAAGGTCTTTTTACACCTGTTGAGGCCTTTCGAGCGTTATTAGCGGCTCCGAACACATCGTCAGTGTAATAACGAGAGTGTAGCGATTGACGACGGGAAGCCATATGATCAGAAGAAATCGGAGGAAGTGAGCAACCGCAAGGCCACAAGAACTCAAGAGGCGACGGGAAATCGTAAGGCCAGAAGAAATCGATAGACGACGGGAAGCCATATGATCAGAAGAAATCGGAAAGAAGAAGGGCACAAGCCAGAGCGACGGGAAATCGTAAGGTCAGAAGAACTTGAATGGCGACGGGAAACCGTAAGGAAAAACTCGAGACGCGAAGACCAGAAGAACTGGAGCAGCGACGGGAAACCGTAGGGCCACAAGAACTCTTGAGGAGACGAGGAACCGCAAGGCCAGAAGAACTCGAGAGGTGATGGGAAACCACAAGGCCAGAAAAACCACCTGAAGTACGCCAGCAATAAAGCTGCGGTAATTAATGCAGCATTGTCGAGACTAATGCCCAACATAGGGCCCTGTCAGGAGAAACGGAAGCTTCTGGCCTTGGTTGTGAGGTCCGTTTTGCTCTATGGAGCCCCAGTATGGACCAACTCCATGTCGATAAATAGTTACATCCGAGGGATGACGTCAGTGTACAGGTTATCAGCATTGCGGGTAGCTTGTACATTCCGCACTGTGTCAAACGATGCAGTGTGCGTCATCGCGGGGATGCCTCCTGTAGATATCTTGGCGCAGGAAAGACGGAGGCGATATCACAAAGAAGAGGAGAACCCAGACTGCTCGACAACACTGCTCGAATGGCAGGATCGATGGGACAAGGGTCCATTAAAGGACATGGGTCCATTAAAGGAAGATGGACATACCGCATGATTCCCTCCATTGCACCGTGGATCAACCGTAAACACGGCGAAGTAAATTTCTTCTTTACACAGCTGTTGTCTGGACACGGATGCTTTCTGGCATATCTCCACAGGTTCAAGCTGGAGGATACCCCATTCTGTCCATTATGTGAATCTGCTGTCGAAGACGCCGAGCATGTGTTCTTCCAGTGCCCGCGATACCACCATCTGCAGCGACGGCACGTTATGAGTATACTCGGGATCGACCCGCTGACACCAGAAGCAATGGTTGGGTGCATGCTCGCCTCAGAAACCAACTGGGATGCGGTGAGCTCATATGCGCAGACCATAATAGCTGAGCTCAGGAGAATAGAAAGGGAAAGAAGGGAAGTCGATTGATCCTCGTTTGATCCTTCCTACGTTTTAACGAAGAGAAGTGGCTTGTGACTAAGCCACTCTAATCCACTCCCCGTGATGTAATGCCTAACGGCGGTTCCGCGGGGAGGATGGAGGAGAAGGGAGGTTGGTTTTAGTGGGTAAAAATCTCACACTATCATGTGGTACGGGCCGCATGGTGTCTTTTGAAGATTTCCACCTACCCTCGTAAAAACACACACACACACACACACACACACACACACACACACACACACACACACACACACACACACACACACATATATATATATATTTTGTGTATGTATATACATATATACATACACAAAATTCACCGATTTCCGGTGCACGATTACTGTACTTCTTCTTCTCATGAAGTAAGAGCAAGAAAGTAAAAAATATTTGAATCTACAGTGATTTAAACTGTTCAAAGGTACAAGAGTTTCCCGTATTCAGTCAATTGCCTATGGGTTTTTTAAATATCATAGAGTTTGTGAAAAAAGTCAGCTTATTTCAATGTAATAAAATATTTTTTAGAAGTGCTCAGTGTCGCGATGAAATAACAATCCTCCATTTACACCACAAGTGTGTAATGTAATTCCTTTATGAAACAAGAAAAAAGTAGTACAATCACCTTTTGTGGATATTTCGGATATATTTATTCTTCACATAAGACTTGCCAATAATATTGTGTTGGGAAAATATGATGTAAATATCTTTCATAATTCTAACGGGTCAACTATTTTTCTGAATTATTTTTCTCAACAGTTTTATTATTAGTTTTTTGAAGGTTTGTGTTTTTAAATCACTCTACTTCATCTCATATTTCAAGAAACTTAATCTCTGTCTTAATCATCCTTTGCAGAATACTGGAATATAAATAACTTCATTCGTTTTTAATTATCTTCAAAATATAGCTAAATCTGTCATGTGGCGGAATTTTAATCTTCAAATGTTTTCTTGTCTATTTACGGGACAATTCCTAAATGCAGGTATATCTTGTGTTACTTCGTAAAAAATGAGTTTCCTCTAGAAAAATCCACAAGTAGTTGTACAACTTTACCATTTAAGTTAATAAGTAAATAGAAAAATACGTTACTTGGCAAAGAAGTAAATGTAGTTGAGAGCAATTTAGTGCCAGATCTGTCGTACACAAGTATAGAATGCGTTTCCTCAGGTGTAAAGTAACTTATCCAAAAGTAAAATGGTTTGCCGGCCGCAATACATTTCTTTTCCTGTCCATCTTTTCTTTCGTCCTGAAAAATAAAATTTATGGGTAAAGAGTAGCATTCAATGAAATAATGATGTAATGAACGCACTATTTTAAATTTATTTTCATGGTTAAACATACGTCAATTTTACCAAGTGGCTGTAATTTTTGCTGTGTGCAAGAGATATGTCACACTAAATCATGACATCTCATTAGTGACGGCTGATCTTTAAAGCCTCAAGGCCGTTGCCCTCTCCGGATAAATCAATCTTGGGAAAAATTGAAGGACGTATTTATTGAAATGATTGAAGGCGTTGTCAGTCAACAATAGTACTATTGTTGACAATGACAACGCCTTCAATCATTTCAATTATGTAAATGTCAACTACAACTCACCACTGAATCAATGGACGTATTAATTGGTTGATTAGTGATTCCGAGCGTATCAACTGCCAACCTCATTAGTCCCGTAAGTGTGATCCCGTAAGAGGTCCCGTAAGAGGTGATCTCTCGCTAGCGCGTGAGGAGTGATCCGGCGCCGGCCTACGTCGGCTTGTGGGAATTTTCGCTAACATGTAACTCCCAGAAGCGGAGCACCGCCCCAGACGGGACAAGCTCTATGCTCCCTACCGGTCTCCCAGTATGTGAAGTAGTGTCTCCCAGTATGTTAGTGTATGTGTGTGTAAGTAACGGGTGAGGACAGGACAAGGAATGGATAGGAAAGACCATATGTTGTCTGTGGCTCGTTTGTTAGGGTACTGTTCCGGCATTCGCTTGCTGTTGACTATAGAAACCACGGAGAACTGCCGATCAGAGCAGCCGGCCGCTAGAATTCTCCTCCAGATAGCGGTTGAACTCGAACTAGCCGACTAGCCAATGTTGTCGGGACTCAAACCCTACGACCTCCCAGTCAGAGGTACTTCAGTCACTACTGAAGTCACCTTTACCGGTCAGAACATATTAAACACGTAACGTTCCATTCCATAACATCCACATAATCGTCTTGTTTAATTTGTACATAACATGCAAGGTTTGAGGACGAATTTAATTTCGTGTGCTCGATTAAACGAATGATCAATATTTTAAGAAGAGGCTGCTTAGCGAACTATGACCTCACGGTCCGGATTTGAAGCATCCTCGGCAACGACAGCCCGAGGAAGAGAGGTTATAAGGTCGCAAGTTGGATGAGGGCAGTGTGTTGCTATTTGGGTTTCGTTGTGTTGCTATTTGGCCCGCTTGTATCAACTACAATGAGAACATCGCCTCTTTCATCGGATTTCCTAAATTGTTTTAGTTTTCTGCAGTTCTGCATTGCTTTTTAAATGTTTGATTTTCGCGGACAAAACTGCATCTTTCATTATCAACGTAAAAGTTGTATTAGACAAGTATTAAAATTTTCTAACTAGCAGACTGTTCGTACATTACATGCTATAGTTTACCCTGGTTCAAGAAATATTCTCAGGAAAAAAGTATATGCAATTGTTCGGTCACTCATGCAAGGCTACGGCGCCACACTAATTCTCCGCCATTGTACAGACTGAAACGCGAACACATCTTAGAAAATTATGGTAGAAATAATTGCGTAAAAACACTTGTTATTTAAACATCCTGAAAGCTGATCAAAATCGTGCGAGTGGTGATGTAGCGGTAATGTGCTTGGGGTGTTAGCTTGAAGGAATTGGGTTGGATTCTCTGTGCGGATAAAATAATTATTGCTGGTTCGAAACACATTTGGATATTTATATAGTAATGTAATAATAATAATAATAATAATAATAATAATAATTGTTTGATGAAAATAATGCAAAAATAGCAGCACTAATTTAGTAAGACGGTTTTATAGAACAGGGAATTTTTGGGCTAAATTACACCATAGCAATAAATAGCTATGTCCATCTACGAAACTGTGATGCTTCTGTTAGCAAACAGCAATTGGTGTCTGTCGGAGATAAACACCCACTACACCGCCTACGCGCGGGAACTGTGAATAGTCACGAGTGAACTCAGCATACGTCGCAGAAGCCCGGTGCCCAGGTAGCTGTCGCGGTTCCTGCAGCAAGACTTCAGGCTTCGTGATCTAGCAACCAAAGAGCTTATGATCCAGGGGGATGAAAACATGGCAGCTGCAGAAGATAATCAGAGAGTTGAAGAGAAAGAAGAGGCGATGATCATTGAGCTTCTCGAGTTTGTCAAACCTCGCCAAATTGAGCATGGCGAGTTCAAGAAGTTTGCCTGTGTGATTCGCACATGTAAACTATACATTCGAAGTCTTAAATGCTCTTGCCGAATCAATAAGTTTGATAGCCGGTGAGTTGATGGAAAAACGATGTGATGCATAGAATTGAAGGATTCAATGTGACGGAATTGTCCCCCCATAGCACTGCAGTAACAGCTAACCGCGCAAATTGCAAATGGTTTCGAATGCTGGATGTTCTCCAGAACTGAAGACCTCTTTCTCTTCACTAGGTCCCTTTTGATCCTCGAATAATGAATAAACAGTTTTTAAAGAAGCGACTGCTGATTGGGCAATTGCAGGGCAGGCGGAAAGTAGCAGGGAAGACGTCTCCAAAGATTAATTGTAGAGCCTACTGAAAATCGGGCAATATAATTTTTTAGCTTTTCAGCACAAAGCAATTACTGGGATTTGCTTATGGATGCTGCAGTATAAGAATCTAATTGATATATAACTTGTATGAATAACATAATTTTAAGCATTGTTAATCAAAGAATCAATTCAGATGCCCCATCTCGTTAATTCTTTTATTGTAAATCAATGAGTGAAGGAGATCTAATCAGTTCTGCAATAAAACGCATGTTCAAGTCAGGTTAGGAGTAGTAATTTTAGATACAACACCTGGACGGCTTCCGCTGCCTTGCACATGTGTGACGCTGCATTAGTATCAGAAAGAAGATATTACTGTGTTTAACTCCATGAGACCACAAAACTCCCATGGTATGAGTAACAGTTTTGCAGTAGTTTGATGGCTGCATTTGGGTAACACTTCACAAGTTATCAAAATTGTCTTACACTTTTTACTATTCTTTAAACCTATTGCGAATATGATTCCACATTCCAAATATGATTTTCTGGCACATCAGTTGTTTCGTCAGTTGATACCTAGATGGGACCATCGCCAGTTTCTCATAAATGGAATCCATTGTTTCCAAACATGGAATCCATTTCTATTAATGGAATCCATTGTTTTGTCCGTCGGCATTTTTAAGTAAAACGTAGAATAAGTTGTACTAAAAATATAAACTGAATCCACAATGTCGCTGTTCAATATTTCTCAGAGATTAGGGAATAAAAACTATGCCGATTCAAATTTAACCAATTGCCTCTTAGGTCGTTTAAATTTCGCTGAAAATATTTTTACGATAGCGATATTGCTATACTGCCCTGAAAACTCGTACTAGTCTTTGCTAAATTCTCACTCAGCGTTACCGCTGACCCATAAGATTTAATTCAAAAGCTTCAGTGCCACGCCGTGATTTTATTTCAGATTTTTGGCCCGAAGAGATAATTTACAAATAATGGCGAGGCTCGCGTGTGACAATCGGGGAAAGAAAAATGTCAACGGCACCACTGTGTTGGTGCGTGTAGTTTCTGGTGAAAGATATCAAGGTCTCGGGAGTCCCCTGAAAAATGCGTAGTGGGTGTGCGATATCTCCTGCTAAAGTGTGATAGTTTTCACAAACCAAACTTGCGTTCTATCCTGTGCAATACTCGTGCTGAAAATTTACAAGCCAGAAGCTATGGATTGCGACGGATCGACAGACCGTCGACATACCGACAGACATGCGTAGTGGGTGTGCGATATCGCCTGCTAAACGTATAGTTTTCACAAACCAAACTTGCGTTCTATCCTGTGAAATACTCGTGCTGAAAATTCACAAGCCGGAAGCTATGGATTGCGACGGATCGACAGACACGGACGCACCGACAGACGCCAGACAACGGACGCACCGACAGACGGACGCACCGACAGACGGACGCACCGACAGACGGACGCACCGACAGACGGACGCACCGACAGACGGACGCACCGACAGACGGACGCACCGACAGACGGACGCACCGACAGACGGACGCACCGACAGACGGACGCACCGACAGACGGACGCACCGACAGACGGACGCACCGACAGACGGACGCACCGACAGACGGACGCACCGACAGACGGACGCACCGACAGACTGACGCACCGACAGACGGACGGACCGATAGTCAGACGGACGTTTTGAAAAATACACTTTTTCGGTATCAGGGGACCCCAAAACGTGTATTTCCATTGAAATGTCGAAATCGCTTTTCCGCAGTATTACATTTCTTTCTATATACTATGTATATAGAAATCCGTATGTACGTATGTATTGTGACGTCGTGGGAATACACAATAACACAGACACGAGCTTCAATGATAAATATGTACAGGTTTATTCACAATATGTACAATAAACATTTAAGTTACTTTTAGCTCTTGGAAAACGTTTACTTCCCTGATCGCAGGAGCGATCCTTAAAAATGTAATCTGACTCGTGGCCCGCGCCACTCCTCAGCGAACCTTATGCACACAGCACGTGGCTCCCGTGACGTAGGTCACTCGTGGAAAATCTCCACCCCGGCGTCCCAACACATGGGTTGCCGTACGAGCCTCGCTCGGCTCCGCACCGCCCTGGGCGCAAGTTTGTGCATTCGCACGAGGGTTCCACTCAGCTCGACAAACCCCACCCCGGTCCCACCCCGGCGTCACAACACTTGGGTCTTTCGCTCTCCGTTCCTTCTATATAGCCCCACCCACGTGACCTGAAACGTCACTGGGTTTTCACACGGCCCGCGCTAGTCCGTTGCCAGGCATTTTGGGCATCCCTTTCCCTGGATTCTAAGAATTTTGCACGCGGCACGCGCAAAAATGCGCTGTCCCGTATTTTGGGCATCCCTTTCCCTAGCTCTCGGAATTCTCCCAATACCGCATTGTTCTTACCTCCTGCCTGGCCCTTGCGTCTAATCCCTTTGGCGCCGCCATTTTGAGTGGAGCGTACAATACGTTACAGTATACAAGAAAGTAAAAATTTGGAGCCATTTTTGAGAAAATTTTCATAATATCTGGGGGACATAATGCAAAGTATCCCCAAATTTTAAAGAATGTTTTTCAAAATTTCAAAGCTTTAACTAGAGCCAGAATTTGAAAAAGATCATATCTATGGTTTAGGCGTTAGTAGAGATCACAGACGGACAGACGGACGGACGATTTGAAAAAATTCCCTTTTCAGTATCACGGGACATGTACATCCGTTGATATCTCGAAATCGATTTTCTGCAGCATTACATAACTTTCTCTTTACTACGAATATTACTCTTTATATACGTACATATTGTGATGTACCAAAATAACGAACCATTTTTATTATGGAAATGTCATTTTATATGACATAGAATATAGGGATGTCAATAGACGATCGCGAGGGGGTCGCTATGTGACAAATAAACAACCGGCGTTAAGGATCATTTTTCGTTAGGTTGAAATGACAGCAGAGGCGGAATAAGCATTATTTTGAGAGACAAAAGAAAAAGATATCAATTCGAATGCTTCCGAGTTTTTAGACGAACATTCATTCGCTCGAGTAAAGCGGTGATGAACGGGTCGGCTCCTGATATATTTTACCAGGTCGAGGAAAGACTGTAATTGACAGTTGTATAAAATTAACTCTCGTTTCTTATATTAGAATAGAGCGTTCTTGAAGGAAGTAAATACATGTCTAGGCGTCCACACGAGACGCAAGTGAGGGAAGTCATGGATTATAATAGTATCGCCGGGAGAATTTGGAACCAGATCACGAGCATTAGGCGAGGACTTTATCCAGAAGCAAGATTCTGCTGCGTCGACGGAGAAGGTTCTACGGGGCGTGCCATCGAACGACGAAGTGAAGAGCGCGCGAAGACCCACGAATGAATAACAAGGTTTTATAACTATTGTAATATAAAAAAACTGGTCATGATCAAAGATAAATTCATTTTGATTATCAATATAATAAATTCTAACTTGTTAAGTTGAAAGAAAGCTGATTATCATTGTTCGTTAGGTATATCCAGCATTTTAATAAGATTTTCAGATTCCTCGCCAATCCGTATGGATGGCAGATTGAATAATTAGTTGCAGAGTAAGTAGCAACAATTATGAACTTCGAACCCCAATTAACTGAGCTAGCACAACATAATTTTGGAATGAGAGATTTTTAAATTACGTAGGAATCATTAAGTTTCAAGTGTAACCTTTTCCTGGCACTTAAATCACATTTATCAGAAATAATTATGTTTCAAAATGTCGCTCCAAGTGGGGATTGTTTTCAAATAGAAAGACGGGGCTTGTTTCAAATTTGCACCCGTAAACGTCAGGCATGTTTCAATATGCGAGAAAGTAAAAGGGGGTATAAATAGCTTTAGAAATACTTATGGACAGAGTTGCAGTACAATACACTTGTCATCAACATTACACGCTAGTCATAAAAGGCACGGAAATATTTTTCTTTTTCTTTTGCAAACTATTAGCCAATAGTTATGTTCTTGCCCGACTCTACCATGCCGTTTCCTGGAACGTGTTGGTCTGTATCCCGCTCACCCACCTCTATATCATATCTAATCCATCAGTATCTACTGTAGACGTGCGATTCTCATTGAGTGGGCGGTAACCTCATGTAGACAAATCGCAGCGCTCTGTCTGAAAATTTAATATGAACGTATAATGAAAACCACAGTTGTATGTTAATTACTCCGATTTGAGTTGTAACAAGTTTCTAGTTTGTGAACACAACAATCTACTAGAAAATAAAGCAATTTTGTGACTGCTTTGTTCACGTAATGGAATTAAATTTTTAATTAATTACTGACATTTATTGATTCATTGATCTCAGTGTGGATTATATGTTTTTATATTATGTTATCTGTTACATTATGTGTTTTCTTACTCATATCTGATGCCCGAACGATCAATAGTGAGTGACTGGTTAACATCTGATGTCCGGAGGACCAATGTTGCGTGTGAATTTCTATTAAGTCCTTAAATTCTCTGACATCTCATGAAAATGGAGGGATGCAAATTCTGAGCAACTAATTTGAATATGAAGAAATAAAATGAGTGGTTGTAAAATAATATTAAGTTATGCGCTTTAAGATGTTTAATGAACAAAATTTAACTAGCAGTTTCGTTGGACTTTGTAAAAATAGAATGTGCATATCGCATCACTGAATTAACAATAATTATTTGTCTCTTTGGCACATAACTACTTACGATTAATTAAAAATTGTTAGGAATATAGCATGTTTATTTGTCTATAATTAAAACATTGATTTTTAAAACATCGATGATTTCACGTCGATGATTTCTCGACATTGGATACCCTTTAGCGATGTATCGAAACATCGATGTATCGATGTTTTGTTAAAATTTGAAATTAATACCGCCGACGCCCTACAATCGTCGGTGCTTGGTTCACTGCTGTCGAATACCATGTTTGATGAGGTTCTTAGGCTCCCAGTCCCAGAAAGATCCAAGATAACAGGCTGCCCAGACGACATTGTCAATTTTCTAAAAAGGATCATGTGTATCTGCAATGAAGCCATTGCCATTTTCAGTCGTTGGCTGGATTCCGCTGGATTGGAGCTTGCTGAACACAACATCACAGTGATAGTTTTAAACATCAGAAAGAAGTGATAATCTATCACTCTCAAAGTCGGTCATCCCAAAATTTCATCACAACCTGCGATAAAATACCTCGACATCGTGATCGACACGCGCTTGTCCTTTAGAGATCACTTGGACTATGCCAGCAAAATAGCAGCGGTGGCGAATGCTGCGTTGATTAGGTTACTGCCGACTACTGGAGGGCCTAGTCATGAAAAGAGAAAGCTGCTTGCCTCGGTAGTCAAATCGATTCTGCTCCATGGATTACCAGTTTGGGTCATCTCTACAGACACGAAGAGCTACATAAGGGGCATGGCTTCAAAATATGAATGGTTTATTTTAGAAACAAGGTGAGGCTGTAAAAAGCAATTTCACAGTTCATCAAACAAAACTCCGACGAAGTCTTTATATAAAAAGCAGCGAGTCAAGTCTTTAGTAGTTATGTTGCAAGATCCCTCTAGAATTCTTTGATTTGATGGTAGATCAACCTCAAACAACTCACGTATTTTTACAGAGAATGTAACAGCACTAAGTAGTCACAAGAGTACAAAAATGTCTTCTGTTGTTTCTGAAATAAACGCGCTCAGGGTTGCATCCGCGTTCCGCACTCTCCCAATTGAAGCAGTTTGCGTCGTAGCAGCATATGGGACACGTCCTTCAAATGTAGGCGGGTCTATCGGCACAATCCTACAGTTGAAATATGGATTAATCGAAAGCAAGGCAGGATAAATGGTTATCTCACGCACCTTACCCCTTCTGACGGGACATAGATGCTTCAGAGCCCCCTTTCACAGATTTAAACTGGATGATATCACGCACGGTCCTTTGTGCAAACCTGCTGGCGAGGACGCCGGACAAGGTTTTTTTTCAGTGATCACGTTTCGAAATTCAACGGCGAGTAACAGTTGACATATTGGTATAGGTCAAATCACTCCAGAAAACATGAGACAAAGAGAGAGAGAGAGAGAGAGAGAGAGAGACAGAGAGAGAGAGAGAGAAATTAAGAAAAAATAAATAGAGAAACACAAAGAGAGAAAGAGACCGAAAAAGAGAGTGAAAAAGGAAGAGAGCGAGAAAGGGAGAGAGCGAGAGAGTGAGGAAGGAGAGGGAGAAATAGAGGGAGAAAGTGAGTGTGTGAGAGAGAGGGGAGGAGAGAGAGAGAGAGAGAGAGAGAGAGAGAGAGAGAGAGAAATTCCTTTACCTCATAAGCGTCGAATGCTCCGCACTGATCATATCCTGGTATAGAAATCATCACATGTTTTCCTTGAGCAAGTACAACTTTAGGAAGTGAGCTGTCAGTGTCTGAATCATCGGCATAGTAATAATCGTCGTCATCTGAAATCAAAAACAAACATAAAAACTACTGGTTTTGCATCAGGATGCACTTACACGCTCGAGTAACGGTTACAAAATATTATAATATAATTGCTCCCCATATTAACACATCTCTTACATCACTGAAAGCCTCATATCAATCGTAGTGCATTTGGTGCGAAAAAGTAGTATCTTTTAAAGCTAATGTATTGTGCCCCTCCTTCGGTATCTTCAATTACCTCGGGGTAATCATCCCAGGGTTGACCCACTCACCTGCTTCCGCGGCGTCAGCTTCGCCGTCAGCTTTACTCAGCTGCCCCTAATTGATGCGGGGAGAACGCATGCGTGGTTCGGGCTTGTACATGGATTGATTTTGAAACAATAATAAAGATGATATTTAAAATTTAATATGCTTTCTTTGTTTCACGGGGGATCCCCGAGGTGAGGCCTCGCATTACATTCGTCGTCGTTAAACTATCTTAAAACTAATATTTAATCTAATTCTTGGCGACATCGAATTGTTCCCGACACACTCAATGGCCTCTCGAGGCAGTCGACGGACCGACGGCTATGGGCGCCTGCGTTGGCCAGTCTGTGGCGACGGCGACGGCAGCGGAGGCGGCACACGTCCCTCGGGAGCGCACGATTCAACGGCGGCGGCCTCGTAGGGCGGGGACGCGGCCCGCGACGTCGGCGGTGGCGGCAGCGGCGGTGGCGGCAAGCGCCATAAGCGGGGCCCAGTCATTACGTCCGACGATCGAGCATCAGCCGGGCGGCGATCGTCCTCAACGCGACGTTGCCCGAGGAGCACGTTCGCGGCCAGAAATAGTACCTGTGGCGTTTCCCTGATCCGTTGAGCAAATGCTGAGATGGCCCCTTGATTTGCTTCTGGATGTAAATGTAGCTTCACTATGCGCACGTTTTGTTGAACTTTCCTTTTGCTTGTAGTGGTAGTAGAGCTTCTATTAGTAGTTAGTTGTAGGTATTAGTAGTAGGTAGGTGAGTTTCTATTTTGTTAGCAATACAGAAAAATTAAATCTGTTCGTTTACCGTTAAAAATAATTTTCTATAATTTTTCAACGAAAATATATGGTTTTTAAAATGTTAATATCTCGATTTTTTACATTATTATTATTATTATTATTATTATTATTATTATATTATATTTTCATCTTTCAACTATTAATAGTTAAATTGTTGGGAAGGGATTACGAAACTCAAGAAAGCGTGCGCAGATGATTTTCTCCCCCATACGTCACATACAGTTTTTGACTAAATAAATAAAAAGGGTCTGTATGAGCGCGAACGCGTGAACGCCCTCACGCAGCTCCCTGTGACGTACTGGAAATAAATAGCACAGACGACTGTTTCTAAGAGAAATATATAACTATATTTACACAATAATTTACAAAATAAAAACCTGCGGCAACCTTTCCAATCCCTTAGCCGCGAAACCCCCGCGACCGTCCCTAGGCCCAGCCCAGCATCACTGCTTTAAAGCAGGCTAGCAACACGTGGGACGAAGCTGTCGGACACAGAGTTCCTTAACTATCGTTACATGGCCTGATGCCAAACCGGTCTTCGCCTCGAAGACCGCGTGCTAGGATAGCACTGGAGATATCACTCGACATATCCCGCGTGGGCACAGTTGATGCAGCCTTTAAGTACCCGGAGGCTCTCCCCCTCCCCTCGGCGCTCCCATGCCGGCGGGGGTCAGGAAGGCTCGACGGCCAACCTCCTCTAGGAGTCTTGCGACATAGTCCACGACTCGCACTAACCTTTCTCTATAGTTATATTTGGAGAGTTTCCTGCCCTATCCTCCTGGCCTATTCAGCGCGTCTTCAGCTCGGCGCGCGTCAGCATGCACAGCGCATGCCAACCGCCCCCAACCCTGCATCCGGCTTAAACATGGGGAGGACGGTTTTCCCGGCCGGCTCGCAAGGAAGCGATGCGTGACGCCACATCCCTTCGACAATGTAATGCTTTTCACTGCAGGTGTTGTACTACTAGCAGTGATTGCAGGCAATTACAAATGCTTCCAGTACAGGATGCAAAAACGTTGAGATCGCAGTTAAGTTCCCTGGAGGAGCGTGGTGATGAGCGAGGTTTCAAGTACAGAGACCAAGTCCGATGAAGTATGAAATAAGTTTAATTGAAAAGTAGAGCTGCGGAGCGGCGTGAAGTGAATACAGCAAAGTCTCTGGGCTGTCTCATAAGTCTCTAAACATCCCCGTATTCACAATCTGAATCCATGTTAGCGTTGACAGCGGTTTTGGGAGCCCTCTCATAAATGTTTTTAAGATAAGCAACAGAGCGCCTGCTCCGGTTGCGACCCTCATTTAGATAATTTTTGAAAAGCGATATTTCTCTCGCGTACATATTTGAGAAAAATATCCTTTCCTTCTCTTACGCAATATTTCATACTATTGTACGTAGGTGCATTTACCATTACAGCAAGGACGGAATGCCCCCTTCCGCAGGCCGTCTCTCCGGCCGAGCCGCGCGAATTAAGTTTCCAGTGTCAGAAATCAAGTTTTTAAAAAGTGTTTTATTACAATTCGTCGTACATCAGTTGTATACTCGTTGCAATATGAACTAACATGTCTCTGACATCGAGGAGCGTGAGCAGCGTCTGAAGGAACAATGCTAGTGAGAGCTACTGGGCTCTCGCTTAAATACAATTTTACTTGTTATTCACTAGAAGTTCACAAACAAGATTTCTCTACATATCGTTTCTAGTAAACGTCCTGGTACCCATTTGGTTACTATTAAGCAAGGGGATGTAACTGGCGGCGCTCGGGGGTGGCTTTAGAACACGCGACATTTTTTGCCAAGTTTTGGGGTGCGGCGCTTCGGCGGCGCGCCCGATGAGCCACGCACATTAGCTCGCCCCCCGCCGGCCCCTAACAGGGACCTCTTTGTTTCCGCCTGCAGGAACGCAGCACCGCGAGCACTGTTTCTAGCAGCTCTCCGGCCAACTTCCACGAGCTTCAATGCTAGGGAAGTATTATTCTGCGCATGCCCACTTTCGCATATGCAACCGTCCGTATGAACACTCATTTGACAAACCAAAACTATGAGAAAATTCATCTCTATTATCAGTATTGTAGTTTTCAATGTTAATGTTTTGCAAGCTTTGAATGGAGAGAAAAAGAGAGGGAAAAGAAAACGAGAGAGAGAAAAGAGAGAGGGAAAGAGAAAACAGGGAAAGGAGAGATGAGGAAAAGAGATGGGAAAAGAGAGCGAGAGAGAAAAGAGATGGGAAAATAGAGCAAGAGAGAAAAGAGAGGGAAAAGAAGAGGGAAAAGAAGAGGGAAAAGAGGGAGGGAAAGAGTGAGGGGGAAAAGAGTGGGAGAGGGAAAAGTGTGAGGGGAAAGAGGGAGAGAATAAGAGAGTGGAACTAAGAGGAGGGGGAAAGGAGGAAAACAGAGTGGGGAAAGAGAAGCAAGTAAAAGTCTGCCGGGTTATGCTAGCATTAAATAAAAATGTAATTAATATCCACATACCTTTGTCAGCTTTCGTCTTGCGACCAAACATTGGTTCGGGTGTTGTCCGATAAGGATTTGCCATTGACCAGTCGGTGGAAGGAACTGAACCGTATTCGGAGTAGCCCATGTCGTTAGCCTGTAAACTTGATTGTTCTTGAATGACCAGAAACGTCAACACAATCAAAGTGTACGTCTTGAGATCCTTCATATCTTAGTGTGTAGTAGGGTCTGCAAATGTAAAGAGGAAGTAAAGCAGTTTACTCGGGGGCCTTAGATAAACAAAAATAAGTATACCATATCTATATATTAACAGATATGACTATTTTAAGTACTTATCGTGACAACAGTCAGCTGGACAAATTGGCTTCCAAAAGAATGCTACAATTTGGCATGTCAAAATCGGCCCAACTTTTTTCATCGAAAGTACGTATCGTTTTTATCTCATGAACAAAATTTTGGCTGCCTAAGCCCTGTAAGATAGTTTAAAAATTCCTGATTTTACCAAATTGGTTCTAAACTTTCGCCAGTGCAAAATGGCCAACCCTGCAAAACAGGTGATACATACACCAGCTCGCTCGCTTGAGAGTCAGCGCCACCTCTGGTGGAGAAGTAGGCTGTGCTTTCAAGCGTATACGAGGGGCAGGAGAGGGTAACTGTCGCTCATAGCAGCTAAAATTATATAATAATAATAATAATAATAATAATAATAATAATAATAATAATAATTCGTGATGACAAATGTCGGCTATGTGGAGAACATAGAGAAAATATAGACCACATTATCAGTGGATGCAGCTCTCTAGCATCCTCAGAATATACAAAACGACATGACATTTGTAAAGTGGTTTATCAGCAACTATGCCACAATAATAACCTTTTGACGGGTAACCGAACACCATACTATAAGTACACACCCGAACCAGTCATTGACACAAATAATCACAAAATGTACTGGAACAGGTCCATAATAACAGATAGGTCTGTATCATCTAATAAACCGGACATTGTATGGCATGACAAGAAAAATAAAAAGGTGTATCTGATTGATGTCGCAGTCCCGCTAGCTCACAACATCCCAAAGAAAAGAAGTGAAAAAATTCTAAAATATCAACCTCTGGCAAATGAGATAAAGGAAATGTGGAGCGACGTGGAAATGGTGACGATTGTACCAATAATTCTAGGCGCCACTGGTGAAATTCCTAAGTTCCTACATGAATTCCTAGCTGAACTGCAACTGAAGAAGGGGTTATACATCCAGATGCAAAAGATTGTCATACTGGACACATGTAACATCGTGAGGAAGTTTCTGAACATTGATGGTTGATCCAGTGCTGATTATGAGAGTTGGAACGTGTATCTCTTGTTCATGGTAACCGAGATGCACGAGTGGAAACAAGTTAAATTGTGATGATGATGATGATGATGATGATAATAATAATAATAATAATAATAATAATAATAATAATAATAATAATATAATATACGTCGTAGGGAATCGGCGACCCCATCGCCCGCAGAACCTAGCCGGAAGGTAGGGGCTGCGCAATCAGCCAGGTTTTCTCTTCCTAGAAGAGGCGCTGACTGCTGTCCTAACCTAGACATTCTTTTTCATATTCCTCCCTTCCTTTTCCAGCGGAAGTAAGTGGGTCTATCGAGTAGCTCACTTTCTTCCGTTACCTCAACCCCAATCATTTTCCATCTGGAAAGTTTTCCTATTTTTGCCTGTCCCATTTTCACCCTCGTCACCCACAATTCAACCGTACGTCAGAGCGCACGTCATCTAAAACCACGTGGGAGACTGGCTTGTGGGTTATAAACGGCAAACAGGGCAATGGCAAATACCTACAGAATTATGGAAATACGTTCAAAAAGTCGTAAAGCCTCTGAACATGAGCCTGGGAAGCGCCAGAGCACGTGCAGAGTCGGCGATGTGTACGAAAGCATGCGAGCCGCCGACGGCAGAGAGTTGATGAGGCGAACCTCTGTCACTCAATGAGCAAAGGCTCAACATCAATCAAAACAACCGAACGTGGAATATGTAGAGGTCAGCACATCTAGTGCCACTCCAACTGCTGGCTCGTCTGCTCACAGGCGCGAGAAGACTGCCCGTAGAGGAAGGAAAGACAATCGAATAAAATGGACACGAGATTGAAGTTATTAGAATATTTTAACGTGTGTGTCTGTGTCGCGAAATTCCACTTCCAGGATACAGACATAATTTCTTCCAGGAATACACTAATGAACATCAAGAAATCGACATAACTGAGCAGAATTTGGTGAATACAAGGAATATTATTATTAAAATTGGCTGACACAGAACCTTCAAAGAGACCAAAATTCCCTGTCCTAAACAACATTAGAAAAGCTTCACCTGCACTGAAAGAAGTAAACGAAGTTTTGGATCAATACCTAAATGACACTCATGGCTTCACAGAAATACATATTGCAATATACTATGCAGCAATAAGTGTTGTCGAGTTCGATGGACAGAAAACATACCAACATATTCTTCACAAAAGAAATAATAAGCAAAATACACCACCTTGGAAAATGAGACTTGAAAAAAGCATTGATGAGCTACGTGCAAAAGTAAACCTTATTACTGAATATTTGAACAACCGTTCGTAAAGAGTTGTCATGAAAGAAATAAGCATTTCAAGAAGAGCTGCGAATCTAACATGCCCAGAGCGCTCGGCTTCTTAATCTCAGAGATACATTAACGCAAAAGTTTAAAGCTAAAGAAGCAAGAATTAGAAGGTACAATGAACTAGCCAAGATAAAACAACAAAACTTGTATTTCCATAAAAACAGAAAGAAGTTCTCTCGGCAAATTGAACTGGGTTCAGAGGGTGAAAATAGAGAGAATAACCTCACCGTAGATGTCGATGATGTCAGTAAATTTTGGAGTTCGTTTTGGACGGAACCAGGTCGGTACCAACCAAGTGCAAACTGGATTAAGAAAATTGAAACAAAGCAGACAGAAATAATGCTAATGGAAATGAGGAGATTTACAGCTGAAGATAGTGCAAGGGTGCTAAAACAACTGGTGTTTCTGTACATGGAGCGTAGCAATATGTTTCTCCGAAACATTATCCGATCCCGAAAAAATCGCTATCTTTCTAACTCAAGGGAACACATATCTGTTGTACAAGAAAGAGTACTGTCTTTCCTCTCGGAGTCTCTGTCTTTACTCGTGTCTGCCTTATACACGTTGTTCACTGCTGTATTAAATGGAGAAATCTATAAACACTGCGAAATAAACCACATGTTGGCAGAAGAAGAAAAGGGATGAGTCCGTGGAACCCTGGGCTGCAAGCAGCAATTTACCATCGACGCTATAATACTGAAGCAGGTGCAAACTGAGAAGCGAAATCTGCATGTATGCTACATAGATTGCACCGAGGCATACGATTCTGTTCCTCTCGACTGGCTATTGACAGTTCTTGAAATTTACAAGATCTCTCAGGGAATTATTAAATGCTTGAAGTCGATGATGATGACGTAGAAAACAAACCCTCATATTGAAAATAGAAAAATTGCATCCATTAACATTTGAAGAGGAATATTCCAAGGAGAATATTTCCTCTCATCAATGTGGTTTTGTTTAGCCATCAACCCATTATCTGCACCATTGCAAGAAAGTAATCTGGGGTACAAGATAAAATATGATAAAAAGATCACTCATCATTTTATGGATGATCTGAAACTCTACGCTAGAGCATGAAACAACTTCAGTCCTTGATAAACACTGTGGCTATTTTAGTAAAGGTATTAACAAGTCATTTGGTATAGACAAATGCGCTATTCGCAATGTTCAAAAACGGGGAACTGTACAACCCAACCAACAGTTCCAAGGTACTGAGGAATTCGAAGTGGATGCTATGTATAAATATCTTCGAATATGGCACAACTCTACAATTGAAGACACCCAGATAAAGAAGAACTTCACGGAAAAATACAGGAGAAGAATAACTAATGTACTCAACACAAAATTATCAGGTAAGAACATTATAACAGCCATCAACACCTGGGCTGTTACAACGTTAACCTACTGTTTTGAAAAAATTAAGTAGTCTGACTCAGATTTAAATTTGTTAGACCGAATAACAAGGTGACTACTCACTTAATTCCGATGTCTGCATCCCAACTCTTCCACAGATAATCTACCCCGAAAAGTTGGAGAAAGAGGCCTACTGAATATACACTGCTTATGTAAGAAATTAGAACAGAATATGAACTAGAGGTGCTACAGAATGGCAGAGACTTTCTCGTAGTACAGTTTTCTAATTTCCTTGGTGTGGTCTGTCTTTAAGGTCTTGCTCCATTCTGTGGCCTGCTGCCATCTATCGTCACCCAAAGTACTTTTTTTTTTACATTTTCTCACCTTTTTGCTTTTCTAATAGTACAACCGAAATATTAGTTCAGGAATATTCAAGAGGATTAAAATTTCGTCCTAAATAGAAATTTCATAATTATAATATATATATAATTATAATTATATATATTATAATTATATATAATTATAATATCATAATATTTCAATTCTATCTTTAGAAAAACGAAAAATTGAGAAAATTAAAAAAAAAATATTTCGGCGCCGATGGATGGCTGCTGGCAAGAGGATGTGGCCAGTCCATTCAGACCAAAGAAAATAGAGACTAATATAAACTAAACTAAAATATAAACTAATAAGAGAAAGCCTGTGCCATTCTGTAGCACCATTAGTTCACTACAATATGGTTGTCTCGGTTTCATTCTCTCTTCACGGTTGCGAAACATCAAGGAAATGTTAAAAATATAGGTGCTTTTACTTCAAATTGAGTATTTAAAATGTAAAAATAACTGCAATAAAAACTAAACTATTGTATTGATATGATCTCAAATTATTGTCTACAACATTATCGTAAAGTTTGGGAATATTAAAGAACGCCATGTTAGTATTCGCTGATTTTACATGTTATCAAAATTGTTCATCATCATCATCATCATCAAATCATAAAATTGATTATATCACGCTATCTTTTGTTCATTAACGTAATGTAGCCGGCATGCCAGCAACCGCATGCAAATTACGAGTTGGAATAACGCTCCGAAATCAGGCTTTAATTTTCAAAGAACAGACAGACAGACAGACAATTTCCAGATAACAGAAGCTTTTGACATGTTATTCAGTAACATTACATATTAATATAGGCGTGCATGTCTACTTTCAAAGCCCTTTCACTTCCGTATACCTATTTAAGAGACCGTTGGTGGAGATTATTAAGTAATGAAAAATATTTTAAATATCTTGGGAGGCCTGAAAGATGGAAATGCAATCCACAGATAGATTGCCACATCATAATTCTGGAGATTTCTTGTGTAAAATCCGATACAAGATAGGATGGAGAAACACCGCCTTTTCTCTACCGGACCCACCCTGCTCGGCGAGCAACGTTCTTCTCCTAGGTTTTGCCCGCGCACAGTAATTGAACTCACCTGATTTCATTCTCCCACCCGAGAGGGAGTGTGTGGCAAGTGGCATTGAGAGATTCAATCCTTCTTTTCATTAAATAATACGATTTTTGCGTACTATTACAATTATTAATGATCATGGCCCCATACACTTCAACTTAAAATGTGTCGGAAACACATTTCCCAATTTTACGACAACACATGCTCCTCTTTTAGTGGACACTTAAACAAATTGGAGTAATTTTTGAAAAAAACTTGAAAATCTTTTACTAACAATCAATAAAATGCCTCCAAACCCATAAAAGATCCGTATTAAATTTGAAAGACCTATTGTGTGTCGTGAGTGATTTAGTAATATTTATTTCGAACAAAATCTTTGGATTGCTTTAAGCACTAGACTTGTTCCCAGACACATATGTTTTTGAGATAATGTCGAAAATATCTAAGACGCGTCCACAATAACGTAAAGATACAATTCGAAGGACTGTAACATCACTCAAATTGATCGGGGAATATCAATTTTGATTCAAATCTGTCTGTACGTTCGTCCATGAATTCATTTCCTTCCGTGCATTCAACTGACAATTTTGAGGATTTTCTCCAACATTAATATTCTTCAAACGATCTAGGTCGACTGGAACCACAGTGAATTTGAAATGAGTTTATTAAATTTTGAGGACAGTTCACATGAAGCACCTGAGTATTTTTCTGATCTTTTTAGTATTATTGCTGATACTATACAATGGAGCACAAAAATGGTGTAGTTGCTACTCTCCTCAGAGAGTTCATACAAATGGGTCTAAAAGCACCTCAGTTTATAGGGTATCAATATAATCACGATTTGGCTCTACATTTGTTGGATTTTTGTTCCCAACGAAATCACAAGTATCCAAAACAAATGATCAATTCATTAATGTATTGGCAGGATAAGAGGACTCATAAAGAAGCTAAGCTATTCTGGCATTGAAAAGATACCGACACAAAATACAGGATGAAGAGATCGCTTTAGGTTTATTTTTGATAAAGGATCTGATTTCTACAAGGAGAAAAACGGTGTCCACGCAAGTGACAGAAGTTACTTTTCCTTCATAATGATAAGAAGAATTCACGGCCAATCCTTGAAGCATTTGCTTATTATTCACCTTCTAAAATGGAAGGAACAACTCTAAACTACTCGTGCACACTTGCATTGGTTTTCAAAAATGTCTACTATTAGAGGACACTATTTAGAGTACATATTGTAGCGTCATAGACTTGACTCCCTGCTCCGGAGAGACAAGTTGCAAGGTATGGGAATGAGGGAGCCAAAAATAGGCTCCCGAACAAAGGCCAACCCTTCAGGGAAAGTCCAAAAGGGGAGAGGGCTTGGAGGTGCCGGGTGCAAATTGCAACGGAAAAAGCAGGCGCCTCAAGACGAGTGCGTGGGGGAAAGATGACGCAGGAAGTCATGTGACTCGGGCATATATAAGGGAGTAACAAAAAGCCTGGGTTGGGTAACATTTCTGGTTTCCTCGCGGCACAACACCGCAAAACTTGTCCGGCCAAGTCTGGCGCGGAAGTGCTGTAGGCACGTGTAGGTGTTCGAGTCTCGAGCACTGTGAAGTATGCTTGATACTTCGGGGCAGATTGTCTGCCGAGGCACACCAGGTGCCAATTGCGATTGCCGAGTTGGCTAAACGCGGGCGCGGCCGCAAGGCGCGTGTTGGGAGAGGGGGGCTGCTGCAGGTAGCTCCGACAAACACCTTAGAGTGAGGTCTGTAAATAGTGTACATAATTTATTGTAAATAAATTGTAAATACCCACTCGTGTCTGTTCCTTTGTGGTGTAGATCCCTACTCACGACGTTACAATATATAATAAACTGCGTTCTGCTGTCCCCAAATTATAGGGTCCTACGGTTTTAAAATATTTTTGCTAATTCTTAGAACTGGGTACGACTCTCGTTCACAGTAAACTGTTCGTCGGCTTCGATTCTAACCAAAGCTTGTAGTGTCCATTCTTCACAACATGTTGCACGGTGCGTAGTTTGAATGATGGAGGTTTTGAACGTTCATTTATTTGTGGAGTTTCCGATTTTTCTTTTTCGGAGTGAACTTAACCAATAATGTGCTGTCTTATAAAAGTGAATTGGTAATTATGTGGTAGATAGACTCGAGGTTTTTTTATAGTGAACGCGAGGGTCGAAGGCCCGAGCCTCCCCGTTTCTTGGATCTGAACGGGCGACTCGCCTTTGAAAGCAACTTGGGGTAGATCGGGATAATAGCTATCCCCCTGCTCCAAAGCCCCCTATACGTATAAATCTCCGTAGCAACGTACTCTCATTAAGTAAACTGATTATTCGTATTTTTCTATCGCACGTCGCTACCCGACCGATTCAACGTGGTACGTTCGCGAGGGCCTTCTGGCCCTCGCTCTTGAGACCTGGTTCGCGCCTCCGCTGTCGCTCCGGCGCTCACACTGTATTATATACCTCCCTGACTTTTAAGAGAATTTATTTTAAACGGAACACTCACATTTATGAAAATTTCCTTTAGAGGGAATAGTAAATAAATAGACATTAAAAAATGTCATTTCCTACTAAGAAAATTTTAAAAAATATAAAAGTAAAAAATATTTTACTCACGTCTAGTCTTTTTGTGAAGTTCGGTAAATTGATACTATAGATGTTAAGAATTTCCACATAATGTCACTAATACTTTTTTAACATTTTTTTCTCCACATATATTCAAAAAGATAAGTCTGAAATTGGTCTTTGACGCCATGCCGAAGCAATTGGCGCTTAATTGCACTCCAAGTGCTTTCGATTGTATTGGTGTGCTCATTATTTTCAGGATCCTTGAATTGCAGAGTCGTTGACGTAAAAGAAATGCAATTAAAGAATAATATCGAACTTACCTTTATCAATATATGTGGAGAAAAATGCATAAAGCAAATGACTTTCATTAAATCATACAAACGAATGGAAAAAAACAATTGCTTAGAAACGTATGTGACTTAATGTAGCCTTGACATAGGGGGTAGCTATTCTCCCGATCAGCCCAACTTGGAATTACAATGTGGCGGGAACAAAGCGTATCGTAGACATTGCACTGCGGTAGAATGAACCGAAAGCGAAGAGACCGAATCTTTCTCAGTGTGACTCGTTTTTCACGTGAAGCGTCCCCTGATCCATAGACATATAGTACTAGACTGGCAACGTCCTATCTCGTAACATTGGCGCTAGTGAAGCCAAAATCTTGCGCTCGTCACCATCTTTTGTCACTACAGGTTCGTTTTTGTAAGTGTTAAATTAATGAGCTTTTTTTTCTTAATTTCGAATTGTTTCCGTTGTGTTTTGTGATTTCTGAGTCACTTCCACCGCCATGGTGAATACTTGCGTCGTGTTTGGATGCAATTTTTCGAATTCGCGACACAAGGGAAAATAAATTGGAATTTCAATATACTGGTAAGTTACTACCTTTTATTTACCTAGTTACTGAATTTTACTTACTGTTGACGATTTTTGATGTTAAGATTGTATGATTAAACAACGAATTAAAATTGAATAAGAAAATAATAAGTTTGTGTTGATTAAAGTTCCTGAGGAGTGATTTGTAAACCTAACCTCCAATGCCTTTTTGTTTTGTTCTGATTTTGATTAGTTTTCCAAAGCGAGAAGATTGCAGAAAAGCATGGGTTAATGCCATTAGGAGGGAAAACTGGCAACCAACATCTGCGTCTGGTGTTTGCTCCCAACATTTTCGTCCAGAAGATATGGACTTTACCGCCAGAACAGAAGACTGAGAGAAGGAGCTGTCCCGAGCATTTTTCCAGCGCATCCTTCACATCTTCGAAACCATGTGAAGACAGCACGAAAACGACATAAACAAAGGAATTCGTTAGAAAACGAAATTGATGATTGTCTGCAATTGAGTGGCATCAACAGCGATAATGAGGCTTCATCAGGCAGTGCTCCTCACAGCCCACAAATCTCTTCACACAAGAGAAAATGAATTGAGGAACTTAACAAATGCAGTGAAAAACTGTGATATATGTTAGAGAAAAATTCAATAATGCTCTGTCCAGTGCAAGAACTATACGTTCTTGGTACTTTAAAATAGATTTTGAACCAGGATTCAGTGTGGAATGTTTAAGAACTATTCAGAGAAAAGCACAAGAGCAACTGAAAAAAGGTGCAAATTCACTTGTCTGCCTCTCAATTGATGATATGTGCTTAAAAGAACACGTTGAACTGGCTGGCAATAAAATTGTAGGTTATGTGGACCTAGGAACAGAAATGAACAATGACAGTTTGTAAACAGCAAAAATGGTTTGCGTAATGATGTGTACGGTTGTGAATGTTGAAAGATTCCTTGTGGTTATTTTTTTATAGATTCTTTGTCTGGTAAGGAGAGGGCATTTTTAGTGTCTACGTGCATTGACAAGTTGCATGAAATCGGTGTTACTGTAGCAGCAGTAACATTTGATGGAGCGAGCAACAACCTGAGTATGGCACAAAGTTTGGGAGCAAATGTGAGTCAGGTAGACAAGTTAAAAACTTATTTTCCTCACCCTGTAGTCTGCAACAAATCTGTGGCTGTAATGTTAGATGCTTGCCACATGATAAAACTTGTGCGCAATTGTTTAGCTGAAAAGGGTGTTATTTACACCAAAGAAGACGCCATTCAGTGGGCATATATATAGGCTCTCTTTAAACTTGAAAGTGCAGAGGGTTTGCATTTAGCTAACAAGCTAACATCAAAACATGTATTTTGGTATAAGCATAAAATGCGTGTTAGGTTAGCTGTGCAAACCCTGAGCAGATCAGTTGCAGACTCTATAGACTATTGTGATAAAGTGATGAATTTGAAGGATTTTCAACATTCTGAAGAAACTGTGAAAGTTTTTTAATACTATGGATAAAATTTTCGATTTACTGAATTCATCCAGTAAGTTTGGAAAACATTTTAAATCTCCTCTCTCCAGAGTAAATGAAGATATTTGGCGTCCATTTATCACCAATTCCCTTTCGTTCATAGACTCTCTATTTACAAACAAAGATTGCAAGCAGAAACTTGTAACTAGCAATAGGAAGGTTGGGTTTGTTGGCCTCAAAACTGCGTTGTTATCAGTGCAGCACCTATATGATACCTACGTAGGGAGTGGCATGATGCAGTATCTTTTGACTTACAAGTTAAGTGAAGATCAGATCGAAGTGTTTTTTGGCTGAATAAGGCAACGTGGAGGTTGGAATGTCAATCCTACCTGCACCCAATTTAAGGCAGCTTTTAAACGTTTAGTTGTACGAAATCAAATAATGTACAGCAATACAGGGAATTGTGTTTCACAAGGAAATGTGTGCATGCTCTCTCTGGACTGTGCAAGTGGCTCGAAGAACAAACTGTTTCAGGAAGACTCCGAAGTCAAGACAAGTGTACTTCATGTTAGTGATCATGATTACTGTCCAGTCCATCCTATTTGTCTCTCTCTGCTATCAGAAAACTTTATTGAGTATATTGCAGGATTTGCCGTGAAGAAACTTTTGAAATCTCTGCAGTGTGAGAGATGCAAAGAGGCTATTGTGGAGCCAGAGAATATTTATCCATTTCTGTGCCACAAGAATAGGGGTAAATTATATGTGCCTTCAAAAGATGTGGTCCGTGTGTGCATGATAACTGATGTTTATTTTAGAGAACACTCCCTTTGTGGACTAAGTTCTATAATGGAAAAGAACGTCCCTCAGAAAGTTTCATTGCAAGTGGTGGAATTAAATTTATTTTCCACATTACAGTCACATACTCTGGAATTAAATCCATTTGATACGCATGTGTTGGAATTGATTAATTCCGTATCACAACTTTACCTGAAGATTCGAGTAAACCATACTATTAAAGAGAGGAATGCAAGGAATCATGGCCACAGGTCTGTTTATAACCGCCTTGCCATTTTTAAACATTTGTAGATTAATGTAAATAGCACAAGTAATTGTAGGCTTTGGGATAATCCCCATCTTTCTGTAAATATTTGTAAATATTTTTAATTGAGTTGTGTATTTAAATTTCACTTTTGGCGTAAATTTTATTGTTTTAATCAAACAGATCAAGGTGATCATGATATTGATTTCAATGCTGCCTATAATTGAAATTTATTGTATGTGTAAATAATGTAATTTACTTTTGGGTCAGCTGACCTCCATCTCGATCAGGTTTTCATCCAGTTTCCCTTGATCCATGAGCAAATGCTGAGATGGTCCCTTGCCTTGCTTCTGGATATTTAAATGTAGCTTTTTATCCTCCTCTTAAATGTCAATAAGAATGGATAGTTCTGTTTTTGACTATAAAGCAGTAAAACCGTTTTAAAACTTTGATATTAATTGTTTTATTTCCCAAAAATATTTCCTGTTCAATATTGGAGTTTTTATTAGCAACTGTACGTCGAAAATTTGTGTTCATAGATTTTTCTAGGGGTTCATTGACGTATAGCAGTATATATATATATATATATATATATATATATATATATATATATATATATATGTCCATGAGTGTTAGTGTAGTGACCCTATATGGCGGCGGGCGCAATCAGTTGGCTTCAAAAAGAATCGTTCATTGCGAGTCTAGTACATGTCTATGCCCTCATCTAAGAATTAACCAATTTTTTCCACTCACTGGATAAAGAAACGGTCCGTGCTAAAGTGCTTCTCTCAAATATAGCGGAGCAAGCAGCGAAGCCGCTGAAAGAGCTGCACACCACTCTGAAAACAAAGCACAACTCTAATACGCACGTTACACTACTATTCCTACATATTAGTTCCTTCCTATAGATGTTCGTTCTACATATTACCAAAAACTCCGCGCATTAACATTTCAAGAATTCAACTACAAAACTACAATTGTGGGAATTACGAGGGGGTGTTGTTGACCTTTTATATGAAGAACTGAAGGAAGTCATCTCCGTCAACTTAATATATTTATATAAATAGCCGGCTTTCGACGGATTTGCCGTCATCATCAGACTACAAATATAAGTATTTTTAACAGTATTTATTATTTTGTCATATTTGTAGACTGATGACGGCAAAGCCGTCGAAAGCCGACTTTAATTAAATATTTTAAGTTGATGGCGATGGCTTCTTCATACAAAACTACAGCAAAATAAATCTAAAACACATACTCAATTCAATGAATTTGTTTTAGAGATTCAGTACGTACATGATTAGTATTCCACATCCTCCGAAAACGGACTGCTGTTTTAACATTCTTCAAACAGGAGCCCTAGCAACTAAACAAGCGACGTAAGAGGATACAAGGGAACAGATGCCAGAGATTACAAGCGTAGGGGACAGACGAGATAATTTTTTCCGACGACAGTGCGCTCTAGCGGCGGCAGTTCACAATAAGACGGTGATACAAGTTGAATCGTATTTTGCCGGGTATACAGTGTAAATCGAGATTACTGTGCAACAATTACATACGGTTTTCAATCGGTTGATGTCAGAATGTTCCGACAAAATGTTTTAAATAAGGGGAAAATCTAGTCGGGAGTTTTCACTTGAATGGTGTTAAAGAAATTCAAGGCGGTAACATCAGCCAAATTTTAGGAGTAGTTTTGCAAGAAATTCCTGCACATAGCACTAAAGAAGCAACGAATACATAGAATCCATTAATTCAGTTACCTATAGTCGATGTTTTCTGATATATTAAGAGAATGTGCATTTTAGTCACATTGATTTTGTATGAAATAAAAATATTTTAAAGACGTAATATATGTTCTTTTTTGCAGAAATATTTTTACAATGTAATTCAATAATTTCTAATATATAATATATTTACTATTGCAAATAAAAAATAATGTTTCTGTATATGTTTAATTTGGTCTTCAATTGCAAAATATTGGAGTGATTCCTGTGGCAAAGGATTCTCCAAATATGCAGCAGCAGTTTGAAAATGGAAAATACTTGTCCTAAGCAGGACCCTGGAGCAGTTGATTCACAGAGGCCACTCATTTCAAACAAAAAATTCCCACCTCTCCAAATTCATAAACAAAATTCATTTTTCCATGCATCAGAAATAACGTATTAAGATCGCCCGTTTCTCTGACATATCAACTAATGATTTGGAATCGACCTACTAACGTCCAGATGGAAAAGTACCTCAAAGATTCTCGAATAGAATGCATTTTTACTTTCTCGTATACGTATACGTCTCGTATATATACGGATTAATATACATAGTATAAAGTTATGTAATGCCGAGCGAAAAAACAGAATTTCCTCCAGAAAAAAAATTAATTTGCAGGCCTTAATAACGAGAAATTGGAAAAATCCAGTTGCTAAATCAAGAGAAAAAAACCCTCTAATACGAGGTGTAGCCAGAATTCCAGCTTTGTAGGCCCTTGATGCCGAAAAAACAATTGAAAGCAAAACGTCCGTCCGTCCGTCTGTGAACACTACTAGTCCCTAAACCATGCGTAGGAGTTTTTCCAAATTGAAGAAATCTCTGTCCATCTACCTCTAGCTAAAGCTTTGATATTTTGAAAAACATGCTTAAAAATGTTGAGGTACTTTACATGTAGTACATACTTTACATATGTACCCCCGGATATTTTCCAAATTTTCTCAAAAATGGGTCCAAATTTATCCTTTAATTTTCTTGTAAGAATAGAACACAACGCACGTATACAGTTGGCACAGTTCCTATTTTCAGGATTGTTAATAATAATAATAATAATAATAATAATAATAATAATAATAATAATGACTTTTTTAATATGGAGAGGCTCAGGCCATCTCACCCGCTCTTCCGCCTAACCAAGTCAGACATATACAAAAGAGTTCAAAAATGAAATATAATATATAAATGTAAAAGTATAGTTAAGTTGTAAGTAGTTAGTAGAAAACCAAGTATAATTTAGAGCAACTTATAAAAAGATATTTTAAGAGGTTAAACAGACACATAAATGTTGCAAAGTTTGTTTGAAAGAATTACAAATTCATAGCCGGGAATTAAAAACAATTTGAATTGAATAACTTATTATGTGCTCCAAGAGTTTGTGCTCTATGCGGCAGCCTAGTATTCACTCCAAACGAATGTAATCTTTTAATACAGAAACACACCACCTCACTCGCCGCACGTCCCTGGAGGAAAACCCGCTAGTCAGGAAAAACCCACCACCCAGGCTGCCTCCTTATACAAAAGTAAACTAAGCTAAAAAGAAGCAACAGGTCTTTGGGATGGCTGTTCACCATGCTGCACGGGATCGTCTGCTGGCTAAAATCCGCTCCTGCGCCTACAAATGAAATCGCAAAGATGCACTAACTTTGCGACACACATTTCGGATCTTGCATTCCCAACTTAGATTATCATAAAAAATTAACCCTAAGTTTTTCACTTGTGAATGATGAGGCACTACAACGTTGCCTATAAGCACATCAGGAATAGATAAACATTCAGGTTTCTTATGCATTCGGGAAGAGTCAATTATTATGGTTTGTGAGTTTCCAGGATTTAAATTGAATCAGTTTCTCATTGACCATTTTACTACAGATGAGAGCTCATTATTTAATTTATTTATTGGCATTGCTACCAGTAGCGTTTTCCCGGAGATGTAAATCTGCAGGTCCTCCGCATACATGTGATTACTACATTCTCTAAGTTCGCTTGATCACGGTGAAGGTCAATCACGCAAATTAAGAACGGCGGCCCTAACACGGATACCTGAGGTACTCCCCGGTGGAGAAGTTTTGGATTGGAATGGAGATCGTCAACTACTACAATTTGTTGCCTATTGTAGAGATAGTTTGCAATCCAAGAGATGGTTGAATTAGAGAAACTTCAATTTTTGCATTTCGCTATGAGAATATCGTAATCTACTGAGTCGAAAGCTTTACTAAAATCTAAAAGAGTTAATACAGTTACGAGGCCATCATCTAGCGCTTTTCTTATATTTTCATTTACCTTCAATAAAGCTGTTTGTATCGCCAATGACCTAGCTGTTTATAAGGCGACCTTACATAAATAATTTAAAAAAAGCTGTTTGTGAGCTTCTTCCCCCTCTAAAGCCGAATTGAAAGTTCTTGAGCAGATCTGAATCAGTTAAGTGTTTTAGAGTCTGTTTTCGAACTACATTTTCAAGAACTTTTGACACTGTCGGCTATATACTAATTGGGCAATAATTGCAAGACGTCGAGGTCAGTTGAGATTTTGGCAATGGTTGAACATGTGCAAGCTTCCACGGTTGAGGAAATGTTCCCGTTGTTAATGAGAAATTAATTAAATGCGTGAGTACCGGAAGGACAAATGGTAAAACAAGTTTCAATTGTTTGTCTGTGATTCGATCGGAGCCATTAGCATTTTATTTTAGTGAACGAAAAATCTTGCTAACTTAGTGATGATTAACTTATGGAAATAAAATTTATCCCTGACCGCAGGCTAGTTGCAAGACTCTGTAATGTATTACGTTTGACACAAGGTGGTATTGATATTGAATAATTACAAAGTACATTACAAAGTATTAATAACAAGTAAGTAATTTAATAAAGTAATATTAAATAATTACAATAATGTCATCAATAATATATATAATATATAATATATATAATATATATAATAATTACAATAATGTCATCCAAGGACATGTCGACAGGAACTTCAGAAGAATTTGCTTTCGTGATCCCGAGGTCTCTCAGTGAGTTCCAAACGTAGTTAGTGTTCGTGTTTAATTTAAAGATGTCATGATAATATCGAATATTTGCATTTTTAATTTCTTGTTTTACGGAATTTCGTTACTTCTTGCACGCTCTTCCATGATTATAGGTTTTATTAGACTTGAAGCGACGGTAATCTGAGTCGCATTCCTACATGAACTGCTTTAATTCACTTGTAAGCCATGGGGCCGCGGGACGAGTCTTTCGCCGCGTTTCCCATGGTGCATGCTTATCGATGAGATCTGATAAAATTTTGTTGAAGACTTCTTCTTTACTATTAAGGAATGTTTGATTATAATATCAATACTGGGAGCTTTGGCAATGTCGTCGCACATAGTCTCAGAATTGGTAGTTTTGTAGTCACGGCAGCACATCATTTTAAGTTTATATTTAGAATATTTTATAGTGTAACGGGTGCCGGCGGCGGCGTGTCCGTACACCGGCCTAGCCCGAGCCCACCGTCGTGCGGCCACTTGTAATACTTTCCACAAGCCCGGCACGTCAAACTGCTACTTGTAATAGATTGCCCTGCTCTAGCCCTTCTTACAAACAAACAAACAAACACTAGCCTCGCGTTGGGTTGCCACATATAATAATCTTCCCGTTCTCCTACTCACAATTGCCCGTCTGCTAGCTTACCTGGCCTTTTGACTCACCTGGGCGTGGTCTGCGGTGCGTCTGTACAGACGCGAGCAAGGTACTGCGCTCACGTGCGTGGATCAGTTCTAGTACTACGTGAACAACTACGAACACATATCGATTTTACAAATCATGACCCCAAAGGTGGCCATGAAATTTATTCAAATTCCCTCTTTTCTCGTATTTTCCTTCAATTCACAATATCTAGTGCTGTAATAGCACTGGTGCCTCTGACGGCGCACATCGACATAACCCAGCAACAAAAGAAACAACAACAAATAGATAATTCTCTTCCCACAATACACGAAACATGGACATATACTTTCTCATTCACACAGATTATTTACAACAAACAAAAAACAAATGCCATTCACACATATGATTAAAACCCAGAATGCATTCTGTCGAAATTTACGTATTAAAAATCTATTAATCACATAACTTGATCTTCGACAGAGCGTTCTTCACTTCGTAAAAAAAAAAATGTCAAAATACTTGCTCACGTATGATGCTGCTTCCGCGAAGAATCCGGGTGTTTTGTGCGATTATCCACGCACAACAGCGCCTCCCGTTGTCGCCACCAGTTCCGGAACACACTCGCGTACGCATCACTGTTCACGTAACATGTCGGAATTCACGCTGCCACCTTTTTTCATAAATATTCCAAGTTATTTGAAAATCTCTGAGTCCCGAATTGAATTCCGCGCCACTAATCGTAAATGCAACGTGCGCTCCCCGCTCTCGCGAGTCCAACGGGCGTTGCCGAATTTCACAGTAATTCCGAAAACCCTTTTTTTTAATGAAATTCCTTTTCACGAAATATTAAATAATTTACATGAAGTATTCCCAGTTACTACTGCAAATACTGTCCATTACTTTCGCACTTTAAAAAAAATTTCCAAACATCGCCTACGCGAATACACGTCTTGCCTTCACCAAGTCTAGGCACGTTCTCCCAATTTTTCTTCAACTTAGCATTGTTATTTTTGCTTCAACACTTTTCCCGATCCTTGATAACTGACGATCGCGTCACTTTGGTTCTCACAAAATATTTAATTTTTAACGTTTCCCGAAACACTTTATTTCCGTTTTTGTTTTAATAAAATTCTCCCGGCAATTTCCTAAAATTCGATGTTTTCCTCTTGTTTTCCTTTGGTCAAATTCCTTTTATTTCCCTATTTTCCGTTTTTTGATGTGAAACGGAACGCACTGCAATTGTTCGCTAATCGCTTCTTCTTGCTAAACTTTTGCTTGAATTAATTTATTTGTTTTATTAAAATTTTGATACTTCCCGTCAAGATTTTTAAATGGGATAAATTTTGCATGATGCCGCTAATTTTCTTCTTTTTCCCCCCGAAAGTCTGAATTTGATATCTTATCGCGTTCTCTTGCATTATTCGAAAAACCCTCTTCTTTATAAGCGTTTCATCGCTCCAACAATGGACTCCATTAATTTTTTCCTTAACACAAATATACGAAATACGAAATTTTCAATCACTTCTTATTGCCTGACGCGATTTTACTGGGATAACTTTTAAAATGTTCCTAAATTAAAGCCGGATCTAATGTCTATGGTCAAAACTTGCACAAGTATCGGGTTCACTTTATTTTCTTCCCCAATCGTTTTTTTATTATGGCGCCTTTGCTGTAAATGTTTTCAAATTGTTTATTATCCAAACGCATACTATCGGGGATCGTGTAAATCATTACAATAGAGTACACCATAAATAGCAAATTACGCTTTGTTTCTCCCGAAACAGATGTGATAATATCGACCATACCATAATGATAATTGACCATACGTTAATACTTTCGAAGTATCTGACACAGTGGTGGCTTGTACGGTAGTGCCAGTGTGCCATGGCACCACCAACAAAAAGGAAGGAAAGGAAATTTTCACCACAAATTTGTGTTTAAAATACTTCTTCTTCAATATATTATTCCGCATAGTAATTCATTTGAACGAGCGCGTAGTCATGCAATGCTCTATCAATATTCTCTTCAAACGCACAGTGCGTAATGCTATCTGTCGGCTTCCTCCTGAACCTCAGTCACCCACGGACTGGCGCCATGTCAGCTCATTTATCTCTGTATAAAGAACGCTGATTTGGTTTCTATGCGTCTCTTATGTATCAGACGATGCTACGGAAAAGTGACACAGTAGTTCACGTTCTGCTCCACAGAGTGCGCCAATAGCTCTATCTTCATCGAGCAGATCTCTGGCTCATGATGACCCCGATGCCCTGGCGTTTCGCACATGGGGAGGCGGCGTACGCCGTGGGCGTAAGGCGAACTCTGGAAGCTGTGACTTCTTGAGATTACTGTGGGCGCTTAGGCTTTCAGACTGAGAATTTTATTTGCTCTAATTTTCTTTGTTTTCTCTTTAATCTTTATTATAAATTAATAAACACGGTCACTGAAAAATTAAATTTTGTTGCCCAAGAATTTTATTTTAGAGATTACTATACCACTTTTAAAACATCGCATCGATGTTTAAAAACATAGGTGGTTTTGACCGATGCTTTATTAACATCGATGTTTTTATTTTGAATATCGATAATTGGCAACATCGATGTTTTCTTTATCGATGTCGCATTACTAACTGGCACCACCAAAAAAATTCCGTACCGGCCGCCACTGATCTGACACGATTGCGCGATCTATCCATGTTTCAGCTCCTAATGATAAGTGAGTTGGAAGAAATTCTAATATCTGTAAATTGTATGAGTTGATAGTGTCAATAAACTTTTCGGCCGAGTTTGTGAGCGGTACCTTCAGATCGCAATTGAAATCACCCGTGATTATATCTTAACATTTATTATAAACCGCGAAAGGGGAACCTCTAACTTGGATAAAACGCCCGTTTTCGGGGGCCAGTATACTACAGCAACGAGTATACGTTTCATTGCAATTTGGATTTCCGCAAACATATATTCCATGCCAAGTTAAGTCGATGAGGAATGAGCGACTACTTTAACCTTAATGTCATTACGAACAAACAATGCAAACCCTCTATCCGTCTTTTCTTTTGGGTTGCTTTTAATCGCCGACCTATCACTCCGGAAGAGTTTGTAGTTAAATACTGTTACGAGTCCTGATTTTATTGAAGATTTTAGCCACGTTTCGCTAATTACTAGCAGGTCCGGTTTCATTTCCGTTATAATATTTGAAATTTCAGAGTAATGCTGCTTAAATGATTGTGAATTTACGTGGAAATCAGACAACCCACGAGGAAACCGTGACAAAGAGATTTGTAAATCTTGGAGGGTTGCAGGGTTTCCTCGAGTGGGTTTGGGCATAGAGTAAAGATTAGAATAGAGACCTCTTTAGTCTATGGTTTGGGGTTTTCCAAGGGGTCGGGGTGCACTAAACACAGGTATAGAACTCCTGGGACGCGTGTACTGAGGGAAAGTCTGTGTCGAACTTCGTTGACACATTTATGGAGATAACCGCGGTGGAAAAATTTAAGTGACAATGAGGAGAAAGGAATCGGAACTAATTTAGTTTCCTTATGATCACACGTAGGGCATTAACTACTTAGAATTAGTCTAATTAATATAAGTTTCTTACAACTAATTAATATTCTAGAGGGATAATAGTTAGCTATAATTATACAAATAAGGATAGTATTAAAATAATGTAGCAATATAAAAATAATTCTAATGTTAGTAATAATAAATTCGAAGTGGAAGTGTTAATAACAAATATTATAATATTAATATTAATAATAATAATAATAATAATAATATTTAATATCACTATAAAAAATAACAAGAGAAGAAAAAATTAAAAATCTTTTTGTTTTTAGAAAGGTAGTACATTGTCTTTTGATCCTAATTTTCTAAGCTATCCAGTTCTGCTGTAGTTCTGACACGAACTTTGGTATTTCTCACCTTTACGACGAATGACACTATCTGTTGTTCGAACGCTCTGTTGGTCGAAACATTTGCCCAGCCCCTTTTAGGAGTTCCAGCCGCATATTCGTCAGGTCCTCACGAATGGTGACACCATATCTCTTCAGATTTTTTTCGTTTCACATATTTCCCGGCGTTTCCTATAACTGGTAAATTTTACAATTATAGGACGAGTACCACCATTCTTTTGGTCAACTCGATGGCTGCGATCAATATTGCTTAGATCTAATTCGACACCTATCTTTTTTGCAACAACGGTTGCAATGCAGTCGGTTTTTCTCACCATCACGCTCGGGTTCCCCGATGATCCTTAAGCAGTTTCGACGCTGATACTGCTCGAGTGCGTCAGTATGCTCTGCCAGTTGCAGTTTGAGATCATCGACCTCCTTCGTCTTCCGTAATAGTTTCTCTTCGTAACGGGAAACTAACGCCTCCAATTTATTATCCATTGCTTCGGAAACTACCCGCGAAATTTTGCTCATGAAAGCATCCGAAGTTAGGATCCTTTCAATCAGAGAAGCATAGACAGCGTCGTTAGCTTTGGTGTTGCGTTTGGCCATGTTATAAAAGAATATGAATGAAAATTTATTTAACACCAGAAATTACTTTAAGGAAAAACTAAAATTATTAACAATATATTAAAAATATACGTTATACTTAAAAATCGTACAGACCCTGGAATTGTATGTGGCTCTATTCCGAAACGGATCTACGGCTGAATAAACTACCTGCTGCGACACTCACTAAAAACTACCTGCGATGATCCTCGGACCTATTAAGAAATACGTCCTCACAGCTCGGAATCCATGGCATGACTGAAGATCAGCACACGACTCAGGACTATTTCTGAATTTTCTAAAAATTCAAAAGTTTGAATTTTAACTCACTAAAAACTACCTGCGATGATCCTCGGACCTATTAAGAAATACGTCCTCACAGCTCGGAATCCATGGCATGACTGAAGATCAGCACACGACTCAGGACTATTTCTGAATTTTCTAAAAATTCAAATGTTTGAATTATTTCCGGCGTCTTCCTCCAACTACAAAATTAATTATAGAGATTTTTCTTTCAAATGACATTTTTTGTTCATAATCAGTTCTTTCAATATGATTATGTATATTTTATTGAACATTTTAGTAATTTTCGAGCAAAAATACGTGCATTGTGTGCAATTTTAAAAACAACAAAAACAAGATATTCCCAAAAAACAGCTCCAAATCTTTTCTTTAAACTTTTGGTAGGGATAGTGCTAAATGTACTCTAATGGAGTGCATAAACACCCTTTTGCCCTGTTCTTTTGTTTTTACAAACAATTAATTTTTTCTAGCCTCTCATGTCGTTAATATTTAGCGGCAATTTATTCACATTGTTATATTTTTGAGTACGTGGACTTTAAATGCTGCCGACAAATTTCTTATCAAAAAGTCAACAGTTTTTTGTGAAAATAAGCCCAAATTTCTGCATTTTCAGAAACGCGCCATGCATTTTCCTCAAAAATTGCTCCAACTTTTTTCTTCAAATTTTTGCAACGAATAGTGCTAATAGCATTGCTAATGAATAGTGCTAACAGCACATATGACGTAAAGTTCATTTTGGGGTATTCTTTTGTTGTTGTTTCTTTCAAAAATACACAAATGTAATTTTTAGATATCTCTCACGCCGTTAAAATGCACATTTCAAGTGATTTGTAAACACTATCGCATTTGTGAGTTAAATTGCCTCAAATGACATTAAATGAAGTGTTTCGAAAACTCAAAACGTTTCTGTGAAAAAGAGCTTCAAATTTGTAGTTTACAGTAACGCTTATTACAAACGCCATTTTTTACAAATGGCTCCGAATTTTTCAATGGAAATTGCTAATTTGGATGAAGTTTTACTCTTCTTTAATATTCTTAAAGTAATATTTCGCTTCTACTATTAGGGAACCGAAAAATTGAGAAAATGTCAGAAATATGTCTTCACTGCGGCGATAGATGTTAGCCTTCAAGATGATGGAGACAGGACCGTTAAGCTAGCTCACCCCGAGGAAATTATAAAATTTTACTACGAGAAAATCTTTGCATTTCTGTAGCACTACTAATTTTCATTTACAGTACCACTTAAACCACATTTTGTTAAAAACGGCTAGATATTTTTCAACAAAAATTTCCATATAGGACAAGGTTGTATTCTTCTATAACATACTTAAAGTCATGTACTATTTCTAACATTAGGGAACCGACAAATTGAGAAATTCTGAGAAATTATAGTTTGGGCGGCGATATATTGGAGCTGGGAAGAGGATGGGACAAGACCGAAAAGCCAGCCCAGATGAAAGAAATTAGAAAACTAACTGGTACGAGAAGTACTACACGAACTGTGCCTTTCTGTTGCACCCCTAATTTACTGCGTATCTGTGAGAGCAACAGGTTTTTTTTATAACACACATTTATTCATTTGGGAAGATTTACATCGTTCAGTACAATTACTTTACAGATGTATTTCTTCAGACTTATTCTAGTTAAAATAGTTAAGCTAAGTTAGTCTATAGATTGGAGAGGATACTCTAGGGGAGAACCTCGGTGTTATGAATCGTGGTTGGCTAAAATTTTGAGGAATGCTGCAAAAGGGAATCTATTTTTTATTCGAGTGTGGGTTGGATTTTTCGGTAGTTTGTAATGGGATGCTGCTGGTATGTCTGTTAGGTTTTGGTAGAAGTTGTGTGATATGTGTGTATTTGGTTTATTATTGTTTTGATGTTTAATTCGGAATGAAGTTGTTTATTACTTATGAACCAGGGGGCATATGTGATTAATCTTAAAAATTTATTTTGCATTACTTGAATTTTATTGACATTTGTGGGGGCTGCGTTTGTCCATATGGGGCATGCATAAAGCAGTAGTGGTTTGATTGATTAGAGGAACAAGTGTTGAGCTGACTCTGCACCAAGCCTCGCAATTAGAAATATGGAACGAGAAGAAAACGAACGAGGAATTGTATTAAAATAAACTTCAAATCGTAATTCAAAGTGTATTTGAGCCATCGAAGATGCTTGTCCTTGGGTCCTCACTTCAAACGGACTCCGCTCGCGTATCGAGCGAGGGAGTGCACCATCTCCAGGACGACGACACCACAACAGAACGCTATCGAGCAGAAGCCCGCGAACCGCCAGTCTTTTTTTTATTGGTTATTGAAGGTCGCATCAACATCTCGGTCATTAGCGACCACTATTGGAGTTAAAGTTATGGTAAATATGAAGATGAAACGAAATAGTGATGATAAGGAGTGAACGGACGAACCGAACTACAACCATGACCGTGACGCGACTCGAACCTGCGACCCTACTGCCTTAGCAATCTCAGCCACGAGGTCGACAGCGACAGTCTTTGTATCGGTGTCATGGAGCAGTTCTACCATTAGGGAATCGAAAAATTGAGAAAATGTGAAAACAAAATTGTGCGGCGAGAGATGGCAGCTGGGAAGAGGATGGTGAAATACAAAAAAGCTAGCCCAGCCCAAAGAAACTAGAAAACTAACTAGTAAGAGAAAGTCCATGACTTTTTGTAACGCTACTAGCTTAATATTCGTAAAGAAATGTATCGGTTTTATCGTTAAGAAACCGAAAAATTGAGAAAATTTCATAAATATGTACTTTGGACGGCGATAGATGGCGGCTGGTAAGAGGAAGGGTCAAAACGGGAAAGCTAACCCAAACCAAATAAATTAGAAAACTAACAAGAACGAGAAAGTCTGCGCCATTCTGTAGAAGCACTTGTTCTTCTTATGTTGGAGAATTGGCTATAGATACCCGGAAGGGTAGGAATTGTCACACCGCTCTTCGCTAAAGAATCGTCACTCGTTTTCCGCTCTTCGTGAGCGCGGTAGTGATCGCGGGCGTCCCAGTCTACGGTTGCCCTCGGG
Source organism: Teleogryllus oceanicus (assembly GCA_964035755.1). NCBI lineage: Eukaryota > Metazoa > Arthropoda > Insecta > Orthoptera > Gryllidae > Teleogryllus > Teleogryllus oceanicus. The sequence continues at coordinate 40,663,318 of CAXIVR010000004.1, read as the reverse complement.
TTGGCCAAGGCGGGAATTGACACTGTGCAGAACCGCGAGCGATCGACCACCAACCTATCTGCCTTCGCCTTCGCCGCCGCTGCCTACTATCCTTCCCCCACTGTCAAGGCGACGACCAACTGAGTGCTGGGCTGCGTAGCCGCTGTGAGAATATAGTCGTGTACTTGCAAGGAGGAGACATAATAAACTGATATTAGTAATCAACCCGGTGTTTATAGAACGATTTTCCTAAGGATGAGCCAAAGTGACAGTTCGCGAAAAAAAGTGAACATCACATGTATTTCAGAGAAGTATCCCTCCGCCGCGATAGCTGTTCAGTTACACCCCTTCGTAAAGTGCTAATGGCTCCTGTGAAAACATCCCTATGCAGAAGTCTAAGAGTTTCGCAAAGGTATATGCACGTACGCGAGTCCGGGAAATATTTAAATTTAATTACGTATGTAGAAAGTCTCTTAACATGCTCTCACAATCAGTAAAAGAAAACTGCCACGAATGTAAAAAGAAAGAAAAATGATTTTAAGCCGGAAACACATGCACCGGTACGCCTCTCGCATTCAAGTCTCGGTTTTAAAATAAACATAATATTTATCACACAAAAAGTAAATTCAATGTAATGTATAAAGAAAAAAAGAATTTTTACAGAAGAGCACATAACACTGTACTTCCTAATTTCAATTATTTTTCGTGGCGCACTATATTTCTGTCGGACGAGGACATCACAAAAGGAAGAGTCGAAGCCATTTACAAGATAGCCAACTGCAACCGAACGAATGCGGGAAAGGAGTGTAATGGCTCAAGGGCACGACGACCACAGAACCTTCAGTTATGTTGCCAGCACTAGCTGTCACTTTGGCTCATCCTTAGGAAAATCGCTCTATATCTGTCACCCGTTGCATACTCCCTCCCATTAGGTCTCAAATTTTTAATAAAATATGTTATTTAAAACTATTTATTAAAATATGTTCTTAAAAATAATTTCAACGAAAATCTTCGAATTTTTAAAAACTGCTCAATCATATGCTCAATTTTGGTTTGAAGCGTCGGGGTGGCTGAATTTATCTGAGAGGCTATCACCACTTGTGTTTGATAAATATTAGCGTTTTATTTACAGTTATTATTCCAAAATATGAGAACAGTTTTAAAGTACATAAAATAACCTGCACTTTAAATAACCGTCTTTTGTAGAGTGTATAGTTAATTTGAGCAGAGATGAAACGTGGATAATGGTACATTAACGGTGATCGTTCGTCGAACTACGCAAGAGAGTTGTAGTTCAGCATCTTGCTACGAGAGTACTCTGGTGTGGCTGTTCATGGCCATGAAGTGGAGATTGAGTCTTCTCACTGCTCTGTATAAGCCTTTACGATATGTTTTCTACAAACAGTATACACCAGCCTATACATAAGATCGATACTTATGTTACGATCCTTACATGATTTTGATTATAACAAAACATCACGCTGAGATTAAGTAGGTCTTAATTTGTTTTAAGAGTCGATGAAAATTGTTTTATTTGTTAGATATTAATTTCGATCAGTGAACCGTATCGGAAGTTATTATTACTAATTCAGTTATCTCAATATGATTATGCGTAGATGATTTTGCGTAGATGATTAATGAGGTTTTAAAAGGTTGTTTTCTCATTTTATTGTCATTCGAATCGTACAGGTAATGTATCCATTGGGGATATTGAACGCTATCGCCGAAGACAGTACACGATCCTCAGTAATGTATGTTAGATGTCAGAAGACGTTTATCCTCGTACATAGCAGAAATATACAGCAAGGAAATAGAACATACATAAGCTTGGCAGCGAATTAGTTGTGTAGTACCTTTAGTAAATTGAACTATTCACTTTATTATTATTATTATTATTATTATTATTATTATTATTATTATTATTATTATAGTCCTTGCGGGCAAATGCCTTTTGAAGATTCAGGGGCAGCTGGTGAACATGAATCAGATCAGCTACTTCTGATGACAGGGGTTGGTAAGTTTTCATTAAACCTATTAGCACAGTTTACACATATATACACTTATACACTTCAAGTTAAAATAGATTCTTTATTGCAATGAGGTCATTGCTAGTCGCCGGACCCAAAACTTCCCCCTCTGTCACGCCGATTAGGAAGGTCCCTGATTTGACAAGGCTCAGCGCAAGACGCGCGAACACGTGCCAGAAGATTCAAAAGATTTACGATTAGGGTGCAATTGTCCCTCGGGGACAGCCCTTCAGGCAACCGGCGGCCAGTCCACGTGCACGGCTAGGCACCGGAACAAGCAAATTATAGAGATCCCGGCTACTGTTAAAGTTATCCCGTAGGACCCATATAAGCGTCACGAAGACAGCAGAAAGGACTGCTTTGTTCATCTCCGGTGTACACACACGCACAACAAAGTCCACCAATCAGGCGCCCAGAAAATGAGGTTAATTTGAAAATACCCTATCGGCTTCCGACTCGCGTCGAATATTTTGGAAACTAAGATTTCGGCCAATAATATTCAAAATTCCAATCACGTGAAGGAGCGATGGGCGAAACTTGGAAAAAGGGTGGGGATGCGACGCAGGAAGCTCGAGAGCGGCGGATTTTTGGCAGAAGACGGATAGAAGGCGAGAGAACGACACAGAATTGAGACTGGAGTGTTGATGAGAGGTAGTGGGAGCAGTGACTTGGGGGTCGACCAACATAGTGCAGGCCGCCCATTATAAAAAGACAATCAGGAATTTATTCCGATTTCAACGGGCCGGCGCCTCCGGAAGGAATGATTGTGCAGCCGAGTCATTGAGGCTGGCCTGGTGAGGAGTGGGTGGCGTCAGACGACTTCCTCCAATAATCATCGATCGGAGCCAGGAGCACTAGCACCGCACGCACTGCTGCTTCCGGTTGGCTGCGCCCTGCCGTGGTGCGGCTCGCGACAGCGACTGCTTCGAGGACGACTACGGATTGTGCAATCATCGAAAGAGGTGAACGAAAGACTTTCATTTGTAATTATTCCAAAGACAGTAAAAAATAGGAAAGGTGTCATTTAATGTAAATAACATATAATTTAGTTTAAGGGGAATCCTTACCCAAATTGTATTATTGAAACAAATGCAATAAATGTGTTCTTGCCATTCAGGTGATTGACACTTAAAGTTACAAAACTTTGTGATTATTGTAAAGTAGTGGTAGTAATAGCAAACCCCGTGCATGCCCTCATTCAAGAGTGCCTGCCCCTGAGGTTCTCGAAATGCCGGTGCCAGCTGATAGGTAAGTGCCCGTTTGGCGCCCTTCATTGATAAATTTAACGCGCACACCTGTCAGCTGATTACCGACGCACTTCGGTGTGACGGTATCTCCCCCCCCCTTTGTGAGGTGCCCAGACCGCGAGCTACGCGCATTGCGCGCATGCGTGTGTTGCCGTGGCGGCAGGTTGGGTTCATCACATTATACTATCGAAGTTCTTTATCTATTTCAGTCTGTTACAGTTACCGTTATCCTATGTTTCTTTATCCTATCACACAAACTACAAACTCGAGCTACTCTTATCTACTTTGTTCTTGCTACACACTGTATCTCACTGCACCATCTTGTCTCTTCAACCTTCTTTCCTCTACATTAGACTCACGTAATTCTATTCATGAAATAATTTCCAGAATAACTTCAATTTAGAAGCGCTCCTACAATGTATCACACTGAAATTGTGTGTCAGAAGAACCTGCCATTAAATCACATGTTGGGGTAAAATGACACACCTCAAGTTTTTTCGATTGCTGTCAGAAACAACACTACAAGAGCAAGTAGGTTATAGAGTTTAAAGAGAGATTCACAGGAAATATTGTAGTTATCTCGAGCGAAATTTTCTTATTGCCTCAAAAACGAAATTGATAGAGGTTCAGAAGTTTTTGGAAACTGATTTTCTATGTTACTTTCATTATGTACTTCATTTTATAGTCGGGAAGCTATTTTCAATTTGTATTTTAGGGAAAAACATAGGTGATTCATTTCGGGGTGATTTGATACATTTCTTGTAGATAAAGTAAGTAAATCCTTTATTTCGGAATAACCAGCACTACCTTGTGCTTGCTCAGTACGTATGAACTAAAGTACTTGAAAAACCATTACTTGATAAAATAACATACTATACCATTTTACCCCCAGGAGTATTCAATGTCAGTAACATGACTTTCTTGATATCATTATCGCTTATGACGTTAATGAAATTGTTTGAATATTGACGTTATTGAAATTAATATTATTGTTACAATACTTTTTATTATTGTTATTGTTATTATTAGTATTATTATTCCTACTACAATTCCTACTATAATTTTTGTAGAAGTGGTAGAAATCTAAGTGAAGATAAGTGATCAATAGGGAACGGAATTTATTGTAATAAAAATAGTAACATATGTACATGTATGTTACATATGTATATATATATATATATATATATATATATATATGTATGTGTGTGTGTATTCATTTCAAAATATGTAAGAAAAAAGAAAAAATGTAAAATAAAAATTCATTTTAGTGTTTAAAATGTTTCTGTATAACCATGTTCCAAGCAAAGAACATGGTCGATCAGTTCTTAACCTTTTCGGAGTGGTCGAAAGAAAGTTCTACCTCTACAAAAATATTTGTATTATTTGTATACTAGTTCCACTCATAATATAAAATTCGTTCGTGTTATAAACAATGTTGTTTACAAGGAGCCGGTGCTCAAGTGAATGGTATTACCGTGTAGGCAGTAAAGGATCTCCGAGGGGGGAGTGTACTGCAACGTACCCCCTATACTCCATCATCGCAATAATGCAATGATCAGTAAAAATAATTTTTTGATCAAGTTACGCATGGGATCTATAAGACATGAGTCAGGACGTGGTTAAAATTACTTCTGCTTCACGTACATCTGCTCATCCTTGATGGCTCCTATCCGGGTTTCAAAATATAGAGGGGGGTAAATTTGACAATTCATGTAGAAGGTCCAGTGGTCATATCACTGTATTTCTTTGTAAGAAAGATAATTCAGTAACTAGTATATTCCGAACTCGCATCTGAAATGTTCCGTTTCGAAATAAATATATTAAAATGTAACTTAATATGTAGTAATAAGTAAATATATAATTATACCAAAATATGTAAAATAAAAATGGTTTTAAGTCATTCAAAATATCTTGGAAAATCTAAAGAGTGTTATCGAAAGCACATATCACGTTCCTGTAAAAATATGTATTTACATGTAAATCAATTCTCTAGTGATCAACGATCGTATGTCATTAAGAAATGAGATTTATGAATGTTAACCAAAGCTTAGGCCAGTCAGAAAAAAAAGAAGTCAGGAAAACACGTTTCTACTCTAATTCTGTTTACGATGCTACCGAAGCTACCTTTTTTTTCCCTAAAATACAAATAGAAAATATCCTCCTGACAATAAAACGAAGTACATAACGAAAGTATCTGAAATGCAATTTCAAACTGGCTATCGTTTCTTTCTAAACTTTTCAAAACGAATGTGTTACGATTAAAACGCTCTCGTTTGTTCTGATATATACACAAACACACACATATCATAATTACAGTTTGTAGGGGATGAAAAAAAAGTTGTTCATCAAGTAGACTTAAACTCTGCGACAATTAGGAACTTTCACCTTTCCCATGTAAGTTGTGCGAAACAGCAGCACTGCTTTGGCTGGGGAGCGTTCAGAGCTGCACAGATAGCATCGGTGAGTGGAACTCCCGTTACACCGGCCGCGACAAAAATAGATTAATTTACGATTATGACACGCGCGCGTGTAATAAGCGTTCCTTGACCCGGATTCGAACGCGGGAGTCGAGCGCACTCTGAGTCAGCTCGCGACCTCCGCGGCGGAGCGGCACGGCGCGCCGGTGGAGACAGCGCGGGAGATACAGCGCGGCGCCTGGCGCGCACTTCGCTACGGTGGCCAACCGCCCTCCGGGGATGTCATTGGTCCTCTCGTCCTCCTTTGTGTTTTAATTGGTTTATTTAAGGTCGCTTCAACATCTAAGGTCATTAGCGACCACTATTGCTGTTAACGGTATGGTAACTATGTGGATGAAACGATATGGTGATTGATGATAAGGGGTGAAAGGACGAACACAAATACAACCATGCGCGAGGCGGGACTCGAACCCGCGACCCTTCGGTCCGAGATCACTACGACACTACTGCCTTAGCGATCTCGGCCACCGGGCCGGCCTCGTCCTCCTTTGTGTTTTAAATATCTTTCCTTTAGTAAATTTTTGAAATTTGTCGTCGTTTATTTTATTACGTGACTAACATCTGCTACGTTGTATCGTTTATTGTTTAATTTAGATTGGAACACATGAGAATCCTTTTTCTGGCACACGCATGTTTGATAGTGACTCTGTCTAGAGACTTTTATTTTTTTATTTAACGTCAAAAAACAGATGAAAGAGTGTAGGGAAGAAGTGAATTTTTTAAAATTCCCAATTTTAAAATTAAAATTTCGATAAATAAGCAATACATTTTGGGCTCTTATCCATGATGTCTTTCGTCAAGGAATAATACTTCCTGCCGCGACAACATGCAAACGATTATTTGAATAACTATATTTCCCAATGAATTCTAGAAGATGTGCACAGAAAATGAAATTACATTTATGTCCAGAAGCAACACTAGGGGCCATCTCAGCATTTGCTCAATGGATCAGGAAAACTGGACGAAAAACCTCATCGAGATAGGGGTCATTGACCCGGCGGCTGCAGTACAATACTTGTTACAGGTTGTTTATACACATTTATACAGTCCAAATGGTAAATAATGCATTATGTATCATTGTTAAAATTAATGTTACTTTTCTTGTAATGCTCAGTATAGTCTCTAATTGTATAGAAACGGTTATGCAGCAGAAACAATTTCACTTTGGATTTAAACTTTTCTATTGAATTTAATCGTTTAATGTCATCTGGCAAAGTGTTGTAAAATAATGTACATGTATTGTATGTGAAGTTTTTGTAATGAGCTGTTGATACTATCACCTGATGAATATGATTTGTAGTCGAGTGTTATAGTAATAGACTTCGGCATGTTCTGAAAATATATTCCCGCCCTTAAGCAAGTCATTTTTGACAAAAAACACTAATTCGTAAATCAACAGACAAGGTAATGGTAAAATTCCTAGATTAATGAAGAGAGGCGTACAAGAATCACGTGGGTGGGATTTGGTTATTATTCGTACAATTCGTTTTTGTAATCTAAAAGTCTGGGAGCTATAAGATGTATTTCCCGACAATATTATGCTATACTAAGAACTATTAATATATACTAGGATTAAAAAGACGCTCAGACCATCCTTATCTGCATTTCGTGAGCGAATCTTTTCACTTCAATCGCAAATGGACAGAAGAATGAAATAGAGCTGATGTTAGTCTAAATTATTTATAAGAAAGAAATGTGTTGTCTTCTTTTGCTGCCAAACACAAATTAGTGCGTAGGCTAGTCTCCAGAAGCCCCTATCGCCTTCTTGTGGGACTTACCTTGAGCGAGTATAACTAGGGTGCTTTGCCATTGCTTTCCCTAAGGGCAATTTTGACTTGAATGCCAGATAGCTTCACTTAAATACAAGATAGCGTAGGCCAACATACAATATCCGCAACCTTATCCAGTAATACAAATCGATTCTCTGATTGGTGCTAAATTGCTAGGGGAATTAATTTTGCCAGAATCAGCGAAGTACCTTTCCTGGAACGTGTCGATTTTCGGCACCTAGAACTTGTCGAACACAACCATCGATTTTCGGCACCTCAAAAATCCCCCCCCCCGACTTTGACCGGGTTGAACCCGCGAACTTTGGATCAGTATACCGGCATGATAACCACTATATTATCAAAGCTGGCAATGCTGATTGATTTTGATTCTAATTTTTTCGTGTTTCGGGGCGCGTCAACGGCGTTAGTCATTAGTCCCGTAAGTGTAGTGCTTTTTCTCTCAGGAGATAACGGTGATCTTCTCCCGCTGGATGGCAAGATCCGGCGCCGACCTACCGTCGGCTAGCGGGGCTTCCCCTAACCAGGACTCTCCCACCAGTAGGACACCGCCCCAGCCGGGACAAGCTAGTTCCCGACCGGTCTCCCAGAATATGTGGTAGTGTAGTGCATGTTAGTATAAGTGTGTGTGTAAGGGGAGAGGATAGGACAAGGAAGAGGAAGGACAGATCGCGCGCGGTCCGTGGCCCGTTTGTTAGGGTACTGCTCCGGCACTCGCCTGGTGTTGATCGGAGAAACCACGGAAAACTACGGATCAGAGCAGCTAGAATTCTCCTCCAGACAGCGACTGAATTCGACCTAGGTGGCCGGCAATGCGTTCATGCGTTTTTTTCTTATCGAGTGTCCTCTCTTTGACGTGAACATTGTTGGCAACCCTACACTCGAGGCCGCGGCCCCCTCGGGTCTGCAGCTCCCAGCACTTGCCGTGCGCGGGGCGCGGAGTTATAACGCTGGCAGTGGCCGCGTCACACTTGCGATCCCAGGCACAGGCTCGGGAATAACCAGTTGTTCCAGCTGCAATACGCGTTGCTCACACCAGATGTTTAGTGAACCGAGTCCCCTAGGTCATCGAAATCCTAACCTAGGCACAGCCAGGCTCTCTGCAAACGATGAGTTGACTCATGTCCCGGATGGTCCTAACTGGTATGAATAGTCAGGCCAGGCTGTATGGCAGTAGCGGTCCTCTCGTTTCTTTCCGTGTTGCTCTATTCGCTGCGTAAAAATGCATCTGATCGAATAATAGTTATTTTTAAATCAGGATATTCACTGCGATTCCGAACTGCGAATTTACCAGGCAACGATGAAGTGCATAAATCCACTAGCTAACTATAGGAAAAAAATCTCTAACATGTGGAGTAGCCAGAATTCATGTTTTGTGGGTCCTTGATAATGAAAAAATCGAATAACGGCAAAACGTCTGTCTGTTTGCCTGTCTGTTCATCCATCTGTCCAACTGTTAACAACGCCAACTGCTAAACCGTTCAGCAGATTTTCTTCAAAATTAATACTCCCCAATCGATCTGGCTGATGTCGCGAACCCTTCCATTTGAAACCAATATTTTAATTTTAGGGAATACTTTACATGGAATCCCTGGGACATTTTCAAAATTATCAAAAGAGTCATCAAATTAGTATTAAATTTTTAAGGGGACACGTGACTGAATGTTGCAACTTTTAAACTAGCAGTTCAATTATCATGAAATTTCCACCACACAACTATCCTTTTACTAGGATAGTTGTGTGATGAAAATATTTTTAAATTTCGTCGATTAGTTTTTGAGATTTTAATAATTATTGTATTCTTTGACATTTGTTATAAAATACTCATGCAAAATAATGTTTACTTCTTGAAGGTATTTTGTTAAAGTAAGGTTTATCACATGCTAGGTTACAAAGGTATGTGCTTTTTATTGTGTATATCTGATTTTCGTTGAAACCACTGATTTTTATGTTCCTAGAAATCCTGCTTTAGAGAAAGATTTGATTTCCAAAGAACCGATGATGTGGGTAACCCATCTTCTACGACAGAAACAGCAATATTGCCTTCTCTTTCATAAGCAGCTTGGCGTATTGCTTTAGTTCTATTCCTACCCCAGTTTCATTTACATTCCAAATGTCATTTGCATTGAAACTGTATTTTTCAAAAACAGCGGCTAAATGGTTGAAAAACATCTCAACATTGTGTTTATTGAAACTTGTGTTTCGATTCAAATTCATAGCTTCGAAAACACGAAGCGAAATTTTAGTATCGCTGCATACACTTCGTCATCACGTCATTTGTAGACTTTTTCGTTATCAATTTTTCTGTCACATGAAATTTGTTCTCCACGGCAAGATCATATGCTACGCTTCATAATTCCGAAGGTCTTACACCATAAAATATATTTGCCGATTGAACATAATATTCACGCCCTTCAAATTCTTGTTGAGGACTGAATACCATACGCGATTTTTTTATAACCATTTAAGGAACCCGTTCTGCATGAGGCATAAACTTTTTCTTCTTTATATATCTGTACAGAGACATTCGATTTACACTAATCATTTCATCAGTTATGCTTCAACTACGTCTTCCAAATTCGACTTCCAAGAAGGCTCTTTTGTAGACTTCTAACAAAGCTTTCCCTCTTTCTGTTGGACTCTTGAAATTCCTCACTACATTTCCTGAAATTAAAATTTTTACAGTCAAACAGTGTAGAAGCAAGTAGTGACACCATCACAACGTGCTCCTTAGAACCTCTTACAACTAGCCCAGAGAGACACTAATATGAATTTCCGTTTTCATTTAAGGTAATTTTGCCATTCATATAAACCAAAAACATCAAATTATAGCTTAAAAAGTAAATTTTTCAATGATACAGAGTAGTTGAACATACCTTATAATTGTTGTTGCTAAGGTTGACTGCAACAATCCGATACATTTTTACTTCACTACTTGTAAAACACCAAACTTTGGCAAATTAAGCAACGGTTCCAGCAGCAACTCAAACAGTACACTGAGGCTAAGGTTTTGTATGTAACGTGCATGTAAACTACTTCGAGCTGTGCTCTATTGGATCGGTCAGTAAACACGATGTCACAACTGAGCCCGGTCTCCCAACTTTTCGCGTAATTTTGCCTGAAATGTAGGCAATTTTTAATTTTATTTAAACAGTTATTTCTCAAAAGCAGCACCAAATTTTTCGATTAAATTTTCATCTCGAATAGCATAAAACACACTTACGAGAAAGGTAAAGGTCTCATGTCGGTCCATCCCTAATTTTTCGAAAATTGCAAAAATTCAAAATTTTTGCGGTGTCTTCCTACAACTACAATCACAAAGATAATTTTCACTTTCTCGAATACATACGTATATTCATGAGTAATATACGTAGTACAGAGAAAGTTATGTAATGCTGCAGAAAATAGATTTCGATATTTCTACGGAAATAGACGTTTTGGGATCCCCTGATACCGAAAAAGTGTTGTCTTTTTTTTTTCAAAACATCCGTCACAGTACATTTATTTGAAATTTTATCAACTTTTCGGTTTTATAAGAATAGAACCGAAATATTACTTTAATAATATTAAAAAAGCGCAAAACCTCGTCCTAAATGGCAATTTTCGTTGAAAAATTTAGAGCTGTTTTTAAGAAAATGGCGATTAAACATTACTGTAAATGAGAATTTTGAAGCTCTTTTTCACAGCAATTTTGTGTGTTTTCGGAAAACTTCATTCGAAGCCATTTGAAGCTATTTTACTTACAAATTCAATATTGTATATACATTGATGGAAACGTGTACATTAATGGTGTGGGAGATACTTGTTGCCGACGTTTCGACCATCTTGTCGTGGTCTTCCTCAAGGCTGTTGTGTTTCCTCAGGACAGGAAGACCACGAAAAGATGGTCGAAACGTCGACAACACAGCCTTCGACGCGGCGTCACCTGGACAGCCAAGATCATTCACATGACTCTGGCCGCGGAAGCCTACGACTTCATTTTCAACTGTTAGTTTTTATCACAATTTCAAAATCTTAAGTCGGCTCTGTCAAGTCACCCTAAGAGCCCATGTTAAAACAACAAACTTTACGGGCTCATTACTTGAAAACAAGTCGATGAAATCGATTCAAACTCAACCAGAACAGAAAAGAACCTCCCATCATTCGATAAATACAATAATAAAGACGATACGAGATACGTGTTAAAACATAACTTATATCTCGCTCTAACCATCTTAAATCCATAATTCATTTTCACTGCAACCACGTAGGTGCTGGAGGCTAGATGAAAGAATATCTTTTGTATTACTATGCGAATAGCACATTACACTTTACAAAACCATTGTGAAATCCGATTCGATTTTTATACATATTTCTTCTACTAAAAATGCACGATCTTGTGTCCATTTTGAAAAATATAAATTCTGTGGCTCTCAGCAGCCCAAAGGTGCGTTTTAGCGTCTCTTGATTCATATCTTAGGAAACATTACACTATTAAAAGAATGATTCAAGTCTCGCTTGTATCTAAACGTACATGGGAACCATGTTCAATAAGGGAACTTCCATTCGCGACTGAAGTTATTTTACCAAGCGCAGTATCCGCCTCTCTGCGCTTGCACAAGGTTGAGAACACGAAGTCCCATCTGCACCTTCCGCAGCTCCTTTGTGGCTGCGGCGCAGCCTCCGTTCCTCCAGGAGAGACGCGCGCGCCACAAACAGGACGCGAGGCGCTGTTATTCTCATTAGCGGCGGCAGAGCTCCGAAGAGGCAGCCACAACATGTGCCGCGGCCCGCAGGCATTTGGATCCACCTCATCCCCGCCCGGCCACGCCCTCCACGTCACCTGCGCTCTCACCTGACTCCACCGTCTCCTTCGCCACCGCCGTCCCCACTGCCGCAATCACCCCTCAACCGCCATCACCTCCTTCACCACTATCACCGTCATCACCTCCTTCATTGCCATCACCTTCTCTATCCCTAGGACTTCCATCACCCCTTCACCTTCACCGACTCTCAGCTCATCTTTCTTCATTCGCCGCCTTCGCCTCTTTCGCTCTCATCACCTCCTTCACTGCCATCACCTTCTCTATCCCTAGGACTTCCATCACCTCCTTCACCGCCTTCACCTTCACCGACATCTCAGCTCATCTTTCTTCATTCGCCGCATCACCTCCTTCACTGCCATCAGCTTCTCTATCCCTCACACTTCCATCCCTCGCTCTTCGCCTCTCATCACCTCCTTCACTGCCTCCCTTCTCTTTCCCTAGGACTCCACCTTCGCCTCTTTCGCTCTCATCACCTCCTTTACGGCCATCACTTCCTACACTACCATCACTTTCACCATCACCTTTTCACCCACCGCCTTCACCTCTTTTGTCGCCGCCACCTCTCTCACCAGCATCACCCCTTCCCGCCAACCTCCTTCAGGCCAGCACCTCCTTCATGCCAGCACCTCCTTCAGTGCCAGCACCTCCTTCACTGCCAGCACCTCCTTCAGTGCCAGTACCTCCTTTAGTGCCAGCACCTCCTTCAGTGCCAGCACCTCCTTCAGTGCCAGCACCTCCTTCAGTGCCAGCACCTCCTTCAGTGCCAGCACCTCCTTCAGTGCCAGCACCTCCTTCAGTGCCAGCACCTCCTTCAGTGCCAGCACCTCCTTCAGTGCCAGCACCTCCTTCAGTGCCAGCACCTCCTTCAGTGCCATCACCTCCATTCAATCCAGACCTCTTTCAGTGCCATCACCTCCTTCACCGCCAACACGTCCATCACTTCCATTCCCCCTCCCTCTTCCGTCACCGCAATAACTTCCTTCACCTTTCTAACCTCCACCGCCAACAAACACGTGTTTGGGGAAAAGGGCTTTTGATGGGGATCCCACGGAACTGATCCATGATCATTCGATTGCTCTTGGCATGGAAACTAGATTAGCTCTACTTTACTCAATCTCTCTACAATATTCTGGAAGTATTTTTTTCAAGAAGTCATGTTTCAAGGATTTCAATCCATCTTAAGCAACTAAATGAAACAGAAAGTCAATGTTGGACAACAATTTTCGACTCAAGCAAAGGTATCGGGGGTTCTTAATATACGAGGAGGGCCTGGTCTCCGTTGAATTTGAATACGTTCTGCTTATTCGCACCGTTCCCTGACGTGGAGTTACATGAATTTTCTTCTTTTTCGGATTCTTCATAATCTTCTTGCGAGATGTCATTAGCATCATTCATTATCAGTCCCTTGATATCTTGTCGTTCGGCAACTAGTTTCAAATTCAATTCGTCTTCCTGACGAATATGTTTGTCATAACATATATCTTCCAATTAAGGTGAGTTTCTTATAGTTCTGTCATACTAATTCAAAAATTTTACATTCCTAGTTATTTCAATTTTAGAAAATTTAGGTACCCAGATACGATAATACTTGATTGATCAGAATATTCAACTAAGATAACTTTCCTGAATCGAACTTCAAATTTCCCTTTATTTGGATTACGGTTTAAGCAAAACACCTCGCATCCAAATTCTTTCAAATAACCAACATATGAAATGCGACCGTGCCAGACCTCAAAAGTAGTTTTCCCTTCAAGTTTATTTGAAGGACAACGATTCCTTAGGATATTATTAGTAATATCAATTATATGCGGAATTAATTATATTAAAAATATTAAGATAAAAATAAATTTATTTAAACTGCAATTGGGTGTAACCCGGTACAGGTAATTACATAAATAAGATAATATTAATGTATATATAAATATAATGTATATAATATATTAATATATAAATTAATATAAATAAAGAACCATTTTCAAATGGCTTGTCCAGCATGTGGCCAGATTATACAAATATTTATGATGAAAATGAATGTTTATAAATATATTATTACAAAAAAAAAAGGTTCCAAAAAAAAAAATAAAACAATAAGCAACGAACAATCGAACGGAATTTTGGAAAGTAGGTAACCCGTAATGAATACCTCGGGAAGCACAGGATTCTTCTTTCTAATCCTTTAATCGGATAATGAGTTTTACCTTAGTAATAACTGAGTTGGAAGATATCCCACATGTAATGGTTCCATTTCAGCAAAAAGTGTTAATCGGAAACAATGATCTTCTATTTACCTGCGAATAAGAGTTAACATATTTTTAAATCTTATGAAATTTCCCTCCGTTCATCGAAGTATACATACTACAGGACAGTTATGTATGAAGGGTTGCATACCCGGCAGGCGATTTTTGAGAGCCAGAATGAAACGAATAAATATTCATATAACCCTTCATTGACTGAAGAGTTTACCATATAGAGGGATCAGGCGTATTTTATTTGAGAACGGGTATTTTACTACGTATTTATTCTACGTTACATCGTGGATTATTCTACTAATGCACCATGTGTAATTCCAATGTTGAGGTGGCTCAGGGCATCAACAGATGTCACTGCTGTGACTCTGGCCTCGAGATCATAGAGTTCCCATGGTCGCAGGAGTTTTTAAAATAGCTAGATTGAATTCAGTCACTTTGGAGAAGAATTCTGGAGGTCAGCTTTTCTGATCGGTAGTTTTCCGTGACTTCTCCAATCAACACCAGGCGAAAGCCAGAGCGGAAACGAGCTAAGGACCACGCGCGAAATTTCCTTTCTTACCCTTGGCCCCACTTACACACACACATGCTACCACTCATGTCGGGAGTCTAGGGCTCGACTCGGTTGGAGCGGTGCCCTATATGTGGTGATACCTGGAGGTGGGAAACGCCTTAAGTCAATATGTATGTCAGCGCTTGATCTTATGCTCCAAGAACACATCCCGGAGTATAACGTACACTATATTTATGGAAGAAATGACCATAGCAGTTGACGCGCCCAGAAAAACGAAATAATCAATCACAACGGAGACATTCTTTCGTTCTCTGATCCAAATTCTCACAATAACTTTTTTTTTCTCTTTAGTGTGTAGAACTATTCTAATTCTCTGAAATATTTTGAATCTCTGAGAAGGATCATTGTGATCTCTGAAGTGTATTCTATAACTATATAAATAAAACAAGAATGATCACGTATCGCCTTCCTAAGGAAAACCTGACCAGGAAAAGTTGGTCTTGATCCTTGGCCATTTTTTCCAGTTTATGTTTTAATTGTATACGGACCAAAACTTTTTGCCGAAATTTAACTTTATAAGCATGTTTCTAACAGTCGACATGTATTCAAGAACTCAAATCTCAAAAAAAGTTCATTCGAAAGGCGCAGTTTTTGAATTATTTCAATAACACTGTTTCTACGATTAATCCCTCTGTAAAACTGGGTCTTCACTTCTTTATTCAAAGTATAAACATTATTTGAAATATTAATGAAATTTAAAAACGAGTGGATATTTAAAAAAAAATTTTAGATAGTTTGGTGAAGTTTATAAAAGTGATTTTAATTTTTGGGTGTTACTGGTTTAAAATTACCTTCCCACCGGTTAGGTTCATTTGACTACCATGTGTGTGGTTATTTTATTCATGTTAGAGATGCCTTGCTTAATTGTATTTTGTGTATTTTACTGCGGAAGTGATGTCGGTCAAAGCTCCCAATTACATTATATTCTTGAACCGATAAGAGAACAACGACAACAAGGGGTTATCTTCTAGGAACATGTATTTTTTCAATGGGGATTTCTTTCAAATGGTGTCAATTTTCGTACATTGATCTCTTTATCCCTGGGTTGAGAGTAGGAGACAAGTATAAATAGTCACATAAAGACGTAGTAGGAGTCATTTCTTCGAATATTCTGACAAATGGCAGTCTCGTAAGTACTAGAATATTCAAAAATATTAACAACTAATTTCTGTTATAATTTGTTTATGAGAAATGAAATCAGGATTTGTAATATATTGCATTTATTATTATTATTTTTTATTTTATTACGCATTTGAATCGGTACATTTTAAATTTATTAACGCTCTACGTGCTAGTATTTTTTTTTATGTAGTGTACTAGTATTTACGTACTAGTATTTATTTTATGTGTGAGTGACAGTGCTCCTGATACAACAAAAGCAAGTGCAAGAAAATCTTCAAACGCCTTTTTCCAAAACTGCTTTTTCCATGTTATGACTAGAGAACGGAAAAATGTGTAGTATGAAACGTCAAAATAGGTAGTGAAAGAGTAATAATATGTAATAAATATGTAATATCGATATTATATGTTATATTAAAATTCACATATTATAAACCACATTTACTTAATAAGGAATTACTGTTATAAAAAACTTCTTAACAAATTTTAAAAATAATAGAAACGTCTTAAAAAATTATTTAAGTAACACAAGTTGATGCACAATTTCTACCATTAACTTTCCCGTTTGTACTAAAAGCTTGATCAATTGGTATCCAGAACCGTGGTTTTCAACCCAGACTAGACGCAATAGAAGACATCGTACAAACTGGTGATATTTACGACTAGCAAACAATCACTGCAGCGTGAATGTTTTTCCGAAATTACGGACAAAGGTCACAAACAGCGGCCTCAGTGTTACTTTTCACACCTAAAGGTGTGTTCTCCCTCCACTAAGGTAACTGTAGCAGGCGCGCCGGACTGCCACGCGTCTCACACAGGGTACCTCAAGTAGGTTGGGAAAATGCTCATTGTTTTGAAAATATTTCTGCTCATAAAAAAATGGAATAAAATTGATATAATAAAACAAATTGTGAAAATAGCAAAACATGTAATGTCGGTTCCGTGGCCGAGATCGCTGAGGCACTAGTGTCGCAGTGATCTCGGACCGAAGGGTCGCGGGTTCGAGTGTCACCTCGGACATGGTTGTATTTGTGTTCGTCCTTTCATCCCTTATCACCATTTCGTTTCACCTTTATAGTTACCATGACGTTAATGCCAGTAGTGGTCTTAATGACCTAGATGTTAATGCGACCTTCAATCACAAAAAAATACAATATACTTCAAAATATGTATTGAAAAAATTAGATATTTTTTTAGGAAGGCGACGATTCGCAAAGATGACGAATTTGAGAACTGTAAGTTCAAAGACAAAAACAAATATGAAATTACATAAAAATCCGTTCTCTAGTTATGAGAGTGTTTGAGAAGTTGTTTGTTGGGCGAGGTGTTGATGTTCGTGAGGGCGCTGATGCAGATCGGCGCACCTCTCGGCTAGTGGGTTTCCCTAAGCGGACTCTCACCAGTGCGGCACCGCCCCAGCCGGGACTAGCTCTAAGCTCCCGACCAGCCTCCCGGAATTTGTGGTAGTGTAGTGCATGTTAGTGTAAGTGAGTGTCTAAGGGGAGAGGATAGGACAAGGAAGAGGAAGGACAGATCGTGCGCGGTCCGTGGCCCGTTTGGTAGGGTACTGCTCCGGCATTCGCCTGGTGTTGATCGGAGAAACCACGGAAAACTACCGATCAGAGGAGCCGTCCGCTAGAATTCTCCTCCAGTGTAGAAGAAGCTGACGTTTGTCCTGCGCAGGTGGCTGGCGCGGGTGGCGCTGCTGGCGTGGGCGGTGCGGGCGGCCGCGGCGCAGGAGTGCCGCGCGCTGGACGTGCGCCAACTCGCGCCACAACGCGTCGGGCCACTGGGAGGTGGGCTGCGCGTGGAGCGGTCGTCCAGGGCGCCGGGGCGCGGCGCGCAGCAGCTGCTCTTCGAGGCGCGGCCCATGGTCTCGCTCTGCGGCGGCCGGCGCTATGACGCCATCCAAATCACCCTGCAAGGTACTACGGCGGCAGACAAAGCCACCTTTCCCTCATCCCCTATTTAGCCGCAAAACCCGTCAAGATATGTGTAAACGTGCGTGATCTGTCTTCGTTCCATGTCCTATTCTTTCCCCTTACACACACACTTTCACTAACATGCACTACACTACCACATATTCCGGGAGACCGGTCGGGAGCTTAGAGCTTGTCCGGGCTGCGGCGGTGCCCCGCTGGTGGGAGAGTTCTGGTGAGGGGGAAACCCCATAAGCCGACGGTAGGTCGGCGCCGGATCTCGCCATCCAGCTGGGGAAGATCACCGCTATCTGCCGAGAAAAAGCATGCACTACACTAACGGGACTAAAGACAAGAGCAGTTCACGCGCCCGGAAACACGACAAATTCAATCAAAAAATATTTGAAGAGTGAAGAAAAATTACGGCGCGCAGCAGGGGCGGATTTTAATGAAATGTATCATTTTTCCCTTTGCTCTTTAGAACAGTGTCGTTGACTATAGAAATTCATATGATATTATGACAAAAGAAATTGACCCATTTTTATAGGTCGTTATTTTGTATTTTTGTCGATTTCGACTGTCATTTTTTTTTGCCTTTCTGTCATTTTTGAATCATTTTTTGCTGATTATATCGATTTTAATATCATTTTTATTGGTACTTACATCATATAATATTTACGAGGCGCAACAAATGTTCTCAACAGAATTACTCAGCAGCCTCTTCAATTGATTTGCTCAGAAATTGTTTTGGCAACCGTCGGAATGTAATTCTTGTGACGTAAATTGGCGCAATTGCCGATCAGGCCGATTTCGGGATAACTCGAAAGACAGATTTCCTGATAAAAAAAAAACAATCCAAACCAAAAGTTTTCAAGCTGAGTTCACTCGAACGAATGGAAGAAGCCTGGATTACATCAGTAACGTATCCAACAGCTTGAGTTGTTCATGCGAACTGGTTTTGATAAGATTTTTTACGTATTTTTTCTTTGGTTTCAGTTCATTTTTAAAGCATTTTAAGAGCATTTAATTGATCATTTTTGGCGATGTTTTACGTCATCACAATCCTCCACCTACTTGTAACGAAAAGTATTAACATGACAATATTATATAAGTTTAACAATAATATATTATTATTATTATTATTATTATTATTATTATTATTATTAATATTATTATTCCTCTACTTTACGACTAAAGATGTTATAAGCCGAGAGAATATAAAAGTATTCTAGGTTGTAACCAGCTTCTTAAGAAGCAGATCTAGGGACGTCTGTGCCTCTAGAATACTTTGCGCAAGACGTGGGCTGTTCCAAATAAAGCAATGTCTTGTACTATCCAGACTTTTGAATGATTTGAGGAATTTAGCCAAGTTCTTACTCACATTTTGCGGACTTTATTATTATTATTATTATTATTATTATTATTATTATTATTTCACACTTTCTCTGCTTTAGCAGGGAAATCTTTCACCTGTCAAATTGATGTTATAGGAGTAGGCTCGAACTGCGCAGGAAGGAAATTCATCCTGACCTACATGAATGTCACGCATTTAAGAATTTTCTGAGAAAATGACATGTTGTGAAGGAGGGTGGCTTTCTGAGCGTCATCAAAGGTATTTCTGATATCTAAATTCTTCAGATTTCTTTCAAGGTTTCCTTCAATTCAATTGCCAAGTTCTCTTATTTTCTGAATTGTTCTGCTTCTGACTTCCGCAAGTTGCGAGTAAAAGGGGTTGCAACGTCGATTATAGAGGCTCTTTTCTTTTCTTTGTCTATTATGAGGATGTCAGGGCTGTTATGATCAACTGTTTTATCCGTCAGAACAGGCCAATATATATCCGTCATAATAGGCCTCAATTGCTGCTACAAAACCTTCCGTTTAGGGGTGCAAGCAACTATTGCTCACCCACATTAAGGATGCAGATTTGTCAATCATAAGGTCTAACAGAAAGTTCGGACATTTACTATGAAGCACCATTTGTTGCCAATTTTTGTATTTCCACCTTTAGAGTTGGTATTATATTATTCGTGTGTTGGTTGTTTAAATTAAGTCAGTGCTCACTACCATCTGCATAAGGGAATCTTCAGACCAAGTATAGAGTCCCTCATTTTTTTCGTTTATTTTAAGTCGCATCAACAGCAGAGATTATTAGCGACACCATTACTTACATAATTATTACAATGCTTATTGGACTTTTACATCAATTATGATCTTACATATAGGGATACATTTTGGAACCTTTTCACATTATTACACTCGTTAAAGCAAAAAGTAATGGATACACTAGTATTTATAAATATTATTACAAAGGTATATTACAGAGATACGAAATTGAATAGATATACGAAGTACAGATAGTCTTCACAGTCCTTGTGTTCTTCACTTATTTATTTCTACAGCACACTTCTCTTAATTATTTATTTTCACTGTTCACTTCGTTTGCGCTGTCGCACGGTCCTAAGCACTCAGCACCGTCCGAAGCACTGACAACAGTTCACGTCACTGAGCACAACTCACTGCACTGCTGTTCACCGACTGTACCGTTGTTCGCCCACACACTTCACAGCTCAGTTTCCACTTCAGACTGACTAGCGGGCGCCAGCAGCGGCGAATTTATACCTGGCTGGCGCCCGCCTGGACCTTTCCGGAACTTGCGTCACTCTTCCACGCGACTCGCTAATACCCCGGAACCATCCAGTTCGGGGGTCGCCGTCAGATGATACAATTCACGTAGCGGATCCCGGCAGGTGATTTGGGCAGATTCGTAGCGGTAGCGGAATCCGGCAGATTCGTTACAGTATTATACATAAAGAAAATGTTACAAATATTATGAGCTATTTAATAAAATCTATAAGAGTAGTCTAACATTATTTCATAAAGACATTTTCTAATATCAAAATTTCCTTAATTGCCCTGCATCAAGAGTCGTCTGGCTTCAAGAGCTAAGAGGTTGTTGTCTCGCTTACGAGATCTTTATTTCTCTTCTATGTAGTCAAAATTTCTTTTTTAGAATTATCTCTAAGATTGGAACAAAAACCGAGAAAATTGGACCTAAGTGATTTTTATAGAAATGTGACTATATGCCTGTTCTTTCCGTGTAATGTCACTCCCGTGGTTTCCCATTACCTCCATTTCTAAAGAACGACGGGTCTCGTGAGTTTTGACAGTACGCTGGCAATGAGATTCGTCCCAGGTGGAATTTACACGATAGGAGGTTTACACGATAAGTCTTGTAGAGTGAGGTGACGACATGCACGTCGAACGTCTGGGAGTGTGCTTGCTCGCAATTTGGCATCGGTGCATACCGAAGACTATGTTGGACAACCCCTACTTTCTTCTCTTTTCATAAGAAGCTATTTGTGAAACTGTCGCTGAGTTTTGATTCATTAAGTGTGATTAATGGCAATACACTAATGAAAATGTATATAACGGTAAGTTTCACAAAAAGCTGTTCGAATTATAATTTCTCACATTTTGCTCGTACTTCTTAATCTTTAGTATACCTTTATCTTGTACTGTAACAGTTTAAGATAAATATTTCTATCTGAGCATCATATTAAAGTTACAAAGCTAAATGTTTGTTACCATAATAATTTTTGGTATATCATTACAATAGCGAAATAATATAACCGATGCAACTGCAACAACAACTGTGACTGTTCAATTCGAAGTAGTAAAATAATAAATAAATAAATAAATATTCATCCTCCAAGCTTCACAGTGGCGTCTTATGACCAATAGAAATGAGTGTCCTGGTAGACCCATCTCGATCAGGTTTCTCGTCCAGTTTCTCTGATCCATTGAGCCAATGCTGAGATGGCCCCTTGTTTTGCTTCTGGACATAAATGTAACTTCATTGCACGTCTTATAGAATTCAGTGGGAAATATAATTGTTCAACTTACCGTTCTCCATGTTAACACGGTAGTAAGTATTATTCCTTGACGAGGGACATGATGAGGCATAAGAGCTCAAATTTACTTATTTTTCCTTGAAAATAGTTTTCATTACATTAAAGCGAATATTTTGTTAACAATCATTGCAAAATACCTTTTTCTTTCTGTATTCAAATTCCAATAGTATATAGCTTAGGGTAGGGATCACAGAATTTTGAAAATGTGCTCAGAATTCACTTCTCACCATAGCACGTCACACACAGTTTTCACTGTTTTTGACGTAAAATAATAATAAATAAAAAATGAAAAAATAGAGTAACTGTGTGAACCAGGAGTTTCCATTGCTGCCAGGGCCGCCTCCAGCTCCTGGCCCTGCATACGTGACGGTGCCGGACGTCGGCCACTACCGCATCCACCACGGCCCAGCCACATGGGTCGAGGCGAAGAGGGCCTGCGAGGCGGAGAGCGCCCACCTGCTCATCATCAACTCTGAGGCCGAAGACAAGGCCATTCAGGACCTACTCAAAAAAGAAACCCAGCTGTCTCCGATAGTGTTCCTTGGCTTTGACGACAGACAGGTGGAAGGCAACTTTGTCACTATTTTCGGTAAGTTCTCTTAGGTGTAAATGTTATAAACTTCTAGGAGATGTCGGAGGAATCGAAGACGATCATGTTTGTCTAATGAGCGTGTGTTGGGAACTCTCCCACGTGTGATATTTGCCATAGGCAAGCCGTTTGCCGTAGGCAACTCATCTAGATTGGTGATTCGCGGGTTGCCTAAATCTGTTTGCATAAGAACGGGTACCGACGAATACCAGTGGATGACGAGCTACTTAAGTAGCTCAGGGCATCAGTTGATGACACTTCAGTGCCTCTGAATAGGAGGTCCAAGGATGTGTGAAGGATAATTCTAGCGGCAGACTGCTCTGATCGGTAGTTTTCCGTAGTTTATCCAATCAACGCCAGACGAATGCCGAAGCAATACCATAACAAACATGCCGCAGACCTCGCGCGATCTTTCCTTCCTTTTCCTTGTCCTGTTCTCTCCTCTCATACATACATTTACGCTTACAAGCACTACAGTAGCACGCATATTAGGAGCTTAGTGCAAGATCTTGTCCCGGCTACGGCGGTGTTCGTCTGATGCGAGATACCTGGTTGGAGAAAAAGCGAATCGACATACAGTTCGGGGCCGGATCCTACCATCCAGTGCGGGCAACCTCATTCCGCGTTAACTTGCAATACACTTACGGGACTAATGTCCGTAGCAGTTGTCGAGCCCGAAAACATCAATTAATCAATGCGTGGACGTTGAAATGCCACTCAGGGTCAATTGTCACATGCGTAACATCTTTATAAGCGATTTCTTTTCATGCGTTTGTTTAGTAAAAAAAATGCTTGCACCTCTCTTCTGGCCCTCGAAGTTCGTAACATTTATTCTAAGATACATATCGATTGCTCTTATCTGTGTAACGCACTTAGAAGATTAAATCTATTATTGGAAGTTTCAAAGTACTACCAACTTTAATTTGGTTCATCACATTTTAAGGTGCATTTTACACGATAATCCTAGCCATATTTTCATTTATGGAGTGAAACGAACGTTGATGGTGCTACTTCTTCCCCTTCCTCAGGAAACCTATCCGAAGAACCGGTACTCTCATTCCACAACACAAGTCACTCTGACAACATAACCCATGCTCACGACAATATCCGAACCAATATTTCGGCGAGTGTTGCCGCTGTATGGCCACACTTGGTATTTTGTTAAGATGCATATGAGGTATCAAATGGCCAGCATATGATGGTGGCTATCCCAGAATCGATTATCACGCTATTGTGACGTACTGGGATTTTAAAACACAGACGAGTGATTCTAAAATAAAATACTTCATTTATTTACACAATACGTTACCAGTTAAACTTACAAGCATTAAACAAAACTCTCTGGCAACCTTTTTTCCCCTTAGCCGCGAAAACTCCGCGACCGTCCCTAGGCCTAGCCCAGTACCACTGATCCAAAGCAGTAGAGCAACACGTGGTGCGATGCCGTCGTACGCTGAGTCCCTTAACCACCGTTATTCATGGCCTGACGCCAAACCGGTCTTCGCCTGGAAAACCGCGTGCTATCATAGCACCGGAGGTATTACTCAGTATTTCGACTCTCGACTCAGGGCTCGCCCCTCCCCTCGGCACTTTTATGCTGTCGGGCGTCCAGAAGGCTCGACGACCAGCCTTCTCTAGGGGTCATTCAGCGCGTCGCCTCACGGCCTAGGCGCGCAAATCTGGCAATGACAACCGCCCCCAACCGACCGCATCCGGCTCAAGCGTGGGGGTGTAAAGGCTCATTCACAATGCAATCACAAACATAAGCATAACACATAGACATAGACATTAACATAAGCGAAGACTTGGCGTATTCACAATGTCGAAAATAAACATAGGCAAAATAAGAGTTTCTATTGGCTATGAGACATTCTAGTTTACTATTGGTTGGATATGAGAATCGATTTCGAGATATCAAAACAAATACGACAAAACACAACCATGCAGCACAAGAATCGACACGAATAGTTCGCCTATCGACTTCGATACTCGATTTTGAGTTATCGAACTGTGATTGGCTCATTCCTTATGTCTAACATAAACATAAGCACAGAAGCTTGAAGCTTGCAAGTTCTTAAGTTAACGTCTTACGTGTTATGCTTATGCGAACGCATTTTGAATGAGTCCACTTGTAGACGTAGTCCTAACTTTTATGTTAACGCCATGCTTATGCTTATGTTTGCATTGTGAATGGGCCTTAACGGTTTCTCCCGGCCCGACTGGCTAAAAAGGCACGACGCCATACTATCATCAGTATTTAAAATACTGGTGGATTGAGGATTCTCTTGTCATTATTTTTACATCAGACTGTAGAAAATAACTTTATAATAAACACGAATGCACGAATATATATATATATATATATATATATATATATATATATATATATATATATATATGAAACAATACACGAAAATGTACTAAAACATGTCGACGGCTGATTGAGAACCCGAGAGCACACATTGCTTCTGCTCCGGTCTCAACGTCTTCTTGACCCTGGTTTGCACTAATCATTTGTTACATTGTTTCTCGGTTCATTTTTGAGTAGGTAAGGGAAATGTTTGTAATCCTTGTTATAGAAAAAATAAAACATTCCTATTTTACATCGGTATCTATTTCGTAATTTCCACAATATCGTTATTACAATATCGATTTTGACACGTCTTTGACAATATTATGCACAATGTTATGCAGTATAAAGTAAAAACTCAAATACAATCGCACATTTAAACAAAAAGTTTCCTATTATTCCGCATATTTCAATGTATTATTCTTGCCACACAGTCCAGACTTCAAACTTTGTCATAATTGGTAAATTGTGATGTATGATTAATGAATTAAAAACATATTTACGTTGATAGATACATTGTCAGTTGTTACTATTGTCAGTTTTCTTAATTACAGTTTGTATGCCATTATCTTTGTATAACTATTCAGACACTGCAGTTATCAGAAGTGATGAATAATTCTTTCAATTTCAGGTGAACCACTAGCAGCTGTCGGATACCAACGATGGCATCCTGGACAACCAGACGGAAAGCGAACAGAAAACTGCGGATCCGTCTTTTCTCAAACCGGTGATCTCAATGATCAGAATTGTGAATCCAAACTTGGTTTCATTTGTGAACAACGTATAGCTTAATATATCAGGAATAATATTGCGTGAATCATGCAATATGTTATTTAACACCCTTTTAAAAACGATTTCTGTGATGTATCGACAAATATATTGAAGGACAATTTTTTTGCCCATGATCTTACAAAATTAACTTAAATTATCACAAAAAATTAATTTCTCTTTGAAATAAAATTTAAAAAATTGTCCGGGAATATGCAATTATAAACAAATCATCACAATCATGATATGTAATTAATTCAGAAAACCATTATTAATGTGCCCGTGGTCTTCTAAAATTGAATATCTTATGCATTAGAAAGCGATGCATATTGCATTTACATTATTCTTCAATAAAAGAAATTAGCCAAGAAGCTAATAGGCAAATTGTTTTATAATTAATAAATATTGAAGTTTGAAGGTAGTTGTATTGATTAAGAACTATGCAATAAAACACATTGATGTATAGGCTGGAAAAGAATTGGTTTAATATTTTCAGGGGCTCTACGCTCTGAAGTATTGAGTATGTAACCAAATCAATATTAAAAAAAGTAGAGCACAAAAAAAACACAACAAACTTAACATTCTATAAATAAATACAACGTACGTATACTTACATATTATTTCAAAGTATTTTAAATTATTCGTCTATATTTTCGTATGGTATTATTTTTCAAAAAATGGATTCCCTTTTTTAAATTCTAAATTAAATTCATAATTGTTGTTTGTTGTAAACAATGTCTTTAACAAAAATATTATAAAGTAAAACACATCTTGGTTAAAAAAATATATAAAACGCTCTTATGCAGTGGGGCCATAACCAGAGACTATTCTCCTTAATTCATCCCTGAGCGCTCGTGGATAAACTTAGGTAGGCGAAATAATTGCACAATTTAAGTTTGAATTTGCGAAAATATTCCTTGTTTGTTCCACTAAGCAATTACAAAGTGACAAGAATAAGCATGCTTTGATCTTTATTGCCCTTTTCTTCTTTAATAATCAGTAGATTTTTTTTTAAAAAAAATCCCATTATTTTTTGGAAAATTCAAGATCTACGAACATATTACTGGAATATTTGTCAATCTCTTCCTAAGCTCCATTCATTCATACTTCAACTGTGTTTCGACGACGTTATTCTTTCCATTTCACTCATAGTTTCAAATAGTCGCAGTAACTCCCCTTTCCTTCACTCTTGTCTATGTCTCTCACCAATCCCGCTCCTGCGTTTCTCGCAATCGGATGCGCCTTTCGGGGCGCCACGCAGTTGCGGCCGCGGGCGGCACTTGAGTGAATCGGCAACACTTGGCGCTCGAGAAGTCGGCGACAGCGGCAATCGCGATGGAGGGCGTGGCTGCTGTGGCTAGAGGGGAGCGGGACGGGGTTGAGCGGGGGGCCAGGCGGGCCAGGCGGGGCCAGGCGGGGCCAGGCGGGGCCAGGCGGGGCCAGGCGGGGCCAGGCGGGGTGGGGCGGGGTGGGGCGGGGTGGGGCGGGGTGGGGTGGGGCGGGGTGGGGCAGGGTGGGGCGGGGTGGGGTGGGAGCGAAGCACTAATGACGAGGGGAAACTTGGCAATCATGGGGCGATGGGGACCGGAACTCGTGCTGCGACGATGGAGGGGGGGTAGTGGAGTGAGTGAACGGGAGTAGTAGAGGTGGTGAGCGGTGAGTGGGGAGCGGGTGAGGGGCACGCGCAACACGCCCCGATGAGGGGATTTATGCCCAAATCCCCTCTACGCCGTGGAGAGACTGCCAAGTAATGCGGTCGAGACGGAGATCACCCTGAGCCCAGCCACCGTTCGGCCCGCGGGCGGCCGGGTCCCAGGTTTCTTCTCCAATTCAACGCCCCTTTGTCTCAAGGCAGACGCCGCTCGAAGCAGCTCGGGGCAGCGTGCTTGCTTCCCTTCACGCGATCCCGGGTTCATTCCCGGTCGGGGCAGATTATAGTGTGCGTTTCCCTTGGAATTTCCCAGTAAATGTTGCTATGTGACGATGAGGAAGCTCACTTCTCAGGTTCGAGTCGGAGAGGTCGAGTTCTGTCGCTGTCTGGAGGAGAATTCTAGCGGACGGCTGCTTTGATCGGTATTTTGCCATGGTTTCACCGATCAATACCAGGCGAATGCCGGAGTAGTACCCTACCAAACGGGCCGCGATCTTTCCTTTCCATTATTTGCCCTATTCTACCCATTCCTTCCACACTACACTATCACGCATGCCGGGATACCGGTCGGGAGCTTATAGCTTGTCTCGGCTGAAGAGATGCCCGCCCGTGGGGATACCTGGTTCAGGAAAACCGCGCTAGCTGACGGCGCCGGATCTCGGAGGCGGAAGATCTCGGGGGAAGATTACCGCCACCTCCCCAGCAAAAGAAAATGCATTACACGTAGGGGATTAATGACCTTAGTAGATGACGCGCCTGGAATCACTAATCAATCGCGGCAGAGTTTGATATGATAGCGTTATGAGTAAGCTGCGGATTTACATATTTGCATTTTTTGCCCTTAAACACAACGATATGCATAAAGCACACAAATTCATTTCTTGTTGTTTGGGATCGAAATACAAGTTCTTACAGTGCATATCTTTGCATATTAATGATGATTGAGCATATTTTCATTTTAAGAGCATAAATTTGCATATTTGACATTTTTCATTCGTAAAAAGCAAACGTTGAAATAGCTTTCGAGTTTCCATCATTTCTGTGCGAATAGAGCGGTACACTTCGTCATGAACTCGATATCCAGACGTGTCCACCTGTCTGTGAGAAAGACGCAGCGCCACGCCATGGCCTGCTGCATCCCCTGACCCTCTCTGCATGTGTTAAGTCAACTGTTTCGTGGTCGGTGTCACAACCTCATGCGAAGGACACGCCCACGACAGCAGGAGAGTCGAAGATTGGAGAGATAGGTTTAGTTCCCATGGGCTCTGAAATTACGATACCGTTTATTGCCAGTTAGAAGTCTACTTTAACTTGATCCGGTTGTCTGTTTCGGAGTGTTGGTTCAGTTTCTTTTACGACCTCGGTAACTTGTGTAGTGTGTGAATCAATTCAAGATAGCATGCCAAAAGACGAGAGCTCATGTGCTTCCCTTTAGCGAAGTTGGATTGCAGGCGAGAAACAAACTGTAGATGGGAAAAATAGATTTTTCTAACTTTGTTCAAAGCAGGTGAACTGCACCAATAAATTTCAAGTGCATCAACATTTGCAAACTGCATCTCATTAAAAAGTGCACCGAAAAATACAATTCAACCTCTTCTAGATTTGAGCCCAAGAAAACGAAAATGATAGGTTTAGTGAGAAGTTGTGTGATGTCCTTGTTGCATCTAATACACCATGGAGGAACCTGGATAATCCTGTTTTAGGGGTTCTTTTTCTTTTGAAGAAATATACCAAAAGAACAATTCCCGACGAGTCCACTTTCCAAAAAACTACATTATCCACTCTATCAAAAAGTACTCAAATAAATTAGGGATGACATAGAACATTCATTTATACGGTGTTCAATTGATGAAACAACAGATTTCTGTGGAAGGTATGTAGCTAGAAGAAGAAGACGTAGAATTTCCTCATTAAATTACATGCAGAGTATTAGAGAAAATAAACCATGTCACTATTTGCAACGATAGAAATGCATTGCGTTTATTGTGGCCAGCTGAAGAGCACGAATTGAGATTCTTGGTATTTGTAATGGATAGTACCTCGTATATGCTGAAAGCAGCGGTGGCACTTTTAGGTTCTACCCCAAAATACTTCCCATTGCTTTCATTCTTCATGGCCTACATCGTGCTGTCTAAGAGATTCGTCCGCAGCACACTTAGATTAATAGTTTCATCTCTTCAGTTAAAAGACTTTTTGTTAAAGCACCGTCGAGAACAGATTTCCTAAGAGGAAGAAATTCCCCTTCCGCCAACCTTTCTTACCATTTTAAATGGGCAACAAGGGTCAATGCTGTACTTTATTACTCGTCTCGCCATAAAGCTATTAAAAAGGTACATCCTTTATTGAATGCAAATGCAACGTGTACTATTTCAGTAATAATGACGGCAAATGATGAAGGGATCAAAATCAAACATATTAATTCACACTTCGTAACTTGCCTAAAATTATTACCAAGTTCGAAGAACGTGATCTGGAACTAACTTCAGAAGTAAACTTATTGAACTCTCTAGCAACGTCATTCAACAATTTGCCATGATCAGTAGTGCGAGTCTTAGCAGAAAAAATATGAAAATTGAAGAAAGAAATCCCGGTTTAAAAAGGTCAACAAGATTAGTATTTTACAGGTAGAAACGCATGGTGTTGAAAATTACACGGCTAAAGAAATTGGAGCTTCTAAGTATTGTCTCCTAAACTCATGCGAAGTTGAAAAAACTTTTTCTGTGTAAAAGAACATTCTTGTGGAAAACAGAAAATGATTCACCCCAGAAAATGTGAAAAAATATATTATAATATCTTACAATAGAAATTGTTAAGTGTTTATCATTAAACATGTAAATCAAACAAATTTGTATAGATTAGTTGGTTGATTCGTGATTCCGACCGCGTCAAAAGCTCAAATCACTGGTCCAGTAAGTGTAGTGCATGTTTTTCTTCGGAAGATGGCTGTGATCTTCCCGCGGTGGAACGCGAGATCCGGCGCCGACCTAACGTCGGCTAGCAGGGTTTCTCCATGACCAGGACTCTCCCACCAGCGGGGCACCGCCCCAGCCGGGACAAGCCCTAAGCATCCGACTCGTGATCCAGAATATGTTGTAATGTAGTGCATGTTACTGTAAATGTGTGTGTGTGTGTGTGTGTGTGTGTGTGTGTGTAAGGGGAGAGGATAGGACAAGGAAGAGGAAGGACAGATCGCGCGCGGTCCGTGGCCTGTTTGTTAGGGTTCTGCTCCAGCATTCGCCTGGTGTTGATCGAAGAAACCACGGAAAACTACCGATCAGAGCAGCCGGCCGCTAGAATTCTTCTCCAGACAGCGACTGAATTCGACCTAGCTGAAAATCTAGTGTCGAAAATCCTGCGGCCGTCAGGACTCGAACATAGGACCTCCCGGTCAGAGGCGCTGCACCGCCATTAGTTGATGCACTGAGCTACCGCTCCCGGTTTGTATAGACTAAAACTTATACATTTTTCTGTGCATATTTTTCTTTTTAATTGCATGTTTTCCTACTTTTTAAAGCAAATTTGCGTGAATCTTTTCAGGTCTTTTAGTACACATTGATCTGCACCCTAGTTATAGGCTAGGAAAGAGGTCATTTAGTCATCTCTTTTGAAAATGAATTCTTTTCATGAAAATATGCTTTCTTTCTATCGACATATATGCACATAAATTTTTCTAGCACAAGTATAATCCATGATGTACGTTCCTTCTCGTAGCTTCCAAGCAACACATTGCTCAGTGAACCTGCGTGCGCTATGGCGACAATTTTTGGCAGTAGATTCCAAAATATGTGTATAAAAACTATTTTACATTGTTTTAGAAAAAATACAAATTGCTTTCTGCTCAACCATTATGACTTCCAGAATTAAAATGAAAATTTACCGTTTTAAAATCAAAGGAAATCTCTGATGAAACTAGAAAAACACAATTTTTTGCCTCAACCTAATTTATTGTTAAATATCTACAACAATGTGAAATTAAAGATAATTTGAATAATTCAGCATTACAATATCTTAAGTAAATAAAGAATGACTATCTTTTCCATTGATAATATATGACTCAATATGAAAAGTTGCAAACATACTTTATTATTAACACCGACAATTAATCTATTCTTTAATAATTATGTAACACTTATTAACAAGGCTTTTAAAGCTCTATTTTCTTTAAATTATAATTTAATCATAATTTCCAGTCCAGGGATGATCTAAAAGTAATTAACATAACATCATCTCAATTGTTACATTCTCGCACGTTACTTACGTAGGTATACGAAGTATTGTAATGCTGCTGCAAAGGACGATGATTTTTCGACAAAAATCTCGTATTATAGGACCTTGATACCGAAAAAAATAGATAAATATTGTTTCAAGATGCACTTCCTCTACACTTTTTTTTAATTGGTTATTTAAGGTCGCATCAACATCTTAGGTCATTAGCGACCACTATTGCTGTTAACGGTATGGTAACTATGTGGATGAAACGATGATGATAAGGGGTGAAAGGACGAACACAAATACAACCATGCCCGAGGCGGGACTCGAACCCGCGACCCTTTGGTCCGAGATCACTACGACACTACTGTCTCTACACCTTGTACAGTCAGAATACACGTTTTGTGAGTCTTCGACACCGATAAATCGATTTATGGTTAAAAGCCTGTCCGCCTGTGAACAACGCTTCCAGTTAGGATTTTCACCAAAATCAATATCCCTCGCTGGATCTGGCTGATGTCGAGGCCCTTTGAATTCGTACTTTATATTTCGATTTTGGGGGATTTTACATGATGTCCCAACTTTTTCTCAAAAACGGCTCCATTGTGTTTCTCGGATAAAAGCAAAAACTCTTATAAAATGACACATCTGTCATTTCCGCTGAATTATCTGATTTTTCAGAAAGTACAAAAGTACAAAATTTTGTTGGTGTCTTCCTTCTATTACAATTTTGAAATTGCACTGAAATCCACGATTATTTTTTGATCTTTTGCTATTTTGATATATTCTTTTGATTTCTCAAAAACGGTACAAATTAATTTTTTTAAATATCTCACTTCGTTAATATTTATTCTACAGACGTTTCTATACATTATTGCAGTGATAAGTATTTAAAACTCTTCAGAAAAAACGAGCTCAAAATCAGGCATTTTCTGAAACGATCAAACATTTTCTAAAAAAGGTTTCAATTTTTTCAATGAAAATTTTCTGTAGAAATACGTCCTACTCTTCTATAATATTCTTAAAGTCATATTTCAATTCTACTACTAGAAAATGACGAAATGAGAAAAATAAAAAAAAATATTTTAGGCCTCTATAGATAGCAGCTGCCAAGAGGGATGGGCTACTCAGAATAGCTAGACCATACCAAAGCGATTACGAAACTAACTAGTACGAGAAAGTCTGTGTCAATCAGTTTATTTTTTAATACTGTTTATTCAATATTGTTTATTTTTTAAATGCATATTGCAAACTCAAAGTTAAAATCGGAAAAAATCACAAAGTACATAAATAAAGTTGACTATACGTCCTCTATGATTCTACATCAATCATAAAATCCGACAACTGTGCATCGAAACTTTCTGTATAGGATTTTTCATTGTCAATTATGAGAAATGGAAAACACAACGGTGTTTTGTTCTTCAGGCACTTGTGTGTGTGTGACGATAAGGGCTATGGGTTTTCATTGGGTTGTCGCTACCAAATGTAACACGAGTCTCCCTTTTAGCTCTTTATGTTCCGCTTATTGTTGTAAAACCACGATGTTCGTTTTTCGAATGATGGCTTTGTTTTTATTTCCACCGATGTCCTGCAGTTCAATGTTATCGCATTTATGCCCCATTGAACGATGCTGGGTGGGTGTTAAAAGTTGGCCTATCTCCCTGATTTCTCTTTTGCAAAGTTCAATATGCAAAACGATTGAGAATCTGTTTCATTTAAAACATGATCTAACTTTCCTCTGCTATCAATCCCTCATCCGGGAAGAGTAGGGAGAACGAATCCAGAGAAGTTTAGAATATTATTCCAATAATACTTTGTTTTTTAAATATTCTAAAGTCGAAGTTTTATTGTAAAATTGTATTCCAGAATTGAGCAAATTATGGCCTCAGAACTACAAGATACTACCGAACTTTTGAAACGTTTTATTGGAGAGCAATTTCAAAATTTGGAAATGTCTAAATGCATGGTCATTTTGATTAAAGAAAATTTTCTACAAGTCTGTTTTGAAAACATTTCCAACATCGGATCTCACAGCAGAGAAATCGAACATGTTAAAAATAATTTTCCCAGAAAAATTAAGATAGAAGTTTTTGTTGTGTTTTTGAGGCCGCAATTATAGAGATATAGCAATATTAGAGATAGTCTTGTACATAATGAATTCCATGAAGTGCACATATGTTTTTCACCCTGGCAGTTACAAAGTTTCGCTTCCTATGGAATGAACTTTTTAACTGCTTGATGTCTTTTTTCTGAAACCATTTCCTGCGAAGTGCTCAGTTTGAATTGTGGAACTCTAGACTAATATAGTTACGCTTATTGTTGTCTTATTGGAATAGGGTGAGTGGAATGATACAGATTAACTATTTGTTTAATAGCATGAAGAAATTTTACGTGCATTACGCGCAACGACATTTAAGTTACAATATAAACAGCTAATTTTCTTTACCGCACAAAAACAATCATATTTCCAAAAATGTTTAAAAGTTATTATGCGAAGAAATTATAAATTCAGTAATTCACATAATTATGAAATGGCATTATTTTAATCACTATCATACAGCTCCATAAGCTTTAAACCTGAAAATGTTTATAATGTGAGTGTAAGATAGTGATATAGGAATATGCGAATGAAATATGTAATTTTGTCTTACAATTCATGCATGTAAAACTAGCTTAGTTACTGAATGACGAGGGTTGCAGTCTTTGATGGTGGCAAATGTGTGGCAAATTGTAAATCTATCCTTTTTGTGTGTGAGAGAAGTGGCTTTACGGAAATATGGATAGTACACATTGTTAGGAACAACAACTCTGTGACAACGAAAATTGTCATTCAATGTGACTAAAGAATAGAAAAATGTGTTTGTGTGTATATGAATAAACTATTCCATCGAGCTGTAATATTAGTGACAAAACATTGAAGTATTCTGGTTAGTCATATTTCTGTGGAACGACCATATTTACTGTAGGGTGTGGTCCAAACTGTCCAAAATCGATAAAAAGAAGAAATTCTTTTTCGATACATAAGATGTTCCTATGTAAGATGCCGATGTGAAAGATGGTTGTTGCACATTGGCCTGCACAGGATAAAACATATGGAAACTTGTAGCATCAATACCTTTGGGTGTCACATCAAGTTATTGTAACTAATTATGACGTGGAATCCAAAGTATATTCAATGTGACATTATTTCCTTTAGATGCACCGGGAAAGATGCTCAGGGCGTCGATTAATGTCACTGCAATGCCTCTGATTGGGAGGTTCTGGGGATCGAGTCCCGTCGGTGGCAGGATTTTCAACTCTAGCCAGACAGTTAGGAAGTGTTGTCTGTGTCTGGAGGAGAATTCGAGCGGTCGGCTGCTCTGATCGGTAGTTTTCTGTGGTTTCTCCGATCAACACAATGCGAATGCCGAAGCAGTACCCTAACAAACGGACCACGGAGCGCGCGCGATCTTTCCTTCGTCTTCCTTGGCTAACCTCACCTATTACACACACATTAACATGCACTACACTACCACATATTCCGGGAGACCGGTAGGAGGCTTACAGCTTGTGTCGGATGGGACGGTTGCCCGCTGGTGTGAAATTTTTGATTGGGGAAAACCCCACTAGCCGATGGTAGGTCGGCGCCAAATCTCGCCAACCAATGGGCACGATCACTGCCTCTTCGCGAGAAAAAAAAAAACAACTTTACACTTACGGGTCGAATAACCTTAGCAGTTGACGCGCCCGGAATCACTAGCAATCAATCAATCCTTCGGATGTCACAAACATCATCTTGTGTTCGGCATCAAAACTAACTCTAACCCAAGCATTTTGATGACATTCAAATCCTTTCCTCTCAGTGCACAACCCTTGTTACAAAACGCTTTCTTTCATCCAGGAACGTCCATAGTGCAGGCCGAGCGGAATGTTACAAAACGCTTTCTTTCATCAAGGAACATCTATAGCACACGCCGAGCGGCCGAGCGACCGGGAGCCATTAACTGGCAGGGTGTGACCGTTGGCGGTCGAGCGAGAACACGAGCCCATGCGCTCACCCACAGTACAATCCTGAAAACGTTAATCTATCTGATCTTTCTGCTCCAATTAATAATTTGTCGATAGAGTAATTATTCAACTGTGTAAAGGTAAAACTAAGAAGTGTTACGCATGTGGAGAATAAGCTGATGCAATGACACGCCAAATCATCGGTGTGTTTTTCCTAGTGGTGCGAAGCTAACGGAAATCTACAAACTATCATCTGGAAACGCAGCAACGCTTGTATTTATTTTAAGTTAAACAATTTAATTACAGCCATCCATTTAATTCCCAATTCATCAATGGTTATTCAAATAGATTTATCTGAATTCCATAACCCTTTTACCAAAGAGCTACCGGAGATGTAAAAAAGAATTGGTATTTCAAAACCATAACCTTAATTCAGATTCATCAACCCTAAATTATAAAAAGGACGATAAAAATGGTAATATTTATTCTCTTTTTTTACTAAAAATAAGAATCATTTCATGCCCATTAATTTATTAATAGTATCCTTCCTCATTAGTTAGCTTTTTAGAAACTGTCTGTAATGTTCTCTTCTTTCCTCTTTATATTACAGCGTAACATAACTTCTCTCTCATTGTCGAAGAAGATATCTCAATCATACTCTTTCCTGTTTCTCTTTTTCACCTTAAGTCAGTAGATCATTCTTTTACACATATGCCATTTTCATATAGCAGCAAATCATTGCATTCTTATCCAGGACATTACACTCACTTCTCATATTCTCTCAGTTTTATCAGTTCCTTCTTATTTTCCCACCAATCATCGACAACAACAGAATCAGTTCTTCTGCCATCAGTGTGTCACGTCTCGCTGACGTGTCATCGCTGAATTTCATCGAGATGTCTTCAAACTTCTGTACGATGTATGACGAAACACATTTTTAGTATTTCTCTTTCATTGTTATACTCATAAGCTATTTTCTTCATTAAAATTTTCATTTGATTTATAATAAATCATTGCTGTGCAATGTTGTAAACGCTCACGTAAGGGGCGTGTGTACGTATCTGTATCAAAGCGCGAAGGAGCGCGTTCAAGGCTACGAGGTCCAACACGTTTCCATAACGGGACAGGTCGTATTCGCACGGCGCGGCGCTCCCAGACACACCGCCGGGGAAGGAAACGGGGTCTCGGCCGGGAGCCTTCGACAGCCTTAAATTTGGAATGTGCTATCTTAATATTTAAATCTATTATTAGACCATCACTCACATATCCCTGTCCGGTCTGGAATAATACAATTAAAACCAATACTGAAAAGCTCCAAATAGTACAGAACAAATTTTTACGAAAATGTGCAAAGGCTCCTTGGTTCATATCAAATACACATATTCAAAGGGAACTTCAAATAGAACCCCTAATTGAACATATAAGAAAAAACTGTAACAATTTTTTTACTCTTCTTTCATTCTCTCCTTGCAGTACAAAATTCGCAACGGGAAAAACTTTAAACAATCCCAAAAGAATTCACTCTCGATATCCCAAAGACATGTTTAAACCCCCATAGAGTGTATCTAGAATTAAGAATGTATAATGTATGTAAAATTTGTGTATTGTATGTCAAATTGTTTAGTTGTATTAGAAATATAAGTATTAAATCCTGTAAATTAGCTAGTAGTAAGATACAAGGGTGAAAGGTTGTATGCTCAAACGTGAATGCCCAAACGTCATGTATTACAAATACAAATGTACAAACCCCTGAAAGGCTTAACTGCCGAACAGGAAGAAAATAAATTTTCAAAAAAGGAGCCTTTGTGGCGTAGCGCGGGGGCGGACGCGTCATCACCACGGCTCGGTCCGGGAGCGGTGGCTCACAGTTAGGTTCGAGTCCCGACGGCGGCAGGATTTTCGACACTGGCTTGTCAGCTAGGTCGAATTCAATCGCTACCTGGAGGAGAATTCTAGCGGCCGACTGCTCTGATCGGTAGGTTTACGTGTTATCTCCAATCATCACCAGGCAAATGCCGGAACAGTATCCTAACAAACGGGCCACGGACCGCGCGCGATCTTTCCTCCCTCTTCCTAGACCTATCAAACACACCTACACTAATATGCACTACACTACCACACATGTCGCCCAGAAGATTTAGAGGTTGTCCCGGTAGGGGCGGTGCCCCGCTGGTGGGAGATTCCTGGTTGAAGAAAACCCTGATAGCCTCTGTAGGTCGGCGCCGGATCCGGCCATCCAGCGGGGGAAAACAACCGCCACCTCCAGAGCGAAAAAATCACTACACTTACGGGACTAATGACCAAAGTAGTTGACGTGCCCGGAATCACTATCAATCAACCCTCAGGTTTCGGATACACGTCGTGATAAACATTCATTTACAAGTTAGCTATGTCTAGAAAGCACCTAGTATAAAAAGATGACATGTCATCAGAATCCGAGCCCTGGTCATCACAATGCACTGCCTCTGACCGGGAGGTCCCAGAGTTTGACATCCGATGGTGACGGATTTTCGACACTAGTGAGGTCGAGTTCATTTGCTGCCTGGAGGAAAATTCTAGCATCCGGCTGCTTTGATCGTTAGTTTGGGTAAATTCTCCGATCAGGACTAGGCGAATTTTAGAGCAGAACACTAAGTTATGAGCTAAAGACCGTGCACGATCTTTCCTTCCCCTTCCTTGCCTTATACTCATCCATTACTTACACACACTTACATTAACATGCACTACACTACCACAAATGTCGGGAGCTTAGAGCTTGTCCCGGCTGGGACGGTGCCCCGCTGGTAGGAGATACCTGGTTGAGGAAAACCCCGCAATCCGACGTGTTGTTCGGCGTCGGAGGGTGATTGTGTATTCACCCTCCGAGGGGGAATATCACCGTCACCTCCCATTATTATATGCACTACACATACGAGACAAATCACTATAGTCATTTACGCACTCGGAAACAGGAAGTTAATTGATTATTAACACTCCCCCAATGTCTTGTTTAGTCCTGCAATTGGCACGTCCGGAAAACGCCCATGATCTGACTGAGTTGAAAAAAAAGCAGAAAAGGATTACTTTCCGTTTTTTAAAACTTGTTTTAATTATTATCTCATACAATCTCTCTAATCCTTCGCTAAGTAGTAATTGAAGAGCGTAAAATAGGTGAGAAAAGATGCGACGGGAGGAGCTAGAGAGAGGAGCCAACGAAAGGAGCCAATAACACGAGTGTATTAAGTATCTGTTAGAATTTAAACGAAAGAAAATGATTAAAACGATTATTTAATTATTGCATATACGTATGCTGACTGAAATATGTTCTTCGTGGTTTTAATCGGATTATATTCCGATCCAATAATTATTGTCAAAAGCACAAGAAAAATGCTCCAGCGCAAAAATGTATGTAGAATAGTATTCTAACAGTGAAAGAAAACTTTCGACTGAGAATTATTTTTTAAATATAGAGGTAGAAAATAAAATACGTACTATATTTTCAAGAAGAACAACAAAGTAAATGATGGTACAAAGCTAAATTAGACAAAGGTATTTTACTGGCGCCCAAGAGATGGCCAAACGAGAAAATAATGCCCTCAGCGCCTTCCAATATTTCTCTAAAAAAGAAATAAAGTAAAACCCTCTTGATAAAGACCTTCCTTTGCTCCACAGCTTTTCGAATCCTTCATTCTAGCTATAATACGCAAAATCTACTTAAGAAAATCAATCATACCTGCAAAATGTTTACTTGCATTCATCGTTGATGAGTAGACGAATCAGTGGGAGACAATCTTAAACTATCAAATAATACACACGGTGTACGTCATAACAGCACAACAATCGAGATAATGAACCTTGTAATGCAATAGTGTAATGTCTTCTCTAAAGAATACAGTATTGTAATTAACAATCAACTACCATTGCGGAATCACAGGTCGAGATTATCACTCCCTTCTAGCGAAAACGTGAACTGGAAGTGAACTGCTTGTCGTTTCCTTCAGGCCTCGTAACTCTCACGCG
Organism: Teleogryllus oceanicus; assembly: GCA_964035755.1. Lineage (NCBI taxonomy): Eukaryota > Metazoa > Arthropoda > Insecta > Orthoptera > Gryllidae > Teleogryllus > Teleogryllus oceanicus. The sequence continues at coordinate 40,623,674 of CAXIVR010000004.1, read as the reverse complement.
AACTGCGAGAACTTTCGTCGTTCAGATAAGCGTTTTCTCTTAGATCGGACCTTTTAGTGGCGCTTATTTTGAATTTCTTCTACTTAAACATTATATACATGGATAATATTTTATAAAATTATAAAAAATATTAAATTTTATAAAATGAGCGATACACTTTACAATTACCTGCTCGTTTGATGAATAACTGTTCCTGGACGATGCGACATTCAAAAGAGAAATCTCTTCGTGTTTTCTTGTTGCCCACTTTGCATCCTGGCACCACAAGGAATTTCGAGAAGTTGAGTTGCGTTCAGATAAAAAATTGTTGACTGCCTTCCATATCATAAAGTGAAAAAGACACCGGTCTTTCACCAAACTCAATGCGTCACATTTTACAACTAACTGTTCAAAACAAGGCACTTCGCCCCAACGAATGTGCACGTCCAAATGCGGCTTGACCTTAGCTGCACCTTGCCGGCGCTTTGCTGCCGCCCCATGAGTGGCGCTCGGCTGCCCTCGCCCTTGCCCCCCGCCCGGAGGCGCGCTCGCCTGCTCCGCCGGCCTTGGCCCCGATGGGGGCGCCTGCACCGTCGCCAGACCGCAGCTCCCGGCGCGGCGCCGTCCCCTCTCCGACACTCCCACCATCGGCTTCGCGAGTTCGCCCCGGGCTCGTTACCATCACCTCGCCCCCCCGCCCCTGCCTCGTCCCCCGCTCGCCCCTCCCTCGTCCCCTGCCTCGCCCCTCGCCTCCCCCCCCCTCCCCTCACCTCGTTCCCACCGCTTCGTCCCACTGGCTCGTCACCATTGCCCGACCCAATCGTTTCGTCCCCGTCGCCTTGTCCCCATCGCCTCGTCCCCATCGCCTCGTCCTCATCGCCTCGTCCCCATCACCTCGTCCCCATCACCTCGTCCCCATCACCTCGTCCCCATCACCTCGTCCCCATCACCTCGTCCCCATCACCTCGTCCCCATTGTCCCGTCCCCATCACCTTGTCCCCCTTGTCTCGTCTCATCGACCTGTCCCACTAGAACCCGTCTTCGTAGACCCATTTCACCAGGTGTGTGTTCGTACGGCCTGTCTCAGAGGCCCGACCCCGTACGCCCGCTCACATCGGGCCATCCCTATCGACCCGCGTCAAACGGCCGTCGTCATCGCCCCGTCCCCTAAGCTCGTTCCCTTAGGCCTTTCCCCTAGGCCCGCTCACCTGGGCCCCTCCCCCTAAGCTCGTCCCCATCCCCCGTCTCCCCACCATCGCTCGGTCCTCGCCTGGATGTTTGAAGGCTGCAAAATCTTCAATGACCTTGTCAGACATGCAGCATGTAAAAGATCCTTGGCTAATTGCGCGGCGAAATTGAATCCTCCGATAATTACCGTCCTAAACGTATCCCATATTCCCTTGGCCTCAAGACATGCATGAGTAATACCGACTTCGTTGTTGTCGCGTTCTCATGCGGCTAGTATGGAAGTAAAAATGGCAATGCTGGGACATTATAGGAAGCTAGAAAATTTCCAGCAAATTCGCTCATGTCGATGGTAGATCAATCAACCTCCGTGCTCGGGCATTATAAGCAAATAAATAGCTACTGCGAATGTTAACACGTATTTGACCTCATCAACTTAAGATCAAAATATAGATAACCAAAATTAGTTTAATCAGAATAATACAATAGAAGAAGAAATGAAGGACGTAGATCATTTCTCGAAGCTCGAACCGGTAGCGATAGCTCAGTGCATCAACTGATGTCACTGCAGCGCCTCTGACCGGTAGGTCCTAGGTTCGAGTTCTGACGGCGGCAGAATTTTCGACATTAGCTTTTCAGCTAGGTCGAATTCAGTCGCTGTCTGGAGGAGAATTCTAGCGGCCGGCTGCTCTGATCGGTAGTTTTCCGTGGTTTCTCCGATCAACACCTGGCGAATGCCGGAGCAGTACCCTACCAAACGGACCACGGACCGCACGCGATCTGTCCTTCCTCTTCCTTGTTCTATCCTCTCCCCTTACACACATACATTTACACTAACATGCACCACACTACCACATATTCCGGGAGACCGGTCGGGAGCTTAGAGCTTGTCCCGGCTGGGGCGGTGCCCCGCTGGTGGGAGAGTCGTGGTTAGGGGGAAACCCCACTAGCCGACGGTAGGTCGGTGCCGGATCTCGGCATCCAGAGGGGGAAGATCTCCGCCATCTCCCGAGGAAGAAGAACATGCACTACACTAACGGGAGTAATGACCGAAACAGTTGACGCGCCCGGAAACACAAAAAAAACAATCAATCAATAAATCGAAGCTCGAGCTTGAGTCATCACTGCTTCTTTATTCGACCTCTTTTTCGCTTCAAAGTATTGAAGTAGTCGTGTGTGCCCACGTGCCCCACCCACGAGCTCCACCGTGGGTGGCTCGCCCGACACATCGCTCTCTTCAGGTGATTAACCCTATTGTTCGTCTACTCACGATTTAATTTACCAGTGGACATGCAATTTGACTATTTAGTATCCGTGAAATTACGAGACGACCTGGATGGTCGAGGTGGCTAGAACATGCGCCGACTCAGCTCCTCGGTTTGAAAGGTCGCAGATTCGAGTCCTGCCGTGGGCATGGTTGTATGTTCCTTGTCTTTCGTGTATAAAATGTGTGTGTGTGTGTGTTGCTGCAGAAGGTCTTGTAAGTCAGTTGACTACAGCCCGAGGAACCCGCAAGTATGTCGATGTTTAGTGTAAAGGTGAATATGTGTGCCCATGAGGGACATAGTAGGTACCCGGCGCGGAACGGAATCCCCTAAAACTGGAAAAAGTCCAAAGAACAAAAGAAAGTATTCATGAAATTACGAAACATTTTCAAGGCCATGAAAAATACTTAATATTTTATCATTTATTATTAAATTAAAATGGAAGATGTAATTATCGGTATTCAAAATAGTTTGTAATCTCTGAAAGTAAAATCGAATAAAATATTTAATAATACAATAGAACCCCTCACATCCATCTCGTGATATCCAACCGGGAGAGGTGTCTCAGAGCATCCATTGAGGTCACTGCAGTGCCATTGGCCGAGAGGTCCTAGGTTCGAGTCCCGACGGTGGCACAATTTTCGACACCAGCTTGCCAGCTAGGTCGAATTCAGTCGCTGTCGGGAGAATAATTCTAGCAACCGGCTGCTCTGATCGGTAGTTTTGCGGAGTTTCTCCGATGAATATCAGGCGAATGCCGGGGAAGTACACTAACAAACGGGTCACAGATCGTGCGCGATCTTTCCTTCCTCATCCTTATCCTATCCTCACCCCTTATGTACAAACATTTACACTGGCATGTACTACACTACCACATATGCCAAAAGACAGGTCGGGGAGGTTAGAGCTTGTCCCGGCTGGGGTGGTGCTCCACGGATTGGAGATACCTGTTGGGCAAAACACCTCTTGCCAACGGTAGGTTGGCACCGGATCTCGTCATCCAGCGAGGGACGATCACCGCCATCTCCCGAGGAAGAAAACAAACACTACGCATATGGAATTAATGCTCTTATATGTTGATGCGTCAGGAATCACAATCAATCAATCGGAATATCCGACTATCTTTCTTGTTTTCTCCCCTAGAATACGATCCTTACACAATGATGTAGTGCTTCAATATAATATAGTACTATATATTTTTTATATTATTCTATGTATAATGAAGTGTGTATGTGTATCAACACATAAAAAATAAATTTCATACTGCTATATAAATTGTGTGTATGTTCTCATGTATTTAAATTTTATTCTTTTTGTATTGTTCCTTTGATTATCTCTCCTTTTTGTCCCGTTTCCGTGGATGGCGGATATGAGGAGTTTTATTGTATTATAATATAGATTTTACATAGAAGGAATCATATAATAGTACAGAAAATGAATTAGCTACTTCAAAATTATGTGATTATGGTTAATAGTAAATGTTTACATCACAATAGAACTCTCGAGTGTTCAGAACAGTTTACGGGCGATTAAGCAAAAGTTTTAATATCAGTTGTAATCAGTACAGTTCGTCTCCTTGTAGCATTCATTCTAATGATTACTCTCGAACAATTAATTATATAAACTCTTAATTCTTTTTTGTACCAGCGCAGTCCTATTGAACTGCAAAACACCATTCGTGAGTCAACGTCTGCATATGCGACGAATCTGTGCTAAGGGAGCGTTCAGATTAGAGAGAAAAGAAGAAAAGCGGAGGAGCGCCGCAAGGTCGAGTCGAACGCCCCGCAGCGTTTCCTCACCTGATCCTCGTCGCCTGGGCAGCTAATTCAGGATGCAGGGTCGTCGCGACCGCTACAAGCGTAGAGACGTGCTAAACAAGCCAAGAACGCCACTCGTTCCTCACTTTGCGCAACGCAGTCACGTGCATGTTTGCGCATTCTCTTGCGAATCCTCGGAACCGTTTTGCCAACACATGGGTGAAAAGTAACGGCCAGTTCCAAGAGAAGTATCAAAGGGGGAGAGTCAAGATCATGATGTATCAGGATGATGGACAGTTAGCCAGAATGGAATGTCTTTAATTTGCTTGAACATTTTTCTCGTTAGTTAGAAGTCGCAGTTGACCGCCTATTGTTTAACTCTACATTTTAATGTGGAGAACAATTCTTTATACTATATTTTCATTTTTGGAACTCTAATTGTTTTCATAACATTATTTCTTTCAATTCCCTAGTTTTCACCATTTTCCGCCTTACTTCTTTTTTAAGAATATTTCTGGACCCTGAATTTTGTCAGGTAAAATACCAATTAGGCTCATGTACTTTTCCGTACTTTCAAAGAAGATCCTAAAACAATCTTCCATTTTTTCGACAGTCATATATCCTCTCCTAAAACAAACAATGTCATAGAATCTTTTGAAGATACCAGAACCTATTGTTCATCAATATGTCGTTGCTGCGAAATTAGTTTTCCTTAATACACGTGTTACACACTCAAAACGCGCATTGAGCAAAGATACAAAACACTTTGAAAAGTATTTCAATATGGGTGTTGCAAATAATTTGTGTAATAGAAAAGAAGAAATAACACGTTTGTATGATTTATGGTTGGCAGGCATGTAGTACAATTTGAGCACGTAGGTATAAGCTAACAAGCTGAAAATTTTAATCAAAACAAATACAAAATAAAGATGAAGGAGAAAACAGACACGTGTATGTGTATGTGTGTGTGTGTTAATGATGCAGCATCGACAACAAAGCATCAAATGTTGCCAAATATCGATGTTCGTAATTAAAACGCTAATGGTAACAATAAATCGACCAAAAACCTTCGATGTTTTTAAATATCGATGTTTTTAAAGCTCTTTCAGTAATCTCTAACATTAAATGCGTGTGCAGTAAAATTTAATTTTACAGACGTCATATGCATTAATTTACAAATAAAAATTTAGCTGAAAACAAAATTTAGAGAACGTCTCGACGTGTGCGAAAAATGAGGAAAGACGAAGGAAATAACGGAACATCAGGATCATCTCGAGGGAGGGATAGTCTGCTTACGAGGGGCATTCAATAATTACAGAGGCAAATTGGTCTGGAGAAATAAACTTTATTTTTACAAAACAGGACTTTTCTTACTTTCCAATACAATTCCCACCAACATTTATGCACTTGTCCCAACGGGTTACCAGCTTTTTTACACCAGTTGCAAAGAACTCTTTATCTTGGTGTTTCAATTTTTTGACGTCTTCGTTATCCTGGAACTTCTTCCCTCGTAATACCTCCTTCAGTGGACCAAACAAATGGAAATCAGATGGTGCTAAATCGGAGCTGCATAGGACATGAGGCAATATCTCCGAACCCACTTTTTCGATGGTTTCAGAGCTTTGTTGAGCATTGTGAGGACATGCGTTGCCTTGCTGGAGAATCACACCTCTCCTCTGAGATCCACGACGTTTCTCTCTTACGGTTGGCTTCACCTTGTTCAAAACATATCTGTATAGTATTGGCTGTTTATTGTACGCTGTTTATCGAGATAATCACAAAAAACGCACCTACGGCGTCAACATGACTTATCTTGCTGATGCGGTAAGAACGGTGTTCGTCAGTCACTGAGCTTCGACCGCTTTTGAACTGTTCTACTCACTTGTAAAAATTGTCGCGGTTCATACAACTTTCACCATACACTTAAGTCATTCTAGAGAATATATTAGCTACTTTTTCACATTTAGCAAGTAAAAATTGAATCACAAAACGTTGCTCAATCAAACTGGAGTTTTCAGGACGACTCACCAACATTGAACTTAATTTTTGAGGTTATGAACACAATAATGCTGATCACTCAGATGATCAGGGCTCATACCAGTGATGCCAACTTAAAATCCTAAACTTGTCCTACCAACTGTTTTTTCTCCATACCAATTTGTCTCTTTAATTATTGAAAGACCTACGTAGGTATTAGAAACCGCGTTCGTTTGATTCGAACACATACAGAAAGTGGTACCGTCAGTTCTTATTCTTTACTTTAACTTTTACAAAATTGTGGTATTGGGAAGTTTTCATCCACCAACAAAACATCGAAAACGTAAAAGCATCGAGCACAAAACATCAATGTTCAAGAAACATCGGCTTCAATACATCGATGTTTTCATAGAAACATTGATGTTTGGAAAACATCGGCATTAATCTCCACTATGTGAACGTGTACGTGTAGCACTACAACGCAAAGAGTGTGTGAGTGTAATATTGAAACGAAATTGTTGTTTCGAAATGGCTTCTCGTGACAGGGACAAATCCTGAACATTATTTTAAGTATACCAATCTCAATACTAAGAAATTCCGTCCTTAGAAATTGTTCTATTCGACAATTATTTAAATCACTGACTTCTGGATCATTATCACATTCCATTTTCACAAAAACTTGAGAGAAGCGTAACTTACAACGACCAGAGAAGTACTGTTCACCGCATTATGTTGCGGTGTCTACCGACAGTCCAGAAGCACATCCTCCTCTCTCCCCGCCCTTGAAACATGAGGAGCCCCAGGTTATCGCGACTAGCATGCGGTGCCTTCACCTGCGCTTGCAAATTCTCTGGACAGCATTAACAACTATTTGAAACGTCTCACTCTGACGCACTTCATAGCGCTTATGGACAGACTGACTGGTTCTCGGTAAACAAAACAGAGTTGTCGTTTTTTTTGCATCTGCTTTAAAGCTTTCAAAATCTCAATAACCTTTAAGACCCAACTTATGAAATATCTGTTATTACAATTACTATTCTAATTACTAGATATACGTGGTGTATCGGAGAATTCGCCATTGGCTCGTGAGGAAGTCCTAGTGTGCGTACCATCACTAATGCACCCTGGTTCATATCAAATCATCAATTACATAATGAATTCAACCTCGACCTCATCATTCACCACATTACTTACCTATCCCATAAGTTCTTCTCTAATGTTCACCATATTCAAACATTATCCTCGTTCAACCTCTGTAAAAACCCCACTCATCCCACTCGCATCAAAAATAAATATCCATTCCACACATTTTGTAAAATATTTTCAGGCCTAGAATAATACCTACGAGGCGCCATCATGGTTTCCTCAACCACTGTATTAGAGTTAAGTTAGGTTAAGTGTTATAAGTTAAGCCATCACTGTATATATATAGTTTTATAGGAACTGATCTATGTACAAAAACAATCAAATAATAAAACATAATTTTAAAAAAAAAGTTCTAGTGTGCGGCTCGCAACCTCTCGGGGCGTGACTCACAGGAGGCGCCTTGCCGCGCCGCGCCGCCTGCGGCAGATGGCCCCTGGGACCACGCAATGCTCTGGCCTTCGTCGCCCTAATGGCTCTCGCCTTCAGCCTCGCTTCGCTCCCACACTCTGCCGGCGACGACGCACGCGCTTCAATACCCGATATTCCATTCAAGACACACGGAATAACTTTCTTAGAACAATAGCCAACGCCGCATGGTTCGCTTCCAACCTCCAACTCCATAAAGAATTTAACCTCGAAATGGTACCGGAGCACTTTGCTTATCTATCCACTTAATTTTGCTTCAGCTTAATGCAAATCCCCCTTCCCGGTGCCGTTCAGACTCGGCAAAAACCCTACCCATCAGATTAGAATTAAAAACAAATTCTACTATCACTTATTCCTCATCAAATTCGCTGAATTCAAACCTGATTAGAGGCCTCATATGGAAATCTTCTCCTATTGTAATAGTTGTAAGTAAACCATAAGTTAGTTAATAAGAAATAAATACATATGTAAAGTTATTTAATAACTAATCTATATACCAATCATCAAATATCCATGTGTGACGTCGTGTGTGTCGACACAGTAATCACAGACACGAGCTTCAATGATAAATATGTACAGGTTTATACACAATATGTACAGTAAATAATTAAAGTTACTCTTAGCTCTGGTAGACGTTTACTCCCCTGATCGCAGGAGCGATCCTTAAAAATGAAATGTCTGGCTCGTGGCCCGCGCCACTCCTCAGCGAGCCTTATGCACACAGCATTCAGCTCCGGCGACCTAGGTCACCCGTGGAAATACTGTCCACAGCGGCGTCCCAACACATGGGTTGCCGTACGAGCCTCGCTCGGCTCCGCACCGCCCTGGGCGCAAGTTTTGTGCGTTCGCACGAGGGTTCCACTCAGCTCGACAAACCCCGCATTCGGGCATCAGAAACAAATTATAAATCTTCAACATAGTTGCACTAGAGATAAAGATAAAGATGATAAACACATGCTCGCATAAATATAATACTTGAAGAAATCGCCTATAAAATAAGTATTACCGACGCGAGAGACGAGTAAACAAATTACATTTTTGTAACTTTTGAAAAAAAAAAAGAATCCAGAAATATGGCGTTTTTGTTATCATATAGGGTTTGTTTGGCACCGTACAAAAAATTTAAAGAAAAAATTTGAAGCCGTTTTTGAGAAAATTTTGTTTTTGTAATTTTTTTAAATTGCAAATATGGCACGCACTATTGCATGAAAACGACTAATATTTTTTAAAAATTGACATGAACGTTATGAAAGAACTATTTATGGACAACAAATTTCATTTGAAGGACAAGTCTCTATCTTCAATATTGTAGTTTAAAGAAGCTGCCGAAAAAAAATCATACTTTTACAATTTCCGAAAATTTAAAGGTAATCCTGAAAATCAGACCTATGACACCTTTATAAGTATATATTACTCTATTCTTACTAGAAATGTAAAGAAAAAATTTGGAGCCATTTTTGCGAAAAAATATGAATAATGTAATGATATCATCGTTTCGAAATAATTCATAATGCGATATATTGAATGGCCTTTAGTTCTGTATATTCAATTTATATGTAAAGTTATCCTTGCTTGTCTGTAATGATGTGCTGAAAATAATGAGAAATGATTTTTTTAAATGTGAGAACGTTCTGCAAAATTTGTGTAAGCACGAAAAATTATTCCAGAAAGTTGTTGTGCCGTTTAAAACCGCTAATTTATTAACATTAATTTAAATTCGGTATTAAATAAATTTTTCCTTTTCATGAAGCTTAACAAATCACTGATTTTTGGAAAACTCCGTATGTTCAAATTGTTTTTGGCGTCTTCCTACAGCTACAATATTCAATATTGAAGATTTTTCCTGAATCAAATAAGTTCTACAAAGACAGATTTTGAAATAAGGTCAAGTTTTTTCGAACATTGAGTAAAATATAGTTAATTTTTAAACAATTATTTTCTCAAAAACGGTTCAAATGTTTTTTCTTAAAATTTTTCCTTGTATCTATTAAAAAACGGTAAAAAAGTGTTCGTAGTCCCATTTTCGGTAAACTCTCAGTATTTTCAAAAATTGAAAAAAAAAATATTGCCAAGGTTGATAGAGTTTTTTCCCTCAAAGGAATCTGCACTTAAAGACTAGGTTTTTAAATAAGGCATCGAAAAATTTTTTGAAAAAACTGGAAGTTTTTGATTAATTTTTTTAACGTTAATGCAATTTAGAAAAGAAACATTTTCTCAAAAATTGTTCCAATTTTTTGTTTAATTTTTGGGTTTTTTTGTTTGATTTTACGAATAGAGCAAATAACGATTAACATCGGCGCAGGTCTCATTTTCGTTCAACTCTCTTAACGTTTGACAATTGAAAAGTAAGCAATAATGTGAGAAAGTGTGTACTGTTGGTGAAATAAAAGTTGTTTTTTCTCTTTTATCGTTGTAAAACTATGGAATGATACTTGTTAATCTCCTTTCCCGGGAAAAACAGTATTTTAGCACACTGCTTTCACTAACATCTTCAAACCTTGTTTTAAAAACATTATTTGCGTGTTCCGTGACGAGAAGCAATCTCCTCGAATCCTTTTTATCTGCTTTACTTAGCACGAAGCAGCTGGAGATCCGTGAGGAAATCTATTCTTCGTTATCATTACGTGCAGAGAATTAACCAAAATACTTGCAATTCTACTAATATAGCAGTTTCTAGCGGCGAAACTGTTCATTAAGACGTCATAACCTGGTACATGAACACTTGAGGAATACACTGCAATCATCAGCGAATGATTTGGCCGCAGGTTCTTTTCGTATTACTTCGCAAATATGAAGACCGAATCCACAAATCACTGTGCTAGGAGAACAAGAGTGGTTTCGGATCAGAGATCTTCAGAGTAGTTCACATTCTGTCGTATTGCAATGTTTTGGGATATTCATATTACTCATTACTTTACATATTACATATTACTTAGATCGCTAACAGTCAGTGGCGGCTGGTAGTGAAAACCGGTTGTGAGATGTTAGCAGTGGCTTAGCTAAGCTTTTTACCAGCGCACGGAGCAAAACAAAATATACCTCCGCCTCCCAAGCATAATTATAGTTCTTAAAGTATTTTGACAAAGTAATTTTTGAAAATTATTAAAGTTACGCACAAAAATTAAATACAAATCTATTTGAATGATTGCTTTTAGTTTAAATTACAGCCACAAGAAATTGATAACTACACTTGAAATTTTATTTATAAAATACTAATTTATATGGCGTATGGTAAGTTTTTTTTTGAAAATTCGGTGTTAATTTGTTTTGTTAATTACAAGATTATAAAATTTGTTTACACGTTCAAGTCTGTTACTGCCGCTAGCTCACTGTCGTGACTATCAGGCACTTCGTAGACCCTGTTACATATTTTCTAGTGTGAAACAGCTCGATAGATGGGAAATCTATGAAGCCTGCCAAGAGCCCTCTTGAGCAGTGCCACGGGCACCACACGGTGCCTTCTCTCGCAGCCTTCAAGAGCTTAAATGACCAGCATTTTGGCGCATGCTCACAACACGATTTCTCGTGCCCTGCATGACGTCATCAGGTTTTGTCGTTTAAAAAAGCACCCGCCAGACCACAGACCGCTCTGGACAAGAGCACGTATCTGCGCGCTTGAAGCAAAATCTCCGAATGTTTTGGCGCGATTTGAATTGCGTCCCAATGCGTGAACTAAGTATCATGAGTGTCTTATAGCTGCAACCGACGTACAGCTGTCAGCTGCAACCGACGTTTTGCAATCAATCTTATTTACGTTCGTTTACTTTAAATAAATTTTATTATGACTTTCCACTAAAGTTTGATACTGATATATTATATCTTGTTTTATCCAACAGTTTTCTGAAAACGACAAAATGAGGATGAACCCACTGGGCTCCTCAATGGGAAATCAAGTTGAGGTGCTTGGGAGTTATTGCGGTGATTTGTGAAATGGGTGAATGGGTTATGATGTGGAGAAAGCGTAGGAGTTACGGAGGACGGAATTTATCTTTGGGGAAACTGGACGGGATGCGGTTTAGATGAGGATGAGTGGTTTTTCCTAGTGAGAAAGTCGCTTGGACGGGGAGGTTATGAAGCTTGTTGTCGAATCTTTCGGAGAGGCGGGCGATGTGCTGGGCGACTGTAGGGAATTTTAAATCACTGTGAATTTTAGCATTAGATATGAACCATGGGGCATTTAAGGCAGTGCGGAGTACTTTATTTTGTAGGGTTTGGATGTGCTTTATTGTTGAGGGGCGGCACCTCCCCAGATCGGTGCAGCGTACGTGATTGCAGGACGGACTTGCGATTTATATAGATGTATGGTGTTTTTTAGGTTATATATACGAGGACAGAGTTGACGAAGAGAGGAATAGGGTAGATTTAGGCGTGAGCATATATGGGCTTCCCAGGTTAGACGGGAGTCTAAAAGGACTCCAAGGTAAGGGATAGAAGTGCTGTGCTCTACCCATTTGAGGAGAGTAGATGATAGGTATAGGGGTGAAGCAGGCGGAATGCGTTTTAGGGTGAAGGTTTTGGCTATGCATTTAGCAGGGTTTAATTAATTTGCCAGAAGATCAAGTGGAGAATTAGTTGAGAGCTTCTTGCAGGGAAGAACAGGCATCTTGATAAGAATGATAGGATGTGAATAAAACTGTGTCATCTGCATATAGGGTCGTTTCGGTGGAGGGGAGGCTGGGGATATCGTAGGTGAATAGGTTGGGGGGGGGTGAACAGCGTTGGGGATAATGGAATGCCTTGACGGACTCCTGCAAGGATCCTAAATGGTTGGGATAGTGAGTTGTTTTCTTTGACGGCAAAGGATCGGCTGTGGAGGAAGTCTTTGATGATGTTGAATAGGTAGTCGGGAGTTCCAAGGAGGCGTAGTTTATATAACAGGCCCTTGTGCCACACTCTGTCGAAGGCTTGGGAGTAGTCGAGGACAACGACAATGGTGAATAGCTTCTTTTCAATTCCTAGGGCTATGGATTCTACCAGTCGAAGAAGTTGATGGGATAAATAATATCTGAACTACTTCGAAACACACTTATCAAAAATCCATTCATGAGGAAGATAAGAGCAAAGGTCAGAATTATTGCTTAATGAATTTCACAACTTTCGTATGACCGATAATAATTAACATCACTGGATTCAAACGGATACTGTAAACCGAAAACCAAAAAAAAAAAAAAAAAAAAGATTGACTCTTCTAGGTAACCTGCAATCTTCTTAAAAATTCCCTAAGTCTTGAGAAACAAAAAAGCTTAATGGTTTCTGGAGACTTTCACTCCCCGGAACTTCCCAAGACACATTAAATATTGAACAGCAATATAATGCAATATATAGGGCAAATAAAGAATAATACACATCTAAAAAATTAATTGTATAACAAAAATTGTAAAAACAATTTTGTTATCAGCAAATATAGATAGCAGCCGTCCAATGTTTTAAGAATTTTATGAGTATTTATAAATTTATAACAACACATCTCACAAACACACACATCAGTTAGGTATTAAGTAGAAATCGTGCGCTGCATATCCAAAGTTACGTAAACCATAGTGCAGAGGAAATCCTTACATGTTTCAAGGATATGAGAGGCAAGTCGAAAGTGGAACCGGTAATACACCTAATATTTTCCCGAAAGGATGTACCAGTGAAAGTTACAACTGATAATATAGGAAGAAGGAAACCAGTTATCACAAATGACGGGAAAATCCAATTAACACGGTGACGTATGTAAATGGAAATAAATGAGAAGTAGATTGTCAATTGTAACGTCTCTTCAGTGGTAGTGAAAAGTGGTAGTGAAGTGATAATTAGACATGAACAAAAGGAAGGGACCAGCGAGAAGCGAACAGAAAATATAACTAAAAATAGCTACTAACAAGCTATTTAGCTGATTTTGAATACCTTACAATGGTATTATGGTACAATGGTACGGTCGGCAATCGCAACGAGAAATGAGTTGACACCCTAGATACAAAGTGTAGCGCAACAGCCGCCATTTAATCTGTCTCACCGGTGATCCCCTCCAGGCAGAATTCAGTGGTTGAGGTGAAATAATAAGAAATAGAGACATGATAAATATTTTCGAGCATACTAATACTGTTGGATAATAAGCTCAGTTTATCAATTTTCTGATATACTGCAGCTCTGATCTAATAAATAGAACAGGCGTTAAGTGAGAAGATACACAGTTTTGTTTCAATCAGAAAACGTCTACTTACAGCCAATAACTACCACACTCCGTTTCTTAAATAATACATAAACGTGCCACACGAAACCTATTACATGACTTGGTACACTACCAACAAATACTAATATTTATTTTGGATAAATTGGTGTCATCCAACTCACACTACATCACACAGTTCTAACTCTCCTGGCGTCTGGATATAAAATGGCGGAATCGGCGGCGCAAAGGAACGCGCTACTCTCTGTGCTTAAGAGTCCCCAACAGTTCAACTGTTATTTCTTAGCAATTACTAGTTCGAAACTATACTCGCACGGAGAAACAGTTCTTGCATATACACAGTTACTAGCTATTATCGGTTATTGTTTTGCAATATATTCTGTAGGAAATGGACTTTAAGTACTCGCCGCATTTACCGTGTGCACGATAACAGTTTCACAGCAGCCAATCACGGCTTGACTCGCTAATGTTAAGCGTTGCCGCCAAGTGCTGTTAATGATTCATTCAGTGGCAAAGGAAGAGTATGCGAGTTCCTGTGAATGTCATAGAGCGCTTCAGAGAAGCGGTTAAGCTGTATTTTATTAATTATGGAAACACAATTCTTCCATAACAGATCAAATAGCTTCTCTAGAAGATTTTTAGATGTTCAGGAGGAAGTTTTTCAACCTCCCGATGATGTGATGTCCCGGATTGATCCTGTTTTTCTTTCTTTCCATATTTAGAGAAGTAGTTCTCCGCAAGATCCGCAAGCAAGGCTCCGTAAGCGGCACAACCTAGTAGAGCTAATATGAAACTTCAAGAGATATCATTCAAGCTAAATCATACTAGCTAAATCAAGATAAATCATACTAAATACCAAGCAAACATAATCACAATACGCCGACAGAAAAATCTCCCCGAACTTAACATCAAGGGGAATCTAATCCAGTGGACCTCTTCACCTAGAAGTATTATTTGACAAAAGACTAACGTGGAAACCCCACATCCACGCAACTGCTAATAAAGCCTTGGTCAAAACATCAAAAATGTTCCCCTAACTCTCGATCTACCATTAGTATAGAAAGCCGAATATTACTGTACAAATCAATTATTCAACCCACTCCAACCTAAGCATGTCCAGTATGGGGTAGCGTAGCACCCAGTAACCTCCAAAAGAACGTTACATTTCAAAATAGGTTCCTAAGAAAGACGTTCACGGCATCATGGTTTATTTCAAATTCCCAAATTCATCGCGAGCTAAATATATTGCCACTAGACGAACACATAAGTAAAATAGCCGACCATTTCTACCAAAATTTTTACTCTTCACCCTGTTCCATAATATTTAATCTGGGCAGTTGTGCTTCAAGGCCCCGTATTAAATCAAGGTTCCCTAACGATGGACTGAGACCTCCGTAACTTGTTTTTTACACCCTACCTTACGCTACCTTAACTTTCAACGTTACACCTCAGACCAACCCTTGAAGCTTGAACAAACCTTCGAAACTTGGACAATGTTCACGAGTAGGAATGAATACTCTTTGCTATGGATGGCTATATCCAAAATGTTACAATATAAAATGTACTATTTTCAAACTCCTCGAGGGACAGAAATGTCGAACGAGAAGAAATATATTAAAAAAAAGAGCTGTCAGGGTTGCCAGAATGCCACAAAAACCGTTGCTCGCTAACAACTTCTAACAGTCAGCCGCAGCCATTTTAGGGCGCTGATCATTGCTATGTAATTTTGAACTGTCAATATGCTTTAGGTGTTATTCTGAAACTGTTATTGAAGAATGTCGTATCTCTCTTACAAATATTGAAACTGAAAATAAAACAGCTAGCGTCGTCAACCGAACTCTTTAAACCAATCCGTGAATTCTTGGAGATTAAGCAGCTCGAGACACCGAGGATGTCTGGATTGGTGACGTTTGAGAATCACGGATACTAACAGTGCGACCCCCTGACTAATAGGAATAAAAAGCAATAACGTTGCAAAAGATGATTGATTGACAGTGATTCCGAACGCGTCAACAGCTAGGGTCTTCAGTCCCGTAAGTGTAGTACTTGTCATTCCTCAGGTTGTATCAGTTATCTTCCTCAACTGAATGGTGAGATTCGGCGCCGAATTACTTGTCGGCGAGCGGGGTTTTCCTCAACCAGATATATCCCACCAGCGGGGCACCGCCCCAGTCCCGACGAGTTCGAAGCTCCCGACCGGTCTCCCGGCATGTGTGGTAGTGAAGTACATGTAAGATTACGTGTAAGTAAGGAGTGAAGAAAAACAAGGAAGAGGAAGGAAAGATCGCGCGCGGTCCGTGACCGGTTTTTAGGATGCTGCTACGACACTTGCCCGGTGTTGTTCGGAGAAACCATGGAAAACTACCGATGAGTGGGGCCGGTCGTTACAATTATCTTCGAGACACCGACTGAACTGTACCTATCAAGACAACGTCGAGACTCGAACCTACATCTTCCCGGTCAGAAGCACAGCAGAAACATCAGTTGATGCACTGAGCCACCTCTCCCGTGCGTTGCAAAAGAAACGACTGTGTTCAACGAGAATGACTGTGACATATTTGCTGTTCCAGGAGAATTACATATGACAGACTAACAACATGAAAGGCGAATTACTCCACTCTCGATGTCTAATAAGGCTTGGGAACAATTAAATAATAACAAAAAAGCAACAATAACAAAACCTCCATGCATTCGGTGTGGCGAAGCATCGGCTCGGCCCACTGTGTGGCTGGATAGGACGCGGCGCGGGCGTCCCACGAGGCGAGCGACTGCTCCAAGGAGCCCGCGCAGCTGCCACCGTGGCGCCGCGCCACGCCGCTTTATCGCGCGCTTCCGGATCCACTGCGCTGCCTCCTTTCGCTTCCCTCCTTCGGCGCCCCGCCCCCGCCCTCGGCCAGGGCGGAAGGGGCGGACTGCGCGCCGTCCGCTTCCGCCCAGCGCCTCCGATTATGGCCCCGCCGCCGACGCCGGCTCCACCCGAAAGTCGCTCTTCTGGCCCCCGCAGCCGCCTTTGCCCCCCGTCATTACCATCCTCAACGAAATTCACGGATATCCACCACCGGATTAATGCCTAAAGGGCGTAAAAAATGGAGGTCTTTTATAATTTTTAATATCTTGTACGTAATAATTTTAAATCAATTAGAAAATAAATGGATGAACTTTAGACTTAAAATGTATTGTTACAATACATAAAATTTATTTTTGCGTACATATGTCATTTAAGATAATTTTATATTCGTACACATTTGTGTTTGACTTGCTTATGTATTACTTGACCGTGGAGGATATCCGATTTTATATTCTTGTTTTTATGCAGGGCATACATCATCAATATTTTATATTTCCCTCAATGAAGCAGGTTGTGAGAACAATGCTGTGGCGGCGACAGAATTACAGTGTAAACCATAATAGGAATCCTGATCGCTTGTGTATGTTTACTTCTATTGTTTTGTACGTTCAATTAAAATAGTTTTAAACTGTTTGTTCTGTTATGAATTGTTGTGTAGCTTTCGTGGTTTTAGATTTCGGTTATTCATTTCACAAAAACATGGAAATTTATTAAACAATTTAAAACAATTTTAGTATTGTATAACTTTACCTAATATAAAATCTAATAATTAAATCTTTGTCATGATCGTTCCAACCTTATAATGTCTTCGCGCGCTTTTAAACCATCTTTATCATCTCCGACGCCGCCGTCCTCAGGTCCAGACACCATCTTCTCTCTTCTTTTCTCAGAAGCACACTTCAATCACCGTTCATCAGATCAATAAACTATTTGCTGCTAACATTCCAGTCCAATCACTGACAACTTCGCCCAAGCCCTCAATGTCCCTCCAACTCGTTCACATGAAATATTTTAAGCTCCCCTGTCACACTTAGTGTTCAAATTTTGATGTTCTCTCAATATCCAATCCCTAGTAGATGCTTACAAGTCCCCAAAGAAAAAAAAACTCCTTTCATTAATTGGAGCACGATCCGTTCATGAGCACGGCATCAGTCAGAATGAATGTCTCTCGTATTCTTTCAGCCCTGCAAAGCTCGGTCCATCTTTTCGATTGTTTATTTGCAGATAACACTTCGTACCTAGCCAATCCCAAAACGATCTAGCCGTCCTCACGACTGTCACTGCTTTTTCGGCCAATCCCTGAATTCTATACAGAATTAACTAGCCGTCTCCGCGATTGTCACTGCATGAATATGTTGACCTTGACGACGGTTCGCTTACCATTGCTATGCTAGCATATTCACATAATTTATCCCCTTTAATTGACGCCATTTATAATAAAAATTGTACAATATTCAGTGACATATTGGTATGTCACAATATATATAAAAGACCTGCAGAACATCACATCCTCAGGAGTACACGGAAAAAGAATGAGGGAATTGAACTTAAAATCACTTTAAACCATTATAACTAAAAACAGACAGCAGTTACTTTAATAATTTGACTGTTTTATCAAGTGTCCAGTATCAGGAACCATGTCAAGTGTCTTTTTACTACTTTCGAGTAAATATACAATCGGTTTCGGATGAGAAAGATGCATTAATTGAATTAAATTATTTGATTTTTAGAGGGAAAACACATTACACAATAGACCCAGCTAGATTTATAAAATCAACGAATTTTGCGGTAGGTAGGTCTAAATTCAACAACCGTTCTTCGCGAACCTTCTCACACAACACTGTTCTAAAATCGTGAAAATATTTACAATAACTAAATATAAATTTAATATGTGATAGATTTTCAACGTGCTATTGTATACTTGTCGAATTCAGAACGTAAAATGTCATTGATAATTTCTAATGCTTCACCTGTTACCAAAAAAATACCGTATTCACTGTGAGAAATGGAAACACCGAGGTTCATTGGCCTTCGTAATCGTAACTTCCGCTCTTACCGCTGCCTTTATCACCGTCCCCGGCATAACCGTTTATGCAATCACCCACCCCACCATCTTGGCCTTTACCACCACTAGCATTACTGTCCCCATTTTCACTGTAACTCTATCTTTACTGTCCCGCCGTCAACATCGCCCTTTCATCATCGTCGTCTTACCATTAACGTCTCGCGAACAAAAGTATCCTACCATCATCAACGTTCCAAGAACAAAAGTTCCCCGTCATCATTAACGACCCGCCATCATTAACGACCCGCCATCATTAACGACCCGCCATCATTAACGACCCGCCATCATTAACGACCCGCCATCATTAACGACCCGCCATCATTAACGACCCGCCATCATTAACGACCCGCCATCATTAACGACCCGCCATCATTAACGACCCGCCATCATTAACGACCCGCCATCATTAACGACCCGCCATAACATTCCAATCGAGCCCGCCATCATTAACCCTCCGCCATCATTACCCCGCCTCATAAACGTCCCAACATCATCAATGTCTGCCATCAGCACCATCCGGCCATCTACGCCCCAGCATCGTCACCGTCCCTGCTTCATCGTTTCTCCCCTGCCCCTGGCGCGATGTCCCCGCCGTCCTGACCACCGCAACGCCCCCTGCGCGCCGTCGACGAGGCAGTGCCCCGCTCCGTCGCCCTCGTCCCTCCGCGAGGCGGCGCGCCGCAGGAGGGCGCTGCCCGCTGCCACTGATGGGGCTTGTCACGCGAGGCCTTCGTCCGGTGAGGGGTGCAAGGGGACGACGAGGAAAAGGGTCACCAGCGCGTGTGTAATGGACTTCGGCAGAAGAACGATTAAACACGTGCTCGACCTGCACAATGGACGTAATCGCTGAACCTATTTTAAAGATTAACTACTACGTCGCCTTTAGTTCCTGAAACTCTGTTAGGACTTTCTTTCTTTTTCTGTGTCGGAACAGATTCCAATTTGGGTAATCAGAGGATTTTTTATACAAAATGGAGAAGTTTCGATGTTTTTGTATTCGTTCTCTTCTAAATTCCTTAATAATAAATTATAATTTCTATATCAATGTTCTTTTTTTTATCCTCGAATACAGAAAATTGTCTGTTGTTCACTTCAATTCAGCTTCGTGTATTTGGCCCCAAAATTTTGACACACAGATTATTACAAACATCCTATTATTAATTTATATATATATATATATATATATATATATATATATATATATATATATATATAGAGAGAGAGAGAGAGAGAGAGAGAGAGAGAGAGAGTTCGTTTGAAAACTTCAGAGCGACGTTACGGGGAACTCATTTTTCCCCATCCTTAGGCTAGACAATTTAAAACAAACCAAACATACAATATACTTTTTTTTATCACATTTGTGTTTCCTATATTCTCTTTCAAGCGATTGTGGTCGGGATATCTAATCTCATTAGTGAGCATCCACCCGCCCTCAATTGTTGATAAAACTTATTATGAATACTTCAATAAGAAGATATCATGAAAATTAGACGAACGTTATTTACGTAATGTCTGGGTGCAGAATATTAAAGACTCTCATTCAATAAATGATATCAGTCTTTCTTTATCATCCTCCCGTCTATTCTCTCTTATTGTCTCAGTTCTTCTCTTCTCTCTCTCCCTCTCTCTCTCTCTCTCTCTCTCTCACACACACACACACACACACACACACACACACACACACACAAACACAAACACTAGATTGTAGAGGATATATGGAATGTGACTCAGTCACTAATCCACTCCCCGCGCGGTATGATAATGCCCAACAGTGGTACCGGGAGCGGTAGCTCAGTGCATCAACTGATGCCACTGCAGCGCCTCTGAGCGGGAGGTTCTAGGTTCGAGTCCTGGGAATTAATGTCTGTACGAGAATTCTAGCGGTCGGCTGTTCTGGTCGGTAGTTTTCCGTGGTTTCTCCGATCAACACCAGGTGAATGCCGGAGCAGTACCCTAACAAACGGGTCACGGACCGCGCGCGATCTGTCCTTCCTCTTCCTGGTCCTATCCTCTCCCCCTTACACACACTAACATGCTCTACATTACCACATATTCCGAGAGACCGGTTGGGAGCTTAGAGCTTGTCCCGGCTGGGGCGGTGCCCGCTGGTGGGAGAGTCCTGGTTAGGAGGAAACCCCACTAGCCGACGGTAGGTCGGCGCCGGATCTCGCCATCCAGCGGGGGAAGATCACCGCCATCTCCCGAGAAAAAACATGCACTACACTAACGGGACTAATGACCAAAGCAGTTGACGCGCCCGGAAACACGAAAAAAACAAACCAAACCAAACCCAACAGTGGTTCCGCGGGGAGGGTGGCAAAGGGGATTGGTTTTAGGGAGAAAAAAATTCACACTCGGTAGTACGTGGTCCCAGTCCGTTTATGGATTTCCATCTTCGTCCTTATTAAAACAAAATTAAGCACATACTTCCACTCTCTTTCATATCTATTTACAGCCCCACAGACCCCCTGTACTGCATTCACATGTACATCACAGAGGGCATCGCATGAAATTTTGTTTTCTGTAATAGGTGCACGCTAACAAGGCTAGATAATCCACAACTCCCAGTTACGAGGAAATAAAGTATCAGACTTTATTGACACGCATGTGGATAATTCTGTGGGAAAACGTACACAAATATCCATGCCCGATGTGGGATTCAACCCTTCGAGTGGGGACAGTCACAACTCCTCAGTCTTGGCGACCGCGACTTCGCAGTCCGTCACCGAGAGAGGGTCACCTACTGGTCTCACTGCAGTGCCTCTGACCTGGAAGTCCTAGGTCCGAGTCCCGACGGTGGCAGGATTTTCGTCAATAACTAGCATATATCTAGGTCGAAATCAGTTGCTGTGGAGGAGAATTCTGGCGGTCGGCTTTTCTAATCGGTAGTTTTCCATGGTTTCTTCGATCAATAACATTTAAATACCGGGGAAGAACCCCAGCAAACAGGTCAAGGACTCCATACGATCTCCCTTTCCTCATCATTGTGCTATCCTCACCTCTTACTAGCACACACTTATTGGCAGTTCACTACCACACATTGCGGGAGACCGGTCGGGAGCTTAGAACTTGCCCCAGCCCAGCAGTTCCATGCTGGTAGGAGAATGAGGGAAAACCCCGCTAGCCGAAAGATAGGTCGGCGCCGGATCTCACCATCCAGCGAAGAAACATCATCGCCACCTCCAGAGTAGGAAGTATGCACTACACCTACGAGACTAATTACCTTATCACGAAATCGCTAATCAACCAATCAACGCAGGCCGGCTCACCTGTGCCTGGAAACCGGCGGAGGGGGGGGGGGAAGAGCGCCACCCAGCGCTGCCGCCGAGTTCTTGTTTTTCTTTCCCCCTCCCCCCTTTCTTTCTTCCAGAAAGATCAGCAGCGGATAACTGCTTTACATTATTTGGTTCACATGCTTCATAATATGACATTATGAAACGATGATGTAATGATGAGTATTAATACACGAATGTGATATTATTATACGAGCGAGGTACCAACGAGTATCGTAAACTTCATACGAGTGAATTAATACCCATTACATGGAGTTTCATACGGTACTTTTTCTCCTACTTTTATAAGTTAAACTTTTACATTGAATCTTTTCGTGGCAGTTGACATTCAGGATTTAGCCAAGGCCACCCAGCGGGCAGATACCCTTCCTGCTGTGGATGGTTTGATTTACCAGCCCGCCTGCGAGAGTGGACAAAAGTTGCTGCAATAATTATGAGGTCGCCATTTTAGCTTTTTCTCTTATTTCTGGAGGTGCCAACTCAACCTCTGATTCACTAGAAATTTTAAATTAAAGAATTGGGCGGTTTTTAAGAGCAATCTAGCAGCAACATATAACACAAAATGACTTGCGTTCTCATCTTCACGTCAATCAAATGTTCCCTCTACCGCTACCACTGCCCTAGTCAAATAGAATCAAAGTGAAATTACGATTCAATAATTTTAAATAATATTCCTCGTAAAAATTACTACTAATAATAAAACAAACGACTAATACTATAAAATAATACTCTAAATGACTATACTATAAAATAAACTAATAAAATAAATCGAAATTGACAAACATAGTAAATGATATTAAATGAAATTTTAATGTAGACAATCGAACGATACATTTATTAGAACGATTCTCAACAATTAATGAAGTGTCAGTACTTGTGTGATTGGTCAAGAACCTGTGTCATAATGAAATTTGTACCGTAATGAGTATTATTATGCAACGGGTTGCAGCCCTCAAATGGTAGAATTACACAATGGGAGTAGAAAAACTCATTTACAATGAGAACCTATCATATTATATAACAATGTTGATAAAACAGATTACTATCTACAATTGAAGACCTCCTTTCCAAACACCACTTAAGACATTTTTCTTACTTGGTTAGGAGAAAGGAAAAACCTTTACTCTTTATAGTGCACTTTAATTTGAATTTTTGAAAAGTGGATTTAATGTAATGAGAATGTTGAATGTTAGGACAGAACAGTTACTAAAACTCAATGTTACCTTTCATTCTGTTAAATAAGCTGAAAAAATGCAAAAAAGTTACTTAACTCGTGTTTGGAATGAAGGTCCTCAATTATCAGAACTAAAGAAAATATTTCTTTAACAGTGGTTCTTTTAATTATTTCTAGTTTTAACATGGGGAATAGACAAAAAGTGATCGGCGCAAAACATCGCTGATTGGTGTCTGACAAGTGGCCAAGACTCGAGAAAAAAAATATAGTTTAGAAGTTTTAACACTTAGGTTGACTACACTACTGTTGGAGTTCTTAAACCCCGTGCGTACAATGGACGGAAATTACAAGTGAAAGATATATTTCAGGTTGATCACAGAGCTCTATTGTGTTTTATCCGTCTCACCCAAGCCGGACGGAAATTTTAGTGTGAAGTTGAAGTCAAGTTTTTTTTGTTAGCTGAAAATAATCATTAAAATTTTAAAATGCAACATATTGCATTAGTTATGTATGTTAATTGTAAGCCCTTGTTTAATTATTTATTTGCATGTTAAATATTGTTTTAAAATTAATGTTTCTGCCCGTAAATTCTTCGACAGTTTTTCAAATATCCACCACCATATTGGATCTGCCATTTTGAATATTTAACTTATGATATCATATTCGAATTCAGTGAGGTTGAAAACTCAAATACAGCCATTATTTTTCATTTTCCAAGAGAGCAATTTGCAATGGAACTGAGTAGAACACATAGAAGCATAGGTTATTCACTCCTTTGTTTTACATACTATAGTATCCCTTGCCAATTTCCATTTCAGTTCTTTGAGAAGTGTTAAATGCGCCCCTCAGCCGATCCTCATCGCGCGCCACCATGGCGAGCTGCGTGTGGGCAGTGGGAGGCGCCGGAGGTGCAGACGCGGCGCTCCTGCCCCCTGGCGGCGGCGAGGGGCGCGAGGGCCGCCCACGCGCGGCAGATCGATATTGGTTTCTCCATGGATACCGCAACGTGCGGCTTATCGGTATCCAGTAGCGCCCGTGCGGCACAGGCTGGGCGCGTCAGCTGCGGCGGATCCAGTCTGCGGTCGCAGCGTCGCCTGTCGCCGCCTCCCACAGCCACCTCGCCCGCCCCCGCTGCCGTCCCCCCCACCTCCCCCCCCCACGCCGCCCCTCCCACCCCTCCACACCACCGCCGTCCCCGAACACAACGCCGCCCCCCCCCCCGCCCTCGCCCCCATACACCCATCGTCGTCCTTACCGCCACCTCCGTTCCTCACTACTGTCCCCGCCCTTCCAACGCCCCCTTCCGCTGCCGCCCCCGCCGCCACACACTTGCTGCTTCAGGGCCGCCACCGGTATGTCGACAGGCCTTAGGCGGTGCACAACGCGGTCGGGAGGACGAACCCTCCAGGCTAGAACTCCCGCTAGGAAATTCCCCTTCTGCGCGCCGCACCCCTTCCCTGTTTGTCCATCTGCGGTCGAAGTTCAGAAGACTTTCAACACATTTGTTGTCGTAATTAATGTATCTTGGAAGTTGATATTCTCGCGATATTAATTAATCTGAGACCACGCAACAGACTACGCAGACTTACACCCTGCTCTTATGTCAGATCGCATCCAATTCCCGTCGTTCCAACTGTGCTTTGTACGCACACTCCTGGTCAGCGCCCGTAAGCAATTCCACAGGACAATTCACACAGGGTCACATTCACTCCGTCTCTGCATTATTTGGAGAGACAACAATGACCGTATGAGATAATTTGTACTTTAGGGAGAATGTAACTGATGATTTCTTAGTATTACTTAATTTTTTCTACATTTTTACTCATGTAACACCATAAAAGCAAATACATTGATACGCAAAAATACTTGAACAAAAATTCATTTACGTTCAAAAATATCATCGAATTTCGCTACAAGGACAGCAGTTTGCAGTTTATATAAAGTGTACTCCACACTCTTAGGAATATTAAAGGTTATATAGGGCGTCAGGAAAGTCTCTCTGCACCGAGCATAATCAGGACCTCCTATTAAAATTGCATTTGATAGTAACCAGATCACTGGGTAACAGTGAAGGGGGCAACTCTTTAAGCATCTGTTACGAGCATGGAGCAATGAATATATAGAGGTGCCCCTTCTATGTTCATATATTCTTCTATGTACAAACCCCTTCTATGTTCAGAAAGTGAAGCCAGCTCGCCATATTGGTGGGTCCCAAACACTTCTGTCAAACAAATACGTTCTGTTACTACAGGACTAACAAAACGTCATTAGCTGCTTGTGACGTAGGAGTAGGTAGACCGACTTTGATGGAATTGCGAGTTCCCGCGAACGTACACACGATAAAGAAATTCTATCAAAATCGTGTTCCTGGAAATGAGCCAAACATAACCTACGTAATTGCTAGGCTGCCAATTGCCTCTTCGTACAACTCTATTCCACAATGCTCTCCGCTTTGGATCTGAAGAAAATCTTTAATAAAAAATCACTAAAATTAACGAATGACCTGCAGTCACAAAGTTACTAAATGTTCCAAATTACATGAAGTAGCTACTTTCTTGTGGAAAGTAATTTCCAGTTTTCCTGTACGGTTAGTACAGCCGTTAGCCGCACAAGTAACCATAACGAACTGTCACAAAAATCTATGTAATCTGAACAAGGCATTTAAATATTAAAAGCGATGCCAAAGAACACAACTGAACACGCACACAACTAGAGCACTCACACACAGTTTGTCTATGCTACACAATTTCTGGTCTCACCAATATGGCGGAGCTGGCTTCAAGTTTGTAACGTCATGCCATCTTCCTGTATTCATAGCTCCATGGTTAAGAATGAGTTCGCAATGCAATTTTTCTTTTGTTACCCTAGTGCTGCCAACATTTTCTGTAAGTACTTTCACCAGCGAGATGTCACTGTGGAGAGACTTCCTGGTGCACTATGCAAAAGCGAACATAGTGAAAGTCAGAAAGAAAATTCATTTTAAAGAGAAAACTAGAAATAATTTAGTAGCTTTGAATTTAGTACAAATAGTTTAGTAGAGATAAACTTGCAAACACTCTTTCAGCTACGCTTCGCTAAGGACCTTCTTCGGTTCCGACGACATTCCAGAGGTGATAAGTAATAGCAAAAACTACGGTAAATGCCGAACGTCAGCGCAACTAAGACTGAGACCCTTGAAAAGGCATTGTAAACTTATTTGGATTCAGATGAATAAGGTTACATTATCAGCGTTTGAAAATGGAATGTATCTCATTCCTGATGGCAATCGTATTACTGTTCCAGATTTACATGAAAATAAACATATCTTGATAAATATAACAGTTTCGTTGAAAAATATTTTGACAATTTATTGGAAATTCAATGGAGTTACACAACATACCTTTAAGAAAACTGCAACACAATGTGTTCTAGCGTTAATTCCATTGCATATTAATTTAAGAAAGTAGTGCCCACATTTATTTCATAACACATAAAAGTTTATTAAAAAAATTATATATTTCATTCTCCATTATTAAAATGATAATAAGAATATATTTGAGTTACTACCTCACCCTTGCAAATCTTTTGTTCATTTTTTCACTGTACATATTGAATATTCTTTAGTGTGTTTGTCCTTTATTTTTCCTTCTTACGAGCTTCATTCTTTCAGTTCCCATTGTTTGCTAATCACTCTCGCCTTATCTACTAAGCCGTGTTTGGCGGCAGGCAAACGACAACATTTCATTGGTTGTTCGTCACTTGGATCGATCAGATTGGCGCAAAGAGTTCTTATATTACGCAACAAGAAAGATATCTTACATAATTTGTTTGAAGCAAAGTTCCTGCCTTCCTAGTGAATTTCCTTTCCCCTTTGGTCGTTAATATCACTTTCTTGCCGATCTCTTCTCTCTTCCTGTGCTCTCGCAACGTACATACCCGGAGATTGTTACCTGCTTTTTCCTTTGGGACCACATCCTCTCAATTTCCCAGCTAATTTCACCTTCATCCATTATTACGTACAGTACTAACTAGAGCCGATGCGGCGCGGATGTCTCTGAAAATCCATGAGCCTGATACAATCTTAGATATTATATAAATGGATATTGTTTTAAATTTAAATTAGGAATAATGGTAATGAAATAATGATCACAATAATAATCACAACAATAATAATAATAATAATAAAAAAAAAAGAAGAAAACAACAACACAACAACAACAACAACAACAACAACAACAACAAAATAATAATAATAATAATAATAATAATAATAATAATAATAATAATAATTTCCTCCTATTTTGATTGTGTCTGGATTTTATAAATCCGTAGTATATACTAAGCCTAGTTTCGAATGAAATATTACATAATTAAATTGTTAAGTCCTTCCAAGAGTGGTTGCTTTGATATGTGGGTCGTCAATCAGTGCCTGCTCCATCAGGTAGGCAAGGTAGGTAGCACCTAACCTGACCCATATAAATTTGGGTCAGTAATTCTTATCTGGAACCATGAAATTATCATTGCATTGCCCTATTACGAATTACATATTCATTTGAAGAGCGTTATACCTGAAACCCCGCGATCCGTCTCATTTCCACTCCTCCTGCAATATTTCACACCTGTTAGAGCCTCTCTGAGTAGGCTCTAGAATACTGCACGAAACGATTTCGCTCGAGCCACATTGTTGTCGGCACAAAATCCGCTAGATGGCAGCCCAGTACTACAGGTTTTCTCTCTCCTCGATGCCTCAATCGAAAGGCGCTCGGACGAGAAAACTAAGCAATTACCTCTCTGCAGTTGTCAATCCAACCGCTGAGTCACGATTTCAGGGGCAGAACACAGAACGACAAAGGTAAAACGCAAAACTAAATATGCCGTGAAGTTAAAAAATCTCTAAACAAGTTATGCAAATTACGTGAAAATGTAATAATGAAAAGTGGAGCTTACCTTAGATTTACGGAAAAAGCGAAAATATTTTGTATTCCTGCCGCAAATTCAGTAAGTGAAAGTGATCGAAGTGCAGCTGATAAATAATTCATTTTAGAAAAATATGGATCCGGAAAGAATTAATAATATTTTTCTGATCCATAGTTCCGAGAAGAAATAGGGAGAATTTATTTATTAAATACATTTCAATACTCATTCAATTCGCTTATGTGTTATAGTTGACTGCTAAGGTCATTAGTCCCCAGAGTGCATTTTTTCCCCTCAGAAGGTGATCTTCCCCTCGCTGGGTGGTGAGACCTGACGCCGAACTCTCGGTCGGCTAGCGGGGTTTTCTCCAAGCATGTGCCCCCAGCGGGGCACCGCCCCAGCCGGGACAATCTCTAAGCTCCCGACCGATCTCCCGGCATGTGTCTCGGTGTAGTCCATGTAAGTATACAAGTGTGTAAGGGGTAAGGTTAGGACAAGGAAGGGAAAGAAAATATCGCGCATATGCGCGTTTAAGGCTTTACGGCGCTTGCGGAAGGTATAGTGACGTCATGCCTTACAAGGCTTTAACACGGCAAATCTCCTTCTGCCGTGTCCAGCTACCTGTGTTCTCCGCTACCAGATTCGGTAGCAGCACTGAGGCGATGGAAAGAGAGCGACAAAGAGGGAAAAGGGGGGCATTGGGCTGAGCACAATGATTCTTCAATTTTAAGACTCAGTCCCTGCCTCATATTCACCATGTCAGTGCATTCCAACTGTTAATAATCTGTCTATTCTTAAGTGCGTGAAGTCTTAAATATCAGTCTGTTAATAATCCGGCATAATCCGGCATCCGGTTAAATATCAGTCGGTTAATAATATATTCTGCCATCACCGCCATCATCGTCCTCGCTATAGTCGCCAACCCCTGATCCATTTATTCTTCCTTCTTTTTTCAGCTCTATCTCCCTTTTATCCAACCTTTGCCTCATTCTGGAAAATGAGGGCGGCTGCCGTCCTTCCTGACGCCTGCACATTCTTGGCGCATTCTCGGGATTCCAAGGCGTGCCTCAGACGGTCATCGAACTTGAACGCCTGAATCGTCCTGAGAGGAGTTTTTCTTCCATAGTCCTTCATTCGAGTTTTCAGGCTCACAAGATATCATGACACTTCCATCACATCACACTTCCGACGTCAATTGCTCGGCATGAAGTATGCAATTAAAGCTGGCTCGTCTATCAATCCAATTATAACCAACAATGTTTCACCATACCTTCGGGATCTCTTCAAGAAACATAAATCAATCATTCCCTTTTATCTAAAAATCAAGGAACCTCTCGAAATACTTAATATTCAACTCTCTCAGATTGAAAAACACCGCCCATGCAAAATTCAACCTTGGCTGTTACAAGAATTCAAAATTGACCTGTCTGTACTGAAACTTGAGAAAAGTTTATCCTCAGAAGAATACAGTAAATCTGTTCTCAATGATTTTGCTGAGAAATACAAGTCACACACTGTTATCAGTATCAAGCCCATTCTCAAGACAGACGGTCCGGAAGTCAATGTGTATACCGCTGACAGCAGGACATTGTATACATTCAAACCCACGTAAGCCTAACAACTACGGGTTTATATGGAATCATGCAGGCTTTAAAACTGGTCAAAGAACTCACGCACCCCTCTTTCTCAATTGTAACTAACTCATCAAGCACTCTACTCCAGTTAAACCATAGTAAGCGCAAATGCGAAATCTTACAAACAATCACTGAACTCTACTATCAGATATCATTAACGGGAAAATATATCTCATTTGCCTGGATCCCCACATCCTTGGAAAACAACGTTACTCAAGAGTTTAGCACTGCGGCTTCTTTCTTGGTAAACCTCAAACAAGACAACACAGTTCACAACCTAGTTAACACCACAACTGACATCCTTAAATTTATGAACAAAAGAATGTTCACTAACTGGAATCAAGAATGGATCAAATACAAAGCCAGCCACCTCCATAAAACGCAATCAGATTTCTTCTCAGTGTATATAGATAAACAGATGACTAGGCGAGAACAAGTAGTGCTATCCAGACTTCGCTCCGGACATACTAATTTAACACACGCACACCTGTTTCACAAACTACCCTCGCCCCTCTGTGACTTTTGTAAAGTTGAACTAACGGTATCTCATATTTTGAACGTTTGCCCTAAGTTCCAGGAAGAAAGAGATGGCCTATCACCGGAGCAACAATTAGAAGCAGTTATATATTCTAAGTCATATCAACAGGAAATAATAAGATTCTGCCAGAAGATTAAAAATATATTATAATAAAAAAATAATGAATAATGTAATGTAATAATATAAAATACTGAAAAGTCGCTAAGAACCTTTGGTTGATGCGACTATAATAAACAAAAAACAAACAAAAAAACAAGATATTATACATATTGTATATCTGACGTCATGGAATAATATTTAGCGATTTATAGTTTCGTCTGAATTACTGATTAATCCATCACACTTCCAAAACCAACTCTGCAACTGGTTCACATTGGGTACACTAATTCACAAGGAAACAGCACGATTTTGTTGAAAGCTTCTTTTTTAAGTTTACTTAATTATTAGCGGATTATCCAGACGAATGAAACGAGAAAAATTGGACACGGACATTCTGTTTGAGAAAGTGAGGTATCTAGAAAATTTTAAATAAAAACTGTTTACGACAATAAAATGCTTAAAAATGTAGTGATATTCGAGATCATGAACGTATTACAATAACTTCCACAATAATAAACCTAAAAGATAAACTTTAGACAGGATTAATAAAAATCTTTGAAAAATATCGTTAGAACGTTTTATTTTGCATCTGTTCTTAAATAATTACCGAAAAACCACCCTTAGCATTAGCAAACGCGACTAACATGATTCAATTCATTTCATTTTCCATCAAAACGAAACAGGAAGTTTTATTACGCGCCTTCTGTGATTTACAACACGTCGGAAAAACTCATTGCGAAAATTCGTTAAACAGAAAGTTAATTGCAAGCAGTTGACACTCTCGGCAGCCGAATTGTGTTCACTGACTGCTTCAAAAGAACAAAAAACAAGAGCAATTCTCGGCACGTCCTGCAGAACGAGTTTGGCAACATGATTAGCTATTTCCGCCCGCCGTGCCTGATGGCGGCGCGATACACGCGCAAGAGAATCGGACGACAAGCGAAGCGACACCGCATCGCGGCGCTACACGGCTATCGACAAGTGAAAATCGCGAATTATTCAAGGGGCCAGGCAGCCCAGGTCGCGAGTGAATCACGGTCGCGGGCTCAGTCACAGGAAACCAGATGTCCTTTGCGAGGTGGGTTTCAAAACAAGTAGTGGCAAGTAGGTTAGACGCGGCTCCTTAGGTCTTAGGTTCGAGGTCTGCGCGAGGCAACGCGCGGCTCTGTCGCTGTTATCGACGCCATCTGATGAATGGGCGGCAGGGCAGATCGACGATAGCCAACGCCGCGGGTGAGGACGCGGGAACGCGCAAGCAATGGTTGTGGCGGATGAAGCACTGCGGTGTCGGACAAGGCTATAGAAGTGAGGATTTAATTACGGATGGCATTATTCGTTCTCAGTCCTCACTACCACCTTGCAAGGATAACACATTTGATAAACTTTGAGTGGTACAAGCTTTACACAATAATATAAAAAAATCGTGACATTTTCAAATATAAATTAAAACCAAATTTGGAGTTTTTAAAATAAAGTCTGAAACGAATTCTCGGAGGCTTCCACTTTCAAAGGAAGTGGCAATTTTACAAACTAATGAAGCATATACATTATCGTATTCGCGTATTACTACTCTTATTACTATAACAGCATATACTTTCTCGTATTCGCTTCTCGTATTCTTTCCTCGTACTGGTACTCGTAGGTATTATTTGTGCCGTCTACGCAAAATTATAAAACTTGAAACCCCAAAATTGTTTTGACCCATCAAACATTTTCTTCCACCTGCAGTTCCTATGTTCAGGATCCCATTCACGTTACCCTTTAAGAAATTTAATATTTTAATCTGCAATTTTCAAAAAATTAGAAAGATTCATTCGAGACATTACAGCTTTAAAGAACAAATGTCATTATTAATTAGAATGTTGGTGATGTAGATACCTTATTAATTCAAAGTAAATAAACAGAGGTTGTCTGGTATCAAATCTATATTTCTTCTTAAGATATTTTCGATCGCGTAGCGATCATCGTCAGAGCTGGAAATACATTAATAGATATAATTATACATTAAACCAAATTGTCTAATTAGACAATGTCATTAATAAGAAATCTCTATCGTCAACATTGTAGTTGTAGGATGGCAGGCAAAATTAATTTCAACTTTTGCAATTTGCGAAAATACTGACAAATTCAAAAGTACAGATCGAAAATGGGACCTCTACCATTTTTAAAAGTGAATATTAGAAGAGAATATATATAGAAAAAAGTTGGAACTTTGGGGGAAAATCTTATTTTATCACATATTTCACACTAAAAATCAAGTGTAAACTACTCATATTTTCATTAAATTATACAACACTTTATTTAAAACTATTTTTAGAAAATATTTCATAAAGGAGAAACATCATACAAATAATGGAAGAAAGTATAGCCTTTTTTGCACCACTTGTTCAATTATGCACCAACTAGTTTATTGCTCATTATTAATTCACTCAAGTTACGAGACAAGAGCCCTTCACGGTCATGCAATTACAATAAATGGACTCTGAAAATAATCAATACATAGCTTTCTAACTTTTCATTTGGATACAATCGCTTGTTTCGAAATAATAACTAAAAATTTAAGGAAGATAGCAAAAAAGAGTCTAATTATGATTTTTTTAAAATGTTATTCCCTCTTACTCGACATTTCTGCCTTTCAATGATGTTGATATAAGAAATCTATGTTCTGATTTTGTTCGTACCCACATGTAAAGTAGAAAATAACAAGCGCACATTTTATTTCATATACAAGTATGCTTTGCCAGGGCAGAATCATCGCTGGATTGTGCTCACGCATAGATAAGATGTCACGCCTCGGATGTGTGTGGGTGCGCCCTGCACCTCGAGCGACGCTGCGTCACTGCTTTGCGAGGAATATTTTATGTGTCTGATCATGCCACGCTCGCAACGGTTCCAACCGTTCTTAACAGCCCGAACCATCTAGAACAAATAAGAATACTCATCTGTGATAGGGGCTAATTTCCCAACCCTCTCCACGCGCGCTATGCCCAGAGGTTCTGCGGCGTAACTGCTGTCAGAACAAAATTCAGTTCAGGTCGAATACAACATACAAGCGCATGCTCGTTGCCTTGAGCTCCGTGTGGAAATATAAGTTTTCCCCACGTAAAATCTTTCAATGATACATTCAGCTTCAAGATGTTTTGATGTTCACGCCGACCATTAATGTCTCATAATGAGCGTAATCTGAATACGCTGACATAATACATTATTGTCAATCGCGAGTTAATTTCAATTTTTGAAGCGTGTAGCTTCTAATGTAAACTTTGTCAATCTTACGCCGAGGTTCAACAGTGTAAGATGTTTCAAGTGTAACTAAATGATCAACATTTGCATATTTATGTATTTGTGCCAGAGACGTATTTGGTAATGAATAAACGTGTTTTGTGCAATCACGTCTACATTCAATTGAAGCCGGTAGCAGTCCTGGTAATCTGACATCCGTAAACTATAAAAACCGACCCATCAAAGTGGTTACAGACTGACAAGCACGAGCAACCAAAATAAAACACAGTACACTAAATCCTTAGTGCAAAGCGGTCTGTACAGATTTTTCAGAAAATGAAAAGAATTGTCTCATCTTGCAATTAAACAACTTGTGGCTATTATATCCATTCAATTTTGATAATACGTTTTGCTTTCCACTTTTCAAAGGGTTTGCTAGAAAATATATGAGTACTTTTGAAAAAAAAAAATTTATCATTTCTCATGGCACAAAGTTTATTTTCACATTAATTCATTTTTCAATAAATTTAAATAAACACTACTACATCAAACTACCGTCATTAAAAGGAAAATACAACTTATCCATTACCTGCGTTCACTTTTATGAACGGAACCGAATTAGTCTTGAACATTTACAGTTATTGTCAGAAAGATACTTGAACCAATCTGCTGTATGTAGAAATGCAAAATTTTCAATTACAAATTCGAACGTGACAATTCCGATTATAGTTAGAAGATTTAACGTGAATAGTTATAGTTCATTAGAACTAGGGCGAAGGAGAAATATGCAAAACACAGGAAAAAATATTATCTGTACTAGGGCGGCACGCTTAGAACTCTCAACAATCTAACAACCTGCTCTTCCTTTGCTTTTTAATTTTATTGGATTATTATATTTCAATGTCGACTCTCGGTTTGCAATACGAAAGGTCACATGAATTTCATTCACTTCTTACAATCACAGATTTTAGAGCTGTAATGGTAGGAACTGTAGTTTGATTTTGCGAATCATCTGTCAAAAACATTCCGACATAATTAATAATATATTTTACATGTAATTAGGTCAAACTTTTACTATCAACGAACACGCCCAGACACGTTTCAACTCCTCTGAGGTTTGCATTTTGTTACCGACGACACTCTATGTTAGAAAGTTGAACTAAGAGCACCTCCTACGTCGTCCTTCTTTCATAAGCTGGCGGAACTATGGGTTGTGCGTGACTGGAAAATGTTATCATCTTGCCAAGAACCATAAGACGTAAAACAAGTCGCGTTGCCCTTGATGCATCATAATATCTGCTGTCATACCTGCTTCCCCACGATTAATGTTGATGAGGTTGAGGTTGATTACATAGAAGTGGCTAAAAACATTAACAGGAAGATCACTATTACAAAGAAGGAAAGTGTCGCAAATGTGTTCATTGCGAATAATAATGCAGTATTGCAGTACAAACTGTAGTTGTTAAAGGTATAAGCTAATTTTAAATAAAAATTTAGGAAGAAGTTATATTTAATCAACATCCGCTGTTTATTTTGTTTCATACTTATCTGATTAACGCGCGAATGCATGAGAAAATATCACTTCAGTAGGAAGTGGTCAAAAAGAAGTAAAGTAAAAGGTGAAAAAATGAGGCAATTAAAAATATATTTGTTATATTGACAGTGAGATACTGAGTACGAAAAAAGATAAACGATATACAGCTACATTTTCCAAGCTGTGACTTCACAGTTCTTTGAATTTCTTGAAATTTCATTCCTACTTTTACATTTTAAATTCATGTTGTAATACGAACGCGCTTTTAATTAAAATGCATAAAAACTGTCGGTCATTATCGTCCACTGAAAACTGAAAGCAAGAACATGTCTCATTTCCCCATTAGCCGTTTAAAACTGGTTGATTTCAAAATCTCCAAAGCACACTTTTTGCAACAAGTAAAGTTGATTTAATTTGTTCTTAGGATAGTTTCAACACTTGTTGAATAAAAAAGGTTTATATAAATTCGCTTGCTAAAAATTTTTTTAACTGTAACCTCAATCGTCTTACCTAAGTTCCTATATGCAAATAACCTTGCACTAAATGCATTCCTATCTTAATTACTCCTGGTCTGTTGGAATGTTCAGCATGCTTTGTTCGATATAATTTAGACTATTGTGGATTTTAATAGTAATTACATACTTTGAAATCGTTTATCATCTCACGGAATGTATGCATGAATAACTTTGAAAGAAAATATGCACATTGAAGTAATGAAAGTATCTACAGCAAAATAAACTTTGTCGAATTTTTCTTTAATCTATATCCACCCGAGATGTCAGGAGTTCCTTTAGTTTTTTTAATGCTGTGTTGTTGTTGTTTTCTTTGGAAATACATTCTCTAAATTTATTCTATTCAGATAGTGATGTGAAAGAATGTATATCACCTGAAAGCCATCTTATTTTATTATTGTATTGACTTATTTTTTCTAACAGAGATAGGACTATCAAATGTACTGAGGAAATGCTAGTTCATTTTTTCAATAAGAACCACTGAATATTCTATATCGTAGTAAATAGCACCCAAACATTGTATTCTATTGTAATTTTAAAATTTTTAATTTTAACATTATTCAAAATTACAGTAACTATTCTTATTAATCGGTTTATTATTGCTTTAAAAGTGTTTTGCCACTGACATAACATTTTTCATAGAAAAATACACATGTGAGTTAAACAATTTTTCTAATTTGAGATTTGAATACTGATGTAATTATTTTTCAATTTTTATTTACACATGCTTAATATGAGAAGTAAGCCAGGTATGGATAGTTTAGTTTGACGTACTTGTTCCTTGCAAAAAATCAACAAACATACGTTTTAAAATCATTTATTTTTCTCAATGATGTTTTGGCACTTAAAACCTTTTAGGATTCCAGTCCTCGATTATTAAATGAGAATAGCTTGTCATCCTTTATCTGCAACTATATTTCATTAATCGAATATTGAAACGACAATTGGGCAAAATGAAATCCACAGGGGAGGGTTCTCATTATAACATCGGGATTCAAAACGTAGCAAACTAGGATTGTAGGTCAGGGGACAGGAAACCAGAAATGCTACGGAGACAGAACGTTAGGAATAGTAAATATGACGTAAACAAACCAATCAACAAAAGTGAAGTAAATGTAAGGAAACTATGTGTCAATTTCATGATTATTGTGGGTTTCTTAACGTCGATTTGCCCGCTAAGGCTATATCAGTTCGACATTCGCTACAATTTTTTTTATTGATTAGTGATTCCGGGAGTGTCAACTGCTAATGCCATTGGTGCCGAAAGTGCAATAACATGTTTTATCGCGGCATGTGACGGTGATCTTCCCCGCGAGATACGTTGTCAACCTACCGTCGGCTTACGGATTTTCCGCAACCAGGTATCTCCCTCCGGCGGGGCACTGCCCCAGCCCGTGACAAGCCCTAACCTCCCGACCGGTCACCCGACATGTGTGGTAGTGTCGTGCTTGTAAGTGTAAATGTGTGTGTATATGAGAGCAGAGGATAGGACAAGGAAGAGGATTGAAAGATCGTGTGCAGTTCGTGGCCTGTTTGGTAGGGTACTGCTCCGGCATTCGCCTGGTGTTGATCGGAGAAACCACGGAAAACTACCGATCAGAGCAGCGGACGGCAAGAATTCTCCTGCAGACAGTGACTGAACTCGACCCAGCTATCTAGATAGTGTCGAAAATCCTGCTACCGTCGTGACTCGAACCTAGGACCCCCCGGTCAGAGGAACTGCAGTGACATTATTTGACGCCGTGAGTCACCTCTCCCGATCATTCGCTACTATGCTGTGGTTTTTACACAGCTGGATCTCAAGGTCACTGAAGGCCCGTCACCACGGTAGCATATAGACACGTTTTTTCACGTCTTGCTCAGTCGAGCCGCTAGAGTCGCTTCATCTGCGGCACTGCTTGATACGGTCGCGAGCATGCGACACCTAGCCGCACAACTGAAAAAGACGCGAAAAACTGGGCCTAAATGCTACCGTGGTGACGGGCTTTCAGTGACCTTGAGGTCCAGCTAAGTAACAACCGCAGTATAAATATCACGTCCAACGCAAAGATAAAATAGTCCAGGTCTTCATCATTCACCCACAAACATACGACATACCTCGTAAAAAAATAGGGAGGAGTACTTTCGAACAGCCTAGCGCATTCGTTCCATCCTTTGTGCGCTCCCCTCGCGGCAAAAAATCAATAGCGGCGCCCCATGGCCTCAGACAAGCCCGGCCCCCTTGCTGGGCCGCGGGGACGTCGCTCAGTGACACATTATCGCGGCGGCTGCGACGAGGGGGGCGTGGCTCGTTTGCGCAAGAGGTCGGCTAATTCCGGAGAAGGGGCCGCCCAGCTGTGCACCGCCCCGGGATTATCCCCGCAGGCACTCGGGGATTCCCCCTAGAGCACGGGACTCGCATTATCGTCGGGCGTGATTGTGCCTCGTCAAAATGGTCGCGTTGGTTAGCTCTCGGCGGATTATTATTTATAACACAAATGCCCAAGTACCTGGAATGGATGAATGACCTGATGATTAAGCGACTATGAAGATGTGGTATGGATAACGATGGAGCAAAGGAGGAATGAGGCGCAGGGGAAACGGGAGAACCTGAAGAAAATCTTCCGCGAACCCATTTTGTTCACATGGAGATCGACAGGGAACTGATCTTGGGTCCGCGGTAGAAAGCTAGCGGTTTGACTGCCACACTATGGGTCGCCTAAGAAGCATTTCGCGGATGAATGAAGCTGGGATTTAAAGCTATGCAGCCACCGGCAGACTTCGCTTTACCAGCCTGCCTCGCGCCAAGCGTAAACCTATCATTACTGCTACCTGGTTCAGTGTTCGCACAACGGGGAATACTGAGGTTGCAACAGAATGACAAGAAGCCAAGGACACTAAAAGCTAGAAAAAAAGACAAAAAACTTATGTTCTTGTTCCATAGAGTCATTAGAGAGCCAAAGCACAAGAAGATGCAATTTAACATCAAGGGATTGATACGGCATTTCTAACATCCACATTGCAATCGGTTCACTCTTCTATGCAATTACCATGTAACTCTAATATACTAGACAACTTCAAGACAACAAGAAATTCTTTAAAAACTATAACAATGCGTATTGTGATAATTTTGCGTAGTAAGAATAATCATTGGGCATGCATCGTGAATGAAGAAATATCGTTCAAATCACAGTTTTAAAAACATTATCAATTTTCCATTTCTCAAGAAATACTAATAATATTAATAGATGGAAATAATTGCAATTGGTTGTTAGGTTTGGGGTATTCCTGAGAAGGGTATGTGACTATTTAATAAATATAGAATTAAATTTTTAAGTTTAGGATACACTGAACTGAAAATAACCCTTTTTCTAACCGTTTCATGAACAGTTTAAAAGCAAATTGGGGCCCAACCACAATCTGACGCGTGGGCAAGAGTACCCAAAATGCAATGATGGTAGATGGCAGTTAATTCACTGGTGTTTAATGGAAATGTTGCGATGGAAATTAAGCAGCACCGCGTGCGCTAAGGGCGCCTTCTGAAATAACTCCTCTGCTCCACAAGGAGCAGTAAAACGACGGGGGAAGGGCGTTGCCGTAGGGCTAGCGAAGGGCCTCGGGCAACGGGACTCGTGCCATTAGCATTCCCTCCCCCGCGCTCAAACAGCGACGAGCCGCCGTCACCGTCGCCGCTGCACCCGCCCTCCCCGGCGTCGCCGCCTGCGTGAGGAACGCTAAGTGCCAACGGCCGCCCAAGGCGACAGAAATTGCACTGGTGACGGTGGGGGGGGGCGATGGTGGCCGTAGCGGTAGTAGCGTTAGTGGTGTAGCGTCGTGTCGCTAAAACAGCGTGGGCACGTGGCGCGGTGTGCACCGGCTGCGTAGACAAAGGCAGGAGCTATGACGCACGGGGTTTTTCCGACAGTGTGTGCGGGCGTTAGGGCAGAGGCAATGGTGGCGGCCGGCACCGTCGCGAGGGCTATTTAAGGGCCGTGAGAACAATAGCTCTTCCTTCTTGTTGTGATACTGGCAGCAGCAGCGTAGGTCGTCCGTGAGAGGTGCGAACGTGCGCGCGGAGCAAGGAGCCGGCAGTTATTGTCGTGACTAGTGAGACCTGTAGTCGGTCTCAGGGCAGGCGGTACTACGCACGGCGAAACATTAGGTAGTATGTTGCGGTGTGGTAGCCGTTGTAAATATCTCTCCTAGCAGTGGGGTCTATTTAGTTAGTTAATTGTATACAGTGCATTGGTTATTTGTGACTACGGTCTAAATTGTGAATAAACCTGCTGTTATTACAACCCACTCTCGTCTATGTACTGATTACACCCGTATGACGCCACGGTGAGGATGTCATAGTAGAAGTGGTGGTGTTAGCGTTGGCAGTGGGGATTGTAGTAGTGGCCGGGTGTAAAGGATCCGGTGGGAATAGAGGTGATAGTGGCATGGGGGGGTGGGGAATAGTTTGGTGGGTGTGGAGATGATGATGGTGGAAGGTTGCTGGGGGGGGGGAAGGGGGGGGGGGAGTAAGAATGGTAGTTGTGGGGAAAATGGGAGGTGCATAAAATGGTAGTGGTGGGATTGTGGTATGTGTAGAGTAGTGATGGTGGTGGTGGCTGTGGAATCAAGGAAAGGGGTGGGAGTGGAGGGAGCGTGGCCACAATGTGACAACGCGGTTCCTGAGTGAGGCTCGTGGCCGAGTTCTCTCCTGACTGAGACCACCTCCGCTACCACCCACGCCGAAGTGCTTCTCTTGCACATTGAAAACCCTGGAAACAATTGCTGTGAGGAGAGCAATAGGACCTCCCACATCGAAATTTTATTTGCTTCATGCTTGTCCTCCTCAAATCCCTAATGGTCTGTCATGTTTGCGAAGGTAACCAAACCATTTACAAAAAAAACATTACGATTTCCGTTATATTATTACAAAAATTGAGCTTCAAAATGTCACAGGGTGAAGTGCGGTAGAATGTTTTCTGTGAACGTTCATTGTGACTTTTTTAATAAACAAAAATAATGTAATATTACATATTTATGTACAGTAAAACTTGCACAAATCGGAACGTGTAAAATACGGAAATCTGTCTAATATGAACATAAATCGCGGTCCAGCCGAACACAAATTTTCCAGTATTACATTGCATAATGCGGCATCTTGTCTAATACGGTGGAAAATTGTTTTACTGTAATTCTGGCATCGTATTGCTTGTCGTCTTGCTCATCGTCTCGCCATTCGTCTCACCCTTCGTCTCGCCCTTCGACCCGCCCTTCGTCTCGCCCTGCGTCTCGCCCTTCGTCTCGCCCTGCGTCTCGCCCTGCGTCTCGTCCTGCGTCTCGCCCTGCGTCTCGCCCTGCGTCTCGCCCTGCGTCTCGCCCTGCGTCTCGCCCTGCGTCTCGCCCTGCGTCTCGCCCTGCGTCTCGCCCTGCGTCTCGCCCTGCGTCTCGCCCTGCGTCTCGCCCTGCGTCTCCCCCTGCGTCTCGCCCTGCGTCTCGCCCTTCGTCTTTCTCTGTCTTTCTCTTCGTCTTTTTCTTTGTCTTTCTGTGTCTTCCTCTTCGTCTTCATCTACGTTAGTACTTTGAGGCACTGAAGGTTAATACCACCCACGTAGATCTATTTAGGAGGCGCTGGTTTAATTCCCGGCATACTCACCAAGATCGCAGCGCCAAAACAAAAAAAAACACGTTTTTGGAAATGTCTGAGAATCATTTGGCCGGATCTGCAAACAAGTTATCACCTCCCCATCAGAAGTCAGAGACGCGTCGAATAACACCTAGTATGTTTCGATTGGTCCACGGGAATTTTTGTAACCGTCAGAGATGGAATCCGCACATCCGAACATCGCACATTAAAGTTACTCAAATACTATGCAGGGATTAATTTTTCTTGCAGTGCAGTGTAAAAGTTTACAGCGAAGAGTTGTATAGCACGTGTTACTTTTTTGTATCTATAAAACTGAGACAAACGTATCATAAATGCTTGTCACCAGGGAAACATCCTCCAAGTTATGAAAGACAAGCTCATTCTTTACCGTCATGGCGAAACTTTTAAACCCACCTCACCCCATACCTTCCTGCACTGACCGCTCCTGAGTCACAATGGCAACCAATGTTAGCAGGAGGAGGGCGACGCGCGACAGTGACCTATCTGGCGACACACACCGCCCGAAATACTTCATTAGATGAAGCGCTCAACAAAGAGCTAAATGGGTCACGGTCAAACGTTTCTGCCTCGCGCAGCATGGGAGTTGGCCCGCCTCGATCAACCAAACGGCGCCGTGAGGGAGTCCTGCAGCTTCACGACGCTCCTCACAAATGAATTACTCGCTCACTATCACACCAACCCAAGCGGAAAGTAAGAGTGTGTGTGTATATATATATATA
The DNA here is from genome assembly GCA_964035755.1 of Teleogryllus oceanicus. Classification (NCBI taxonomy): domain Eukaryota; kingdom Metazoa; phylum Arthropoda; class Insecta; order Orthoptera; family Gryllidae; genus Teleogryllus; species Teleogryllus oceanicus. Next base: position 40,581,595 of record CAXIVR010000004.1, on the reverse strand, counting down.
TATATATATATATATATATATATATATATATATATATATATATATATATATAATTATGTTGATCCGTACAAGATTTGTTCACTTACCGATAAGAGAATAATAATATCATCTTATATCCAAATGCTGAGGAACACTTATTTGAACGAAGTCATAAGGACATCTTGGAAGAGGGTCACTGTCTTAATAAGTCCTTTCCTTGTACCATAATCACGATATTACAATAATCTCAACTCCATTAATAGAATTCGTGAACAAAAGACTCTGCACTTTGAGGAATGTGTCATAAAACATATTGAGTGATTGGCAAAGATGTTGTCTTCTATCAGTTCGAAAGAATATGTTTGGCAAAGTCTTTCAGTAATACATCACACAATTTTGAAGAAGAGATCGAAAGAATACGGGTGAACAAAATTTTTAAGCTAAGCTCCACATTATTTTGTACCGCTCTTCACAAAGCTCGAACTAAGTGTGACCGAGTATTACAATGAATCGTAATTTTAAAATCCTGATTATTAATGTGTTGTATAGATCTAATTAGCATACGTATTACTGAAAATTTTACCTAATAGGATAAAAAAAGAATAATATATATTTTAAAAAATCAATTCAAACGAATTTTTCAAAAATCTCCTTATACAAAAGTATTTATTACATTTGCCAACTATCACTTCTAACTCTTAATCCCACACAATGTTCTGCAGACATTGCCCGTGAGTCGACCGAAATAATATTCAGAAAAAAAAAGCTGATACCTCTGTGACCAGCCGTATCCTCTTGTTACCTCTTATGTACCCTCTGTTAACAAAGAAACGTATTAAGACATGAAATGTATGCCAAAAGATCACAATACTGAATCGGACATCCAATATTGTACCTATTGTATACTAAACAAATATGAGTACAGAGGAATATCGAAAGCTACTAAGATTGATCATCACACTTAAAAATTATAAGTAAAAATATATAGAACGTGGAAAAATTATTAAATCTATCTAAAAATACGTCGTGGAATACAAAACTGTAGAATGTGAAACAAAGTTGGAAAGACTTTGGCATTTTACGCATCCATTTATAATATATAAACCCTCAATGAGATGCAGACGTGAATAAATATATACTGCTTTCTCAACACTGATAGAATAACAAGTTTAATAAAAACAGTATTCCTTTATTTCTCAACGGAATCATCGCCTTCAAAAACATGGTAAATGCAAGGAGAGAGATGTCAGTTACGACTTTTCAATAAATGAAGAGTTCTTAATTATGGAAACTCGCAGCAATTTACATACTCTGGTGACGGAACAAACCTAAAGGCCTAATCCATGCTGTATATGATGATGATATACTATGATAAGTAAGTTTCAAAAGAAAGGAAATTAATGGTGCGAGTCATGAAAATTAGTGTACTGTGAAAGCTTCAAAACATATTAATTGTTCCATTATGCCGAATATTTGTGACTGTTGTTTCAAATCTATTATCAGTGATTTCAAATACGTAGGGCTACTGTATTTCGTGAATGTCAGCAAGAGAATTACGAAGAGAGTCAAATATCCAACTCGTTTTTATTTTCAGCCAATCTAAAATAAAGTCTAGAACTGAAAATGATGGATCAGAAAGGTTAAACGGAAGTGGACTGTGAAGAGAGAAATATTATATATGTATTGACTGATTAATTAGTGATTCTGGGTGTGTCAACTGCTTAGGTCCTGCATGTTCTTTTTTTTGGGTGGTGGCGGTGGCCTTCCCGTCGGCTAGTGGTGTTTTCCCCAACCCGGTATCTCCCACCAGCGGGGCACCGCCCCAGCCAGGACAAGCTCTATGCCCCCAAATGGTCTCCCGGGATGTGTGGTACTGTAGTACATGAAAGTGTTTCTGTAAGTAAGGGTGAGGATAAGACAAGGAAGAAGAAGGAAATAGCGCGCGCGGTCCGTGGCCCATTTTCTATGGTACTGCCCGGTCACTTGCTTGGCGTTGAGCGGAGAAACCACGGAAAAATACCGGTCACAGCAGCCGGTCGCTAGAATTCTCCTCAAGACAGCGACTGAATTTAACCTAGCTACGTAGCTAGTGCCGAAAATCCTGTACCGTCGGGACTGGATTATGGGACCTCCCGGTCAAAAGTACTGCAGTGACATCAAAGGCACCCCGGTCATCCCGTCAAAGGCACTGCAGTATGGAGAAAGAAATTTCAAATACAGTGATTTGTTACAGATTTGTATCGACCAGGAAGTTGTTTTTGTAAACAGTTTACACCAACTAATGGTAATAGTAATAATATTGATAAAATAAAGGAGAAGTTTCGAAACCTTTCAGCTTATGAATTACTAAAAGAACTACATGAAAATAACATTAGCAACAAAAGGCTTTACCATCAAGTAACCGGGAGCGGTAGCTCAGTGCATCAACTGATGCCACTGCAGCGCCTCTGGCCGGGGCTGTACCCTAGAAAATGGGCCACGGACCGCGCGCGATATTTCCTTCTTCTTCCTTGTCTTATCCTCATCCTTACTTACAAAAAAACTTACATGTACTACAGTACCACACATCCCGGGAGAGCAGTTGGGGGCATAGAGCTTGCCCTGGATGGGGCGGTGCCCCGCTGGTGGGGCACTACACTACCACATATTCCGGGAGACAGGTCAGGAGCTTAGAGCTTGTCCCGGCTGGGGCGGTGCCCCGCTGGTGGGAGAGTCCTGGTTAGGGGAAACCTCGCAAGCCAACGGTGAGTCGGCGCCGGATCTCGCCATCCATCTCCCGAAAACAAAACATGCACTACACTAACGGGGCTAATGACCAAAGCAGTTGACGCGCAAGGAAACACGAAAAAAACAAACCAAACCAAACCAAACCAAACCAAACCAAACCAAACCAAACTATCAAGCATATTCACAAACCAAAACTTTCCACTCCAGTTACTCACTTCTATGTATGCTAGAGTTGTATAAAACAGCTTGACATTTCTAATGAAAAGGCAAAAGCATGCCACGAAGTACCTTACCAGCCACAATCCCCCTATCGGCAAATTTCGCACGCGCGAGCTGCGACTGTCCACGTGTAGCTGTCAGAGCCGACCATAAAAGAAGAGAAATTGGCGAAAACTCTTTCTTGAAAACGAAGCTAATGCACACACAGCAGAGCCGGTGCGCGTCCTGTATTCAACGAGTTTTATCTGCAAAGCAGTGACGCTCCCCCGAACGCCGCGGTTGGCCGTCCCCCGACGTTATAAATTTTCAATTAATTTTCAGTTTTGCGAGGGCTGCCCCAGCCGGCGCGGCGGCTCGGCGTAAACCACTCCGCTCGCCCCGCCCCTCCCTTCCCCACCCCACCCCGTCCTTCCCTCCCCGCCCACGTCCGGGGCGACGCGACGCGGCCGGCCCGGCGCGCGAGGGACGCCGCTGAGGTTGAGCTCACACAGTGGGATGTGCCTCGCATGGCAGCGGTTTGGTTTGGTTTGGTTTGGTTTTTCGTGTTTCCGGGCGCGTCAACTGCTTTGGTCATTAGTCCCGTTAGTGTAGTGCATGTTTGTTTCTCGGGAGATGGCGGTGGTATTCCCCAGCTGGATGGCGAGATTCGCCGCCGACCTACCGTCGGCTAGTGGGGTTTCCCCCTAACCAGGACTCTCCCACCAGCGGGGCACCACCCCAGCCGGGACAAGCTCTAAGCTCCCGACCGGTCTCCCGGAATATGTGGTAGTGTAGTGGATGTAGTAAGTGTGTGTGTAGGATGAGAGGATAGGACAAGGAAGAGGAAGGAAAGATCGCGCGCGGTCCGTGGCCCGTTCGTTAGGGTACTGCTCCGGCATTCGCCTAGTGTTGATTGGAGAAACCACGGAAAACTACCGATCAGAGCAGCCGGCCACTAGAATTCTCCTCCAAGCAGCGACTGAATTCGACCTAGCTCCAAAGCTAGTGTCGAAAATCCTACCGCCATCAGGACTCGAACCTAGGATCTCCTGGTCAGAGGCGCTGCAGTGACATCAGTTGATGCACTGAGCTACCGCTCCTGGTTATGGCGACGGTATTTGTGTGATCAGTAGAGACCGGATTTTTATGTAATTACATATTTTTGGCCTTTTTATTTACTGCTCTCAAAGTTTTAATCTTGGCGAATTGTAGCCGTCCTATCACAATATCAATTTTTCTTTACATATTTTTACATATTTGGTACTATATTACATATTTCGCTATTTTCTTAACATATTATTTTTATTCTATCAATTTTCTTCAATAAACTTCAATTTTCTTACATATTTTTATGAAAAGAATTATTTTCAAAAAATTCAGCTGTTTCCTTTATTGTCCTACGTACTCTACTCGAGGTACGCTACGTGTGAAGACGCCGTCGGATGTTCTCATGTTCCAGCGAGTCTGCTTCAGTTATTCAGTGGTGGACAGTGCGCAAAAGCGGCAGATCATTTTCACCTTTAGGTGTGAAAAATATCATTGACGACATGTTTGGCAACCTTTAACCTTAATTTTCACCTTGGCGATCGCTTCAGTGAGAATATTCCATGTTGCAGTGATTAGTTTTGGGTCGTAGATATCGCCAGCTTCTGTTGCCTTCTATTCTAGTCTGGCTGCTAAACTACATTCATGGATAACAATTTGAGAAGGTTTTACTACCTATGGGAAAGTTGTATGGTGCAATTGTGCATCAATTTGTGCTTTCCAAATGAATTTTAAAACGTTTGGATTATTTTTAAAATTTGTACAGGAAATCTTTTATAAAAGTAAGTTTCTATTATGTAAATGTGTTTATAGTTTGAGTGTTTTAATATTACATATTATATCCGGCTTTACATATTTATTACATATTTTTACTGCTTTCATTGCATATTTTGATGTTTCGTACTACATATTTTCCAGGTCTCTAGTGATCAGTGAAAAGAGCGACTACAGGAATAATGTACCAGGAGAGGCGCCTCATATAGCATCAACTGATGTCACTGTAGTGTCTCTGACCGGAAGATCCTAGGTTCGAGTTCCAGTGGCGACGCTAGCTAGATAGCTCGGTGAAATTCAGTCGCTGTCTGAGGGAGAATTTTAGCGGTCGGCCGCTCTATTTTTACGTGGTTTCTTCGATTAATACCAGGCGAATGCCGATGCAGTATCCTAACAAACATGCTACGGACCGCACGCGATCTCTTCCTCTTCCTTGTTCTATCCTCAGCCCTTAGAGCTTGTCCCTACTGGGGCGGTGCCCCGCTGGTGGGAGATACCTGGTTGATGGGAAATCCCGATTGCCGACGCTAGATCGGCGCCAAATCTCACCATCCAGCAAGGGCAAATCACCGTCACATCTTGAGGAAAACACATCCACTATACTTACTGGACTAATGAACTTAGCAGATGACGCGCCCGGATCACTGATTTTTAATCAATCAATGAATCAGGAATGAATTCAAGTAAATATTAAAGGACAAAAGTTTAGGTGTATGAATGAGTGAATAAAACATACTACGAAAAATGAACAAAACTGGACTGAGAGAAACATAATCCTCTGCGAGAAAATCTTAGTTGTCTGTTAAGATAGTTTAAGTTAGTCCAATTATGTTCTTTTTTTATCATTTTAAAAAAGAGCATAATGAGTCTAATTTTAACTAATTAAACATACGGAAGTATGTTCAAAACAAAAAAAATCCTAACATAATTATTATTATATAAAGTAAGAAACAATAATTATGTTCTGCTTTCTTTTCTTTTTGCCCAATGCAAAATATGTATTCCCCAATATTAGTAAATGACCGCCTTGCCAGAGACACTGGCGAAGAAAGAAAAAAAAGTATTCATTTGTTCATTTGCGACGCGACGTCTACAAACGAGGCGTAATGAGCAGTTGTCGACAGATAACACCGCTTGAAAGATCCGACACAAATGGGATCAGCTACGAATCTAATCCGATACGAATCGGATAGAAGGTTCTTATATCCATGCACAGTGAGTTGCTGTGATTTGTTACTGTAAATACTACAGTGGCGAATTCTCCTATACATGGCGTACACCGCCAGTATACCTAGTAATTCGAATTGTATAAAAAATATTTCATAAGTTTGGTAATATTCTATAAAGGTATTGAGATTTTGAAAGCTTTAAAACAGATGCGAAAAATAACTGTTTTTCTACGGAGAGCCAGTCTTCCGCATCAGTAAGCGCTATGAAGTACGTTACAGTGAGAAGTTTCAAACAGTTCTTAATGGTGTCCAGAGAATTCGCTAGCACACGGAAGGCACCTCAAGTCAGCCGCGATAACCTAGGACTCCTCATGTTTTAAGGGTGGGGAGAGGGAAGAATGCACGTCTGGGCGGTGGGTCAAAATATTGCGGTGAAGAGACCTTCTCCAATCGTTCGCTTCTCTCAAGTTTTTGTGGAAATGGAGTGTGTTAATGATCCAGAAGTTAATGGATTGTATAATTGTCGTATAGAACAACAATTATTAAGGACACAATTTCATAGTATTCGGATTTCAGAAAAGCTCAAAATAATAGACAATGGTAGAGGTAGCATTCATAAAGTGCGGCATACCTAAAATAATGTTCAGGATTCGCCATTGATACACTAAGTTCCAAGAGAAGCAGATTCGTTATTACAATACAAACATTTTAATTGGATGTTGGTCGTGAAATAATGTGATTAGTAACAAAGGTAATAAATATTCTATTATACTATTTTTTTTAAAGAACATCGATTTATTCCTGTCATGTGGATAATAGCTGTTTGATCTGAAAATGCAGCGTACAGATGATTGTGAAGTTGCACCCGCAACATGCATGCATTGATTAGGTAATGTTCGCTATTATGTTGTAAAGAAACTTGTTAACTTTGGGATGTTTTTATAGATGTGTCTCAATCAATACCGTTGGTTGTTTTTGAAGTTGGGGATCTAGGAAATGAGTAGTTTTTCTACGCGATACAACGAAGGCTGAAGAATGCGTTGAAGAAAGGGCGACTCGGGACGTCACGCCCCCTCCGAGGTCGCGCTCACACAGTGGGATGCGCCTTGCACAAAATAAATTTAAGACCCCAGAGAACGGATGTCGGGAAATTCTCTTTCACAAATCGAACGATAAGGGATTGGAATAGATTGCCTGCAAAAACCTTTGAACCCTTTTCCTCGAAGCGTTCAACAGTTTAGGAAAATAATTTAGTGTATTTTAAAGTTTTTGAGGTAGTTAACTATGAATATTAAGTTATTCGGCGAAGTGAAGTATCGTGCAGTGTAGAGCAGAAAAGTAATAAGGAAATGTTTTTAGTGTTATAGTGAAGTGAAGTGAAGGATAGTGCAGTGCGACTTTAGATGATAGACGTTTCTTTTCTTTTTCATGTAATTTAATGTTTTAAGAACCAGCAGTTTTTTATATTATTATTACTTTTATTGTTGTTATTATCATTTTAGCATTATTATTACCATTATTATATTATTTTCATGACATCTATTATCTTACTTTTGTAATTAACTGCCACCGGGATACACCCAATTGCAGTTTAAATAAATTTATCTTATATACAGGCGGATCGACACATTCGCCGAGCAAACAACTTCTGCTCGCCCGCTCCCGAACAGCTGATGTGTTCGACGAATGTTCGCTCCCCTTGATGTCTCTAAAAGACATCCGACGACGCTGACGTCCATCGACACGCAGTGGGTACGGCGAGCAACGAATGATCGTCACACGGTGAATAGCAAGCAATTCAACCACACTACTTGTGATTCGGCGAATTACGTATGTGTGGAGCCGCCTTAAGGGTGCACCGAACATTCGACGCTCGGCAAATACTCGTACATGCAACTAGAGATGGCAAAAACATATCTGTTTTCCACCAGAAACATCGATATTTTGCTTTCGATGTTTTTTTTCACATCGATATTTTGTTGCAAAAACATCGGTGTTTTGTATTTTTTTTAATAAATGGGTTTAAGTACGTTGTGGAATAGCAGCAATTTACAGCAATATCGTTGTTTTGCGTCATCCTCTTTCTCACGCTGCACATTTCGCCTGTGCAATCTGAGGAAGTTTGGGAGATGCTCGAGTTATGAATGTATGTTATCGCCTGGCGTGTCATTATCTGAATCGACAGTGAAATAAGAAATCGAAATCAAAACACGATGTTCTTTATTGTTAATTTTATGCTTTACATTCGATAATAATTTTTTCATACTACTAACATGCTGGTAACCAAACAATAAAATATATCCCTTTTTTGTACTGTAATTAGAAACGGATAGGAAAATAGCATGTTTATTAGTCTGTAATTAAAATATCGATGGTTTAAACATCGATGTTTTCTCGTCGTTGTTTTCATCGACATCAAATACCCTTTAGCGATGTACCGAAATATCGATGTTTTGGTAAAATTTGCCATCACTACATGCAGCCCATCTCCACTACTCGTGATTCCGTGAGTGGTTCGTCGGTATCCTCAGAACATCGAATGTGTGGAGACCCCTTAACTTAACTATTTGTTAATCTGTGCGCGATGGCCTGCAAGGGTGCGAAGTGGACTGCTGTCGAGAAATAACGGACAGAACGTTTGAGAGGCCGATTCGGATTGGAAGAAAGGTTCTCAGATTCCTGTGAAGTGGATTGCAGCAATTTTATAATAAGGTTCGGTTCTAAGATATAGATTCTTGATCGAACTACATCCTTAACTGTAATCGAAAAAATGCGAAAAAATTATAATTACTCTGAGATTAATGAATATTCTATTACTTTTTTGACTTGGAAAGATACATGTATTTCTTCCTGCCAAGCGTATGGTGGGTGTTTGACGCATTGTTTGTGAGTTACTCTAGCAACAAGCGTGAATTGATTAGTTTTTTTATTTATTAGGTTCTTATTTATTAGTTAAATCAAAAAATCTCAGGTGATTAAGCCAATCGTCGTTTAATACTACTTGGTAAAGATATTGTGTATTAGTATTATAACTCTAAAATCCAAATTTTTAACAAAGAGCTCAAACAGCAATCTTTGTGTTTTGTATTTCGTATTAAACAAGCCTATTCTAAGGCAATGCCGCACCATTAATCTTTCTTGTCACTCCTCGGGTTTATCAATAACCGATACCTTTCCACTTGAAGTTCCGCGCTTTCAGAACGGACGCTGTAAAATGAATGAGCCAATGAGGAAAGTTTGGAAAGGACATCCTGTTTACTTCCAACTTGGACCATTCATTTTCCTCCCAGGGCGGTCGGGGGTGGGGGCGGGGGCGGGCAGAAGGGCGGCGCTGGGCCACGGAGCGGGTAACGGGTCCTCAGTCTCGACCGCGCGCCCACCCGCCCCTTCCGTCGCCGCATCCTCCCCTGTCCACAGTGCCGGCATAGAGTAAGAATTACCTTAGAGTAAACGCTTTGAATTACCCCTAGAGTAAAAGAAAGACTCTTTACTGTAAGCCATAGACTCTATGGTGCCGGCGGTAAACATGGGCCCCGCAAGTCAAGGTGTCCGATGACGGGACTGATGGGAAAAAAATAGTAAAAAATTGAAAACTCAATTAGAACTCGAGAAAATTGTTGTCGTAATTTTGTAAGTCAAAATACAGTAGTCTGAAATTTCAATTGTTTTTTTAACAACTATCTAATTATCGTCATTACTTATTTTGTTGATCTTGACCATCGTACTAAATATAATGTAGAAAATTTTGAGGGTAGGTCAATAAAAGTCAAGTTGGTTTTTACAAAGCCAACGTTTCAGTCATTTATTTGGTCTGATTGAGGGATATAAATTTACAATAAAATATAAGAAAAATATACGGATAGTGTAATTTTACATGATGTATCATTACATACGACAACTATTAATATTCCAACTATAATATGCAATGCAATAGGGCAAAGATGACAATAACAAGTAATTACCTGTAATTACGGATATGTTGGGCAACATGTGATAAATTAATGTCATTTTGTATGGTTACATTGCTCCCGCGGACGGAATCAGTCTATTCGTCATTGCCACCTGCGTGTTCTGTGAGTGTTGTTTCTCTCCCTCTCCCTCTCTCTCTCTCTCTCTCTCTCTCACACACACACACACACGTGTGTGTGTGTGTGTGTCCGTGTGTGTGTGTGTGTTTATGTTTCACTTAAAACTATTATTTAAAATATATTTCCAAAAACTTTTTCTAGCTTAAACGTAATTCTTGTAATTTGTTGAAATAAAAAACGCATAGTTTCTTGACACAACGTTCGCATTTTTAATTGGGGTGAGAGGGGGGCTACATTTCAGCTTAGTCCCGGCCCAAAATTGTCCACTAGTAGCTCCGGCACTGGCTGTCGACGCTGCCACTCAGCGCGTCCGCTATCTCCGCTCCGCACTGCCCTCTCGTCCCCGACGCGGCGGGGCTCGGCCCTAATCCCGCTACCCGCGGGTCCCTCGCCGCCCCTGCACGGCCGTCTCTCTGCCTCTCCGACCCGCGCTGGCCACCCGCGCCGCTCGCCTCGGTGGACTCCGTAAAGATAGCATCACAAAGGTTTCAAAAATTATTGTAATTAGGCCCAATTTTGTAGCGTTTTTGTTGCTAATTTGATACGCAAAAAAATTGTCGCTCTTCATTTGATCTTGCTATTAAAGATTCGGCTAACTTGTTATCAAGTTAGCATAGCAAACTCAAGAAAACCAACAAATTACAGATATAAATAAAAATAATAACAAAAAAATTTGTCGCTTTTTTGTTGCTCAAGTGTTCTTCAAAAAACATTATCACTCTTCAAATATTACAGGAAATGCAATTTTTTCTCAAACGCGATGCCACATGCTGTCAAGTTTCTGTTGTTATTTTTTATTTATCTCTATAATTTGTTGGTTTTCTTGCGTTTACGATGCTAACTTGTCACGAATTTGGCACCGTGTTCAAGAAAAATTGCATTTGAATACCGACAAAAAGTTTTTGGGCAACTCTTGAGCAACAAAAAAACGACAATTTTTTCAGTCAAAAAAAGGCACGGTCAAATGAAGAGCGATGTTTTTTTTTTGCGTAACAAATTAGCAACAAAAAATCGAAAACGTTTGAGCCTAATTTCAATAATGTTTGAAAACTTTGCGATGCTAACTTTATGCAGGTGCTCCGAATTGTCCTGGCGTCACCTCGCCGCCCCTGCACTACTCTCCCACTGTCTCTCCGACCCGCGCTCGCCGCCCGCGCCGGCCGCCTCGGTGAGATTCTCCAGCGATTATACCCTCAGTGCATTCGCCCAGCCCTGAAAAAGCGTTTAAAACTTTTCAATTTTCCAAATTTAATGCTGGTGTAAAGGGTTCCAGTATTTGAACAAGGATGAAAAAATCATGATTTTTTTTACATTTAAAAATCGTATTTTTAAATTTAAACTATGTGTTTAAATCGGATTTTTAATTTAAATATTATTTATAATAATAAAGTGCTTCATCGGTGTAAATTTTATTGAACTAATTCAACGCCTACATCCATGGACAGGTTGGTGAGCTGCATTTGTAGAAAAGCTGTTTATCCATGAAAGCCAAAGATCTGCGGCGCGGAAAATATCCCAAAAAGCAATATATTGACCGTGTCCCCACGAAAAGTATAGGGAAAACTTAGAAAGCGACGACACTGTACACATAGAGCCTCGTCGTTGAGTTCAGTGCTGTGACTTGGGTGCAGAGATGTCAGAGTAACGAATAACAACATTTTTCTAAAGTCGTGATACTGTGGCATCCCGGATCTTGCAGAGGAGAGGCAAGACGTGACTGATGGCGCCCAAGAGAGCGCTCCTCTCAAGACGCGCTCTGATACCATAATTTGGGAAAGGAATTTATTGCAATAAAAATGATTGATTGATTAATTTTTTCGTGTTTCTGGCCACGTCAACTGCTTTGGTCATTAGTCCCGTTAGTGTAGTGCTTGTTTTTTCTCGGAAGATGGCGGTGATCTTCCCCCGCTGGATGGTGAGATCCGGCGCCGACCTACCGTCGGCTAGTGGGTTTTCCCCCTAACCAGGACTCTCCCACCAGCGGGGCACCGCCCCAGTCGGGACAAGCTCTAAGCTCCCGACCGATCTCCCGGGATATGTGGTAGTGTAGTGCATGTTTGTGTAAGTGTGTATAAGGGGAGAGGATAGGACAAGGAAGAGGAAGGACAGATCGCACGCGGTCCGTGGCCCGTTTGGTAGGGTACTGCTCCGGCATTCGCCTGGTGTTGATCGGAGAAACCACTGAAAACTACCGATCAGAGCAGCCGGCCGCTAGAATTTTCCTCCAGACAGCGACTGAATACGACCTAGCTGAAAAGCTAGTGCCGAAAATACTGCCGCCGTCAGGACTCGAACATAGGACCTCCCGGTCAGAGGTGCTGCAGTGACATCAGTTGATACACTGAACTAGCGCTCCCGGTTAATATAAAATGCAAAATGTGTACATATGTATGTATTGGCGTTATTGGGTCTATTGTCTGACATCTCCCCCATGCCTGGGCCTAGTTAAATTCCCATGCTTGGGAGTACAAGCGACATGAGGCGAACACAACGTATTCCCTTCACCGTAACTAGAAAAAGTGGACTGTTTGAACTTTTCTCCGTCACACAGCTACAGAAATTAGGACGATTTTATAGGAAAGCTACAACATTATTTTTGCCTCGACCGAGAATCGAACCCGGGACCACAGCACGGGATGCTAGTACGCTGCCCATGAGCCATACCAGAGGCTAATGTGTACACATATATGAACTTATTTTTTTCCAAAACTGTAAGAAAAAATAGAAAGTATATAAAATTAAAAAGATCATTATTGTCTATAAAGTTGTTGTCTATAAATATTATCGGAGCATAGAACGTCGCCGTTCAGTTCTTAACAAGGATTCGCAGAGGTTGAAAGTACTTCTACGGAAGTAATTTCAAACAAAACTTCACCCCAAAGACGAATTCCCCACTCAGAATTTTATTCAAAATATAAAATACGTTTATAGTTTATTACTCGAAATATAAAACTGGTTCATAGTATTGTAACGAATATTGCGTCATCCCCCGGCGCCACTCCGAGGTGTCTGCTGGTTACGTCATCTGCCGGCGACCACGAGCCGCCGGTGAGCACGAGTTGCGTCACCTGCCGGCGTATTCCTCCAGAACCGTCGCGGTGTCCGGAAGGTTCTGGATTGTCTTGACAGGTATAAATACGCGACGGCCGGCGACCGCGAGTCAGTCTTGAGTCCGCAGTGGAAGCTGAACTGACAAGTGTGTGCATCGCGGTGGATAGCTGTGCAGTAAGTGTGCTCAGTGAAGTGAACCGTTGTCAGTGCATCGTACTGTGGTCGGTGACGTGAACTGTGACCAGTGCATCGAACTGTGATCAGTGCAGTGAACTGTGGCCAGTGCTTAGGACTGTGCGAGTGTGCGAGAGGAGTGTAGTGTAAATAAATCAAGACAAGTGTAGTGTAAATAAAGCAAGAGAAGTGTAGTGTAAATAAATAATCAAGTGTTTTCAGTGATTGTGTTAAGTAACAAAATAAACGTTTTTGTGAAAATAGTACGAGACTTTTAATTCACCACCTAGAACGTAACAGTATGTTACAATGTTTACGAGTAGCCGGTGTTAACGTGTATCTACCATGTGAAAGTACCATGAAGTTAGTGGTGGATCCCGGGCTATAGGGTTAAAGGGAATATACCCCCTCCCCCGAAATCGAACAACGTTGTAACACAATTTTCTGTAAAAAATATTTGTTAGTTTTCCATCGAGAAACGATTGTGTTTTTGAAACATTAGCAAGCACGTGGTTCAAATCACTTTTGTTTACAAAAATCTGCTTATCCTTTACTCCAAGTGCGCAGTAAGCGGTGGAGCGGGTAGCAAGCGGTAGGGAGGGGTAAGTTTGACAATTCATGGCGAATGTATGGTGGTCAAAGAAGTGCAATAGTTGATTCGTAAGAAAGATGATTCCGTAACACAGTACAGCAAACACGCATCTGAAATATTCCGTTTCAACATATAAATATATTAAAATGTAACGAAATATCTAGAAATTGGTAGAAGATTTAAAAATACGAAATTATACCAAAATAGTAAAAATATGTAAGCTAAAAAATATTCTAATTCATTCAAAATACCTTGCAAAATCTAAAAAAATATTATTCAATGCAGGTACCAAGTTCCTGTAAAACCTTGTAATTACATGTAAATCCGTTCCCTAATCATAATCATCTAATATCATGTAAACCGTGTAAACCGTAAAGAAAACGTGCGCAGATGATTATCTTCCCCATACGTCACATACAGTTTCTGACCGTTTTGTGACTAAATAAATAAAACCGATAGTAGTAAGTACTCGTGTATGATAGTAGAACGAAGCGATGGAGACTCACAGAAAAGTGCTTACGCACTTAAGCGCGTGCGCATGCAATGGATGTTTCGAGACATGGTCTATGCTTCGCTATACCAGAAATAGGATGATCGCTACCTGTGACTCTGCATCACCATTCACGGATAAGCAGCAGGGCTGCGGATGCGGCCACGAGTGCAGTTGCATCGAACGCCTTCTGCGCGAGTGAATTAAAAATGTTCTCGATCGCCATCTGTGGCTCTGCATCACCATAAAAAGGCTCGCTCGTGGCGCATAGCGAAGTCGCAAACCTTTCACCATTCACGGATAACTAGCAGGGCTGCGGATGCGGCCACGAGTGCAGTTGCATCGAACGCCTTCTGCGCAAGTGAATTAAAAATGTTCTCGATCGCCATCTGTGGCTCTGCATCACCATAAAAAAGGCTCGCTCGTGGCGCATAGCGAAGTCGCAAACCTTTCACCATTCACGGATAACTAGCAGGGCTGCGGATGCGGCCACGAGTGCAGTTGCATTGAACGCCTTCTGCGCGAGTGAATTAAAAATGTTCTCGATCGCCATCTGTGGCTCTGCATCACCATAAAAAAGGCTCGCTCGTGGCGCATAGCGAAGTCGCTAACCTTTCACCATTCACGGATAAGCAGCAGGGCTGCGGATGCGGCCACGAGTGCAGTTGCATCGAACGCCTTCTGCGCGAGTGAATTAAAAATGTTCTCGATCGCCATCTGTGGCTCTGCATCACCATAAAAAAGGCTCGCTCGTGGCGCATAGCGAAGTCGCTAACCTTTCACCATTCACGGATAAGCAGCAGGGCTGCGGATGCGGCCACGAGTGCAGTTGCATCGAACCCTTCTGCGCGAGTGAATTAAAAATGTTCTCGATCGCCATCTGTGGCTCTGCATCACCATAAAAAAGGCTCGCTCGTGGCGCATAGCGAAGTCGCTAACCTTTCACCATTCACGGATAAGCAGCAGGGCTGCGGATGCGGCCACGAGTGCAGTTGCATCGAACGCCTTCTGCGGGAGTGAATTAAAAATGTTCTCAATCGCCAGCTGTGGCTCTGCATCACCATAAAAAAAGGCTCGCTCGTGGCGCATAGCGAAGTCGCTAACCTTCCAGCACTGAGTTCCGGGTTCGATTCCCTTCGAATCTCATCTGAAATTTGTTCCAACAAAACGAGTTTGGGCTCCTTCTCTTCGGCTTTTTTAAATTGATATAAAAATATGAAAAAAAGTTTCAAAGCACCATTTTGTTTTGGTGTGTGTGTGTAATTTCTCAAGGAACCTTGTTTTTGCATTTACCCAACATTCAAACTTCATTTACATTATTTACAAGCCATTCATTCAATCCTTTCGCTCCACTTCACTGCACCCTGTCTGCCTTTGCCAAGGCGATGAGTTCACGCCCACGCCTTTCAGCCCGCGTCCGAGCGAAGCGAAGCGCAGGCGGTCCGCCGCGGGGCCACTGCCGCCCGGCTGGCGCAAGCCTCTCGGCGCAGCTTAGTGTCACACGGCGCGACTTTCTGCTGACTGTCGGCTTTTGCAGCCTGAAGACGCGGCGCCGAAAGGCGGAGAAACGCCGTGTGTACGGATGTCCAAAGAGAAAGAAAACGAACATGGGATGCGACGGAAAGGCGATAATAAGATGGGGAAAACTGGAGGCATAGAAAGACGTCAGCCTCGAGAAGCAACCAATAATATGCGAAAATCGATATTAGGGATAAAAGAAAAGAGCTTACAGAAAACTGAAAAATGAATTAAGATATTATACATAAGAGAGGATGAAGAATCACAGAATGAGGTCAACCACACCTCACGGCTATTTTTATTCTTGAAATTTTGCAAAACATGGATTATGCCAATACAAATCCCTACAATTAATTAATGCAAACATGTAAACACTATTTTTAACGTGATCATCAAGCGGAAAGAAACCTATATATTTACTGGGGAGAATATTTACTTTAATAAAATAATATAATTTCTCGTGGTTTAGGGGAGCGGTAGGGATCATCTGATGAGCTGTGGGTCTGCATCAACTCATGTCATTGCAGCGCCTCTGACCGGGAGGTCCTAGGTTCGAGTCCTGACGGCGGCAGGATTTTCGACACTAGCTTTTCAGCTAGGTCGAATTTCGCTGCCTGGAGGAGAATTCTAGCCCGGCTGCTCTGATCGGTAGTTGTCCGTGGTTTCTCCGATCAACACCAGGCGAATGCCGGAGCAGTACCCTAACAAACGGGCCACGGACCGCGCGCGATCTGTCCTTCCTCTTCCTTGTCCTATCCTCTCCCCTTACACACACTTACACTAACATGCACTACACTACCACATATTCCGGGAGACCGGTCGGGAGCATAGAGCTTGTTCCTGCTGGGGCGGTGCCCCGCTGGTGGGAGAGTCCTGGTTCGGGGGAAACTCCACTAGCCGACGGTAGGTCGGCGTCGGATCTCGCCATCCAGCGGGGGAACATCACTGCCATCTCCCGAGAAAAAACATGCACTACACTAACGGGACTAATGACCAAAGCAGTTGACGCGCCCGGAAACGCGAAAAAAACAAACCAAACCAACTCATGGTTTGGTCAGATTTTCAATGAGAATAATGTTTTGAAAGCATGTGACAAAAAACTATGTTACGTCGCAGCATAAGCAAAAAAATACGTATTAAGTGCTAAGGTGCCGACCTGGATGGCCGAGGTGGCTAAGAGCGAGTACCGACTCAGCGCTTCGATCCGAAGGGTCGCGGGTTCCAGTACCGCCTTGGGCATGGTTGTTTGTCCCTTGTCTTTGTATGTATGTGTTGTCGCAGAGGGCCTCGCGTTCTGCTGACCCCAGATCAGAGGAGCCCGCAAGTGTGTTGGTGGCTAGTGTATCGTTGAATATGCGTCCCATCGGGACGCAAAGGATAACCGGCTGTCGGCTGGATAAAAACCCTAGAAAGAAGAAGAAGTGCTAAGGTCCACATTTTGGCATATGGTTAAGGGTAGTCGAAGCGCCGCGTTGCAAAAGAACCAATCGAGGAGCGCAAAAAGGTAAACAGTGGGGAAAATCCCGTGTCTGCAGGGAGGAAATGAAAAAGCAACTGAGAGCTGGATACGAGATCGGGCGCGTGTAGCAAGGCATTTTTGGAACTTGGCATTTTTATAGTTGAAAGGTCATTGATTGAGCAATACGTGGCGATCGTGGAACGGAAAGATGGCTCACAGTAATAAAGCACAGTGACTCACCGAAAATGACATAATTAACATAATTCACAAGTCTGTGTGAATTCACAAGTGAGGATGATTCATTTAGAAATGCTTTGAATGCATATATGTTTCTTTGTAACATCCGAAAAATCGACATGATCTACGTTTTAAAATGTAATTAGATCAAAAAGAACAATTATTTTTGCTTAAAGACCACAACGACTTTTGATCAGTATGATCTAAGGAACAACATACTAAACCTTCAGACAATTTGATCGAAACTTCATTTCTATAATATTCGTGCGGGATTCTGTTCCATTGAACGTCATAAAAATTTGTTTTCATTTTATAATATCAAATTATCATTTAATATTTAAAAACTGTTCTAGCTGTTCGCAGATGGTATCTTTTAAATTAATTTTATTAATAGAAAAGGTAGATACTCTTTCATATACATTTCAAAACAGGTTTTCTAAATATCACAAGAAAACAAAAACCAACGTGGGCAGAAATAAGAAAAGAATAAATGGAAGGCAGTCCACAATAGAACGAAAGAGAAGGAACATATGTATCTACAGAAGAAACACAATGCGTAATTCAAGGACGGAAGTCACGCCCTGTGTTGTGTAGGGACCTGTCATTCCGAGTTATGGTAAGAGGGATGTTATTGTTTCCATGAAGGCCGGCTTCCAGAACGTCTTGATACCTGCGAAGTGTATAGTGTAAAAAGTGAAAGTGGTATGTATGAGTGAGCACCTTTAAGCAGAGGATGTACATGATTAAGAATTGAATACTGAAGTGAAATAATTCCATTTTGTCATTTAAGCTGTGCGAATTGCATATCGTTTAAGCTGTGCGGATGCACAATATACATGTTTCTTATAAAATAAATGGTCGCCTCTCAGTGTGAGTTGACGTGGGAATATATTTTTTTGTTTCATTCTACTTCTTTTTCTCAATTTTCATCATTTATAAGAATAGTGATCCCATGTGAATAATTTGCATGGAGTGCAATATTTTTATAAACTAATACAGGATATCTGAGACCCGGCGGGAGATAAACTTAGAAACATATTGAGCTTACGAGATATATGTGAGCAATTGAGCAATATAGCTTACGTGTTATATGCAATATTTTATAGGGCACGTTCAGAATTATTTACATTGATGTCACCTCACAAAAATGTATCTTCATTTTTTAGAAAATGTCAAAAATATTGTTGAAATCATTTTTTTCATTTTGATTTTTGACACTGAAAACGTTTCGGATGTTCCAGGAACAAATATAATATTTTTAAGTAATCCGCTGAACAGAGAAAGTGCGAAATGTACTCACGGTAACTTCATAAATGACTTTACTTAAGTTCTTTACTTGCAAAACTCACTTTTTTACTCACCACGAGCCAAAACATCGCGATCCGTGAAATCGAAGTTGCGTAAAAAAGTTGAACATTATTAAAACCACGTAATTTCATTACAAACGTCATGATGTTCTGCAGATGGGGAAGGGAAAATAACTATTAGAGGATGTGAGAATAAATTAAAATGAACATTGTAAATAATGAGAATCTATTAGAAATATGTTTCTCTGTTAAAGTTAAATGCACTTTTTACGTCTGTTACTAGATGTGACATGTAATGGAACAAGCAATCTATAATGTAATGTTAATAAGTATTTGAATTTGGAAAATCATTATGAGAACTTTACACTGAAAATGTTTTTGTATTTCATTTTAAGGACAAAAGATGTTGTTTGGGACAGGTAGATTATGATGCTGTTTTTTTCGCTTGGTCTGGGGCACTCATTAGAGCAGTTCATCACAAACATTCATTTTCCATTTCATGGAGTTCATAAATTGTTCATTCTTTCAACAATGAAAATATAGTTCTTCGAAGAGTCAATAGATTTCTGGATCTCTGCTGTCAGTTATTACTAGCATATAGCACCAATTTGCGTAATTGCATGAAAAAGTTAATGGCATTCTTTATATTTCCCATTTTATTATAACCTGTTACATTTTAGAAGCTCACGCAAGTACAGAACATGTACAGATTTCAGGAGAATTATGTTTCAGGTCATGTATCGTACATACAACCTTTTCATCCAGTCAGGTTCATATTATGTGAAATTGCAATGTATCGCAAAAAAGAAAGTCTTGTGAAAACTAACTTACAGACATAAGATTTCCTTTCTCGGGGAACTTTACATCGCGATTTCCACAGAACGCTCCTGAAAATGCTGCGAGGATGCAATTTTCAGCCCCTTCACCTGACTTTGCAGCTTCTATATTGCCACATCCTGGTTCCTAAAGAGCCAATCTCAATATAATTTATGACGGAGGGAATTTAATTTGGGCGCGCGCCTGGCGCGCCCCTGGCGGGTCGCCGGGGAAATAGATCATCGCGGGGGCGTGAGCACGCGGCACGCGGCGCTCGCGGCACGCACTGGGAAGGCGCGGCCCGGGCGAAAGGTGCGCAAACTCGTTCTCCTCCTTCCGGGACTTCCTCCCGATTTATTGGGCCCAAATGAGGGGGGCGGGGCAAAAGTTGGCAACCCACGACTTCACGGTTCTGAGAACAGGATTGGGTTTTTTGCGAGTGGAAAGGGTTGGGAAGACGGGGCGGTACTTTTGGAAGCCGCTTGCTTCATATGAATGTGCGTAATTGTAGCTGTGTGATTTTGCAGAAAATTCGTTTTTAATCAAATGTGTATTATTAATTTCACCGTAACCCACCACTTTAATTTTTGAAACTCAGGTGATCGACTTTACAATCAAGTGGGTATGGTCACTGTGTTTTGAAAAATTTCGCAGAGAATGTGAAAGCGCAGTATGTATCTCCAACTTTGTTACCGGGAGCGGTGGCTCAGCGCATCAACTGATGTCACTGCAGCGCCTATGACCGGGAGGTCCTAGGTTCGAGTCCTGACGGCGGAAGGATTTTCGACACTAGCTCTTCACCTACGTCGAATTCAGTCGCTGTCTGGAGGAGAATTCTAACGGCCGGCTGCTCAGATCGGTAGTTTTCCGTGGTTTCTCCGATCAACACCAGGCGAATGCCGGAGCAGTACCCTACCAAATGGCCCACAGACCACGCGCGATCTTTCTTTCCTCTTCTTTGTCCTGTCCTTCCCCTTACACACACACTTACACTAACACGCACTACACTACCACATATTCCGGGAGACCGGTCGGGAGCTTAGAGCTTGTCCCGGCTGAGGCGGTGCCCCGCTGGTGGGAGAGTCCTGGTTAGGGGGAAACTCCACTAGTCGACGGTAGGTCGGCGCCGGATCTCGCCATCTAACGGGGGAAAATCACCGCCATCTCCCGAGAAAAAAAACATGCACTACACTAACGAGACTAATGACCAAAGCAGTTGACGCGCCCGGAAACACGAAAAATCAATCAATCAAAATTCAACTTTGTTTCTTTTCAGTTTACTATCAATATATCCTTCAAAAGTAGGCCTAGCCCATTATTTATCTCCTAACAAGGTCATCAAATGTCTCCAATGAATGCCACGATATCCTCAAAATACACGAAATAAATTTCTAAAGATAGTTTTAAATTCTCCTCCGTCGTAACTAAGTAAACGAGCAAGATAGAATTACGTTTGAGTTTTGTCATTGTTACAACAGCGAACTTTACTTACTTACAACAGAACTTACTTACAACAGAACTTACTTAAACAGAGACTTTTATTCTCCTTTTTAATTTTGCTACATCCATATTGAGAAGTGTATGTACGAAAATATATCTCGAGTACCTATGGTTCATGCCCATCCAAAATAGTATCTTAGAATTTTGAAAATTCTAACAGACATTTGGGCAAAACTTTCTTATTGTGGCCTTATTCTGAATATATACATTCCTCAATTGCATTCGAAACGAAAACCGTCATGGAAGTTGACATTGATTTTAATTTTCATAATATATATTATTCCCCTATATTCTTCTTAGTTTTGCATTTTTTCCTATTTTCATTAGGGTCTACAAACACACTGAACCACCAGCTACTCAGTTTGTTAACAAGAGATTTAGTTAAATATTTAGACACACACTTAAAATGACGGGGGAAATCTCACATTATTTAAGGATGAAGAAAATTTGGTGGTGTACTTACTGTAAAATGTTTCTTTGTAGGAAATAGGTAAATTCTGCAATTACTACCTTCTCAATAGAAACAATGCTGCGATCCGAAAAATGCGACCCATTGTTGCTCGCGGGCACCCTCCTTTGGCGTCGCCAGGCAACGTGCCCCAACCTAAAAGACGCTGGCCCATGTGGCAGGTTCGGTGGCCGAACGAAGTCCCGAGGGCACCATGTGCTGGAGTATCGGTTGACTGCACCAGAACCCGCACAAAATCACTCTCGAGGCGAGTACCACCAGTTATTACTAAGTGAAATGATAAAATTATAGAGTACATTTATTCTTGAATAGTTGTGGCAGTTCTCGTTTCGTGAAAAGAGTGACAATAGGGTTTTGAATCACTATTTTACACACGTGCTGAGTGTTCAAACGTAACAAAGAATTGATTCCATCTTCGAACTATCTACGTTCTGTTTGATAAACATCATAAAAATTTCCAACCGGTAAATGTACGCGTTTTGTGCTCGTTTTTACTCATTAATGAAACTTATTAATTCTGGAATGTTTAAGATGCATTATTCTGTAAAGAAAGTGTTAAAGCTTTATGAACCTTTCGACAAAATTCACTAGCAGAAATAGGAGAGGAAATAAGCCGTGAAACGCTAAAAAATAGTAATATGCACGGAATACCTTTGTAAACAGTTCCAGCAGTTCTTTTGTGAAAGAAATTATGAACATTGTAACACCATACAATGTAACACCATACTTGAAACAAGCAAGCAATCCTGAGTCGCCGCGTAAGTTGTAGCCCACGCACGAAACGGCCTATATTTACGCAATGAAACTGAATGGCACAATGTTATCAGTAAGGTTCCCATTCCCGGTCCGCTACCTTTGCCTCAGGGAAGACTTCTTCGATTTGACCTTTGGCCGACGATGTTTCCCAAGATGCCTGGTGTTGGAATTTCTGGCACTGAGGCGATATGTACTTTTCCAGGATATTTTAATTTACGGGACATTGTAATTCCTACGTTCACTATAGCCGAAGTTTTGGTTTATTATAACCGAATCTTCTTATGCTTGTTTGTAAGTGAAACGGGACCAGTAATTAAAGTTCACTAACCGAGTTCACTATAACCGGAGTCGACTGTAGATATTTTGAAATTTTATGAGCATGTAAGTTTCCATGAGGGTCGCATATGTAAGACCTGACATTCAATCTGTAAATATTTTGTAATATATAAATCTGTAAAAAATTTTACGTACGAATGAAAACCTTTCTCAGTAAACACGACGCGCTTTCAGATTGCTAACCTGGATTTAGAATATCAAAATCTACGGAAACAGCCATATTTTCTTTTCATAAAGATGTCGCCTCATCATTGAAGCAAAATGAAGAACCTATTGGATTATTTTTAGATCTCTCAAAAGCTGTTGACGTCATTGATCATGATATTTTGCTTTCAAAATTACTTTCATATGAAATCCGTGGTATTACCCTAGACTGGTTATGTTCGTACCTTAAACAACATATTCAGAGAGTAGAAATGCCTTACTATGGAACATTATGTACACACCTTTTCGACTCTTTGACAATTGCACGTGGGGTTCCTCAGGGATCGATTTTAAGCTCTATTCTCTTCCTACTAAACGTCCACTAAACGATATGCCCTCGACGATTCGAAACGGAAGAACAGTTCTCTTTGCGGATGATACAAACATTATTTGCAATAAAGAAACCGAAAGTAGTACAATATCAGATGTTTCAAGTTGGTTCAGTGATAAAAAAAATTAATAATAAATGAAAACAAAAGTTTTAATGCAGCTTTCCATTTCAAATAAACAATTCTGTGCTCCGCTGAAAATGAACGGTTGACTAATTAACATGGACTAATGTTAAGGCACCAAAATTTGTAGGTCTCTCAATTTAGTCAAACGTCAAATCGAACGTCTATTTAAATGAATTGAACACAAAATTACGTTCATTATGCTACGCGTTCAGAATTCTTTCAAATTCAGTCAGTCTTCACACTGCTCGTTGTGTATATTTCGTCGTAAGTCGGAAGCCGCCCCCTTTTCTTCATCCGGCGAGAGAACGAAGCGACTGCAACCCTTCGGGGAATCACCTAGGACGGAGAACCCCATTATCATCTTCCCAGCTGTAAGCGCTCCGCTGTCACCGCTAATTATGAAGATATCTTGAGTTCATCCGCACGTTGCTCAATATCTGTCCATTTTCACAACGCGCAGGAAGCAAGAAAGAAACACACATTTGCTTTCTATCAGGAGTCCACCGTAGCACTAGGAATAATATGTTTCAAATAGAGAGAGCTTTTCTTCTTTTTCTTTTTTTTTTTTTCAAAATTCATGTAGTATATGACTAAGTGTAGGGATCACAGAATTTTGAAAATGTGCACAGAATTCACTTCTCCTCATAGCACGTCATACGCAGTTTCAACTGGTTTTTTTTTGACGTAAAATAAATGAAATGAAATTAACATTAATCACAAATCTCAAATGACAAGACGTCAAACAGTTGATTTTTTGGGCTGAAGATAATTGTTTTTGCAGTAATAATCGATTTAGTGAATTCCTTTATGAGATTTCTTGCAATATTACTTTCTTTTTACACCTGTTTCTGGATGCCAAAAAAAGTATTTTAGAAAATAAACGAAAATATCTGAATTCAATTTGTTAGTGTAACTTCTACGTGTTCATGAAATCTTTCCAGGTGATACTAATATTAAGATGTTTCACACTGAGCTGGTATATCAAACTACAACATAAATTATTCATATTATTTGTTTATTTAATTGTTTTATTTCAGTTTATTAACGTATTTATTTGCAAAATAGACTAAATACAAGTAAAATGGAAATTCTCGGAAAATCCACGAATATTTGCAGAGAAATGTGTATATAAAGTATAATGATTGTGCTTAGAATGTAAATAGTGCAAGGAACACATTGAGTGTTCTGAATCCGTTTGTAAATGAGGAAGAAAATATGGTGGAAGTGGGTGTGAAAGAGAAAAATTACAAGGTTACCATTTGTACACATCACCTTCCTTATCAAACTTAATTTTTGAAATAAGACAAAAATGCTTGTGTGTACTTACTAGGGAGAGAATCTCCGAAAGTAAGGCAACAACAAGGACAGTCAAGAAAATGCATCACAGATAAACAAATATAGCAGTCTCCTAATAAGTGTTACAAATTTGTTCGACATATAGAGCAATGGAAGACAATCACGTTTTGCCAGTGATCATATAGTGCAAAAGTTCATATAAGCTTAAATATGTGAATTTTGCCCTGTTTGTTAGGCGACTTCTCGTGTATTAGTATTTGGCAGATCACATTCTGAGAGCCAAATAGATTGAGTAAACCTGTCGAACATTGACGTAAGAAGAGTTGCCCAACATTTCAGGGCAAATGTCACATTTGTTAGTAACTTCGTTATATGAAATTTCCCAGAGTTGGAAAAAGGTCTTGGATCCCTCCAGAAGTTTGCAACATTCATTCTGAGACATCTGCATTTCTGACAGATGAACTGAATTTATTATCTCATCCAAAGGTTAGTATACGTTGCACAGTGGGGTCAGAAAGAGGAAAAATTGGAAAAAAGATTTTTAAACGTAAAATAATGACTTATTTAATTGTTTGACCTTTAAATATTTATTTACATATCCTCAAAGTCAGAACTTACATCGTGTGACTCTTCTTCAAAAAGTGAATTTGTACTCGAAGTCACTAACATTAGTGTACCTTCTGGATCCAATGCCTTTTTGATAATTTTTCTCTACTCTATTTGTGAAATCAAAGGGTCAGATGCAATTAACAGCCTGCAAATCTCTTCCTTTTTTTCTTCTATGTCGCACTTTTTTCCGTTTTTTTAAATTTTCAGTGAGTTTAATACCACCTTACTCATCTCTCTTTGCGAATAAAAAGCTATCAGAATCAGATCATGAAGGAAAAATAATAAAAAATTAATATTCTAGGTAGAAAGGCTAGCAAAACTAGATAAACATAATCATAAACAAAATGGGGCAATATGGGAAAAGTTGATTAATATTTTAAAAACTAGATGAAATCTAGTATCAGATTCAGTTAATATCATAGCTCGGAAACGCCCGGAAGGCAACTAAAAGACAATATAAAAAACCGGATTTTAAAACTTAATTCCATTCTGACACTTGAAGTTTCTACTTGGAATGACTAAATTATTATTTAAAGAATTTTTAGAAATACATATTTGAAGCACGTATCTGCAGGTATCGTATCCATACCACGTACGATTCTGCTAGTCGAGAGAGTAAAAATATTTGCATAAAAAAACACACCTCTCTTACTGTGCCAGCGAAGAAGTGCGCCGCGCATCACTTAAGTTCAAACTTGCACTGAATGGGATAACGAGATTCCCCCTTCCTTTCTTGATCGGGGAACGATGAAGGAAACATTTTGCTACCCCTTTCATGTGAAATGGAGCTTCTGAAGATATTTTGATTTTGGTCTTTTAGCAACTTTTCCCTCCTCTGGCCTCACTGTGCGTTGGGACATTTTTTTAAACGTTTCCCTGCTCAAATAAAATATATTTGATAATGACGGATAAATCCTTTGCTCTGTATCAAAAGCCTACACTTCAGTGCTATTTGTTTTCTTGTAATTTCAGAGAATACCCATCACGTAACAATGGAATTTATAAAAGAACGATGTGTAAATTCAATTTTCCAGTGATGAGAATATTGAAATCATACATTTTTATGTGACTTTTTTGTACTAAAGGATAAGTGCTTAAACTGTCAATTGACAATCGAAACGTTTTCCAAAATTATTTACTACTCGACATTACGTCTCCAAGTGTAAAAAATTTCCTACAGTAGTGTTAGCTAA
Organism: Teleogryllus oceanicus; assembly: GCA_964035755.1. Taxonomy (NCBI): domain Eukaryota; kingdom Metazoa; phylum Arthropoda; class Insecta; order Orthoptera; family Gryllidae; genus Teleogryllus; species Teleogryllus oceanicus. The sequence goes on along the minus strand of CAXIVR010000004.1, from coordinate 40,555,154 downwards.
TCTGAAATTTTTATAGCTGATGAGTAGATTTTTAACCGCGTTGCCATTTTGTCTTCCATACGTCTCTTGATGTTTGCAAAAGACGAGATTATTCAATGGCATTTCTCCTAAACTGTAGACATGTTCAATATCACGATTTCGTTTTACAAAGCACTTCGTTTCCACTAGGGGCCAGTCAACCTCTGAGAAAATCTGATGGCGCATCCTCCCGAACACCAGCAGAAGCTCGTCGCTGGTTGCCGCTCGGGAGTACGTCACGGGGACCTTCGCAGGGGCCGTCGGTGGAAAAATAGGGCGTGCCGTCGGATCCGCCGCCAGGAGAGCGGCCGCGACATGCTGCAGGCGGGCCTTCGGGCGGGCGGCCGGCGGCGCTGGGGCGGCCGGCCGGGCGGCCGTGCGCGCGCTGTGGGCGGTGGCCGGCAGGAATGCCGGCAAGGCGGTGCGCATACACACGGTAGAACAAACATCGATACATCCCCGCAAGGGGGGATCGCGATGGCGTAGGTTGTCGCGGTCTCTGGTGGAGAATCGTAGACGACCACCTAGACCCGGAGTCTCGCGGCGCCACTCACGTCGTTAGCCTGAAGGTGCAGGCAGTGAGAAGACGATGCTAAGCTCCTGGTGGCCGGTTGCCCGACCACCCCAACCCAACACATTCGCCCCCCACAGCCCCACCCATACATTAAATACACGCATTAATCGGAAAACGTTTAAAAATATAATTACTAATAAAACTCCTCAGTTTAAAATATTACATACCCCACTGGAAATTGAACAAGCAATCTCATACTTAAATAATATAATCATCAACATAGTCAAATCTCTGCAAGACAACAAGCCTCCCTACATCACAAAAACATCCAACGCAAAACTACTCAATTCCATTTAAACTTAATCAAAACAAAAACAACACTAGAAGACTTTGGAGTATACCAAAATTGCCTAACATTAAAAAAGAACAGAACTTACTAACTACAATTACTAAAAGAGCAATAAAAGATTTTAACCACTCCACTTATAATAAACTAATGCAATCATTGAGCACGTCAAACAATTGGCTTTGGCAGTTCACCAAAAATATCCTGAAAAAGAAAACAACCATACCACTTTTAAACACACCATCAGATAAAAAATGTTCACCAATAGAGAAAGCAGAAGCCTTGGCTGATTACTTTGCGCAATCGTTCACTCCTAACAGCACTCCCACACATTCTGCTCATATAGATATGTCACAAATAGCATCAGCACCCAATTATAATGTTCCATATAGAATAAAATACAGTTCCCCAAACGAAATTTAAAAACTTAATCAAAAACCCCTCGTAAAGAAGCTCCTGGCCACGATAAAATAAGTAATATTATATTTAAAAATTTGCCTAACCCTACAATAACCTATATTAATAATATATACAATATATATATATATATATATATATATATATATATATATATATAACAGACAGGACATTTACAGTAACAGTAGAGAACCATGTTTTCAACCCATGCAAAATAAATGCAGAACTTCCTCAAGGATTTCTCCTTTCACCCTTTTCAACCTTTATACATCTTATATACCTACCTCTCCCTACACACATCGCACAATTTGCTAACGATACTGCCATATTCATGTTTAACCATTCATTAAATCACACTTGCAATAAAATTCAACTGCACTCAAAACATAGAAGATTGGTCCTTAAAATGGAAAATTACTCATCAAATTCGACAACCAAAATATTCTCTCTCAGAACATTCGCCACCCCCACCTCACTCCAAATTAATAACAACATAATCCCTGGACCCCATACAACCAAACTTTTTAATACTTAGGACTTAACTTTGATACAAGATTAACCTAGAAATCCCACATTGCAACGAAAATTCAACAATTAGTTACCACCCGTCAGGTTGCTTCGGTACCGGCGTTACCCACGTCGTGATCTGGCGGTAAGCAATGGGGAGACGGGATGGGGGCTCCGAGCCGCCCGGGCCTTAGTCCGGGTGGCCCCCAGTTGGGCTCCGGATTCGTCGTGGCAGTGGCCCGATACTCTGGGCAAAGAGGAGGGAACTTGTTCCCGGCGCATGTGAGTGGCGCATTGTCGAGACTCCGGTACTAGCCTGGATAGCTAGTAGCTCAGAGCTGGCAGGGCGGCCACACCAAGGCATTGTATGGGGAGATTACCGAGAGGGTCAACTGCGTTCTGGCGGGATCCAGATACCAGCCCAAAGAGCTCAGGTGCCCACCCCTGGGTTAATTCCCCCTGGTAAAGGACAAGCACGTGTGTGGCGTGCGATAGACATACTACTACATCTTTATACGGTCTTCGATGTCGATCGACAAAAAACTCGATGTTTTATGTGACAAAACAGATAGAATTTTTCCTTCCTGTTGCCATTTTTAATTAGAGTACCTAGATGAAATATCAGTGTGTTTAATTGCTTGTTCATGCGTAAGTCAAATGTTGATAATAATGTTTATCGAATGTAAAAACTAAAGGACATCATGTTTTGCTATTATTCCATTTACTTTAATTCATAAATCATTGAAGGAAAACGTCCTGTATCTAATATACAATAATACAATTTTTTTAAAATATCGATGTTTCTGGAAAATATATCGATCTAAAGAAACATCGAAAACAAAACGTCGATGTGAATATATCGATGTTTCTAGTGGCAAAACGCGGTGTTTTGCGGGATTGGTGGTATAACGGTTAGCGTCTCAGACCATTTTATCAAAATTTGCGGGTTCAAACCCGCTAAAAGCCGTGGATTTTTAAGGGATAAAAAAATTATTCGTACGCCTTCCTTCGAAGGGAAAGTAAATCCGGCTATTCTCTGTAGTAGATATACTGGATCTAAAAGCTCCTCAAGCCGAAAAGAAGTCTCTGAGTTCAATTCAAATCGCCGGCTTTCTTTGTCCGAGACGATACCTTCTTTCTCTGCTAGATGGTGAAAGGGGGCGACGTCAGAGGGAAGAGCAGGGCCTGATGGCTCGAGTCTCGCCACGTAAAATAAGACACTAACTAATTATGTAACTAATTATCTTTGGAGACGCGTTGCATCAATTTGTAACACGTAACAAATTATATTAAAAAAAACAAAAAGAAACTAATTATCTCACTAACTAAATATCTAATTAACTATCTTACTGCCGACTTAGAGCGAATACCGACTCAGCGCTTCGGTCCGAAGGGTCGCGGGTTCCAGTCCCGCCTTGGGCATGGTTGTTTGTTCCTTGTCTTTGTATGATGTGTTGTCGCGGAGGGCCTCGCGTTCTGCTGACCCTAGATCAGAGGAGCCCGCAAGTGTGTTGGTGTCTAGTGTATGGTCGAATATGCGTCCCATCGGGATGTAAAGGGTAACCGGCTGTCGGCTGGATAAAAACCCTAGAAAGAAAGAAAGAAGAAGAACTATCTCACTGACATGTTTCAAAAGCATGGGTGTTGGCGTGCGCAGGTGCGCATGTCCGTGCAGAGCAGCGTGCGGCGGGCCGTGGCGCTGGCGCTGGAGGGCGTGACGGGCCCCGCCATCGGCCTGCCCGCCAGCCGCGTGGCCGCCAAGGCCGCGGGCCGCGCCGCCGAGAAGGTGGTGGGGCGGGCGGCGGGCGGGGACGTGCGCCGCTCCGTGCGCAGGGGCGTGGAGAGGGCCGTGCGCAGGGCCGTGCGGGGATCCGTGCGCAGCGGCTACGGGAGGGAGATCGCAGGCTACGTTGGGAGAGCGGTCGGCACGGCTGTCGGGAAGACCGTTGGAATAGCGGTCGTTAGATCTGTCAGCACCGCCGTCGGCAAGGAGGTGGCGACGGCCGTTGGGAAAGCTATCAGAAAATTAGTGCGGAAAACGATCAAGAAAACAATCGGAAGAGAAGTACGAAAAAATGCGGAAAAAATCGCAAGGAAAATTACTGAAAGAGCCGCCATTGAAGCTGCCGAGAAGAAAGGTGGGAGGAAAGATGCGGCGGCCATCGGGGTAGCGATCGGAAGGGCTATCGGGAGAGTGTTTGGAAAAACTGTGGGGAAAGCGGTCGGGAGAGCCGCCGGCAAGTCGGAAAAGTCGTCGGATCGGACGAGCAGTCGGAATAGCAGTCGGGAAAGCAGTTGGACGCGCCGTTGGACACACTATGGGGACGGCTGTAGGGGGAGCTGTTGGAGAAGTCATCGGAAAAGCTGTCACAAGAGCCATCGAAAAAACGATAGGAAGGAAACAAAGTAGATATTTTGCAGGGGTCACCTCAGAAGATGCTCTGGTGCTTGATTTGAAAGCTACAAACATTATCGGCAACCAAGTTAAAGATTACTCTGCAATCAGTGACATCGGAGAATCTGATCTGTCCATTGCTGAATCTGGTAATGTCACAATTGAAACTGTAGAGTCAGATTTTACAAGTGATACCGGAGGAACCGACCTGTCAACTTCGACTAATAACACAGGGAACGGAAGTTTGGAGTCGGATGTAATAGATTTTATAAGATCTGATGTGTCCATTGTCGAAAAACTTAAGCAAGGAAACACGAAAAATGCTAATGATGAAAATCCTGAAACAAATGACATGGACGCAGTTAGTGAAACATTTGTGAGAATAGTTGTTCAGGTAGTCAATGCAGATTCAGTGACATATTCCAAAGCAACCCCTTGGTCAGTTATCCACACGTGTGGCAAAACAGTTGACAGGGATGATATTGAAACACTCTTCGATGCAAATTCAATGACTTTCGAACACTGTTTGGGAAGAAATTTGGATAGCGAAGTGAATATGGAAAAAACTATTTTTGTCGGAGATCTAGAAGAATTTTTAGAAAACAACGGAGATAGTACCCTGAATTCAACAGATTTGGAGGGTGTTTCTCTCCCAATTGACATGAAAGCTGTTGAAGAAAGTTGCAGCAAACTTTATGCAGAAGGAGGAAATAATAGAGCTACCACTTCAGTTTATAAAGAAATGCTAACTGGAGTGCCAATTGAAGAAGTCAGTGCAGATACAGGGCAGCGGCAGACACATGCAAATACTGTGGCACATTCCAAAGCATCCCCTTGGCCAATTATCCACACATCTAGCAGAGCAGTACAAAGGGAAGATATTGAGGCCTTGTTTGACGCAAACAATCATTCATTGGCCTTGAAACATTGCTTTGAAAGAAATTTGGACAGTGAAGTAAACGGGGAAAATTTTATCGCGAATGTAGAAGATTTCACTACAACAAACAGTGGGGATAGCTCAGAGAATTTAACAGGAGATTTGGAGGAAGATTCACTCCCAATTGACAAGAAAGCTGTCGCAGAATGTTGTAGCAAATTTTTTGTAGAAGAAGTAAGTAGACCTGCTAGTTCTTCAGTTTCTGAAGAAACGCTTATTGGTGTACCAATTGAAGAAATCAACGCAGATTTAGGACAGCAGCAGATCCTTGCAGATAGAGACACAGTGACTTATTCGACTTGTTCAATTATCCACACAACTAGCAAAGCAGTTGAAAGGAATGATGTTGAAACACCCGTCGACGCAAACAGTCATACAATGGCTGTGGAACATTGCTTTGACAGAAAGTTGGATAGTGAAGTAAATGAGGAAAAAAATAATTTCATCGCGAATGGAGAAGATTTCATTAGAACAAACAATGGGGATAGCTTAGTGAATTTAATAGGAGATTTGGAGGAAGATTCACTCCCAATTGACAAGAAAGCTGTCGAAGAATATTGCAGTAAATTTTATGTAGAAGAAGTAAATAAAATAGCTACCACTTCAGTTTCTGAAGAAACGCTTATTGGGGTACCAATTGAAGAAATCAACGCAGATTTAGGACAACGGCAGATCAGTGCAGATGCAGACACAGTGACTTATTCCAAACCATCCACTTGTTTAGTTCAAAGGGATGTTATTGAGGCACTCTTCGAGGCAAACAATCATTCAATAGCTATGGAACATTGCTTTGAAAGAAAGTTGGATAGCGACGTAAATGTCCAAAACAGTAATTTTATCGCGAATTTAGATTTCATTAAAACAAACAATGGAGATAGCTCAGTGAATTTAACAGTGGATTTGGAGGAAGATTCACTCCCAATTGATATGAAAGCGGTACCAGAAAGTTGTAGCAAATTTTATGCAGAAGTAAATAAAATAGCTACCACTTCAGTTTCTGAAGAAACGATTATTGGTGTACCAATTGAAGAAGCGAATGCGGATCTCCACGCAGATGCAGACACAGTGACTCATTCCGAAGCATCAACTTGTTTAGATATCAATACATCTACCAAAGCAGTTGAAAGGAATGATGTTGAAACATTCTTCGACCCAAATAATCATTCATTGGTCAAGGAACATTACTTTGAAAGAAAGTTGGATAGCGAAATAAATGACGAAAAATCTAATTTTATCGGGGACACAGAAGATTTCATTGGAACAAACAATGGAACTAACAGAATGAATTTAACAGTGGATTTGGAGGAAGATTCACTCCCCATTGACATAAACGTTGTCGCAGAATGTTGTAGTAAATTTGATGCAGAAGAAAATGAAACAGCTACAATTTCGGTTTCTGAAGAAACTCTTACAGGGATGCCGAATGAAGAATATGTAAATGAAGACATAGAGGAATTATCTCTAATCAGTAATTTAAATGCCCTTTATGAAATTTTTGACAACATAAGTAATGCTGAAATATTTACCGATGTTGCTTTCAATCCATACACCATGTCAGAAGAAGAAAACCAGAACTTGGAACATACTGGAACAATAGATATGAAAGCTGACTTGCACATTAACACTTCAAAAATATCAAAAACAGCTATTATTAATCCAATAATTGAAGGTACTGGTATAATCTCAAATGACACGGCAGGTAAAAGTATAGAAGAGCTTTTAGAAAGAAACATGACAGAAGGACTTGATATCGCCGATGACATTGTTGTAGATGTATCAGATAAATCAGATCCTAAACAAGCAATCGCTTTGATTACCGATTCCAGAAATGAAAGTCCAAGAAAAGAGGAAATATCCAAACCAAACATCACGAAAGCTGCCGCCGATACTCCTACTGACAGTTTTGCAAAGAATTTAGTTACTTCTTACACCGACTCTGAGGAAATAATGAAATTAAATGACGAGGCGGCCTCTGAGTATGTTACAAAAAAAGATTTGGAAGAAAATCTTCAAACAGCATTTTTTAATACATTTAACGAATTCATTTGCAAGACCATTGAAGAAGAAAATATAACTACAAGTTTAGTTTCCATAAATTCTGGGGAATCAAGTTGTGAGACGCTCACCGAAGAACCAACTTCATTTACCAAATTACCCAGAGAAGAATGTACTTGTGAAGACGAGGGGAAAACAATGAATACAGAAGCGACTCAACTTCTCGTCAACGCAAATGTCTCCACCAATTCAGAAATAGACAAAACACTGTTCTCATCTAGTACATTAGAGTTCGGCGAAGAAGTATACAGTGAAGAAATAGACACGTTCTCAGAAAAAAGTGACTCAAAGTCAGTTCTCTTGATTTCAGAAAAATCTATTTTGGAAAACAGCAATAGTAACGATGTAATTATTAAAGATTTTGAGACAAGCGATTTGACAATGATCCTTGAATCCCCCAAAATAAATGTTGATGAGGGTATCAAAGAAGTACTAAATGAAATTGTCATAAATACCGACCAATTGAAAGGTGTTTCACTCATAGAAGAAGCCATGAAAATGGATGGAGGGGATATTCCAGAAGAAACGGAAGTGGAAGTAGTGTCTGCGAAAAGATTTCCAACCACCGCCATTGAAGACTTTGCCATTCCAGATAAACTTGATGACAATACTGAGTCCGAAACATCATTGAGGACAAACATGGAAAGTCCGATTGAGAAGCGCGAATTGGGACAGGGGGATGAAACTCCTCATTCACAAAATGAAAAAGAGACAGATGTTAATTCAGTAGAAATTAGTACCTGCATTGCTAAAGAAATAATAGACAATATCATTACAAGAGTCTATGAAAAGACAATTTTAACTAACGGCGTCTCAAACCAGAAAGAAATTGCAGATGTGCACCTGGAGGAAAATTCTTTTCAAATGTATCTAAAAGATGAAAACGTCAACAAATGTCTCTTCAAGAGACCGAACAAATGGAAGGACTCGTACGGCATTCGAAGTAATTGGCGGAAACATAGTAGAAAGGAGGTTTGGAAGCTTGGGAATCCTTGGAGTCAAGACTGAAACAACATATCTGCAAGGACAGAGTTTGATAGAATCTGACGGGAAAAGATACGAGACTCCAAAAGACTCTTCCAGACTTCGGAAGAAAACTTGCGGAAGGTACTCGAGTATACAACTGTGTTACTTCATATTTACTATTAATATTATTGATTAATACTCTATTATCATTTCATATTTTATTGGAAATTAAAAGAATATACGACTTTTTTCTAATAAATTGTAATTAATTAATTATTATTGATTACTAATTATTACTTACTATTAACTGATTAATTAGAAGTATAAAAAGTCTTATTTGTGGTCATTTTATGTCATTTGGTTAGTTGCAAACAAGTTTACAAATTAATTCATCAATTCATCGTAATGTGAAGTAGCTACGTGAAGAATGCTGTATTATAACAACATTTTTTTCAGTTAAATACAACGCTTCTGTACAAGAGGATTATAATGAGCGAACACGAAATTTACTCGCAATTTAAAAAATAAGAAATCATCAGTCACTTGCTCGAATATATCGAATAGCAAAATTTTCGACTAGAACATCATCTACGCTCATTTTAAGTTCATAATGTTTCAAGCAAATCATTTAGATATATTCTGGTCTAGAAATATGAATGAAGGTTTTATCTACTCTTCTACAATAATAACATAATTAGTTTGTATTTGGATTTTGGATTTGTCGATGACAACCGTTTCCAAATTCATTGGTATAATTTAGAATAATATTCCATTTGATTTACGATCGAGTATTGTATTTATGTTCCCTAACGAAGTGTCCAATTTTAGAATATTAGGTTCAATCCTCATTAAACTCTTCCGAAGCCGATTCTTATGGTTTCAATCATCATGGTTGTCAACGTTCTTTTTGCATCTCTAAGCCATATTTCTTTGATACGTCCCTTGAACCCGATGCAATCACTTTGCTCTCTGCTAGCTGCCGAATTCCATCTTAATTTTGTTCCTTTATTAGAGCGTTCTCTAATCTTGTTTCTGTATGAATGTGTCTCGAAAAAAGAAAAGACTGTGATTCTTCCGGCACGTTTAGTATTCTGTAAAACCAAATATCTTTGAAAATATGATTTGGTTGACCAAAAATATAATTTGAGAATAAGCAGATTACAGTCGACTTCGGTTATAGTGAACTTCTGAGAACTAACATTTTCGATTCACTATATTAGAGGTTCACTAGATCCAAGATGTCAAAATTAAATAGAATTTCTCCACAATTAGTGATTTTATTACTACAACGATACATCAAAATACATTAATAGCACGAACTGAAAATTTTAATATATTTATTTTTCATAAAAAATCAAATATTTTCATTTATGTGCTTCGTGCATTTTTCGTTAGAAATTTCTCTAGATCCTTCTCCAGAGTTCGTGCTCTCTCCATCCTTGTTCTGCATTGTCCACTGTCTCAAAGTGTCGTAATGCAGTCTTAACACTCATCAATGCCTCTTGCACTGTTGGACCCACTTTTCGAAGGCCCTTTTCTTCGCGTAATAACATACGAGTTCCTTTCGCTAGCGGGCTGGCGCAAGCGGCTAATGAAACTGATTGCTTGAAACTGATGGCGCGGCACGGCGGGTATCGCCAGGCTGTGGGGCTATAGCATTCGCGCTCTTGTTGTCGCATACAGAGAACACAACGTGCTTTGTCCCGCGGAATCTCGAGTAACTGAAGCAAGTAATCCCGAGTCGCCGCCGCCAGTGGCAACCCACACCGGACACGGCCTTTTTCCGCAGTGAAACTGAATGGCATGAGGTCATCGGTACGGTTCCCATTCCGGGTCTGCTATCTTCACCTCAGAGGAGGCTTCTTCGATTATGACGTTTGATCGATGTGTTTTTCAAGCTGCCTAGGGTTGGAATTTGTGGCTCTGAGGCGATACATTCTTTTTCAGGAGGGAATTAATTTTCGGTTCGTTGTATTTCTTATAATTGAGATTCACTATAACCGAGGTTCAGGTTCACTAAAACCGAATATTCTTATGCTTATTTGTAATGTAAGTGAAACGGGATCAGAGTCTGAAGGTTCACCATATACGGTTTACTATAAACAGAGTCGACGGTACCTTGATTAATTGCACTCGAATGTATGCGTGTGTTCAAAGCTCTGGCAGATTACTAGTAAACTAGTAAAACAAAGATCAATATGATTTCTTAAGTCAAGAAGCCAAATATGCATGTTACTTTGACGAACTGCAATTAGTAATACTCCAATTGATAAGGTGCACTTTCAATAACATGTAATAAATATTCATTTTTATTACGAATATATATATATATATATATATATATATATATATATATATATATATATATATAAAAATATATTGTAATCAACATTTTACTGTACTTTCAATTTTGGTTTTGTGTGTTCATTTTCAGGTACCAAAAAACGAGTACTGAAGAAGTCAGAAAAAATGTGTATGCTGAGATTTTGTATGTAAAGAGGAATAACAATTTTTTGTATTTGTAAAACATTGTTGAAAAATATAAACATTAATGTTCGTTAATAAAATTACTTTACAAATTAAAAGCATGGCTTGTGTGATCCAAATTATGCATAAGTACTTCAATTACTTTATACCCGTGTTTCAATTTAATCTCATGTTTTTGAAACAAAAATTCTGAGTTTAATATAAGATCCAGGAGTGTTGATGTTAAATGTAGTACAAGGTCTGATGAAGCTAAGTTCTGGTATTGATTAGTGATTCCTGGTGCGCCAACTGCTAAGGTCATTAGTCCCGTAAGTGTGGTACATATTTTTGTGGCGGAAGGTGGCTGTGATCTTCCCCCAATGGCTGGCGAGATCCGGCGCCGACCTGCGTCTTGAGGAGTTTCCCCAACCAGGTATCTCCCAGAAGTGGAGGAACCGCCCCAGCCAAGACAAGCTGTAAGTTCCCGGTCGGTCTCACGGAATGTAGTTAGTGTAGTGCATGTAAGTGCAAGTGTGCGGATATTCCATATCAATTTGTTGTTGACGCGGAAACACGAAAAAAAAACAATCAATCAATTTGTTGTTTGAGTTTGTTCAATAGAGGATAACTGATGTAAAGGCCGACCACAATACAAAAATAAAGCACCCAGAAGAGCTCCCGACTGGTCTCCGGACAAGGGTGATAGTGTAGAGCATGTGATTGTGTGTGTGTGTGTGTGTGTGTGTGTGTGTGTAAGTAAGAGGTGAGGATAGGACAAAGACGATGAAGGAAAGATCGCGCGCGGTCCATGGCCCGTTTGTTAGGGTACTGTTCCGGAATTCGCCTGGTGCTGCTCGGAGAAACCACGGAAACCTACCGATCAGAGCTGCCAGCCGGTAGAATTTTCTTGCAATGATTGACTGAATTCAACCTAGCTGACAACCTAGTGTAGAGAAAACTTCTGCCACGTTCTCTTGAACTCCAGGGTCTCTCAGTCAGAGACACTGCAGCAGTTGATGTCCAGAGCCAGCTTTGCCGGTGTAAGTTCTGGTATTAGATTGTATAAAGCGGGCTAGATCGTGTTTACAACGAAACGACACGGATCCTGAAACTATGCTCCGCATTGTCCCCCGAAAAATCGTTCGCAGTGCCAAATGCGAAAACTCTGAGAACTACCCTGAAAAAGATTCCGTCTTAGATTGAGTTGACACACATTTCCTGTTATATCGTGTTATATCGTTATAAAACGTGTTGTATCATACATTAATTGTCTCATCAGTTCATTAATTGTAACAATAACGTGTTACTTTCATTTTAGTCAGTTAAAAACCTAAATCAAATCATCAATATCTAATTATTTGATAACGTCATTGCTAAAAATTTTAAAACTAAGAATTTGATATGTACCGGGGCCTCCGATATCGTAGCTGTCTCTGACATTCAGACAAATCTTGAATTACCATTATTTTCATTCCGTGCTTAATTTCAGTAATGTGTGTGAAATGTTGGGATATATTTTATAGTAAATGCTGTTCTCTTCCTTCACCACTTCATCTACATATACTACAAACGTTTAACAAGAACTCGAGTCACGTAAAGCGTTCATATTTTGCACTACTCTAGATGATCTCTACACAGAGGTTTGTGATTCAATGTTCATTTTTATGCGTCAAGACATCTGACACGAATGGATCGATCCTAGAACATTGAGGAAATAGCAACTTATTCGTGAAGTAAAAACCCAACAACAGCCGCCACGAAAGTATTTTCAACTGAAACATCTTCCATCACTGCCTAGAAATGCTATCAATCGAGCTGTTCATAGCAGTTCTCACAAAGGCCGCTAGAACGCAGCTCATACCGTTCCCGTTTCATTTTTGCAAATATTCGCCAAATTCCGCTTGCTCGTTCCGTCCACGTACGGGTTCGTATTCACGTATTCGGGTAATAATTGCGCTGCCGCATGTGGGGCAGAGAGAACAGAGTCCACAATCTGCTGACGGCGCGCGGCACGTAGCGGGTGCGGGCAAGTACAAGCGATACGCAGCTCACGTCCGCACGCGACGTGGGGCGGGGGCGGGGGCGGGGGAGGGGACGCAGGTTTTGGTGGGGGGGGGGTTTTGGTGAGCGGGGGGCGGGGTTTGGGGGGCGGGGGCGGAGGTTTTGGTGGGGGGGGGGCGGAGGTTTGGTGGGGCGGGGGCGGAGGTTTTGGGGCGGAGGTGGGGGCGGAGGTTTTGGTGGGGGCGGGGGCGGGGCGGAGGTTTTGGTGGGGGCGGAACCGAAGCAGGGAGAGGCAGATCGGATGCGCAGATCGCCGCAGAAATGAATGAAACGGGGCCAACACGGAGGAGCGGAAGCAAGGCGAGGAGGGCAGAACGACAATTTTGGACTCGGGTTGGAGCAGGAGAAAGTAAGTCTGGTCGAGGAGTGAGCTGATAACCATAATTGGAATTAAAAAAGTGATCGGGTCGCAGATAAAATAAGCAGTAATAATGACGTGAATATAGAGTGAAAATTGTATTAAAATTTAATGAAAATAATATGAATGTGCGTTTTATCGCTACCAACTCGAGTTTTACATTTAATTTGAATACGGAAACTTGGAGCAGAACATTCAATTTATCAACTGTTCCCGTATTACACCATACTCAGACGCAAAATAGATGTAATGGTGTACGTGCGGAGATTTCACGAGAAAAGTACATCTACAAATTCGAATTGTTTAAGAATCATACTATTTTACTGCACATTACGGTTGTTAGAGCAGATGAACATGGATTTATAAAACGGTATAAGTTGAATAATAATGAAAATAAGATCATTAAATGCTTCAGAGGAGAATATCTCAGGCACCCAGTTGGAATTCCGTTTAGCCTATATATTTCCCACAAATTGGGTAATTGTAGAGCGCGCCCGCGGAGCCGCCGTGACTCGCAACCGGGATTCGGCCTCGGCCATCGAGCCGCGACTTGCCCCAGCGGCGGCGCCGGCGGAGCAGGTGGCAGGCGCCGCGCACGCCCCCTCAAGATCGATGATCACGTGACAACGCGAACGTGCGGCGGCGCGCGGCGGCGCCCCTTCAGCGCCACGGCAGGCCGGCCCCGCCCCCCGCGTGAGGCGCGCGTGCGGTCACGCGCACGCGAAATCTGCATGGCAAAGGCGGCGCGGCGCAGCGGGCCGACGCGTGGGGGGGGGGGGGGGGGGGGGGGGGCGAGCGAGGAAGGCGGTTGAACTTGGAGAAGGAAAAGGGGGATGACGGAGCGGAGAGACGAGAAGAGCGGGGCGACGTAGGGAGAGGCGGAGGATGCAGTAGTAGGAGTAGCTGGTAGGAGTTGGTAGGAGCGCTGTGGATGCGGGGTGTGAGGAGGGGGAAGGGGGGAGGTGGGGCGAGGTGGGGCGTGATGGGTCGTGGTGATGCGACGTGGGTCGTGGTGATGCGACGTGGGGCGAGTTGGGGCGAGTTGGGGCGAGTTGGGGCGAGTTGGGGCGAGGTTGGGTGAGGTGGGGTGAGGTGGGGCGAGGTGTGGCGAGGTGTGGCGTGGGGCGAGGTGGAGCGAGGTGGGGCGAGTGGGGGCGAGGTGGGGCGAGTGGGGCGAGGTTGGGCGAGGTGGGGCAGGTGGGGCGAGGTGGGGCGAGGTGGGGCGAGGTGGGGCGAGGTGGGGCGAGGTGGGGCGAGGTGGGGCGAGGTGGGGCGAGGTGGGGCGAGGGGTACACGGCGGGGTCAAATAACGCGGGGTGAAGGAGGTGGAGGGAAGTGGAGGGAGGTGAGGGAAGAGTTGGGGAGGTTGAGCAGGCGAGTAGGTCGCGGAGAGTGATGATGGAAAAGGTAGGGCCCTGCGGAAGGGTGCCCTGCACGCGACCACGGCTTGCAGGCGAGCGGGCGAGCGGGCGAGCGCCCTCGGCTGCTATGCAGATGCGTGCACTCCGCCCACGCACGCATACAACGCTCGGGAGAGCTATGGAGAAAGATAGCTGTTGGTAGAATCTTCTCTCACGTCCAAGAGATAAAGGTCATCCGTAAATTGTAAACGGGATAAACGTTAGGGCCAAGAAAGTGATGCCGGAGGAATGAAAAAGTTTGATAGTCGCAGTACCAACTTTTAACATCTAATGTTCGTACTGAAAATAGGACGGAATAAATCAGAATGTGAAAAGTAATGAATTTTAACACAAAGCGAAAAGAAAGGTAATCGTAAAAATAGTATGTACAGGTTTGAATTTGTCAGTTATATTTTTCTCTTTTCTTAGGTGCATCCAGGCTTCGTACCTTGAACACTGTACAAGCACCAACAAGCTGAGGAGTAGACATCGGATGTTTAGGGAAATGCCCATTTTATTCTAGCGAAATTAAAGGCTGATAAGTTATGTGCACGAATCATGACAAATGATGACATATGACGAAGTTTTAAAATGCTTATTTGAGCATAAATGCCTTTTTTATGATTTTTTTGCCTTTTTAGTCACAATGCTAAGATATCGGAAAATCGGCGATGGTCCAACGTGACCATTTACTACGAAATCTTCTATTCACGTCTTGGTACTTTAAATTACGAGAGAATTCCTGAAAGTATACCAACTGATTTTTCTCCATTTCCCTATTTCATAAATACCAGCCATGATCTGAGAACATGGTCGATTGACAATACACCGAGGGCACCGAAATTTCAGTGGAAATAAATATAAATTCCCAGAAGGTTTCAGTGTTGCTAGTGTTGAACTAAAATATATGCTAGTCACATCGTTCAGATATCCTTCTCCACATTCAAACTGATTTGGTCACCCAGCCGTCGCAAATGTGAAATTGTAGTCCTTGAAAAGTTACTGGTAATATGCAAATATTACTGGTTAATGCAAACTATTAGAGTTGTAAATATGTAAATCTAGTTTTACATTAAAATGTTCCAACTTGTTTTGTGCATTTCAGTTTACAAAATAATATAGACAAAAATTACAATTTTCCATTTTATTGTGTATGTAAATTATGACAATGCCTTTTTTCTCCTTATTCTTGACATTATCAGTGCCTTTTTAGGCGCCTAAAAGACGATTTTTAGTGCCTAAACCTCCTCATGAGCCTCATTGCTCACGGAAAAGTATGTTGGAAAGACTAGTTCAAGGAACTAAGTTACTGCTATCGCAACTAAGACAAGTTGGTGACGTTCAAAAACACCAAAAGTAAGACAGATGAAAATCGAGAATCCATCCATACCTCCATTTTGCCTTTTTTTCGTATTTCTTCAGTTGGAATTATTTTTCCTCTCATTTTGCCTGATTTCATCTTATATCACTTCCTTCGCAATTTCCACTTACTCTTCCACATTTTGTCTCTATTTGACAACATGGAACGAAAGTTGATATCAAAGGTATTTTTAAAGCCTAAAAGTTCATAAGCAGGAAAGTCACATGTTTTCAGGCAACCGAATTTAAATATGTAAAACGTGTAATGGACATATCAACTCGACCTCCATGTACGGCGAAAGTCGTACATAAATTTACTATGGGTGCAGAGAAGTGGTTACGAAAACGAATAAAAAGACGTCTCTCTAACGAAGTAGGGTACGCCTTATACAAGGCCAACCAGGTGTTTCACGCGCACAATATGAATTACAGCTTTACTACAAGCATGATGCAGCATATCATGAGATTCTCAAAACCTATTTGCGCTGCAGCGGGATGCTCTGACGAATGCATCCGCAGTTGCGACGAAGTCGCATGGGAGCTTGCTTTCCAGAAATCACTCCTTTAGGCAGCGAGAATGAAAGTCGGCTAGCTCAACAGGATATGTTCGCATTTTATGAAAACCCATCTTTCCCGGAAAAGCATTATAAGTGATAGCATAATATGTGCATAGTTTTTGTTAAATAAAATAAAAACGTGATTGCTGTTTTTGCTAGTTATGTTCAGCACTTGTAAATACACTATCATTTGTAAGTGGGTGCTTCTGCCTGCCAGTAGGTAATAATACTAGCCCAAATAATTTTCCCCAACCGACTGTTTAAAACGGTTGAACACTTATGGTGATTCTTGGTGTACTCACAAATAAACTTTTGTGCGTAGGGATATTTGAGCCTCAAATTCCGATGTCGATTTTTACGTTCCGATCTAATTTTCGAAACCAGTTGAATGGCCGAGTCCAGAAAAGCCATTGGCGCGCAAGCTCAGAATAAGACTGATCAATCACTTTGCTAGACTTGATAATTATTTGTCTCAGACAGTACAGTGTATTCGAGGAAACACCGAGTCTCGAGGCAACAAAGAGGGAGAGGAGAAAAAGAAAAAAAAAATGATTAAAAATTGGTTGCTATTTCATTTTCTATTACTATTGCGATTTCTATTACTATCAATTTATTAACTAATCTTTCATTTCCTCCCCGTTTCCTAGTTTTGGAATACCTTCATCTAAAGGAAAGACGTCCATGATTATATGAACGAATTAGCAACTTAGTACATCAAAACACAAATTTCACAAAAAAAATTGAAAATCTTGTTATTTACGTAGTAAAACTGCTTTTGAGAAAACGAAATCTTGTTAAAATAGTGTCTCTAATCATATCTGGGAATAAATTGCAAAATATAATTATTTGCAGTTTGATGAACATCTTCAATCCACTTTATATTTGCATTCAATATGCCAGATTCAAGAAACATCCAGCATCCTACATTCTTGTAAAGTAGTCGGTTAACCTTCCGTCTCTCACGGTTAGACCCCTTCGCTTAGATGCAATGAAATGTCTTGTTGATTGCTAAAATGTTCCCACTGAATTTTAAGACAGTTATTTCTTTAAAATCATTTTATTTTTACAGACATAATCCTTACTCTAATACTTACCACGCCTCGACGACACGTTTCGTCTTTTTCAAGTACTAGACAAATTGTTATAATTCTGAATCATATGAAAGATCAGCGTCATATTAAAAGGAGATGTATATTAATATTAAAATCAATCTGCTATTTAAATAAAAATGTTGTTGATGAAAGAGGTCATTACTATAGCGGTTAATTTCAATAGAAAAACATCATTTCTCTAGGACACACGTGTCTCTAGTACTTGAAAAAAGCGACAAATGTCGTCGAAACGTTGTACGTATTACAGCAAGGATTATGTCTGGGAAAATAAAATGATTTTAAAGAAATAACTGTCTTTAAAAACAATGGGATCATTTTAGCAATAAAAAAGATGTTTTAGATAGTTATGGCAAAAAAATGAACTGTCATTGAACAAATCAATTTTCTATCTTCTGGTGGGAACTGGCACTCTTAGTATTAAACGAAAACAATAAATACAATAAGGTGTAGTTACAAAAAATTCAAGGGAAATCTCGAGAAAATGGCATTACCTCAACGAATCCTGAATTACGGTCAGAAAGTAGTAATTCTGCAAACATTTAATGTTTGTAGTTCCAATCTAATGAGGTGCCCAGTCTCAAACTTGGGGAACCGACTTACATTTTCTCCTCAGTGTGCGAGTTCATTCCTTATAGGGGCAGCAAAGGGTGAATTGGTCTCTCAGTATAAGTTGCTGAGAACTATAATAATAATAATAATAATAATAATAATAATAATAATAATAATAATAATAATAATAATAATAATGATTTTATTTTTTCATGTACTTTTGCTGAATAGTTTTAAGAATATTTTCAGTCACAGAAAAAGAAATTGATCTTATTTCTGGACTTTATTTTAGAATAAATTATTACATAGATCCGTTCTGGTCTACTGTTTGGATAACCCGCGTCTCAACCTAACTGTGGGAAACTGCCAATTTTTTTCATTTCCTTCTAATTTAATTCCAAACCTTAAATTAACATTGTAAAAGCACCTTTAACACTGCTTAAAGCGTTGGAAATGCCATGCTGAGCTAGCAACATTGTAGAAAAGAAAACAAACGTCACTTTTGAAAACTCAATTTTCCCTGCATCGTTGTCAAGAAATACTCGACTTCATGCTGTGGTCTTAATTTCCACTACACGTTCTCTGAAGATGATAATGGAAACTCGCTGTGCCAACGATGCTCCTTACGGAAGGAGAGGACGTCGTTTACAGCGAGTGAAGTAGGCGTCGCCGAGCGTTGTAAGTGATGCTTGGATGCACTTGTATTAGAGTCTGTGTTCCTTTTCTCACAGTCGGCCTGGTGCCTGCACTCGCTTGGACTGGAGTGTTGTCAGTCATGCCATATCACGCCTGAGGATGCAGCCTGACAGTGTCTAGCTAATGACCGCAAAAGCTTTCTGGAAATTACTCCGCAAAAAGCATACAACAAAAGATAACAACAAAAATAAACAAAAAACTGTCTATGAATTCACAAATCATATGTGTTAGGAATGAATGTTGGGATTTTATCTTACAACTAGATCGCGAAACAAATGAATGTAATAAACATTTGAAAGTACTATTATAATTTATGGATATTCAAATTAGCCATTGTCGCCTACGATTGCGATAGACTAATTCCTTTCATCGGACACGTAGACTGCTAAGGTCATTAGTCCCGTTAGTGTAGTAGATGTTTAACCGCTGGAGGGGTCAGTGTTCCTCTCTCGTAAGTTGGTGAGATCCGGCGCCAACCTACATTACTTAGGGATTATCCACTCCAGGTACCTCCCAGCCGCGGGGCACCGCCTCCAGTCGGGACAAGCTGTAAGTGTTAGGTCCCGAATGGTCTTCCGACATGTGTGGTAGTGCAGTGCATGTAAATGAAATTGTGTTTAACCCATTAACGCCCCACTTCATTGTATGCACATAGCACTCGCGCATTGTCGTCGCGTTCGTGCGCAATGTTGCGCAACAGACGTTGTTGGAGCGCTCTGGCAGCATGCTTTTGTGACTTTTCGTGCTAACCAATTTGTGTGTTCCTAAATAATTGCTACTAGAACGCTCCTAAGCGCAAACAATTCTAAAAGAAGTAAAAACGTTAGAACTTGGATGCATATACCTCGTCAACGTCGATGCGGACCTACCACCGTTTTCTTTATGCCGGCCTCTCCTTCCGACTTAACCACCAGCATATAGCAGCTAAGCACGGTTCTAGATTAAGATTTGAACCGACGCATGTCATATGTACACCCTGGTCAGGAGAGTACAATGAATGTCTTAGCGATCACGGCTAAATCGACATCTGACATTCAGGAATGAAGAAAGGATATGTTTTATGCTTGTATGTTTCGTTCAGGTTGGTTGATATTTAGTGATTCCGGGCGCGTCAACTGATTTGTGCATTAGCCCTGTACGTGTAGTACTTGTTTCTTTTTATCGGGAGGTGGCGATGATCTTCCCCCGCTCAATGGTGAGAGCCGGCGCCGAACTACCGACGGCTAGTGGAGTTTTCCCACAACCAGGTATATCCCACCGGCGGGGCACCACCCCAGCCGGGACAAGCTCTAAGCTTCCGACCGGTCTCTCGGAATATGTGGTAGTGTAGTGCATGTTAGTGTAAGCGAGTGTCAAAGGGGAGAGAATAGGACAAGGAAGAGGAACGAAAGATCGCGCGCGGTCCGAGGTCCGTTTGTTAGGGTATTACTTCGGCATTCGCCTGGTGTTGATCGAAGAAACCACGGAAAACTACCGAACAGAGCAGCCGACCGCTAGAATTCTCCTCCAGAAAGCGATTTATTTCGATGTAGCTGACAAGCTAGTGTCAAAAATCCTGCCACCGTCGGTTTCGTTTAGGATGTGTACGTCTATTGAAGAAATAAAATTCACAAATTATTGCAGAAGAAGCAAATTTGAGTTGGCCAGAAATTTGCGTCCTCAAATGACGCTGGACGTTAATGGAAGTTAGGATAGGGAAGGGGGAGGATAGATCGGGCCCGGCCTATTGCCCGCTTGTTAGGTTACTGCTGCTGCGTTTGCCTGGTATTAATCGGAGAAACATTGGAAAGCTACTGTCGACAGAATTCTCCTCTAGTCAGCGGTTAAAATCCAACCTATCTATTTAGCAAGTGTCGAAAATCCACCACTGTCGGGGCTCGAATCCGATCAGAGCAAAAATCAGACCGTACTACGTCGTAAAACATCAATTTACTCGAACCCCACTCGCGAATTACAAAGCGACAACCTATATCCTACATATGTTTTCGAGTCAGAACGCAACGATTGAGAGTGAAATAAATGGTGTCTGAGAATTGGGAGATACTCTGTAGCAGGAAGCAACATGTCCCGCCAATTCCTTGCTGTAGCAACTTGTTGGCATTCAAGTTCCCAGGAATTCAAAGAACGTGTTCCACAATTACACGTTCCCAAAAAGGGCTTATCCTCCACATTTAGAAAGACAAATAGATGTAATTTGTGCAGGTACATTTGTAATATTGCTTTCCCTGGAATTTATTCCGTGGTGGTCTTCGGAGACTACAGTAAGTAATATGAAAGTAGTTTTGTTATGGTGAAAAATGTGGACTATACATAAACTGAAAAGAATAGTAAAAGAAAAATGCACTAATATTTCCACGTACAACAGTATGTTCTGAAGATTTGAGTAGAGTTAAATAAAAAATATCTGTGTTCACAAAACGTTACTATTACTGAAATTCCCTAGGAAAATTGGGTTTATAAATTAAATATAACCAGTGGAAAAGGAAACTTACGATTTAACGAGCTGAAAGTCAATCCATATCTTTATTCATCATTAAAATGGAGAATGTAAAACGCACCGAGCTCGGGACACAACTTCGTTCTATCTTCCAGTCTGTTGCGAGTTTACGTGTAAAACATCTGATTAAAACCTACATTTGGGCAGGAAAGGACAAGAATTTACGACTTCGCGTGGTAAAGGCATTTTATGCGATAACCGCCACCCTACATTTCGCGGCACACGTTTGTCATTAACGGGCACGTTACTTCCGGGACTCATATGGCAAAGATACTGACTACTAAAGTAGGTTACAGAGGAACAGTCGCGTTGAATTCGTGCAAAAACTAGGTGTACTTACAACAGCTTCAGTTGAACAGTTTGGGAGATCATTGCAAGGCCGGAACGTCCAGGTATCGGGCCCCGGTTGGGCCGGTTTGGCAGCGCGCTCTAGAGGACACGTAGAGGCCGGTTCTTGTGCACACCCACACCGAGACGGTGCTCCGGAGTGAAAGAGCTGGCAGGATGCCAGAAGAGCCTCACCTCATGCCTCCCGAAACAAGCGATGCTGCGAAAATAGAAATTCTAGTAGAAATAAAGAATCAGAATTAAGGCAGCTCATCTAACTTATAATGAAAATGCAGTTATTAAAATAAATCTGTGATAAAAGTACAATAGTCTCAAAAATTACTTTGTAAAGCATTTTTTTCATATAATCGTTATTTGTAAGTTTTCACAGTTATTGAACCATTAGGCAATTTTTTACACAGAAAATTATTATCATGGAGAGAAAAAATTATCGGTGCTACAGTAGTACCACATACTTTCTCATATTGTTCCAAACTTTTGCAATTTTCGACATACTCTTCAAATTTTCATTATTTTATTGTATTAATTTATGTATTTTGAAACAAATTACTTATTATTACCTGAAATATCAAAACTTCTTATTCCAATATAAATTACATTTGTTCACATATTATACTTTAACTTTCTTGCTACCGCTTACGCAGTAGAGAGAAAGTTATGTAATGCGCGAAAAAACGGCCAATTTTAGACCGAAAATACTCTTATGAAAGGTCCCTGATAACGCAAAAGGGGACGAATCCAGTTGTTAAATGTAGAAAAAAATCCTTCATCATGTGGAGTAGCCAATAACCATGTTTTGTGGGTCATTGATACATAAAAATCGAATGACGATAAAACTTCTGTCTGTCCTGTTCTGTCTGTGAACAACGCTAGCAGCGGAAATGTTCAGCCAATTTTCTCCAAAATTGACATTCCGCAATCCTTCTGGCCGATGTCGCTTCCCCTTCAATTTCAAACCGGTATCTTAATTTTTTGGGGGTACTTTACATGAAGCCCCTGAGACATTTTCCAAATTTTCAAAACATTTGCTTCTACGTTGATTCAAGTTTGATGTTGGATAGTGTGAAAGACGTTTAAGAGAATCGTGCATATCTCGTTCTTTGAAATAAATTCTTCTATATTCTTTGAAAAGCCTGTGTTGACACATCGGTGGCCAAAATTAATTCAAATTTGGCGTCGTACTTTGAAATCTATCATTTATAACAATTCCTTGAAGCTAACAGAAAAGAGCATGCATTTTAAACGTCCCGCGTCGGACAAAAACGGTGCGTTTGCTTCCAGAGAGAAAGACGAATCAAACTTTGGAAGGACAAACAGTCGAAGAATTGAAATGCTTTCATAGATTAAGATAGTGCTAGATACTGGAGACACAGTGGAGTGTTAACATTCCGAGAATTAAACGTCTTTCCAAATGAAGGCGCGATAGAATGGCATTATGTAAAAAGAAGGTGGCCGAACACAGGTTCGCGGGGACTCGCCTTGCGGCGCCTCGGTCGAGTAAAACACCATTAAGAGGCACGTATATATGCTACCGACTGTCAATTCAATTATGTAGGGTTGGTATTACGACCTCAGCTGAGAGATATTGGCGCGCAAACTCCCTCCCATTGTCGAGATTTCGAAGAAATGTGACTAGTATATATTCTCATGACGCCACGAGAGGCAATTGTTGGAGAATGTTTCAGCCTTGCGTTCACACAAAAGATCGCCTCGTCATTAAAAAGGTAGTAATTCACATTTTGGCGACATTGAAGAAATAAGATTTTTGACTGGTGGCAGCAGCGTATGATTTGGGCGCATAAGAGCTGGTAGTGAGCTGAAATTGTATGTCGCACGAATTATAACAGAAAACAATCTTCTGTTCGTATAAGGAAACATTGACAACAAGTTAACATTGACGTTTTCCATTATCAACAATTTTCACGCTGAGAGAAACTAATAGTGCTCAGAATTGCCTTTCAGAATTTTCCCTTGTGGCAAGCTAGGAAGTGGTGGTCACGCTTTGTGGGTAACCCAATCCAGCATTCTGTGACTCTCCCAAACAATTTACTGAAGATATTTAGCAGTTTCAACATCCTAATTTTTTTAAAATTGCAAAAATTCAAAATGTTTTCGGTGTCTTCCTGCAACTAATACATTAAAAATACAGATTTTCCCCTAATGAAATCTGTTGTAAAAATTTCCGATGACAAAATTGCGCAAAAAATACTCAAATTTTCGAAAAATTCGATAATTGATTAAATTTGAACATTAGATAGCGTAAAGGACGCTTGAGATAACGGTGCAGGTATCATGTTCCTTAAAATCCTTGATTTTTCGAAAATTGAAGAAACGTAATTTTTTTCTGCGTCTTCCTACAACTACAATTGTGAAGACAATTTTTTCCCTAGTGAAATATGTTCATCAAAAGCAGATATTCAAATAAAGTCAATTCAACACTTTCGAAAATATGAGTATTTTTTTAATATTTTTGTGAAACAACAATAATTAACATTCCAAAAATACAATATTGATAAAAGAGATATTTTTGTTACATGAAATGTCGTAAAAAATCAGTTTTTTAAAACATGTCATGTTCAATTGTTTTAAACGATGAATCGTTTAGCGTAATTTTATATTTTTGAAATTGAATTTTTGAATTTCCCGCGCTTCGTTTGGATAGCCGTCAGCGAGAAATACTTTTAAATTCTTTTCTTTGTTGGACGCACATGGAACCATTACCAACAACAGTGGTAACTGCTGCTGCCGCTGCCCATTTAACGCTATATAAAGAACGCTGTGTTGGTTTCTAGGCGTCCCTTATGGAAGTGACTGTGCCAAAATCAAACTGGCACAGCAGTTCACGTTCTGTTTCATAGAGTGTAGTTCTGTTCCAGTAGATATCTCTCGCTCAGGATGACCGCGATGCCCTGGTATTTCGTACGTCTCTCCTTGTTTCCCGCATGAAAAAGTGCGTACGCGGTGGGCGTAAGGCTTCCCCTCTTCTTCCGGTACCCTTCTTCAGTAAATTCAGGAAGCTCTGACCTCTTGAGATTGATATGGGCTCTCAGGATTTCAGGCTGAGTATTTTTTTGTAATTATTTTTAGTTTGTTTCCAGTTTAATCCTCATTATAAATTAATTAACGCTATCACTGTAAAATTAAATTTTGTTGCCAGCAAATCAAACATCACATGGATGTTTAAAAACAGATGGATATTGATCGATATTTTAATTTTGAACGTCAATAGTTGGTAATATCAATGTCGCATCACTGAACCAATAGAATCAATACCAATACCCATCACCAATAGAATTCTGTACCGACCGCTACTGAGCACACCACCTATGCACACGAGAGCATAGTTGCACGTGCAACGTAGTGCCCAGCTCTTCGCCTCGCATCTCGAGGAGAGAGCCCGGAGGCGGGCAGGCAGACACGCCTTGCGTTTGATCCCTCGGGTGGCAATTTGTATTCCGGGCGCGGGACAGCGTGCGCCGAGTCGCCTGCCCCGCCGCGCAGGGCGAGACGAAGCGCGCAAATTAAAATTTGCATTTCGGCCGTCAGACGCGACTCTCTCGGAGAAACGATACGCCTCACGGACAGAGTTGGCCGCGAGGGTCATGGCGAGTTTTCAAGCCAAGGGAGTTTCCGAACTTCACGGCTTCTTTTACAGACAAGGAGGAAAAATAAATGCAATGCAATTACGTACGTATCCATTAATTGAAATAATTTGTTGTTGACGTCATTACTGTTTTTTATTTTTGTTTTTATAGTTCTCCAGAGTCTGGTTTGCTTCTAATCTTATTCATATTTTCTGATTTCTCATTTGAAACCGGTGACACGTTAGTCGTCGTTGCAAAAACTCACGAGAATGTTCAAAGTCGGGATCTTTGGGAACCTTTTCTTGTTCGGTATTACTTTTGATTTCATAATATTCATATTCTCATAATAATATTCAATTACATATTTAGTTAAGTTATACTGAATTTGAATATTATAATTTTTAGTTGAAACATTTAAGACTGTTATGATACAGGGACGCTATATGAGAGAATTACTACGTAAAATACAGACTTTCAATATTTTCTATCGTAGGTACCCTTTTTACAAATGACAGTTACGTAGGTATAAACAGTGATAACTTTGAACCAGCCAAAAGCCAACGATATATATGACAACTCATTAATATTAAACGTCAGTTTACACACTACTCTCCTCGAATACACGAACTTTTCTGAGAATTTATTTTTATTTTCCAATTTATTTTTCGGGATAGGAAATTATCAACTATGTAAATAATATTAAAAATTAATTAGTTGTCACATCAATATTTAGAAAATAATATTATTTTCATCTAATCTACGTTGTTATAAAAATATTTGTACATACAAACACCAATTTTCAAAAAATCTTTTATTATCCCTTCAATTACACATAATTTTTCAGAAGTTTGTGTTTTGTTATATTTCTGGGCAAAAAATTGTTTTCTACAATAATCGAGGAGAACCATATCATCAGTACATTTAATTTTATTTTGATTTGCTCTATTATTGAAAAGTGTATAGTAAAGTGCTGTATTTGTTTTTTAAAATGCATTTTCTCATGTTTATTTATTCACAAGTTATTCTGGCTGTTATTTCCCACGATTTTTGACAAACCAACTTTTGACACGTTAAACAAGTGTATACATTGGTAATTCAAGTACGCAGATTTCAAAACAAAAATATGGATCTACACTGCCGCTAACTCCTCTATTTCTCTTAGAATATAAATATTAATTTACTCGTACACCTTTGAAAAAATACATGTTCCTTATCAAGAGACATCTTGCCAAATCAACTGCAACGTGGGTAATAGATGGAAAAAAGACAAAAAATATTAGCAAGGAGAGCAATTGTTCTATCAATTGGGCAATTGACGCAAAAAATGCTTCGTAAGAGAACAAATAAATGGTTCACGTGCAATTCAAGCAAGTCTATAGTAATAGGCACCTCATGGTAAGAAATCAAATCAGGTATTTGCCGTATCAGGAAGAAATTCTCGTAGAACTTATTTCTGACTTTGTACAATTTTAAGTCTCACATTAGACCGACTAAGACATTTTCTTTAGATGAACAAACGTTAGGTTTTCTGCCCGTCGTTTGTGTGGGCCCTCCAAATCACTCTTACTTTATCACAATTTAGCGAGGAAAAATAACGTGGAATGACGAATTACACGTTACATAATTCTAATAGTGAATTGCAAAAATGAAAGAGCTAGCAAAAGCGATAAAGAGCAAGAAAGTTCGGGTCCAAATAAATAAATATTTATCTTGGGGTTGTTTTTTTCTGTATCGCATGATCAGTACTTCTTACAATGTATATATTTGTTATCGTGCAAACTGCGCTTCCTGGTTTTTCGCAAACGTTGCTTTTCTCAAAGAACCACCTGGGGTAATTCTAACCTTCGGACAATCCGAGTGTGTTTACCACTATACGAAAATCAAATCACTCACACCATCATAGACATATGATTAATAGCAAAGTAGATTTTCAGTAGCATTTCTAAGTAAAGACAATTGAGCTAGATCAATTTTACTCCAATTACGTAGAAAAATGGTATAATTCAAGGTGATGAATATTATTAGTTTCGATCTCTTCTACAAAATAAAAAAAACACATTGTTTCCTGAACTGAAATATATTTAAATTTCAGTTTTGAAGAATGTCATAATTTTGGAACAACTTCGAACTGCAAAATCATTTTATTACATTACTTCAATTACGCTCTCTAAAATCATTTATTTTATTGCTATGAGAAGGGTTGAAAACAAGAGTATTATTACAAAGGTGTATTGCTACGAACACATACTTTCAAGGACGCAAATAATTTCGGGTTGTATTCATTTACCAATATTCTCAAGAAAAGGTATTTTCACTCATTGCTAGTAATATTTCCATTGCAGAATGGAATGCATCACAAATAACAGATACAATTTAGTTGAGTAAAAGTTTCATACAATCAGTATTTGATCGACAATTGTCGCACTGTGGTGTGTAATCGGATTAACGGGACCACAAAAATTCGCAAGCCTTTCAGCCACTCATTTAAAAAATCAGTAACGAAATAAAAATGATTATTCACACCCAGTAGTTACAATTTTCGCAAATTTGTAATTAAACTAATATCAGTTTAATTAGCGAATTCTTAACCAATTCTTGCTGAGAAAACCATAATTATATCAAACGCCGAGGACAAATTCTTTGTCAGCGTCATTTTAACATTGGTTTTCATGGAAGGGAATAGACAAGGAGCTAAAATGTGTTTATAGTCCTAAAAAATACCGGAAGTATTTTGTATTTCGCCACCTCCGCATTTCCTTCAGTTAGTGGATTTAATATCGTCATGAAGTTTTCCGTGAAACATTCCATTTGCCCGGAAATTTTCACCTCAACTTGGTGGTTGATTCTGCGACGTAAACAGAAGATATGGTCCGAGTCAGTGGAAGGAGAATGTGAGTTCGACGAACCTTTGAGCAGCGGCACATTCTCCAACTGTGCATCAAGCACAGTTACTAAAGTATTTGCGAATTCGTAATTTTCTGAATTGAGATACACAGAGTTATCAACGTTTGAACAGCTGATAAATCGCTTATCATATCGATCCGACGCAATCCTGAGCACACGAACCTTTCCCCTGTTGGTGTACTTTGCGTCACACGTTTCCAGGCAATAATCAGACTAGACGTCAAGTAGAGGTCACGTGCTCCCCGATTCCACGGACTGTGAAATCAATATCGGGGACTGACTCGGAGCGTTGAGTCAGTAGTGGTAAATAAAAAATAATTTGTTGGGTCTAGCGAATTTTTGCTATGTGCAGACTTTTGGGAATTCTCTGGGAAAAAAAAACACAGAAAAAGCGAGAGTCCACGTAACGTAACTCACTTGCCTTCGAGGTAAGAGAGAGGTAGAATGACACAAAGACTTACTGCAACACCCTTCAGAACACAAATTAACACCCTTATAGTGTGTTTGTTAAAGACTAAGTCAAAAAATGTTCAAAAGAAATAATCTAACTAAGTAGAACTTAAGACGACGGCGGTGTCATCCGATATTGTTGTGCTCCTCCGGTGCACTCCGCTGCACTGAGATAGAGGTCGTTTACCACGTGTATATATTAATACGAATTGAGTCAGATATTACGGAGTGTACGAATGAGTTGCAGTAAACGCAAGTTCTTGTTGTATGCTATTACTAGTATATGATTTATTAATTAGTATGATTTATTAACCCAGTAGTTGATTTTTAAAAAATCACTCTTTGATGGCTAACAAATATAGGTCTGAAATCGTTAATCTCTGTAATTATTTAGAGCATATGTGCACAAGTTAGATCGGAAGAAATAAGATTTTTCTCCCATAAACTGGCGGTCTAACGTTTGGTCAATTTTCGGCTATTACTCTTTAATGATAATACAAAAATAAGAAACCATCTAATAAATAATTCTTATGCTGCATGGAGACGCTCACTAGCAAGCTTCGTTTGACATATTTTTATTCTCGCTTGTGTGAGAATTTACATGGACGATTACTTAGACAACGACAAGCGAGATTACCACATCATATTTTAATTGTTCTTCAAGCACACGCCGACTAATTTTTTATTGCTATTGACTGGTAATATATCCGTCAGAAAAGAGAGAAACATCATTTTTTAACTCTGATTTTGTGTATCTAAGACTGTCCTACCTGGCGGGGAGATTCGAAATCAATCCTCTGGCCGCTATCTTACGAATTATCATCAGATATCGGCATTAGCACGTAATTCATTTAGTTGTGATCTGGTGGCCTCGGTGTACCCTATCAAGATGTTCCTTCTGGGAAATGGTAGAAAGGCAAGTGGTCCAAGAGCA
The DNA here is from genome assembly GCA_964035755.1 of Teleogryllus oceanicus. Taxonomy (NCBI): domain Eukaryota; kingdom Metazoa; phylum Arthropoda; class Insecta; order Orthoptera; family Gryllidae; genus Teleogryllus; species Teleogryllus oceanicus. The sequence continues at coordinate 40,525,724 of CAXIVR010000004.1, read as the reverse complement.
ATCCGCGATTATCAACACCCAGTCCAGTGAACTGCGAGACTCAGTGCCCTTGAAACATTCTAGCGCAAGCCGAAGGGTAAGTGTCGGGAGCGAATCCCGGCCGCGGCTCTATGACTCAGCGCGTGGGGCTCGCTGGGTGGCGGCGGCGGGGGCGGGAGCGGGGGCGGAGGAGGGAGACGACAGGCGCACGAAGTGGGCCGTTCTCTCTCGCCCGCTGACCTGCGGCGCCCGCAAAATCTCAGTCACGACGCGCAGCCACCACCACCACCACAGCCGCCTGGGCCGGGCGAGGCTCGAGCGGCGACCTACTGAACGAGAGCGGCCGCGGCCCCAGACGACGCCGCCACCACCGCCTCTCCCTCCGCCTCCGCCTTCACCGCCGCCGCCGCCGCCTCCCCCTCCGCCTCCGCCTTCACCGCCTCCGCCTTCATCGCCGCCGCCTCACCCGCCTCCGCCTCCACCGCCGCCGCCACGCATCCGCCGCCGCCTCCGCCGGCGCCTCCGCTACCGCCACCTCTACCGCCTCCACCGTCTTCACCGCCTCCACCGTCTCCACCGCCTCCACCGCCTCCACCGCCTCCACCGCCTCCACCGCCTCCACCGCCTCCACCGCCTCCACCGCCTCCACCGTCTCCACCGCCTCCACCGCCTCCACAGCTAACGCCTCCGCCGCCGCTTCCGCCGCCTCCGTCGCCTCCGCCGCCGTCGCCGCCAGCTCCGTCAACGCCTCTTTGGCCTCCGCCGGCGCTGCTGGCGTGGCCGACGCAATGTGGCTTACAGTGTGAAACTACAAGCAGATAACGTTGGTGCAGAAAAATAGGGAGATGTGGCGCAAACATTTCCCTTAAGTAATAAACGACCGTCTCGCCAGGGCAACTGGCGAGGGAAAAAACAAAAGGCAAAGGTGCTGAAAAAGAGGCGGCATCTCAAGCAGCCCCAATTTGCTGGAAAACTGTTTCAATCCAAGCGGAACGGTTTTCTTCCAAAAGATGAAAGTTATATGTGACTTAACTTGACAAAATATTTACTAATAAAAATGTAATCTTTTCTTTTGTCATTTTTTACTTTACTAAAAAATAATTATTTATGTCATTTTGTTTGCGCGTCAACGATCAGTAAAATTGGAAAATTTCCATAATACAAGTCATATATTTAAATCGAATGCGAAAACTAGATGTTACTGTTACATCAGAACATGAACTCCTTCGGAGTTTTTAACGAAGTCCCTTTTAAGACTTACATTCTTATGAATATATGCATATGAAGCCATTCTTTCTTTTTGCATTCGACATAGGTGTCCAAACCAGCCAAGCCGAAGTGCGATAATGTGATTTACCATGTTTTTAGATTTTATGATGGTTTCAATTTCATGATTATACCTTATCCTCCAGAGGTCTCCCGCAACCTTGATTGGACCAAAGATCTTTCTCATTATTTTTCTTTCGAATACATTTAGCCTTCTAATGTCCTTTTCCTTTAGGGTCCAGGTCTCTGCTGCATATGTTACTACGTCTATATCTATGTTACTATGGTCTTTTTGCAACTTTATAAAGTCAAATTTTTGCACTTTTAGAGAGTAGCTTACTTCTGAATAGATCTATATTGGCAAAGTAAGCCGTGTTCCCTGCAGCAATCCTTTCGGTTATCTCATCTTCGATTACATTGTTCTTATTTACTCTTGAGCCAAGAAATGTGAAGGTGTTTATTTCCTGGTACCTTTGACTATCAAAAACTTCTTCTCTGCAGATTTCATTATCAGTTTTACATCTCATGTACTGCGTTATTTCATGGTTAATTGCTAAACCAAACTTTACTGATTGTTCTTTCAGGTGTTTGAATATTTATTCTAATGCTTTCTTTGACCTTGCCGTTAATAAAACATCGCCTTGTTTAATTAATGGGCAAAAAGCAGAAAACACAATGATCTGAAAAAATTCCTATTAGTCAGGTATGTGTTTCTGAAGAACATAAATCTACAGCTCTTCAGCTGCAAAAATGCAGCTGAATGAAACAACACAAATGGTTTTTCAAAATGTAACAAGCACACTTCTTAAGACCAAAAAATAAAATACTCTCTTATAACACTGCAATAAATTAAACATTGTAACACCAATTGTCTTCACAAATACTGCTGTAACGAAGTATGGTATTTATACATTACAGTTCTTTCCATACCATGAATATCAAAAAAGTTGCTGTTCCATGACGTAATTTATAGCAAATATTTAATGGCCACCTCTTCCTTGGAGCATTACTGTCGCATGGTGTCAGCTGTACAGTAAGCATTAATGCACTATGTATGAGAATTCAGACGGTCTTCTAATTGTATCTTCTAAATTGCCTCCTCTAAAACGGCTTGTAGTCAGATATCACGTTTCGAGGGTCCTTGGTACTGAAAAATTGGTGAAGGGCTAAAAGAGTGCCTGTTCGTCTGTGGGCAACGCTAACACTTCTCTGCATCGTACGATTTACTACAAAATTGATATTTCCTGATCGATCTGGCCGGATTTGAAGCCCTGCCAATTTGAAACTGATATTTTGAGTTTTGTGGGTATTTTACATGAAGTTTTAACAACAATTTCATTTGTTTTCAAGAATGGGTCAAAACATTTATTGACTATTTCTCTCGATAGAAGAAAGGACGTTTAAAAATGGCGTTGAACTCTGAATTTTCAAAAATTGCAAAAGTTCAAACCTTTTTCGATGTCTTCTCAGAACTACAATATTGAAGACAACAGTTTTCAATGAACTGTGTTATCCAAAGACAGATCTGAAGATAAGGTCATGTACATCTTTTCGAAAATATTAGTCGTTTTCGGGTAATTATGCATGAAATATAGGGAATTTTTAAACAATTATTTTCTCAAAACCCGCTCTAATTGTTTTCTTTATATTTTCTCCTCGTTGTATAAAAGGACAGTAAAACAATTGGCGCTGTTTCCATTCTCTATAATTTTCCAATATATGTATTTTTGAAAATTGAAAAAAAAAATTAATATTACAATAGTAAAATATGGATTATTTTCCCCTCAAAGGAATGTAAAAAATTTTTAAACAAAATGTTGTAATTTTTTTGAAAAGTGATGGATTATCAGGATTTTTTCTGGAATAAAATCCAATGGATAAAAAAATTCTCAAAAAACGGCTTCAAGTTTTTTCTTTAAATTTTCCCTCCGGTAGAGCAAAGGGCTCTTAAAAATGACCCAGGCCTCATTTTAACTCGGTGAATTTCGAAAATGGCAAAAGTTACAAATAATACGAGAATGTATGCCATGTAGCATCATTATTTTTTTATTGCTGCTTTTGTCAGATCTGGAACCGGACATTGGTGGCCTTCTGTGTATTGCCACTCATAAACATAAGGCAAAGTACACATGTGCAATTTGATTAGGTGGTCATGGCAGCGGCCCCTATAAAATGTTCGTCCTTGAAAACATACTTTCAGGAATTTCAGTAGATTTTTTCACGTCACTTACTTTTATTACGGCGTTCGTGTATTTGCAGGTATTAGCGGCTGCTACTTATTTATTACGTTTTCTGTGTATTTTTAGACATACTTTAAGCATCAAGTATTTGTGAAAAAGTAAAGTAATAATCGTCAGTGAGTAGAAGAATGATATCAATTGGAATAAAATTTTTAAACATTTACTAGTGGGCTGTAGAAGCAAAAATGCTGCTGAACAAAACTTCACAAAATTCGAAAACTACACCTAGCATCACACTGCTCAAAAACTACGAAATACTGTGGTATAATATTGCAATAAATTAAATATTGCAATAAAAACATTGTTCACGATTACTGCGATAACAATGTACAATAGAAGAATCTGATATTCAATACAACAGTTCTTCACATACCAATAATATCAAGAAAGTTACTGTTTCAACACGAAATACGTAAATCGCAAATATTTAATGGCTGAAGACTTCCTTGGAGTCGTGATATCGCATGCCGTCAGCTGTGTCGGAAACCATGACGCACTGAGTGTGAGAAATCCGTCGGTTCACGGAGTATGAAAACAGGCAGAATAACACAATCAAATATTTACTTTCTACAGAAAATCAAAACTGCTATTGGATTATTTGAATTTTCCCCAAGTTTCTGGATACCTGACGATACCATAGGCACCTCTCTGATATCCGGAGACGGCATACGATTCTTTCACTTCTGTGCGCTTTGGAAATTAGTACTATAGATTTTTTAAAAATATTGGACAGATCGAAAATAAATGTGTTCTTTAGAAAATAAGAAATTCTTTTCTGAAATCCAAATAAAGTAAATAATACAAAATAGTGCATCCTTACTAATGTAAGTTTTTCAAAGTTCGTCAAGCGCTCTTCCTAGATAAAAACATGAAACGTTTGCAACGAAGGAGAATATTAGCAACACATGGATTTATTTGGCTAGATTGATTGTGTAAACCTAATCAAGTTTGTTACAGGATTGCTCTGATAAATATTCCATTACTCTGACGACTTACTCTTACTCCTATTTCATTGTTCACAAAAACCTGACTCTATGTTATTCAATATTAATAAATCATATACTAGTAATAGCATACAACAAGAACTTGCGTTTACTGCAACTCATTCGTACACTCCGTAATATCTGACTCAATTCGTATTAATATATACACGTGGTAACGACCTCCATCTCAGTGCAGCGGAGTGCACCGGAGGAGCACAACAATATCGGATGACACCGGCGTCGTCTTAAGTTCTAGTAATCATCTCAGATTCTTCAGTAACGATTTCTTCTTTGATAATGTGATTCTAGTAACTTCAACTAATCACTATACTCTTGCAAATACACGTGAATGGTCAATTGAGTTCAAACAAATGTTATGGGCAGATTCAAAACATATATTCACCAGCAATTATTTCTTTTCTCTCAAATGCGCAGTGTTTTTAATTGAACAATTTAAATGACCAATTTAATAATTTAACAAATCAATAAAAAGCGTGCGTGCTGTCCACTAGTAATTACCGCTTATCACCGAGTCCTTCAATTGCGCAAAGGTCATTTCAGCGCGTCCTGTGCGTTTCCCGAAAGCACGCATCATCCTGTTCAACGCGAGTAACCTCGTTTGAGGTCGTAAAGCCCCGCGCGGGCGCGGCGGTGACGATGATGAACGACAAACGCTACCTCCACATCTCGCGTGGGTGAAGGGTAACGAGCAGCCCCGCGTTGCGCCTTCGACTGCGTCCTCGCTTTCACCGCCCACGACCGCCACCGCCACCGCCACCACGCCTGTCGAAACATCGCGACGACGCACGAGCGCACATGCGCGTCACGCAATCGCACTGCGAGCAAGAACCCTCGGTGATGTTTGATGAGATTGATTGATTGTACGTGATTCCAGACGCGACAACTACAGAGGTCATTAGCCCATTAAGTGTTGTGCATGGTTTTCATCGGGACGTGGCGGCGATCTTCCCCCATTGAATGGCGAGATTCGGCGCCGACCTACCGTCGACTAGCGGGATTTTCCTCGACCAGGTATCTCCCACCTGCGGGGTACCGCCCCAGCTGGGACAAGCTCTAAGCTCACGAGCGGTCTCCCGGAATACGCGGTAGTATAGTGCATTTTAGTGTGTGTGTGTGTGTGCGTGTGTAAGGGGAGAGGATAGGACAAGTAAGAGGAAGGAAAGATTGCGCGCGGTCTGTGGCCCGTTTATTAGGGTACTGCTCTGGCATTCGACTGGTGTTGATCGGAGAAACCACGGAAAACTATCGATCAGAGCAGTCGGCCGCTAGAATTCTTCTCCAGACAGCGACAGCTGAAAAGCTAGTGTCGAAAATCCTGTTGCCGTCGGGACTCGAACCTATGATCTCCCGGTCAGAGGCACTGCGGTGACATTAGTGGATGCACTGAGTCACCGCTCCCGGTGGATGATTAGTCAGTGTTACTGAGCGCGTCAACTGTTATGGTCATTAGCTCCGAAATTGTAGTGTCATTTTATATACGGGGAAGTAGCTCTCCCATGAGATCCATCGCAAACCTACACGTCGAGTTCTGGGAATTTCCCTCTCCAAGTGCCTCATCGAGGGGGCACTACCCAGCCCGGGTCAAGCTCCAAGCTCAACTCATGACACTGCAGTGCTTCTTACTGAGAAGTCCTAGGCTCTCGACGATTCCCGACGCTGGCTGGATTTTCGGCACTGGCTTGTCAGCTAGATCGAATTTTGTCCCTGTCTGGGGAAGAATCCTAGCGGCCGTCCCGTTTTGGCCTCCTGTATTCGATAGTTTTCCGAGGTGTCTCTGATTAATTCCAGAAGAATGCCGGAGAATTACCCTAACAAACGGGCCTCGGACTGCGCGCGAACTTTCCTTCCCCTTTGTTGTTCTAACCTCGCCCTTAAAGACTCTTACACTTACATGCAGTACATTACCACACATGCCGGGGCATCGGTTGGGAGCTTGTGTCGGCAAAGGAGGTGCGAACATTTTGGTTCAAGAGAATTGAAGTGTATTACGTAAAAATAACGACAATCGAAAGCTAAAAAGCATTAATTGATATATTTAAGTATATGACTGTATGGGCAAGAGATCGTAGTAAAAAAATTATATTATCACAAAAAACATATTGTGGGTATCTTTTATGTCTGAATCCGCCAAATTTCAATAAATTTTGCAGTTAATGACTAGTAATGTTCAGTTTAAATTTTTTGGGTTCTTAGAAAAGGACGTGCCTCCTTCTAACAAACCGTCAGGCGGTAAAGTACATTTCCGACTGACCTTCTTTGAAGTGTAAAATTCTATTGTTACAATTGAATTGAAAGTCAAATTATCTGAAATAATGTTAACATTTGGAACATTTAACCACAAAAACACAACTGTACGTACTCGGACATGAAGGGCACTTGCACGTCATTGAATGTAAAGCATGTAATCGTACACATATTTTCAGACACGAAAAGAGTTTTACTTACACATTTACGCACGCACCGCATTGTGCAATGTTTTCAGCTTTAATTCAATTTCCTTTCTCACCCTTGGACCAGAGATAAAACCGTAAGTCTTCATCATTTAATAATCCGCCAGCAAATAGCTGAAATTAACGAGCAAGAAATTTGTTGTTCAACGCTGTGAATCTGACGTAACGTTTCATACGCTGCTATAACGTAATCCAATTAACCTCGCCACATGCCCGGGGTTCCGAGGGTTAGGCTGGGGTTGTGTGTTTCGGCACTTCACCCTCTTCATGCCGAAGCGCCCGGCAGCTGCGTGGAATAGTTTGCGCGGAGTTGCGTGAGGGGGTGCGAAAGCGCCGGGTGAAGTGGTTGCGGCGAGGGAGCGTTGAGAGAGATGTAATCAGCGGCAACAGCCAATGGAGGAAGTCATAAAAATAAGATGGATAATTGAGGAAAAACGTCGTGGTAATGAAAATTGTCTTGTGGGTAAACGGAATATAAGGGTGCATTATTGGAAACGGTAGTTGTTGGAGGAGACTAGAATTTGGGAAAGTGAAAAACAAGGGAGCAGCTTCTCCAAAAGGCAAAGGAAAAAGGTAAAGTACCCCTGTGCATTTTCACACAGGCCGATGTAGCCCAAGGGCGAGGTGAAGGTAGGGCTCCACCTATTCGTCGCCGTCGGCACAAAGAGCAAGTTGTGTAGCTAGCACAACGCTCCGGCCGCCTTGACCCCAGGAAAGTACCTGATACCAACTTGGAGAGGATACTGAGTCGACCTTAGAGCCGCCCTGAATGGAAATCATGGGATAAAAATTCAAACATATGCTGAGATTCGAAACTGGGTCCTTTAACTAAGGAAGCCAGAGCCCCACCGCTAAGCCACCGCGACTCAAAAGGTACTGGACTTAATATATCGATGTGAGAGGAAAGAGATGGCATCAAAGTGAGGAAAAGAACGTGAGTGTGGGGAGACATAAAACGGTAAAACTGAAGAGAGAACGGTTATCAATGAGCAAGGATATTTTTAAAAAATGACAAGAAACAATATCGTTATACTACAACCATTTTCTAGAAGAGAAATCGAACAGGCGAGAGGGGTGAAGTTGAAATGGCTGCTTGCGTAAACAAGGGGTGATCGATCGCTAATTCTACAATGCTTCAGACACCAAGAGCGTGGGCTCCCGCGGTCGGAGTCAGTAGCTACTTCCTGTCCTAGGCCCAGGTGCCAACGTTTCGGCCGCATTCTGCGACTTACCTCAGGCCACGGTGAAAGGAATTTCAACCTGAGAGCAGCCTTTGCGGAAAGGCCCTTATCAATTTGTATTTTGAGTTTGTTCAATGAAGAATAACTGATGCAAAGACCGACTAGTAAACAAAACTAAAGCCGCCAGGAAAGCTCCCTGATTGTCTCCCGACATGAGTGGCAGAATAGTGCATGTTGGTGTAAGCGAAAGTAAGGGGTGAGGATAAGACAAAGAAGACGAAAAGATCGGGGGCAGCCCGTGACCTGTTTGGTAGGGTACTGCACCGACATTCGCCTAGTTTTGATAGTGTGGCGCCATGGAGAAAAACACACAGACATTTACAAGTATGTACTAGTTTATTTACATGTATGTACAATAACCAACTTCTGCTCCGAAACTACACACTTGTATTTCCCTGCGCATACCTCACATAGCTAGGGAGGCCCCGCCTCCACTGACGCTTCTCCCGCGCCACTACCGTGACCTCGTCACTCGTGCAATGGGCACGACACGCTCCAGCCTGGGCGTAAAGTTTTGCGTATCGCGCGAGGTTTCCAGAATTAAAACCCCTGTGTGGGCTCGTCGGCTTGATTTTATACCAGCGTGCAGCCGTCACGTGACCGTCCTAGGTGTGGGAAGGAGGATCGTGTCTACCACGTGACCTTCCCGGTCAAGCTGGCGTCCCCTTTGTCTAAATGTATCCCAACGCCGGGCGCCTAGCTATTCATGCCTGCAGGTATGCGATATTTCCGCTCCTCCTCCCACCCACGGCCGCCAACGTGACGCTACAATAGTTGAAATCACGGAAAACTTACTGACGAGACCTGGCTATCTAGCCAGGTCGTGGTCAATTTCCATGTCGAAAATTCTGCCGGCATCGTCAGGACTAGAACCCTAAAATCTCCCAGTCAGAGGCACTGCAATAACATCAGTTGATTCCCTGAGCCATCTCAGTCGGTGCAATAGTGGAGTTGAATGCAAAGAGAAAATCCTGGTTGGTGGCCCCTACAGTACGGATCGCCCTACTGAAGAGGCAGATCCCACGATGATTGCGCCTTTAGTCTGTCTGTGCGTGAGCCTCGGCGGCGAGTGTAGAGGCGAGGATAGGCCGGGGGCGGGGGCGGCAGGGACAAAGGGGTGGCGGCGGCGGTGGCGGCAGCCTGCGCGGCGGGCCGCGGGATCGATGCGGCGGGCGCCATCGCCGGCGCTTGCCCATGCTAATGAACCGGAGGCAGCGGCGGCCGTGCAACAGCCGCCCGGCGCAGCCAGCGCGGCGCGGGCGAGCGGGCGCACGACCCTCGCCCCGCCCCTTGCACCCACGCCCCTCCTCTCGCTACGCTTCCCCCCGGCCCCGCTCCCCCACGACCCTCCCCTCCGCTCTTTGCCCGCCTCCCCCGCCCGCTCCCTCCACCCCACGCCGCTCCCCCCGCTACGCTTCTAACCCGGCCCCGCCCCTTGACTCTCCGCCCCGCCCTTCGCCCTCTCCATGCTCCCCCCCCCCCGCCCTCCCGTCCTCCCTCGCTTCCCCACCCTCTCTCTCCTTCCCCTCTGGTCTCCTGCCCGCTGCCCCTGTCATCGTCCCCGTCCGCACCACCCTCTCCGCCCCACCCCTCCGCTCGCTACGCTTCCTCCACGTCCCTCCCGCCCCGCCCGTCGCGGCCCTTCGCCTTCACCCCGCTCCCCGCTCTCCGCTCTCCGCCCCGCCCCCGCGCCCGTCTCGAACACGCAGGGGAGCGCTTAGCCGCCGGCCGAGAGCTCGCAGGTCAAGTGGGAGCTCCGTGGAACAAGGGCGGAACACTAGGCGTTGTTCTGTAACCAAGGGTCTAGTGCTCCATCGGTCGTCTTCTGCCACCGACGCGGTATAAATTGATTCTAGTTTGTGTAACGGTGAATGTGAGGTGATATAATTTTAGTAATTATGGATCTTCAGTGTGTTGCTGAAACCGTGTCTTTTGTTTCTTTTGTCCTTGATGAGTTTTGTAGAAAAGTCTTCAATGAGTTTAATACAACCACGGACATGCTCGTTAGTGTTATGTGTGCGAGTAATCTTTTACGATAGTAGCCGAACAAGATTTAGTGGATACGTCCTCAGAGAAATATAATGACCCGGAAGGAATATAATGCAGAGACGTTTTTCTGTGTGCCATTCTCGCGCTTATTAACTACATGCGATGAATATTGATTAGGAATGCCGGCAGAATTAGAAATCCCAAGGAGGGATAATTATGAATGACTATGACTGAAAATATTTACTGAAAATATTGACGAAAATTGAACGGAATTATTCACAGAGGAAAGAGAAATATCAGATGGCAACCTCAACTTTTGAAGATAGATCAAAAATGAAATATGTGGAAGGCATGCGCTGAAGTTAGTATTCAAGAAGGTATCTATCCCTTTCTAATAAACGTCATCATTCATTTTTTTATATTTCATATCTCCCCTGTCACATGGGGAAACAAATTATATCTGAGTAACTGTCCACCTGTCCGGTCTTTCCTTTTACATCAACTTCCTTTGAGCCATTAGTAAAAAGAAAACAAAAGTGACTTGCTACTTCATCCTACACACACACCACAACAAATACAGTTACGAAGTATAGTCTTCCTTTCCACATTAGCATATCACTACTCACTGTGTTACTTAAGGCATCAATCAACGTTACTCACATAAACAAAGACGCACGCTTTCTTTCTGATTTTGTACGCAAGCTTGATCACGAAATCATGTGTAATCGAGTATTAGGGGCAAGATGTGAGACAGGGTAGAAAGCGATGTGAGGTTACTCCACGGGTTTCTATTTTATAAATGATCACAAAAATATTTAAAAACTACAGAGACTTTAAAAATAGTGATACGTCTTAATTGCGACGCCTAGAGTTCTGTCCGAGAACCTTAGTCTAATGAAAATCATTATATAAAATTAGTTCACTCACAATTCTAATTTATATTACGTTCAAAATTTACAAAGTTCAAATATTATCAGAAAACGCATTTGTCTAACGTGTCAGGAATGTGTAATGTTGCATCACGTAGAAGCTACCTAGATCATAGCAGAATCACAATAATAGTTAGAAGAGTACCGAACACTTCCTACCGAATATCGAACTCACTGTTTATAATAGTTATGAAATATTTCATTAATGAACAACATAAAAAATCTTGCCAGCAAATCCAACAACTCAATGAACTATACTAGTTCTATGACGCAATAAACGAAAATGTAATATTTAATTTTCTGGGATGTGATGCAGCATACTATTGACTGAATACGACTCCTTTCAAAATGCACATATTCAAGCAATAATAAAATTCCAAAATGTTAATCGTGTATTACATTAATTTTAAACTATTTTTCTTAGGGAGCTTACTATCTTGAAACTCAACTCGGCACGAATTCATAGCAACGCAAAATTTTTCTCTCTCCTCAGAAGGAGAATTATGAATGTTGTAATTGTAGTTGTTGTTGTTGTTGTTGAGTGTCTTCGTATGTATTGCAGGGGCGTCGTTAGTCCGGTGCGCGACCCCGGGGCCTCCAAACTCAAGGACCACGAGTGAGATCTCCCACTGACCATTAATGATTGATTGACTTTTTCGTGTTTCCGGGCGCGTCAACTGCTTCGGTCATTAGTCCCGTTAGTGTACTGCATGTTTGTTTCTCGGGATATGGCGGTGATCTCACCCGCCGGATGGCGAGATCCGGCGCCGACCTACCGTCGGCTAGTGGGGTCTCCCCCTCACCAGGACTCTCCCACCAGCAGGACACCGCCCCAGCCGGGACTAGCTCTAAGTTCCCGACCGGTCTCCCGGAATGTGTGATTGTGTAGTGCATGTTAGTGTAAGTGTGTGTGCGTAAGGGGAGAGGATAGGACAAGGAAGAGGAAGGACAGTTCGCGCGCGGTCCGTGGCCCGTTTGTTAGGGTACTGCTCCGGTATTCGCCTGGTGTTGATCGGAGAAACCACGGAAAACTATCGATCAGAGCAGCCGGCCACTTGAATTCTCCTCCAGACAGCAACTGAATTCGACCTAGCTGAAAAGCTAATGTCGGAAATCCTGCCGCCGTCAAGACTCGAACCTAGGACCTCACGGTCAGAGGCGCTGCAGTAACATCAGTTGATGCACTGAGCTACCGCTCCCGGTACCATTAATGAAGATTGCAACTACAAAGTGGGGCCCCATTTGAACTTCCTGCACCAGGGCCCCCGAAAATGTAGACATATCTCTCATGTATTGTGTGTGTTGTATGAGTGTGTTTATTGTGTTGTGTGGTACGTGTGGTGAGGGTTGTGTGTGATGAGTAAGGTGTAAAAGGTATGATGTTGTGAGGTGTGGTGTGGTGGGGGGAGATGATGGATGGTATGTGCAATGGTAGAATTTGTGGTATGGAGGAATTGGTGGTGTGGACTTTTTTGTGATGTGCAGGTGAATGTGATGGGAAGGAGTTCATGGTGCGGAGGGTTTGAGGTGCCTGTGGTGCGAAGGAATTGGTGTGCGTTGGTGTTTGTAATGAGGTATGTTTGTAGTTGTAGTGTGGTGTGGTGACCACAGTGTGGTGGTGTTCGTAGTGTGTTGTCGCGTGATGAAATGGGTGGTGTGAGGATGTGTATGTTCTGGTGTATGGTCCGTGATATGGTGTGTGTGAATGTGTGTGATAATTTCAATTTCTTCTCGTTATAAAAAATGTTCAAGAGCATTTAAAAACTATCAATGAGGAAAGCTTAGAAACAACATTATATGCAATTAACGTGCAATTCGTGACATGCCATTCTACGGAGTGGTTCGTTGGCCTAGGCCTCCGGTTTTGACTAGGAAAATTTGTGTCATTCTGTAGAGAAACTGCTCCCTGTTTGGGCTCGGAGTTCCGGTGCAAGGGCGACTGCGGTGTCCTGGGCGGGGGAAGGGGCTGGAACCCCGATCGAGTGCATCAGGCCACGTCGCTTAGTGGACCGTAGCGGCGCGCCGTCTCCTGCCACGCCCCCGTCTCCGCCCCCGCCGCCGGCCACGCTCTTGCCACTGCCAGGGCCAGCGCCCCCCTCTTCCTTAGCCTCCTTTTCCACCAAGGCTTCTACCCACTTCTTAATCTACCCTCCCACCCCTCCTCCGCTTCCTCCTCCGCTCCCACCTCCGCTCCCACCTCCGCTCCCACCTCCGCTTCCTCCTCCGCTTCCTCCTCCGCTCCCACCTCCCTTCCTCCTCCGCTCCCACCTCCGCTTCCTTCTCCGCTCCCGCCTCCGCTCCCACCTCCGCTCCCCCTCCGCTCCCACCTCCGCTCCCCCTCCGCTCCCCCTCCGCTCCCACCTCCGCTCCCCCTCCGCTCCCACCTCCGCTCCCACCTCCGCTCCCACCTCCGCTCCCCCCTCCGCTCCCACCTCCGCATCCACCTCCGCATCCACCTCCGCTCCACCTCCGCTCCCACCTCCGCTCCCACCTCCGCATCCACCTCCGCATCCCACCTCCGCTCCCACCTCCGCTCCCACCTCCGCTCCCACCTCCGCTCCCACCTCCGCTCCCACCTCCGCTCCCACCTCCGCTCCAACCTCCGTTATCTCCTCCCCTTCTGCCATCACCTCACCCTCCGCCATCACCTTCTCTCCCGCATCTGCGCCGGCCTCGAGCAGCCGTCGCACACATGCAACGGGGCTAGTGAATGGGGGCCTCCTGTGTCTCGGATACGGCCGACTGCGCAGGCGAGAACTCTTACGGAGATAGGGTGCTCCGTCCTCATCTTCTGGTTAATCGAAGGCCACGAGGGGCGGGGCGGGGTATCAAGCTGGATCTTTTATGTGGCAGCATGAAAAAGGAAATCCATGTCGAGAATAACGGCCCAGCAAGAAAGTTTGAAACGAATACGCGTTTGCTACAAGGAGTTTAGTGTAAGGAATAGAAGTTGTCACATGAATTTCAAGGCACTGGCGATCTAATATATGAAATGTATGTACTTATATCCTTCCATTAAATTTCATAGATTGATTCATTCTTTTTAATCGTTTAGGAAGGTTTTTCTGGCCAACTGTTCTATTCCTTCATTCCAGCTTTTTACGTTTGATGCCAGAATATTTTATATACAATTTCTTCATAAGTTTACCTTTGGTTGTTCCTGCAGTTATCTTTTAAGGACTTATTCGAATTATAAATATATCTTTATCCCTGTGAATGATTTGATAATTCGTGTTAATTTTACAAAAATCTAAATGTCTTGCCGTTCTGTAATATTTTTTTTTTTTACTGATACATTATATAAAGGTTATCTTGGCTGTCCGGGTGACGCAACGTTGAAGGCTGAATTGCCGACGTTTCGATCATCTTTTTCGCGATCTTCTTCAGACCAGCCCTGAAGAAGATCGCGAAAAAGATGATCGAAACGTCAGCAATTCAGCCTTCAACGCGGTGTCTCCCGGACAGCCAAGATAATCTTCATGATTCTGGCCGCGGAAGCCTACGACTTCACTTGATACATTATATCTAGTTATTGCCTTCGATACGGAATTCGATATTCGATGCATAACTTACTTGGAGCGAGAGGACAGTGGTTACGAAGGAAATGTGAAAACAATTGAATTATGCTATACGTTCCCTTACGAAGAGAATTATGAGGAGAATTATGAAAGGGAAATGTGAAAGGAAAATAGGAAAGACAAACTGAGTCAAGATAACATCTAGTTAATTAGTAAAGAAATGAATCTGAATCCATGAAATTAGGTTTTGATTGATTGATTCATTTTTTCGTGTTTCCGGGCACGTCAACTGCTTTGGTCATTAGTCCGTAAGTGCAGTGTATGTTTTTTTCCCGGAGATGGCGCCGATCTTCCCTCACTGGTTGGCGAGATCCGGCGCCGACCTACCGTCGGCTTGTGGGGTTTCCCCCTAACCAGGTCTCTCCCACCAGCGGGGCCAGCCGGGACTAGCTCTAAGTTCCCGACCGGTCTCCCGGAATATGTGGTAGTGTAGCGCATGTTAGTATAAGTGTGTGTGAGTAACGGGAGAGAATAGGACAAGGAAGAGGAAGGACAGATCGCGCGCGGTCCTTGGCCCGTTTGGTAGGGTGCTGCTCCGGCATTCGCCTGGTGTTGATCGGAGTAACCACGGAAAACTACCAATCAGAGCAGCCGGCCGCTAGACTTCTCCTGCAGACAGCGACTGAATTCGACCTAGCTGGAAAGCTAGTGTCGAAAATCCTGCCGCCGTCAGGGCTCGAACCTAGGACCTCCCAGTAAGAGGCGCTGCAGTGACAAGAGTTGATGGACTGAGTTACCCCTCCCGGTCATAAAATTAGGTAAAATATAAAATAATGTATGTACTATGTGCGGACGTTAACTTGTTCTAATGATCTCAGGCGACAAAACACCCTCGGGCCAAAGGCTCTAGCGCCTTTTGTCGGCGCTCAATCATTCGAACCCTTTTAACGCCCTTGATGCATAAATAACTATTCTATGAGTAGCATGAGTTAATAGCCTTAACGACAGACATAAATCGACGTATCTGATGGTCCCAAATTATTGTTCTACTGTGAATAAATTTGACAACTCGTCTGTTCTTGGCAGAGTTTCTGATTTTATTTGATTTGGCCTGGTATACAGTGGAAGAATATAGTAGTAGTATACATACCTTAATTGCAGCAAAAGGTCGAATCATCATCTTATTCAGCGGGACCAATTACATATGACAATTTACATTTTTTTCTTGTCTTTCTTGTTTCTTGCAATGATTCATTTCTACAGCAGTATACGATTGCTTTTATATATTTGTAGTTTCATTTAATTCAATGGCAATATTCATACATTAAAAATGAAATTTGATTAGGAGAATTATTAGCAGAATATTTCACTTGTATAGGTTGCAATTTTCATTGACATTTCTTCTAACATTTTTGTCACGTTAGAATGTATCAAAACCTATTGGAATGACAACAGTACATAAAATATTTTCACTGCAATATGATCATTATGAGCTCAATTTTTACGAAAATATTCGTAAATGTGAGGCAGAAAAATTTTGTTTTCATGAGGCACAACTAATTATTGCTTATGTGTATATGTATGCACAACTAATTATTCCTTATATGTCATCGAAAACAATTTAATGATTTTATTAGAACAACAGCAGATTCAGTAAATGTTTAGAATACTGCAAGACAAAATACAAAAGAATATTATACATTTTCATCAGTTTACCTACAATGTGATATAATCGTTCGTTGCACAGGACCCGAAAAGGCCATTCATATTCTCAGCGTTCTATCTTTGGGCATTGACTTTGCGAGGGGCGCTTTCTTCAATGCCCTTTGTTTCTTCAGAGAAAAGGGGCGTCTACCCAGGAAACAAACTGCACCTCGTATCTCCGCGTCCGACCTACACGCGCTGTCCGCGCAACTAGGCCTCGTTGCAGCTGGCGATAGCGTCCAGCGCCGTGGGTCCATTCAAAAGCTCAAACAGAATGCGCTATTTACTCAATGGCCACGGCGTTATCAGCGCGCGGGCGCTCTGAGAGAGCCGGCAGCAACAGTGCAGCCACGGAGGCAAAGGTGATAGTGGTGCACGAGGCAACGGTGAAGAGTGGAGGCCCACACAAAGGTTCGAGGAGATGCTAAGTACGGGAGGGGAACTCGAATGACGAAGTTGAAGACTGGGTCTGATCAAATACGCATTCAGGATGGTAGAGAAAGCAGTGACGGCCATCGATGTTGGGAAAAGGGAACAGGTCGGTGACATAAATGAGATTAATTTAGGGACAACCACAAGACTGTATACGAGGATGATGAGATCGGCCAAGTTAAGAATTACTCAATAAAGAAACAGAGGTGGAAATCATTCGATTATAACATACTGACAAACTGACACGTAGTTGACGTAAGATGAAAGGGCAAGAAGAGTGTAGGAATTGGAGTGTAGGAGTGTAGGACATTGACGCAAAGCAGGCTTGATGGCAATAAAATTTCACCAACAGATAATTCTAACAGCAAATACAAACAGAAGATATGACTGTCCCGCACACATCGCAAAACGAAAAAAAAAAAAAAAAAAGCACATAGTAGGTCATCGGCCTTGGGGGATGTTGGTTTGACGTGAAGAGTGTAAACCTATTCATTGTAAGCAACTTCCAGGAGATAAAGGAAAGGGTACGAAATTGATCTTCAGTGGTTGATTAATGCTTCCAACTGGTAAATTTCTACAAAAAACACCATCTTCTCCCGTAAATTCAACAGATATAGTTGATATGATTGTTCAGTGTCTCCGGGCGTGTCCCCTTCAATTGTCATTAGTCCCCTAAGTGCAGACCTGCGTTGGAACGCGCAATCGGGAGTCAACCTTAAAGTCAGCATGTGGGTTTACACTCGTCCGGTATCTCTTTCAGCGGAGCGTCGCCCCAACCGGGACAAATTGGTATCGTAACTTGTACTGTAGTGCTTGAGAGTTCGAGTGTGTATGTATGTGTGTATAGGAGGAGAGGACAATGATGAGAAAGGGAAGTACGAACCTGGTCCATTTGTTAAGTTACAGCTCCGGCATTCGCTCTTATTGATTGGAGAACCCACGAAAAATTACCGACCAGCCGGCAGCAGAAATTCTCCTCCGGGTATTGACGAATACGATCCAGCTGTGTAGCTAGTGTGAAAAATCCGCCTCCGAAAACAAATTCAACGGAGAATTTCCGGTTATTCGAAAGCAAAAAGCGGTTGGCCATAGCAGCACATGTGTTCCGACTCCTCCACGAGCTCGAGCGGTATCAGCAGCGGCGGCGGCGGCAACGCCGAAGGCATTGGCAGGGAGCGCGCGACGCCAGGCGGGCGGCGCCGCGGAGGCAGCGGCCGGGCGCGAACGGAGCCTGACGGAGGAACAAAGCGGCGGAAATGGAAACTGTCACGCGGCACGGGCTTCCTCGCGCGTTGCGCAGGAAACGCACGGCGTCAGCGGGGGGGGGCCCGGCCGATTAACCGGCGTTGCTGCCGTCGCAATCACGGACGCCCGCCGTCTCTGCATCACCGCCCTGTTCCCACCCCCACTTCCATCGCCGTCCCCTAGGTCGGTACCCCGTGGCTGTGCCGTCCTCGGAGCCTTTCCGATTCCGTCACCATCAGTCACCAACACCGTCCCGACCCGTCGCCACCCCGCCGCCGTCCCACCCCGTCGCCGTCCCACCCCGTCGCCGTTCCATCCCCGTCGCCGTCCCAGCCCCGTCGCCGTCCCACCCGTCGCCGTCCCACCCCGTCGCCGTCCCACCCCGGCGCCTTCCCACACCCGGCGCCGTCCCCCCGTCGTCGTCCCACCCCGTCACCCTCCACCCCCGACGCCGTCCCACCCCCGGCGCCGTCCCACCCCCGTCGCCGTCCCACCCCCGTCGCCGTCCCACCCCCGTCGCCGTCCCAACCCCGTCGCCGTTCCATCCCCGTCGCGTCCCCGTCGTCCCACCCCGTCGCCGTCCCACCCCGTCGCCGTCCCACCCTCGTCGCCGTCCACCCCGTCGCCGTCCACCCCGTCGCCGTCCCACCCCGTCGCCGTCCCACCCCTCGCCGTCCCACCCCTCGCCGTCCCACCCCCCTCGCCGCCCCACCCCCCTCGCCGCCCCACCCCCCTCGCCGTCCCACCCCCCTCGCCGTCCCACCCCCGCCGTCCCACCCCCTGCCGTCCCACCCCTCGCCGTCCACCCCTCGCCGTCCCACCCTCGCCGTCCCACCCCCTCGCCGTCCCACCCCTCCCGTCCCACCCCCTCGCGTCCCACCCCTCGCCGTCCCACCCCTCGCCGTCCCACCCCTCCCGTCCCACCCCCTCGCCGTCCCACCCCCTGCCGTCCCACCCCTCGCCGTCCCACCCCTCCTCCTGCCGTCCCACCCCTCGCCGTCCCACCCCTCGCCGTCCCACCCCTCGCCGTCCCACCCCTCGCCGTCCCACCCCTCGCCGTCCCACCCCCTCGCCGTCCCACCCCCTCGCCGTCCCCCCCCTCGCCGTCCCACCCTCCTCGCCGTCCCTGCCGCCCTCGTCGTCGCCATCCCCGTTGCTCTCTCTGTCATCGTCCCCGTCGCCATCCTCGTCGTCCTTCCCGTAATCATCCCCGTCGCCAACCCCGTCACCGTCCCCTTCGCCGTCCTCGTCTCCTTCGCCAACCTCGTCGCCATCCCCGTCGCCGTCCCCGTCGCCGCCTCCGTGGTCGTCACCGACGCCGTCGCGTCCCCGTGTTCGTTCCCCTCCTCGACCCAGTCGCGTCGCACCGTGAGCGGTAGCTCAGTGCGTCAACTGATGTCACTGCAGCGCCTCTGACCGGGAGGTCGTAGGTTCGAGTCCTGATGGCGGCAGGATTTTCGACACTAGCTTTTCAGCTAGGTCGAATTCAGTCGCTGTCAGGAGGACAATTCAAGCGGCCGGCTGCTCTGATCGGTAGTTTTCCCTGGTTTCTCCAATCAACACCAGGCGAATGCCGGGGCTGTACCCTACCAAACGGGCCACGGACCGCGTGCGATCTGTCCTTCCTCTTCCTTGTCCTATCCTCTCCCCTTACATACACACACACACACACACACGTACACTAACATGCACCACACTACCACATATTCCGGGAGACCGGTCTGGAGCTTAGAGCTTGTCCCGACTGGGGCGGTGTCCTGCTGGTGGGAGAGTCCTGGTTAGGGGGAAACCCCACTAGCCGACGGAAGGTCGGCGCCGGATCTCGCCATCCAGCGAGGGGAAAATCACCGCTATCTCCCACGAAAAAAACATGCACTACACTACCGGGCTAATGACCAAAGCAGTTGACGCGCCCGGAAACACGAAAAAATCATATCAAATCGACCCAGTCGCCTCTCACCGTCCACGTTCTCGTTACCACCCTCATCCCCGTCTCCGTACTCGTCACCGTCACCAACCCCGTTTACGTCACCGTTCATGGCCCTGTCCCGGTAGTGTCTTCCCCCGTGTCTGTTTCCGACACTGTCCTATTTGTCGTCGCCATCCCCATCACTGTCACTGCCGTCGCCCCCGTCGGGAAAGGAACCCGAAAGCTTCTGGCTGCTTTTTTAGGCGCGTTCGCTCTTCCGCATCCGCCGCGACTTCGCCAGATGCGAAATTTCTCGCGATGTAATCGTTGATGATGGGTTCGCTTCACAGTGGGATTTGCGAAGAACCTACCTCAAGTTGTGACTTTTAATGTTCGCAAGCTGCCAGTCGATCTTGGGATTCATAGCGGAGGAATAAGAGTCTGCGATGTGATTAGTCATTAGATTAGTGATTAGTAATTTTTGCAAGTTTAAATTTATCAGATGTTTACATCTACTATGGTAGTTTAAAGTTTTTCAAGTAAATGAATAATAATGTGAAACCCGAGGAAATGAATTCATAGGAATTAAAAGAAAATGAAATTGATAGGAAATGATATTGTGTTTCATTGTGTTTCATTTCTTTGTTCTTTTTGACAGTGTTCTACGTTACTTAACTATCGCGTTTCAATTAGATGCACATTGACGTGTACTAAACTGCGTTTTCTCAGTTAATGATGTGCTATTTATTATGCATTATGAAAAACTCTGCCATGAGTAGCTATCGGTCGTTACAAATATTCTGTGCTTATCTACCCTAAATCAATCAGAATATTATTTTCATTAACTTAAGAACGATACTTCTTTACGAGTTACATACTGTGTTTCTGAAAAGAACCTATCAAGAGTAGAATATCAAAAAGGCCTGATCCCCTTTTATTGAAATTTCCTTAAGAAGCTTGTCAGGGCTAGGGGAAGAAAATAGCTTATTTTCCAAGTTTTACCATCCACTTCACGTATTATTTTAGAAAGGAGAAGTTATCATCATACGAACTGCATGCAACTGGAAAGAAATATTACTTGAGTGGGGTGGTGGGTCCAATTTATCACAGGATCTATAAGGGATGTAAAATCTAATTTATTTATAATTTTTGTTGGATGTTTATAATACACATCCAAATATTTGTATTCGTTCATTTCACTTCTTGTAAAACCATTCTGAACATGACAGAAAAACACAAATTGTCTTATTTTCCGGAAAAAATATTTTCAAATACAATGATCAAGTAATTTCAGAGTACCCAAACAATTAGTAAGTACTAACAAAAAGTATACTAGTAAGAAAAATCTAAACAAACCTAATGCCTTTTTCAAAAAGATTTAAATATATGCGTATATTATAAACTATTTTCTGTGCAACATACAGAACATTTTTTCGGAAATGTTTTTCATCAGAGTGGACTTTCCATTTAGTAACAGTAATCAATACAGAATCTATTATTCATGTCTTCCGGCCTGATGGGCCGTGGTCCAATTGGCTTTGAACTGCCAAACGTTTCGCCCACGACTGCGGTGGGCATCCTCAATGGCGAGGTCTCGGGCGAAGTGTCCGGGACGGCGACTGACTGGCGACTGACTGGCGATTGATCAATTGGACTGCCAATTGGACCACGTCCCATCAGCCCGGAAGACATGAATAATATTGACTCCGGCCGTGAAAGCCTTCAATGGTTTATAATACAGAATCTGTTCAAAAAATTTCAAAATTTTGCATTTTTCTTAAATTTACAGTTAAGTGTGATAATAGCACCTGCGCTATCTTTACAAGTGCATTCACTCTATTCTTACAAGAAATTTAATTAAAAATTTGGAGGAACATTTGAGAAAATGTTGAAAATATCACAGGGATTTCATGTCAACAGCCCCAAAATTCATAGAATTCTTTTCAAAACCGTAGGGCTTTGAGTCTGGTCAAATGGATAAGGGAATATTGATTTTGGAAAAATTTTTTTTTTACATGGCACATTTTCGTTAATAACAGTTATTTAATGTAATATATCCTGTTCATTTGAACAATGCCGCGAATTTCGGTTATATTTTCAGTAGAATTTTATTAAATGTAATTTACCAGAAAGCAAGCGACAGAATATAAAAAAAAGATTTTATGAACCACGCGGATTACACAATCTCCAGCCATACATTTGGCTCAGCTCTGCAATTGAATGGGGTTTTCATTGAACGAAGAGATGACGTGAAACGTAATCCATTCTGAAAAGGGATCAATGATGAAAACATTTTTAAAATTCCATTACAAATTCGGGCTTTCATGTGAGTGTTTCAATGTTTCACTTTCATTATTAACAAAGTCCGAGGGGGCCTGGGTGTTGCGAAACGTTCTCTAACACACGATCACACGAGGGTAGCAGGGACTTATGAATATTTCCGAAACTTTGAAGAGCCCATTTCCAAAGTGACGTATCTCCATGTAACACAATATTTCAGCTAGGAAAGTATTAACTTTAAGACCCATCGTTAAAGATGAGTATCAAGTGTTTTATGATACCGTTTATCATAAGAGAAACTCAACTTTTACTTTTTCGTCCTTCCTTTGTAAGTAGAGAAAGTATTGTGTTCGTGCGGCGGAAAACGGCGAATTTTCACACAATAACTCTAACGAAAAAGGGGATAAATCTTGTTCCTATATAAATTACTTCCTTTAACCCATGTAGCATCGTGATTAGTAAAGATGACAGGATTCTCAAATATGTACATTTAATTTGTACATAATATACAAGGATAGCGTAATACGTACAGAGCATGTATCATCCACGTGTCATTTGCGGAAAACAGATGATTCTCTCGAATAACAACCTTCATGTGTTGATAATACAATCTTGGCTGTCCGGGTGACGCCGCGATGATGTGGTGCCGATGTTTCGTCAACGTCGCGGCGTCACCCGGACAGCCAAGATTGTAATATTGACTCTGGTCGCGGAAGCCTACGACTTCATTCATATGTTGATATGCACCATGGTAATGTTGTCATGGTCGTCAGGCCATCTCTCATAAAGGGATGAGAGAGTCTACGACGTTACACACATTGTGAAGTCAGAATCCATGTTTTGTGGGGTCCATGATACTGAAAAATCTATTGACGCCAAAACACTTGTCCGCCTGAGGTTAGAGCTAGTGCCTAAACCGTTCAGCCGATGTCCCCCAATATTGATATTCCCCAATTGATTTAAATTAACTCGAAGGTGTGTGAATTTGAAACGGTTATTTTGATTTTGGGGGCACTTTACATGAAGCCTCAACTCTTCATAGTTCTAATTTTTGTTTAAATTCCTGATTTTTCGAAAATTGCAAAAAACTACATTTTTGTCGATGTCTTCCCAAAACTACAATATTGAAGTTAGAGATCTTAAACTAAGGTCATGTAGAAGCTTTCGAAAATATGTGTTTTTACGTAATATTACCAGAAATATAAGCAATTAAAAAATTGTTTAAACATTCTCCCCCAAAACGGCTAACATTTTTTAAACAATTTTTTTCATATGGATCAAAACCCTGTAAAAAATTGGTGATTGTCTCTTTTCTTGTAAGCTTTCTGTATTTTCGAAATATAGAGATAACATTTCAAAACCACAAAATTGAAGATGGAGATTTTTTAAACAAAATCTGTTCTAATAACTTAGATCTTTAAAAAAGTTTCTGAACAATTTTTTGAAAAAAAATTAGTTTTCGTGTCATTTATGCTTGAAATAAATGCAATTTATAAAAAAACACACTTTCTCAAAATCCGCTCCAAATTTTTTAACTCTTAAAAGAATGGGGCAGGCCTCATTTACGTTGAACTACCTGAATTTTCGAGAATTGTATATTTCGAAGTAATGCGAAAAAGTACCAGCTGTTGTAGCACCTCTCTAGTTAAACACAATATTTTGGAATGTGATGAAGAACCATCGAAATAATATATTGATATGTATCTCTGGGAAACGAACGAAATGGACCTACCTACCCTTTGGAAATGAGATCTTATCCAAACACATTTTCGAAATATTCAGTATCGACATCTACACTAGTGAATCAATAATATCATGGCATGACACTAAGTAAATCTGCAGTACCAATATTGACGTAGAATTCAGGCATATTTCAAATAAATTGATTATTCTTCTGATATCAACACAGCAAGCGCGATCTTTCTTTTCTTTCATTTTGCTACTCTTTCATTTTCTCCTTTCATTTTGCCACTCTGTAGCTAAGTGCCAAGACGAAAATGCATAGTACTAATTTGGAAAATATTTTCTTTTTTTTCCCTTTCAATATTCAAAATTTAAATAGTATATGACTTAGTGTAGGGATCACAGAATTTTGAACATGTGCACACAATTCACTTTTCCCCATAGCACGTCACACGCAGTTTTTAACTGCTTTTTACGTAAAATAAATAACTAAATATAGATTTTGTTTTTTAACAAAAATTTGAATATTGACGATATGTAAAGTACTTTCCGAAAAGTATTTAAAATAAAAGTGAATATTAATTGAATATATATTTTTGTGTCAAATATTGTGTCATATAATTTTGTGTCAAATATTGAATAGTTGCATGTATCGTTATTTGAGATTCGACCATATCGACGCCGTATATTGTTGGTGTCCGTGACAAATGAATCTAATCAAGAGCCGCGGCATCCCTAGGCAGCGGACACGAGGGGCGGTGGTCAAGAGGGCAGCCATGTCCTCTCGGGCACCTCCCGCCGGCGCAGCGGGCCTGGAATGCCAATTGCGTCTGTCAGCTGGGTCACGTGCCTGGCAGGCCAGCTTGCATTGCAATCCCCTCGCCCCATTTTCATAGGCCGCACTTAAGAGCCACCGCACATGTACTACGCTTACGAAAAATGAAACAGCGATTTATGAAAGTTATGAATTTGAAAATGTTCAAGAAACATATCACTGTATTTGCAGTTAACTGCTAATTGAAATAACATACGAACCTACTTTCATTTTCATTTATTGCTTGGGCACAGTAATTCATTGCTCCTACGGAACCCGGCAGCAAAACGTTGTCTTTCTTATGATCATTTATTATACGAATCAGCTCCTTGGTGGATTCAAGTCTGATCAACACATCCCATATGAAATTTAGAGACTGAGAAGATTTTCTAGGAAAAGAATGAGAAGTAATAGAGGTTCACAAAACTAATAAACCTATCTCAACAATACAAACGAAAAAACAAAAAATTATCGGTTCAGTAATTTATTTGGACCACTTATAAAACTCACATTTCTGTTAATTCTTAAATTTGCTTGTCCTCTCATCACAATAATATTTTCAGATGAAACGGCCGTGCCGTGATTTCTTGCAACAATACGATAACTTTACCAACATCCCAAAACAGTACGGCTATTCATTACGCTAGAGAAAACATTTGTCTAATGTGACGTAAATACTGTAAAAAATAGATGAATTACTGAAATATAAAACGGCATTTAGGTGTTAGGCAGTTCCGGTGATTGGAGATAATTGTTCACACATGCCGATTTATCAATAAACTCAGTGGAGGCAATACTGTTGAACCAAAAATCCGGATTCTTCCAATAATGAACATTGATGAAAAACTATTCTCTCCCTTCTTTCTCAACACTCTTCATTAGGAAAAGTCAAAAACACTCAGTTCTCCAGAAAGACCAGATAAACATTTTCCCCCTCATGATTGGTCTATTTTGCGGAATTGCGTTTGATCTAACCAATCATTGGAAAAATGTAACTGCTGATTAATGTTCTTGATAAGAGACTCGTTTAGAAGAATCCGTTAGGTAACAGTAAGTGATAACATTAAAGAGGATAAGCGTAATAGTGTTAAAATCAGATGCATAACTGTATCTGTCGGTCTCGCGTCAAATGATGTGCCTCGCACTAACGCACACGTTTCTAGAAGGCAATCCGTTACAAGTTCACGTCTAATCTCTTAGATCAACCGCCACTTCCTCGGCAGATTTACCGATTGAATGAACACTCGCTCCAAGCTTAACAAATGGAAAACTAGATAAGATGCACTCTGTATTTCAAATCAGATGAGAGATGAGAAACACGTTTTCAAAGAAATCGATTTGAGTAATAAATACATTAGTCACAAACTTTGGAATGAAAATATTTGAGGTACAATTCAAGATTGAGTGATTGATTGTTTCCGGGAGCGACAACTGCTAAGGTTCAACCCATATTGATTGATTGATTGAATTTTTCGTGTCCGAGCGCGTCAACTGCTTCGGACATTAGTCCCGTTAGTGTAGTGCATGTTTTTTTCGGGAGCTGGTGGTGATTTTCCCGCGCTGGATGGCGAGATCCGGCGCTGACCGACCGTCTGCTAGTGGAGTTTCCTCCAACCAGGACTCTCCCACCAAAGAGGCACCGCCCCAGTCGGGACAAGCTCTATGCTCCCGACCGGTCTCCCGGAATATGTGGTAGTGTAGTGCATTATAGTGTAAGAGTATGTGTGTAAGGGGAGAGGATAGGACAAGGAAGAGGAAGGACAGACCGCGCTCGGTCCGTGGCTCGTTTGGTAGGGTACTGCTCCGGCATTCGCCTAGTGTTCATCGGAGAAACCACGGAAAACTACCGATCAGAGCAGCCGGCCGCTAGAATTTTCCTCCAGACAGCGACTGAATTCGACCTAGCTGAAAAGCTAGTGTCGAAAATCCTGCCGCCGTCAGGACTCGACCTAGGACCTCCCGGTTAGAGGCGCTGCAGTTACATCTTCAACCCTTATTACGTATCCTTGTGTGGGAATGTCCTACAATGAGAATGAATGAGTTGAATGAATGTAGATAATGTAAATAAACTATTAACATTAGTGTGATTCATTCTACAGTGAGAATGAAAAATATGTAAATGAGAATCTTTAAAAGTGTCACAATAATAAACACTTTTTGCCTCTATATAAAATATATTTATACGAAATAAGTTACGTCAAATAGAACACGGCCACTTTTAGATTACATCTAGCATTAAGTTAATTTAAATTAGCAATTTAAGAAAACGCACTAGGTACTAACTCTGAATAAGCGCAGTAGCATAAGACTGTATCCCCCAAAATTGAATTATAAATTTCCGCATCCCTACGGCTGCTGTGAATTTGAGAAAAGATGTCAGGATGCTGAACGACTTTCACTCGCAATCGAATCGGTCATAACAATGAATGTATATTTAAAGCAATTGTAAGGTCTTGACATTACAGATTCACAATGAAGATATCTACAATTTGTGGACGTTGAGAAATACATTGTCAATACCTCAATCCACATACACATCAATAAACAATGATAAATATGAGTCAGTGATTTCCGGTGATAAGACTGCTCCGGACGCCTACTGTAGAAACGAAAGCTTCGTTTCTTCGTACTTCATAAGAAGAGAAAGTTAATCGTGGGCCGGAAACGGCGAATTTTCGTCAGTATTTTTATAATTAAAACTCAATCTAATTGTATAGTTAATACGCATGCAATGCGGCATACCTAACTTCAATATTTTTAATAATTAAATTTGTTCAAAGAATTGGTCACCCCCACCGGAATTCGAACCCGGGTCTCCCAGATTAAGCCCAATTGCTCTAATCACTAAGCTATCGAGGCGACCAATGTTTGGAACAGTTTCACAGGCCTGATATATTTTCCATTATGTTATTACATACAATTGTCACAACCTTAAGATTATTTGAACAAATTTAATTATTAAAATACATTCGTTTCTCAGTAGCAGTCACAAAATGGATTTCTTTACTGTTACGGAACATATATCCGAGCGTACTTACGTTCGAAGATTGTCAAAAAGTGGTGACATTTATATTGTGACATACCAATATATCACTGAATATTGTACTATATTTATTATAAATGGCGTCAATTAAAGGGGATAAATTATGTGAATATGCTAGCATAGCAACGGTAAACGAGCCGTCGTCAAGGTCAACAAATTCATGTAGTGACAATTGCGGAGACGGCTAGTTAATTTTGTATAGAATTCAGGGATTGGCCGAAAAAGCAGTGACAGTCGTGAGGACGGCTAGTTCGTTTTGCAAGAAATTTAGGGATTGGCTAGATACGAAGTGTTATCTGAAAATAAACAATCGAAAAATGGACCGAGCTTTGCAGGGCTGAAAGAATACGAGAGACATTCATTCTGACTGATGCCGTGCTCATGAACGGATCGTGCTCCAATTAATGTTAGGAGTTTTTTTTTCTTTGGGGATTTGTAAGCATCTACTAGGGAATGGATATTGAGACAACATCAAAATTTGAATACTAAGTGTGACAGTGGAGCTTAAAATATTTCAAGTGAACATTGGAGGGACATTGAGGACTTGGGCGAAGTTGTCAGTGATTGGACGGGAATGCTAGCAGCAAATAGTGTATTGATCTGATGAACGGTAATTGAAGTGTGCTTCCGAGAAAAGAAGACAGAAGATGGTGTCTGGACCTGAGGACGGCGGCGTCGGAGATGGATAAAGATGGTCCAAGAGCGCGCAAAGACATTATAAGGTTGGAACGGTCATGACAAAGATTTAATTTTATATTAGGTAAAGTTACACAATATAAACAATTGTTTTAAATTGTTTAATAAATTTCCATGTTTTTGTGAAATGAATATATGATTTTTCATTGAGCCAATTCTAGCAATGAAGTAGCAAGATAGAAAGATATTTGCTTTTCAGGTTCCTTGACCGAGTTTGTTTGAATATATTCAGTTTATTTCAATATTGAATATTTTCATTTATTTTTTCCTTAATACTAACAATAAGTAATATTCTGCCTTTGGTTCTTTCTGCTTGGCTCATGAGCCGTCCCGCTCTAGTTACCCCACACGAGGCGAGCCTCGGCCTGCGTCCGGCTTGATGGCCTCCCCCGTTCCACAGGGCCCAGGTAATCGGCATAAATCCACCTGCCCTACCCTCCGCCCCCTCGCACCGACGCCCACGCCCCCTGATTTACTGTGCAGCGGACGCGCGCGTGTCGGTGGCAACTCTCCGAGTGGGGCAGGGGCGAGGAAGCGCTGGACGCCAGAGACGGGAAGAGTAGTCCTGACGCTCACTGTGAGTTCAATGAGGCCGTAAAACGAAGCCAGTGAAGAAAGAAAGAAATAGAGAAAATTATCAAATTAATAAGTGAATAATATGGAAATAAGAGCGAATGAATTAATGCAAATGCAGGCGAATATTAAGAAAACGGAAAAGGTGAAAAAATACATACTGTAATTAGAATCTAAATGGAAGATCAAAACATGTAGAATAGCGAGGAGTGAAGCGTGTTAGCTGTAAGTTAGCTTTAAAAAATATTTTTTTCCATACTTTTGTTGTCTTTTTGAAAGTTGGAAAATTTTGATTTTTCCATTCGATTAATGATTTTGCCTTAATAATAATAATATTATTAATAATAAAAGTATTAATAATAATAAAGCATATAATGATATTTTAGCATAATTATTGTCATTTTATTGCATTTGTTGTTGGAACTGGACTGATTTTCAGGAGTTTTCAAGCTGTTCTTTCGTATTAAAATGATGATGATTGTAATGATAAATCAATGATACATCACGAAGTATTATTCAAAATGTGAAGTAAACCGGGCTCCAATAAAAAAATATACTTCAATGAGAATTCGTAATCTATACTATACTGCGAATTTTACATTCCTGCGTTTGACATTTGATCTGCTGTTACAGTGCCGTCCAATCGGAACCTTACACGTCACTACAGTGACGTCACTATGGTAGCGATCAACCTTGCGATTGGATGACACCGTAACAGCTGTTTTACTTCACAGGAAGCTCTGTAGAAACCGTAGTAAAATATATAAAGGCACAAGGGCGTTGGGTTACAGCGCGATAATCTCTGAATGTACTGAATAAATTGCGATGAAACTTTTGTGCTAGCTTTCTTTGAAGGTCAGGAGCACTATAGGCTATGATTTACTACTGTAAACCGTGATATATTTACAAAATAATTACTTCTCTGGACTTTTCTCGCCTATCATTACATCACAGATTCAAGAATGCATCAGTGTGATTTTAACTGCGTCTAACTGTGAAGTGTTCAAGAGTGAAGTAAAAAATGTTTGGAATACGCCTTTTTGCCGATGGATGTTTCACATTGACGTAAAAACGTATGAATGCAAACATGTGTTCTTCATGAAATAGTTATTGGTTTAGTTGTAGTATATTAAGCATGATTATTTTATTACGTACTTGTGATTTGAACAAGTGAAAGTGAATCAGATTATGGATGATTTACGTATTACGTTGAAACTGTGACAGATGGGTGAATTTTTGTAGTGAGGTGTTTAATTGTAGTAGAGAAAGCGTACCTTTGGGAGGCGAAGGAATAGTTTTTTAAATGAATGATAATAAATACGGTAAGGAGTATAATTGAAGTAAAAGAGTAATGCAAAATGGAAGGAATCGAATTTGTTCGAACACTGTTTTTCAAGTTTGTCGGAAATAGAACAAAGAGGTTTTTTTAGATAACAGAAAAACGTAGGTCAAGCCGGAATCCACTGTGTGATCTCGAATTTTTGGAGTTATTATAATGGTCTAAGTGGTTAATGGCACCTTTCCGTTTGTCACTATGTATCAAGGACCTTAAAACACGTACTCGAATTCAGTTAAAAGTACTTTTATTTATTTATTTATTTTACGTCAAAAAACAGTTAAAAACTGCGTATGACGTGCTATGGGGAAAAGTGAATTGTGTGCACATTTTCAAAATTCTGTGTGACCTACACTAAGTCATATACTACTTAAATTTTGAATTTTGAAAGGGAGAAAAAAAACAAAAACTCCCATGTAGTAAAATCTATTTTCAAGGATAAATAAGCAATTTTATTTATATTTCGATTGCCTCGGGGTGGGGTCAAATATCGACTTTAAACTTTTTCAATAAATACGCGAGAAGAAAAATATGAAAAACAATGTTTTACAATGTGGCAACTGATTGAGAGTACAGGTATAATACATACAATTCCACAAAAATAAAATGAGTATACGTATATTATTTCTTTAGTTTAGATTTGTTTATAATCTTTAGTTATAAAGTCCGTGATGTTTGGGGGCGGGAATCCCAATGAATATAAATATTTGTTAGTGAGAAAATGAGTGGGAAAGACCGGGTATTTCTTGTTGGGAACAAGGCAGAGAAGTGTTTGCCCAAGACGGAGTGCGGATACAATAAATAGATATAAGTAGGTTCCGCGGTAGGGTGGGAATAGAAGGAATATCCCTTCCTGTGTAATAAATTATTGTGAAAAATACCCCGCCAACGCGAGGTACTTCAGTAAGTAATTTTATAAATAACACAATAAATACGAGAGAGCACAGAAGACTACAAGAAATATCCTCGAACAAAGGACATATTCCAGACTAGAATAGCGGTTCTTTCCCTTGACAGAGACAACGCCAACCACACGACGCAAAAAAGAAGAGCTAACATCTGGAGTCGGTTGTTTCCATACGCCCAAAGCCCGTGCGTGACACGAACCAATATCCACCCCACCGTTCTACTTGAGGAGCTCTTTGTTGAGTTATTCGGGGGGTCGTTTATGGCGGGCGGCGATCCTTAGGCCCCTCTCGCCTTTGTGGCCGGTCCGCATGTGCCCCTCCGCCTCCTCTGGCAATTCTATTACGGACGCCGCTTTCGACACGGTCACTGTCGGCCGCCTTGCAGTTTTGACCTTCCACAGCCCTAGCTCCCATCTTCGATCGCCCCTCACAAATGAGGTCCTTACCCCTACAGTGGCTGCATCCACCGCCGCCATCACATCTCTGCCCCTCCCACTGTTGCCCTCGGCGCCTCCCTCCTTCACTCGATTTCCATCATGTCGTGTGAGAGAGCCGCTTTGCTGGGGCTCACGCTGCAATCCCTCCACCGTCTTCGCTCTCAATTTAATGCCCCCGTTGTCTTCAGAGAGACTGCCTGCGTTCTCACCCTCGCCGCCACCGCTGCCCTTGCATAAGGAGAAGTTGCCCCCTCGTCGCTGCCCTCGCCTCGCCAGCAGGCCGCTCTCGTCATCTCCCGCGTCGTATCTTTCATCTTCCTCAGAGCTTCCCTCGTCGCCCTTAAGATCCCCTTCTCTATCGTTTTCGTTTCTGTCAACGCTTCCTTCCTTCCGGTTTTTTTTTTTCGTGTTTCCGGGCGCGTCAACCGCTTTGGTCCCGTTAGTGTAGTGCATGTTTTTTCTCGGGAGATGGCGATGATCTTCCCCCGCTAGATGGCGAGATCCGGCACCGACCTTCCGTCGGATAGCGGGGTTTCCCCTTAACCACGACTCTCCCACCAGCGAGGCACCGCCGCAGGCGGAACAAGCTCTAAGCTCCCGACCGGTCTTCCAGAGTATGTGGTTGAGTTAGTTAGCATGTTAGTGTAACTGTGTGTGAAAGGGGGGAGGATAGGACAAGGAAGAGGAAGTAAATATCGCGCGCGGTCCGTGTCCCATTTGTTAGGGTACTGCTCCGGCATTCGCCTGGTGTTGATCGGAGAAAACACGGAAAACTACCGATCAGAGCAGCCGGTCGCTAGAATTCTCCTCCAGGCAGCGACTGAAATCGACCTAGCTGAGAAGCTAGTGTCGAAAATCCTGCCACCGTCAGGACTCGAACCGAGGACCTCCCGGTCAGAGGCGCTGCAGTGACATCAGTTGATGCACTGAGTACCGCTCCCGGTCCATGTTCCTGGTTCCTGGTCCCAATACTCACTCTGTGGTTGGTTATCCTTTCTCCTCCCTTCGTCTCGCTGTGGCGGTTCACCCTCCCTGCTCCTCCAATCCCAGTTATTTGTTCAACTACCTACAACACAGCGTGTCGCCGAGCACGTGCGCACCAGCCCCAACTCGGCAGTTGACGTCTACGAGGGCATGAGAAATATAGGAGCGCCGGGACCCTCGGAGATGTCCCGTTAGGGGTAAGTAGGTCGGCAGGGTTCGCACAGAGGCTCGTAAAAACAATTCAGCGGTTTGCAAAACCCATGTGACACACCACCGGCTCCGGTCCTGCTTTGGGGTGAAACATTTTACTTTTATAGGCGGGATAATTGCTAGTAACGGTGACCGAGAGAACGTTGCTGCGTCCAGACTGCATTATTCATTCATTTGTACTTCTTCAAAGGACCTGATGCATACATCATGTGCAGCAGAAGAAAGGCGTGTTGTTACTGTTAAAATATTTTGGTATGACACGTGAAAAAATTATACGAAAGCGATCGACGCGAGACGACAAAAATTGGGCCAAAACATAAACAGTTGATTTCTGATAGTTAAACATAATGAGCGTTATTTAAAATGGATGACCAATTTTCGACATTTTCACAGCATTATTAATCCTCTAGCATTATGCACACATTACTGCAATAGATTTTCCATTCACCATGACGTTATTTTCACTTGAAACGAGACCTCCAGTGATTCACATCTTATGAACGCTACATCACATGCAATATTTGGGAACAGTACTCGTAATTTCCGAGCGTGGCAGCAATCTTCCAGAACGGGTGGAACTTCGCCGCTGCACCGAATATGGCGGCGGGAGCGCGGACTTGGGTGGGCCCCGTGGGAAATCCCCCGACGTCGTTGCGGCGAGCGGACGCGCGGCGGACCCGGCACGAGGCGGCGAGAGCAGGAGTCTGTGACGATGCCAGCGACGGTGATGCTGGGACGTGGACGGCGACTGTGACACCGACGCGTCGATCACAACTGTGACGCCGACGATTGTGTAATGTCACGCCGACATAACATATTGATTGACTGATTTTTGCGTGTTTCCGGTGGCGCCAACTGCTTTGGTCATTAGTCCCGTTAGTGTAGTGCATGTTTTTTCTCGGGAGATGGCGGTGATCTTCCCCGCTGGAAGGCGGCGAGATCCGGCGCCGACCTACCGTCGGCTAGTGGGGTTTCCCCCTAACCAGGACTCTCCCACTAGCGGGGCACCACCCCAGTCAGCACAAGCTCTAAGCTTCCGACCGGTCTCCCGGAATATGTGGTAGTGTAGTGCATGTTAGTGTAAGTGTGTGTGTAAAGGGAGAGGATAGAACAAGGAAGAGGAAGGACAGATCGCACGCGGTCCGTGGCCCGTTTGATAGGGTACTGTTCCGGCATTCGCCTGGTGTTGATCGGAGAAACCACAGAAAACTACCGATCAGAGTAGTTGGCCGCAGGACTTCTCCTCCAGACAGCGACTGAATTCGACCTACCTGAATAGCTAGTGTCGAAAATCCTGGCGCCGTCAGGACTCGAAACTAGAAACTCCCGGTCAGAGGCGCTGCAGGACATCAGTTGATGCACTGAGGTACCGCTCCCGGTCATAATATATTGAATAGTGCAAATGGTGATCAATGAAAGTGCGCCTGATAGGTATGACGTAAATGAATATAAAAGGACACACGTATGCGTATGAGAAGTAAAGAAGGGCTTAACAGCTTTTCTTCAATAACTGTTATCATAAAAACAGTTGACTCGTAATATCTGTTATTAATAACAGTTGAAAAATAACAGGTCCATGACCAGCAACCTAACATGACCGACTGCTAAGAGTTAAAGCAGCTGCAGCGACTGCTAAAAGTTAAACCACGCAAAACGAATAACATTGTTAGTACCGTAAAGCCTGTGCAGCTACCTTACGGCGCTTCCTTGCACTGCTTTCCCTGACATGTTTTGACAGAGAAGCAGCTGATATGAACGAGACTCGATGCCACTGCCAAGGATGAATAGTAATTCATATAATGTGTAGCGAATGTGTATAGAATATTACTAAAATGCAAGTTATTCGGGTTCAGATTGCAAATATTCTTTTAAATATACAACTTGTGCATAGTGAAGTGACAAGTGCCAAAAATAATGAGGAAAAACTGTTTTTGCTTACCTTTTGCTAAAGTCTTAATGACTATCGAATATGAAGTATCATAGTGTGAGCTATTTGACCGTAACTCATTTTATTTTATTGAACCTACAATGGCAGAAATAAGTTAACATATTGGACGACTTAATTTAAAGGACAAACATCTTGTTGTAGTGTATACAATAAAATATAAAAATATTGTGGCACATGGTGCGTAATAATGACGAATTACGTATTAATGAATCTATAATTTGAACACTGGCAAATCATGATTGATTAGCTGCAGTGAAGTTGTTATCGTACAAAATGGTTAGCACAAAAGCTTGTAGTAGTTCGGATTAGGCCCAATAGGTTGCAGTTCTATGCATTTCTACCGATAACAGCCTATAACAGGATAAACAAAATAACTGCTATTTCGCGGAATAGTTACGGAACGTTAAAGGTTAAGAAATAACAGTTTAGCTGTTTTGGGCACATCCCTAGTGAGAATATGTGAAAAATCTACAAGAAACATGAGAGCAATAAGCCTGAGAAAATTATAATACTTTGTAGTTCAATCTTAGATTGCTGGCTGAAGCGCCAGCTACTTCCATAGGTTTAGTTAGTTTAAATTTGTCGAATTAATTTCTGCTCTCCTTTTTTGCCGCATAACCTAGAGCTGTGGCGGTTTATCAATCCCCAATATCAACAAATGAATGTCTCATCAGGGCCACTGACGGAGGGAAAAAGAAAAGAAAATGGCAACGATGACTGACGGCGAGGCGACGGTCACCATCAACTGTGACAGCGACGCGTCAGTACCGATGACGATGACTTTGACCATGACGATGACTGCATGTGATTGACGGCTTCTTGACGATGGCGCGGTGGCGGTGGCATGACAGAGTATCGGTAACGGTGACGGATATTTCGACGATGACCGGAGACGAAGACATGCAGTGTCAGTGACAAACGGACGGTAAAGTGACGCTCGATGACGCTGGTATTGACGATGAGTGTGGCAGCTCAATTATGAGAGGAAAATGTATGATATAAAAATTGCCATATAATTAATTATCTATATTTGCCATCTAATAAAGACGTTAGTACATAAAATGTATTAATCGACGTGCATCCCGATTGCTGCTAATGATGTAACCAACAAGCAAAGCATAAAATAAATTACAGACAGTATATTATAAACTTTAAAATACCACAAAACTCCTTACTCCCTTCTTCCGCCTTTAATGAAAGAGCCCATAAAATCATACTATGTAACTTTTAACATAATAAACAATTATCTTTTACTGTATAATCCACGCCCAATCCAACGCTGTTCTGGCTTAATGGTACCTAAGCACTATTAATTAACTCAGGAAACATTTGAAGAATTATAGTAGTTATGGTTTTCCTGATCCCTTGCAGGAGATTGCACAGACCTCTGTGATTATCGGACATATGGATAACCAGATAAACGAAGTCGATAAAAATAAGAAGGTTTGTCAGTTTAATGCGTAGTGTTCTCGGAAGATTAAACTTCAAATTTCTGTGTTTTTACACTGTCTAAAGCGAAGAATAGATAATGTGTTGAAATTATTACTGACGTTCTACCTTCGATGTAAGAAAGAATTTAGCAGAAGCTGGCACTATTTGTACTAATTGACTTGCCTTGACAAATGCACAAAGATGACTGCCAGTTTGGTGAAATGTGTGACTCGAACAACTTCAATTGCGTCGGTTCTCTATTGTAATGCATTCTCTACGAAGCGCAGCAAAAGGAAAGGAAACAGTACATCCACAAGGGAGATGGCTAAATCATTTGAGCACAGAAGTTTGAGGGCGAGAAAGCTTCTCTATGAACCACAACAGAGGAAAAGTGTCACTTAGGATAAGGGAGGGAGAAAGACGTTTTATTAAAGGGGAGAGGCCGGACGGACTGTCGTATGTAGCCGTTGGAGAATGGCGAATGCAACAAAAACTGGTGATGGTGGGCGATAGTACAAGCTTTTGCACAATGGAATGAGGATGCGCCGATGCGGTGAAAGGTGGTGACGGCAGTGTAGGTCAGAGGGGGCATCTAGAGCACTGCAGTTCGGGGCCATCTGCGAGTGCAAACCAAGTAGGCGCTACGACATGTGGCGTGGCGGAGGGAGGCGGAGGGAGGCGGAGGGGCGGAGTACAATGAGCGCAGGGTGCCTGCGGGGGCGCCGGCGGCCGACCAGTTGCGGGCAGCTGATGAGGAAGTGTGGTCGGCACCACAGCCGCCGCCGCAGAGGCGCTCGGATTAGCTGCCTCCGCCGCCAACACCGTCACCGTCGCCGCCAGCGCCTCCATCGCTGCCGACTCGGCTGCTCCCCAAGCCGGCACCGCCACCGCCCCCCCCCCCCCCTCACCACTCCCCACCACCTCCGCCGTCACCACCTCCGCCGTCACCCCCTCCGCCGTCACCACCTCCGACATCACCACCTCCGCCATCACCACCTTCGACATCCCCACCTTCGACATCACCACCTCCGACATCACCACCTCCGTCATCACCGTCTCCGACATCCCCATTTCCGCCATCACCA
Organism: Teleogryllus oceanicus; assembly: GCA_964035755.1. Taxonomy (NCBI): domain Eukaryota; kingdom Metazoa; phylum Arthropoda; class Insecta; order Orthoptera; family Gryllidae; genus Teleogryllus; species Teleogryllus oceanicus. The sequence goes on along the minus strand of CAXIVR010000004.1, from coordinate 40,488,390 downwards.
CCTCCGCATCACCACCTCCGACATCACCACCTCCGACATCACCACCTCCGACATCACCACCTCCGACATCACCACCTCCGACATCACCACCTCCGACATCACCACCTCCGACATCACCACCTCCGGCATCACCACCTCCGACATCACCGCCACCGACGCCTTCTCTTCCTACGCCGCCACCGCCTCGTCCGTCGCCACCGCCACCGCCTCCCACTCCGCCCCGCCGCCGCGCCGTGGGCAGCTCTGCCGCACCTCCGTTGCCCTTCATTAGCGCGAGAAGCCTGACAGCTGGCGGCGCTCAAGCTGTGCGCGCGCCTGCAGAGGGCGAGTTGAAAGCAGGGCCACGGCGTTTAGCTGCCTTCTCATTCCTTCAATTAATTATTTACAAACTTCACCTATTTATGTTCCATACGTAGTACTTGACAAGAAATGTAATTATATGTTTGAAATCATCAAAAAGTGAAATAATGTAAATAAAGTACATAATTCATCAGAAAGAAAAATAATGTTTATTTTGACAAAATAATGATATATAATGGATTAGTTTACATTTGTATTGTATATTTTTTAAAAACCTTAATATGCCTGTAACAAGTAATGTACTTGCACTTCCGGGTCAATGACCCCCATCTCGATCAGGTTTTTGTCAACTTTCCCTGATCCATTCAGCAAATGCCGCGAGCAATTGCGCCGAGAATTCGAGCAACATCTATTTTTGGTAAAATGTATCTTTGGTACTTTTTATTAAGCTTAGTATTGTGACATACCCATATGTCACATTAAAATAAACTAACATTAATTTGTAGACAATATGGTGGAACATGCATTACGAAATATCACGAGAGCTAGAGCTTAGCAACGACCGTGAATAAACAAGGTAGTTTTTGTTTTTTGTAAAGGCATTAAGAGGTCTGGATGCCGAAAGTAGAAAATTTGGGATTGGGCGAAGAAGTGTAGACGATTGAAAGGTCAGCTACACCAAAATATAACGAATGTATGGATTGGCTGGGTGAGAGAAGGACGGTCAAATGTTATGAAAAAAATGAAGGTAGTTTAATACGAAGTCTTCGAGGGGTGAATCATGCAGGAAGATTTCATTCTGCCCGGCATCGCGCTTCTGAACTGATCGTAGGTTCGTGAGAGGGAACGAGTACAATCTAGATAGAATTAGGTTATCAGTGAAAGTTTAAGGACAGTGAATGATATTGCAGATATTTTCATGTGGAAGCAATATTGATGTATAAATTGGAACTTTGTCGGGAGTGGTAATCGAGTTCTTGACTGTGTCATAGGACGTAATCGGGACTGATAATTTTGATAGTTTGAGACCAGCTTGGATAGGGGCAGAAGAGGATTTCTTGGAACTTTGGACTACGGCAAGCTCGCAAGATATTTCGACTGAGAAGTCTACGAGGGACATCAACGAAGAATAGATAAGTTAACCGCGGTATAAAATTGTAAATTGAAAGATATCTTGATCAAAGGCATAACTTAAATTCACTAAATTGTTTGCTAAAAAGGTAACAATAAACTTTGTTAAATTTTGTTCTTTAGAAAAGAAAGTGATCTTTCATTTAGTCATCCAAACAGTAATGAACTAGGAATAGAAACATTCTATTTCAGATTCCCAGCTGCGCTGTATAGTCAGCGGATCCTATAATCCATTATAAAGGTAATAAGGATTATAATATATCGTGACCCATTGACCCAGCAAGCCGGACGCTAAGATCTTTGGCAGATATTAATGTAGAGAGAGGAAATTTAGTATATCTCAGTATTCATTAATAATTTACATATGTTGGTTGCTTTTTTAATTAAAAAATTGTTATCACTTTCTTTATATCATTCTCATTACTTTGAATGTTTTTAATTTTCCTTTTTTATATTTCCTTAAAACATTTAATATAATTTAATTGTAACTTGTACTATATTGTGAGCTTTGGTACGTTAATCCGTGTTTTAAGAATGGTGTGCCCGGTTTACCGTGACTTCCTTGCAGTTCGTCTGATACTGCGAACAGAATCGAACGAAAAACTTAATAGAACGATGCGCAACGATTAATTACATCTCAATGCCTGATTTGCAAACTTATCACTGATTTGTCAATCAGCTATACTATAAAAAGCTTTCTCATAATGAATATTATTATACATAGAGCTGCAGCCATCCAATAAAAAAATTACAGACTCAGAGTAAAAAAAAAAAATACACCTTACAAATTTCCGCAAAACTGATATTGCAAAAACGCTAACATTCATTGGTTGTATTCTGTGCCCCAATATAATTTGACCTTCTAAATATTAAAAAAAGTTTTACGTCACAAAATGTATCTATATTTACATGTATTTTCGAAATATCTTCTGCAAACTCTTAATGCAGTTCTGTGGAAATATGGAATCCGCGCTATCTTCAACTATAATAGTTAAACATAAGATAACACTCAATTCATCTGTACCTACATTTATTTATTAATATTGAAGTTACGTGAATTGTAATTTTATGTAATATTAAGTAAATTTTCCACAATTAATACATGACGTAACACAGCTACTAAATCTCAGACCCATTGCATATGGGTGTAAGCTAAGTAGGGGCCCACTTAGTGAGCTATATTTATTTCAATGTAATACATGACACTGTTTGACAGAATGCCAAGGTTTCACGGTTCCGCAAGTCCCATTCGTTAAACCAAAAACGGGTGCTGCATTACACCCACTTGTGTCGTTGTGTTGCCTAGCACAGAGCGTACAGGGATCACGGGTTACGTTTGGTGCTTGAATTGATTGTCATAGTGATTCCGGGCACGTCAACGACTGAGGTCATTAGTCCCGTAAGTGTAGTGCATTTTTTAATCGGGAGGTGGCGATGATCCCTCCCGCTGGATGGCGAGATCCAAACCCGATCTACCGTCGACTAGCGGAGTTTTCCCCAACCAGGTATCTCCCACCAGCGAGGCACCGCCCCAGTCGGGACAGCCCTCCCGACCGGTCCCCAGCAAGTGTGGTAGTGTAGTGCATGTTAGTGTAAGTGTGTGTGTATGTGTGTGTGTGTGTGTGTGTGTGTGTGTGTGTGTGTGTGTGTGTAAGGGGAGAGTACAGAACGGGATGGAAAGGAAAGATGGCGCGCGGTCTGTGACCCGTTTGTTAGGGTACTTCTCCGGCACTCGCCTGTTGTCGATCGGAGAAACCACAAAAATTGGTGTTTGAAATAAGATCACATTTTGCGCCAGATTTTACGATCACTTCCAACGAAAATTAATGTTTTATAAAAAAATATAGTTGTTAATTATAAGAATTATTCAATTCCAACATCCCGCTTTAGAAAAAATATGCAAGCTACATGATTTATTGCTGAGAAAACAAATCTGAAGGAACAAAAGAAATATACAAAAAGTGAAATATGAGTATAGAATTTTCATGAATTTCACTTGAATTCAGAAATTCACTTGACTCTTGATTATGAACTAAACAAAACTAATCCGAGATAGACAATATTTCGACATTCGGATACATTACCAGCGGCTGAAATCCTATTGTAGGAACAAGTAAGTTTAGAGGATTCAAGTTTCTTCTGTATATCTTTCTTTAATCACGAGACATCGGATGTTTAGGGTAATGCCATTTTATTCTAGTGAACTTATTTTAAGGCTGATAATAGATGTGCACGAATCATGACAAATGATGACATATGACGAAGTTTTATAATGCTTATTTTTTCCCTTTTATTTTGTATAAATGACTTTTTTGCAGAAATGACTTTTTTTCGCCTTTTTTGCATTTTATGTATTGTTTTTATATTCAATGCAAAGATATCGAAAAATAAGCCATGGTCGAACGCGACCATTGATTACAAAATCTTCAATTCACGTCTTGGTATTTTAAAATACAAGAGATTTCTTAAAAGTATACCAACTGATTTTTCTCCATTTTCCTATTTCATAAATACCAGACATGTTCTGAGAACATGGTCGATGCACGGAGGGCACCGAAATTTTAAGTGGAAATAAATGTAAATTCCGATGCAAATATTACTGGTTAATGCAAAGTATTAGGAATAAAATGTAGAAGAGTTGTAAATACGTAAACCATTAAAATGTACAAACTTGCTTTGTGCATTTAAGTTTACAAAATAATATAGACAAAAATTAATATTTTTTTTATTTTATTGTGTATGTAAGTTATGACAGTGCCTTTTCTTTCTCCTTATTCTTGAATTTTTCTGCGCCTTTTAAGCGCCTAAAAGACGATTGTTTAGTGCCTAAACATCCCATGTCTATTTGTCACCTATAGTATTCGAATTTATAACACAAGGATATATCCTTGTGTTATTCCTTGAAGTAGGAGATGCTGCACGGGCGAAAGATGAAAAAACTAAAACACAAGACAACAGCAATAGCGGTGGAGCTACACTTTTCGCTCATGTGTTAATTCAATTACTATCTATTAACCATATGCATTTCATGTATTGTTCACTACGTACTACGAATCTTCTAACTATACTAATAAAAGTGAATTTAACGACGTGTAACCGACATCGGTATGACAGAAAGTACCGTATGAATAGTATTGAAAATTTTCAAGCTCTTCTTCAGAATTAGCAAAGTTAAATAAAGATTAACACAATCCAAATGCGGAAAATAAATAATTTAAATAATATGTTTGTAGATGCACCGCGACCATTTTTTGTCTCTCGCTTAGAGCACGTGGTTCGTAATACATTCTGCCTGAGCCCAGTACTGCTGCAGCAAAACTGGTACGTAATTTATTCGCGAGAGGCCAGTAGCGGTGCATAAGATAACTAATAATTCATATACTAGCAAAATGTTGTAAAATAAAAAGAAAGAAATTATAGTATTTTATTAAAATTTGAACCAATTAGGTTAGAAACAATAATCTTAAACACCGTGGTTTATATAAATTGATCTTTTCCTCGCTCGCAAGGATTGAATATGAAGAAAGTCCTAGTTGCTAATAAAAGCAGAGGTTGGTTCAGCAACAGATCGCTGTTAGCGGCGCTCCGCGCGGCGTGCCCAGCCGTCGCCGGCCACCGCAGGCCGCCGCCCCGACGCGGCGGGACGCCTCCCGTAAATCAGGCGCCGATGAGGATTTACGGGGCGCGGGGTCGCGTGCTGTCAGCCGCCGCTTTCCGCGCAAGGGAAGGAAGGTGGTGGTGCTGCGATAGCGGCATGCTAAGTGCGTTGTGGTGGTGCGATGCGGCGGCGAAGGGGTGGGGGAGGGGGTGGGGGAGGGGGGGGGGGGGGCGGCGGCGGGCAATGGGAGCGTGGCGTGGCGTAAAGGTGCCGGCAGCATGGCGATGGCGAGCGGGCAGTCGCGGCGGAGCGATGGGCAGTGATGGCGGGCGGGGGGTGGGCGGGTGCGGGGGCGGTGGAGGTGGAGCTGGGGGCCGGGGGGGGTGGGTAGTGGCGGTGGCGATGGCGATGCCGTCGGCCGTGGCGGGGGCAGGCGCGGGGCTGTGTAGGTGGCCAGGCCTTAGGCGGGGACTTTTGCGGCGGCGGGGTGGTGACGGAAGGCTGTGGGGCGGTACTGGTGAGGCGGTGGTGGCGTGAGCGGATGGCAGTTCGTTGGGCGGGTTCGGGACTCTCCTATGGGATTGGAGTTCCTCAGGAATCTTCCCATCTATCAGTAGACTTATTGTTTATCTCGCTTTTGTTTGGACAGCGGTTAAAACAGTATTCCACAATTTACGAATGCGTAAATATACTTTCATTTCTTGTACGGAGCGAAAATATTCCTGCCGAGAAGAGGTCCAGTTCAAGGTGCACGAAAAGTGCACGGAAAACGTACCGTTTTAAAATTAACTTTGATAAAAGCTTGATTGCCTTTTCCTTCTTGATTCACCTCTTTATCTAAATTAATCGATCATCTTTATTATTTTTCTATCTTTATCTGCTTTCTTTGTTTCTTTCTTTCTGATCTCTTTCTCCTTAACTCCTTATTTTCATATTCCGAAGTTAGTCATTCATAAATGGACAGTTGAAACTTACTTTCTTAGAATACTGCAATCCAAGTAAATGAGAATGACAGCTTGGTTAATGTTTAAACACCAATATCCCAGCTTTTCTCTCATCTCAGGAAAAGTTTCATCTCCAAGAGTGCTCTCACTGTATTACCTTGTTCTGAGAATTACTCACAGTTCCTTAATGCCCTGCTTTATTTAATGGCAACTCGTGCTATTCAGAAAGCAATTTTCTTTACGCATTGCGGTACTACATAGTATTCACAAGACGATAAACTAATATAAATCGGAAGAAATCTTTCGGGCTGGGAAACCATGAAAATCACAAAACATTTTCATAATCCTTAAAAGGGTTTTTTTTTGTTATAATTCATCCTTTGAACGCTCGTATCAATTTTTTGTATTTACCATCTCTTGGGTGAGCTTAAACTTCATATGGTGTAAGAATTGAAATATATAATGTTGAAAACGTTCATATTCCACAAGATAGTTAAATGATTCAATTTTCTAATTAGTGAATATTTAATAATTATAATTAATCTAATGAACAATTACTTACGTAAGAGATAAAATATCTTTGTTTAAATTTTTTTAAATCTTGGAAATACTGAAATAGTTGTTTACATGCCCCTAAGAAAGAATCTCTAATATAAAATATCTACGAAATATCGTCAGTTAGAGGGCGATCTTTTTATGTGCACTCCGACATTATTTTATTTAGTGTCAATGACACACGTAACAAATACATTCTCAATGACTTATTTTAGTGTCTTAATTTTTATAATATACTAAAATGTATTACTCTGGCAGCTCAGTACACTTGATTAGTTAGCCTCAGAGGCATTGGCGCTTTTAATAGAACAGCATTCAGGTTTTGCAAAGTAGACTCTCTGAGTGAAGGTCTGAAAGATCTCTCTTACGATTATACTTATACGTGAACGAATTTATAGGGTCCATTGAACATTTTACTTTTAGACACATTCTTTCAATTCAAAATTATTTTGTATTAACCCAAAAAATACATTCAAAATTCTTTACGGCTTTAAAGTTGAAAAAAGTTAAAATATTTTTATCTCGTAAAATCAAAACAATTACAGGAACAAAGACTATGAGTGCATTGTTCACTGCCTGTAAAAAGAGATTCCTAAAGAAAGATCTGGAGATGAATTTATGAATGCCCTTTATTGTATGTCATCATGTCATATTCAAATGTCATTTGATTGCTGAAACATACTGAAAATTCAGCGACTGAAATTTAGAGATTCTGCTAACGATCTAAGATTGAATTATTTGTTTCCATTGAATCTTAGATGGTGTCCGTTCGTTGACTGTCCTTACGAATAAACTAATTGGTTTACGAAATTCGTGTTTTTGTCAATAGCAATATTCTATACCAGATGGCTCTAAATCGTATTCCTGCTGCTGTGTCGTACGTTCATTTTTAAGGACTCCAGTCACCTCACCTAGCGCCGAACGAGGAATGAATATTTTAAATAGAATTTCGAATGTGATTTGATTGCTGAAACATACTTAAAATTCAACGACTGTTATTTAGAGATTCTTCTAACGACCTAAGATTGAATTATTTTCCAATAAAAATCCCGGAAGAGAATTTAATATTGCAAGTAGAAAGATTTCCTTCGTATGAAGATAAAAAATTATTACTTTTATTTACTCACTGTTATTTGTAATGGTGAACCGAATCTATTTTAGGCTCGTGCATATTATTTTCTTTCTACATTATGTGGGGAAAATGTAAATCGAATCCAAGTTTTACGAATAAAGAGGTCCAAGTCTCCAGAAGAGCTTTTGCACAATGGGCCTCTTTCTTTAAATTCTCCACAGGTGATTAATAGTGTATAGTACAAGTATATTACACTAGTTGTTAAGTTATTTCCTCATATAACATTCATTTGAATTATTATTTTGTATTTCGGTACGCACCAAAAATAACAATATTTGGGTATTTCGGTACGCATGCAAAAATTAACGAACGATGGTGCGAGAGAAACGTGGTGGGAGAACTGCGGTGATTGATTGATTGATTTTTTCGTGTTTCAGGGCGCATCAACTGCTTTGGTCATTAGTCCCGTTAGTGTAGTGCATGTTTTTCTCCGGAGATGGCGGTGATCTTCCCCCAATGGCTGGCGATATCCGGCGCCGACATATCGTCGGCTAGTGGGGTTTCCCCCTAACCAGGACTCTCCCACCAGCGGGGCACCGCCCCAGTCGGGACAAGCTCTTAGCTCCCGACCGGTCTCTCGGAATATGTGGTAGTGTAGAGCATGTTAGTGTAAGTGAGTGTGTAAGAGGAGAGGATATGACAAGGGAAGGGAAGGACAGATCACGCGCGGTCCGCGGCCCGTTTGGTAGGGTACTGCTCCACCATTACCCTGGTGTTGATCGGAGAAACCACGGAAAACTACCGGTGAGAGCAGCCGGCCGCTAGAATTCTCCTCCAGACAGCGACTGAATTCGACCTAGCTGAAAAGCTAGTGTCGAAAATCCTGCCGCTGTGGGGAGTGGGAACCTAGGACCTCCCGGTCAGAGGCGCTGCAGTGACATCAGTTGATGTACTGAGCTACCGCTCCCGGTAACTGCGGCGAGAGATTGGTGACGAGAGAGCACAGTGACGAGAAGACAGTGGCGCGATGGTGATGACGAGAGGTCTGGGGCGACAGAATGGTGGCGTGAGAACGGAAGCGAAATGAGGGTGTAGGAAGATGCCGAGGTAGCGGTGGCGAGAAGATGGTAGCGGATTGATGGTCGCGAAAGGACGGTGGTGGAAGAACGGTGGTTGGGGGACAGTGGTGAGAGCACTGTGGGGAGGGAGAATGGAGAGGGTGCACGTTGAAGGAAGATGGTGGCGGGAGGTCCGTTAAAGCATAGAGAAAAAAATTACCTCTTTACTCTATGGTTAAATACAAACTGTCGGGTCGTGGGATTGGGCCGGGCAAGAACTAGCCTTCAGGTACGAAGTACCAGACGATGAAGGTCAGGATTCAGGGCAAGCCAACTGTCATTAGTCATGCACAAGTGTAGTGGATGTTTTTTTCCTCGGGAGGAAGCTGTGATCTTCCCTCGGTGGTTGGCGAGATCCGGCGCCGACCCACCGTCGCCTAACGGGGTTTTCCACAACCAGGTATCTCCCACCAGCAGAGCACCACCCTAGCCAGGACAAGCTCTAAGATCTCGGCCGGTCTCCCGGCATGTGTGGTAGTGTAATGCATGTTAGTATAAGTGTGTATACGTAAGGGGTGAGGATAAGGCAGTGAAAAGGAAGGAATGATCGGCGGCGGTCGGTGGCCCTTTTTTTAGAGTACTGCTCCGGCATTCGTCTGTTATTGATCGGAGAAACCACGGAAAACTACCGATCAGAGCAGCCGGCCGCTAGAATTTTTCTCCAGACAGCGACTGAGCTCGAACTAGCTGGAGAAGTGTGGAAAATCCTGCCACCGTCGGAACTCGAACTTAGGACCTCCAGCACAGACACTGCAGTGACTTCAGTTGATGCCCTGAGCCACCTTCCGCGGTCCTTCCGACCACCTTCCGCAGTGGAGAGGCGAAATCAGTTCCTAAAAGCGCTCTCCTGGCGCTGGGGCTTCTTCAGGTGCGGCGTGGCGCAGGGCGGAAATGCTGCGTTTCCGACTTCCGCGCTCCTGTAATTGCGAGTCTCGGACAGGTGCGGAGTAGCACGAGGCAGGCAGGGGCGGGCGGAGGGGAGTGGCGCAGCCGATGGACGCAGCGTGGAGGGGCGACTCGTCGGCGTTTTTTCGCGGCGTCGGCTCAGGGCAACGCCGCCCTTCCCAGAAGGCGGGGCGCGTTCTTGGGGGCGGTGGCGGAGTAGGAGTCGCTGGGGGCGGCGGCAGATGCCGCGGGGGAAGAGATGGTGGAAGTGGCTTCGGAGGCGGAGACGGACGTCGTAAAGGCGTCGTTGGGCTAGTGGATGTGTAGATGGGGCCGGCGGTAGAGCCGGCGGTGGAAGCTGCTGTCGATGCTCTGACGACGGGGCGGAGTTGGTGCGGCGGTGGCGGGGTGGCGGCGGTGGCGGCGTGGTGGCGGCGGTGGCGGCGGTGGCGGCGGTGGCGGCGGTGGCGGCGGTGGCGGCGGTGGCGGCGGTGGCGGCGGTGGTGGCGGTGGTGGCGGCGGCGAGGTCCGCGGAGAGGATAATCGAGACGAAGGAAAGAGCCGTTTTCATTGTGACATAAGTCGCGACTGCTAGAGAAATGTGGTCACCCAGGGGGTGGAGCGAGAGAGCAGTGTGCAAGTGGAGAGTGGAGAAGGGCAACAAGCAAGCGTGTCAATCAGTATTCTTGAATAGTAATGAACTGGATGTGGGATTTCGCAAGCACAGTCCCAATGTCATATCAGACGCTGGAATTCCGGGCCCCCTTCATCCGCGGCCACTTCGCCCTTTCGCAGGGGGCGGCGAGGTGAAAGAGTGCCTGCCCACCGCATAGCGGTACCCACTGAGGAACAACCTACTCCATGGTTACACAATGACCCTGGACCTGGATTCACAAGGACATAGTAAATCCGATGCGCTGACAATCCAAAAAGATTTTCCCGTTAAATAAAAAAGACTAAGTTCCACAGTTGTTATCAATTTAGCATCATCAGAACATATCGAAATGAAGGAAACAGCTTCGTGTATTATAGAGAACGAGTAAACACATTGAAATTTCTTTTCCCTCTAATAACGCATATTATTGCGTATCTACAAAGGAGCCCTTAAATTTCGTTCCTTTCAAGCATTCTTTTTCCCTGCGCGTCCATCCGCAGCAAAGGGTTAGGTCCAGCTAAAAGGAGGGGTGTGGGGAACCCTAGGCTCTGCCTCATCATGGCTGGGGCCAACGAATAGGCTGCGTCGCCCTGGGTAACCTATTCCCACATTCAAAAATATGTTGTATACTCGCAGTCTTACACACATTACATACTGCCATTAGGAAAGAACTCGCCGAATTATATCGCGTCCTCTAACAGATTCGGGCTAGGAGAGAAAGCAAAGGAAACGACTCATATTGCTACAATTGTAATGTACATATAGTATTACATGTGGTTTTGTTGTAGTGAGCAGTTGAATACGATTCCTACGACGTATGTTGTAATCATAAATATTTGAATTATATAAAAATATGTTCCCACTTTGAAGATGGTTTCGACTAAAAATGCGGATTTGTAAATAACTAGGTAAAGCTACGGTAAGATTCTAAGCTCAATGAAGAGATTTGCAGAAAGCATTTGCAAAGATTTGACTTATTATTTCTACGAGTTAACCTCAATCTAAAGTCTGGGTACTATACGATGAATTTTCCGAGAATATGATATATCTTAGCGGGGTATGGTCTACATTCGCAAAATACACGCAACGAGCTGCGTCAAGGCTGACTGGATTTTAAGAAACTAAATGCATGACATCATTAACATAATTTAGTCGGAATGTTTGATTCATTTTTATGTGATATACCATTTGAGGGTTGACTGAATCGATATCGTTCGATATCGTTCGATTATCGATCGATAAATGTTCTTACCGAAACATCCGCGTGTTCAATATTGTTTATTTTTAATGGTGCATGCGTTTGTGTGTTTGAAAAGCAAAACTGCATTTGAAACAGTTTTTATCTTCGTTTACTATTCATTTATTCCGAATTTGAAATATCTGAATTAGTAATCTTTTTTGCAAAAAGTATTCGTGTTATCGACAAAGAGTACTGTTCATCCGCTTTTTATGTATTGGGGCATTCGTTTACGTTTACAGGCATTCTCGTTTACGTTTAAAGGGAAGAAAATGAGGTCTAAAATCGAACAATATTGGAACCCCGTGCTCATATGCTATAGAATAGGAAAGATCAATAAATGTTTTATTTTCATGCTAGTACGATATTTCTACATTTTTGAGATCGATATTTAAGATTCGTAGTAATCGAATCTAGTACGATACCATATGAATATAATTTTGAAACTTTTATGCTCAAATATGTCAAATTCTTTTGAAATATGTAATCTATGTCTACGGGCCAGTGGCACTTCTTGCGGGGGATAGTACTAAGATATCTAGTTAATCATGGAGATATTAGTTCAATATTAGAATCAGTAGAAATGTGTCATTTAAGAAGAAGAATTTGGAATACTTTTACCAGCTGGAATTCTATTCCATATTGAAATGGGTATACCATCCATCTACAGCATCAGTTCTGCAAGGTCGGATGCAAAGTGTGTTTGTGTCTAGGGGGGATAACCCCACCTTTTCGAAAATGTTCAAAATCAAAAAAATATGTAAACCTTATCAATGTGTACCAAAATGATATATTAATTGTACATTTATTTGATTACTACTCTCAATTCACAAACTTTCAAATGTATTTCAGTTTATATTAAACGTACTATTTTTTTCTAGTAGAAAGAATAGTACCTGTAATAAGATGTACGAAAATACCTTTTAGTGGTTTTATTTTCAAACTGTTTATAAATTGCAACAAACGCAAGGAAAGTAATGAATGAAGTAAATTATTACCATGAATACATTCGAATAAAAATGATCCTCTTTAGGAATATCCCAGCCTGAAGAAGCGGTGACGCAGTGGCGACGCACAAGAGCACTGAATGAGCCTGCCGAGGGTGGTGAGGCGGGGGACGAGGAGAGGGGTCTCTGGGAATCAACCGCGTGCCTGGCGTTCCGCGACCGCTCGATGAAGCGACTTCGGAAGGCGGCGCGGTCGACGCGCTTTCTGCCTTCGCAGCTGCCTTCACTCGCCCCACGCTTTCTGCCAGCCAGCCTGGCCTCACCTCCGGACGGTTAGCGCCGCAAAGTGTTCCAAACAGTACAAATTAATCTAAAAACCAATTGAATTGATTGAAGGCGTTGTCATCGTCAACAGTAGTATCTATTTAAAAAATAGAAGCTTTCGATGGCTTAGCTATCATCATCAGTTTTCTGCTGTCTGGGAGCCACAAAAAAGACTACTACTTGGAGGCGTTGTCATTGTTGAAGGCGTTGTCATTGTCAACAGTAGTATTTATTTAAAAAATAGCAGCTTTCGATGGCTTAGCCATCATCATCAGTTTTCTACTGTCTGAGAGCCACGAAATAAATACTACTGTTGACAATGACAACGCCTTCAATCATTTCAATTATGTAAATGTCAACTACAACTCACCATTGAATCAATATATCTAAAAACCAAGCTCATTTGTTGCTAATTTGTAGTAAAAGAAAAATCGCTACAAAAATAATACTAAAAAGACGATTTTCCACCGACTTGGTACGAACTGATTGATTGATTCATTGACTGATTAAAGATTCCGGGCGCGTCAACGGCTAAGGTCATTATTCCCGTGAGTGTAGTGCATGTTTTATCGCCGCCGCTAACGCCGCCGCCGCAGCAGCAGCAGCAGCAGGAGGCGGTAATCTTGCCCCGCTAGATGGCGTGATCCGGTGCCGACCTTCACGAGGCTTGAGGGTTTTTCCCCAACCAGGCATCTCCCATTAGCCTTGTACCGATGCAGCCGGAACAAGCTATGTACTCCGGACTGCTCTCCCGACATGTGTAGTAGAGTATTACATGTAAGGAAGGTATGAGGAGGCGACAAGGAAGAGAAGGAAAGTTCGCGTGCGGTCCATGGCGCGTTTGTCGGGGTACTGCTTCACCATTCGTCTGATGTTGATCGGAGAAACCACGAAAAACTACAGATCAGAATAGTCGGCCTCTAGTATTCTCCTCCAGAACGCGATTGAACTCGACCCAGCCATCTAGCTAGTGTCGAAAATCCTTCCTTGGTATCAAGTTATATTAACAATTGTAGCGTCGCGTGGTTCGGCGCCGCGGCGTCGGGCCGCGCCGGGCCGCTTCGGGGAAACCCGCAAAATGGGGGTGTAAAGCGGATGCAAAATGGGGGTGTAAAGCGGCGGCGCCTCGCCGCGCCGGCTGGAAAACCCGTAGGAATCCCGGCTAGAAATTCCCTGAAAGGGACGCGCGCGGATGCGAGGCTAAGAGATGTCGGTTGCAGCCCTGGAAGGGATGGCCAGCGAGCCGTATGACGCCCGCTGCTTGTAGGGTGGGGGCGAGCCAACGGATATTTAAGGCCGCGCCGACAGGCGCCTCGGGGGATACGCTGGGTGTCGAAAGACGAGAGGTATCTCCATTGCTATCATTGCACGTGATCTTCGGGTCGAAGATCGGTTTGGCGACAGGCCATGTAACTGGTATAGTTACGGGACTCTATGTCCGACAGCTTCGCACCTCGCGTTGCTTTTTGCTGCTTTCGAAGCAGTGGTTCTGGGCGAAGCCTAGGGACGGTCGCGGGGTTTCGCGGCTAAGAGAACTGAAAGGTTGCCAAGGGGTTAGATTTTTGTATTGTAATATTTGTACATTAATTGTAAATATACTGTAAATATATTGTAAATATCAATCAGAACAGTCGTCTGTGTTTTTCATCCTAGTACGTCACACAATTATAAAAAATAAAGTTTTTGCCAACAGAATAAAACATGGGAAATTTTTGCATTTTTCCGGAGGTCCTAGTGTTCATTTTTCCACTCATTCAAAGAAGGTACGTTTGATGCAACTTCCATGGCCGGCGGAAGGCATGCCGTCATCTTCCTTAACTGATAACTTGGTGATTACGCGGCGTTGTCCGTGAATTTAGTGTCACAATAAACAACCAGTATTAAAAGCACGCCCAACCGCCTGAACTCGCACGCCTTACTACCATCTCCCGTCCCACCTCCTCTGCTTATCCCGTCCATTCCGTTATGCCCAATCCGACGACTAGCAACCGCCCGCAGACATGCTACCGCCCATCAACAAAGCCCACATTGGGTTTTCCCGAACTCAAATTTTGATGTGCAGTCAAATGTGAGGTAACGTTTTGAGTTCGCGAACCCCCGTATGTTGTTTCCTCAGCTCCTCACAAGTGTTCGTGAAATGTTAGACAACAATCACACCAGTGTTCTGCAAGTTATTTTGGAATAAATGCTCAAACATACGTAGAAACATACATGCGCTTTTATTTAGCTATGTAACTAGTTATTTCATGAATCCTACACATAAAAATTTCCTAATATAACATAAAATTTTTCGAACATACGTGTTTTATAATTAAGCTCAACCAGAAATCTTCCCTCTGGCACTGGCATTATTGATTGTTTTGGTCTTCGCCTGCGAGTTTGTGGACCTACCTAACACCAGAGCGTGGGGGGTTGCCTACCAATCAAGGTCGTCATGTCAAAAATGTGAGCATCTTTATTATAGAAGACTTCCACCATATATTCTTTGGTATAAAGGTGATCATCTTCGATCCCCTTTATTCCCTAGAAATTTGTAAAAGTTATTCTGAACCAATGTGTTCGAGTAAATTCATTTAGCAGATAATTTACTTCAGCATTTTTAATATGTGAGATATACGAAAATATGTCTAATATTTCGAATTAATTCTCTGCAAAAACATTGGTTATACCTTTATTCAAGATATTTCAGGAATATATATTTTCATTTAGAGAAGAGGAAAGCGAAACACGCTTTAACTGAAGAGCAACGAAGGGTATTGTACTTCAAAATATTGATATCACCTAGGTGACATCACACAAATACATTCACAGCACATCGTTTTCTCTCAAGAGGTATGGAATTGTAGCCGTAGTCACGAGCTTTATGTACTATGAGCTCGAGAAAGAAAAAAAGTTAGTACGAGATAGGACGATGCAACAGAAATTCTTTGACGCAATTGTTACGCTAAATGTCACTGAATTCAACCTTCAGTACAGTGCGTCATCAAATTCTTTCAATTGAGCCCGAGGATGTATCAGTGGTTGATAATTCGTTGAGACGTCTATATTTGCTCATACTATCTGTTTAGGTATTTCTGTGGTTCAATACAACACCAAATGAGCGGAAAACCTTTTACGTATTTACACAAGACATCACGTCACCTGGCAGCGCGTGAGGCAATACGACATGGATCGAACGTGTAATGCTGTGCAAATTTTCACCGACGATTATAACCAACCTCGTTATTTTTCTGTTTCCCTTAACCTGTATGAAAATTATAGTCTATAAGGAAGCAAAACTTCAATATTTTTCTGTGTAATGGTGAAGTCCAAATTGTGAGAACGGACAAGAATTTATCCGCTGTAAAGAAAATTAATAGAAGTCATTTAGATTCGACTGAAAGTCTATTTCTTCTTTGGCAATTTAATAAAAAAAGGAGATCATTAATACATACAAAAACGATTCGGTATATTAAAATTTCAATGTTTTTTCAATTTTCCGAGCACTTTTTTTAAACACAAAACCTCTTTTTACCTTTTCGGGCGGAGGAATACGAGCATTGCGAGGCTAGACAGAGCGTATTGAGGTGGAAGGGGATGAGACGAATAGAAACGGGCAGGATGAAGGTGATATTTTTTGATACAGTTTATACAATTTATAGAAAGATAGACAAAGGAGAGAGTATGGACGCAAGAGTGAATAAAAGAGAGACAATTCAGGGGAAATGCCATGGTGTTAAGCAAAAAATTGCGGTAAAAAAATTGAAGAAAAACAGGAAGCATTCTGGATAAAATCTTGTCTACGTATTTTTTTACGTTGTCACGAATTCCTACAAAATTACCCGAATACAATTTCAGATAATTAGTACATTTTTATTTAGCGGTTTAACTTTGGATAAAAAATTTCATTTGGAAAACATTTCCTTCTTTAATAATGTACTTGTAGGAGGAATCAAATCGATTTCAAACTGACTATTTTCGCAATTAAATTTTAGTAAAAGTCTTATCTGCGCCTTTTGGTAATAATGAACTTTGTTTAATTCAAATTAACTCTTTAAGGCAAAAAATGAGGCAATATTTGAGAAAATGTTGAAAATATTTCAGGGACGTCGTTGAATATACCCGCAAAAATTGGAAGGCAGGCTGAAATAGTAGGGATCGATGTTCGGGAAAATCCTGTGAAAGGTTTAGGAGCTGATGTTGTTACGGGAGAGACAGAAAGACAGACCAATGGACCGACGGACAGACGAACCGACAGGATCAAATAAGTAATATAATAATGTAAAGGAGCAAAGGATTCCCCTTTTTGTATCAGAGCCCCATGAGCATGTTCTTCTGGAGAAAAATCGGAACCTTTTCATGCATCATTCGATAGCTATCTCTTACCATGAAGTTTACAGAAGGAAGTTAAAATACACAAGAAAAGGAAGAGGCAAATGAAGAATAATACAGTGGAAACGGCGGGAGACTTGAAACTTACGCAAAGCGTGGGTGTTGTAATTTCCTGATTGTACAGTGGGATGCTAAGACAGATCACCGCATTTCATCCCGCTTGTCACGCGCAGAACGTGCAAGCAAGCGGTGGCTGGGTGGGTCGAGGCATGGGGCGTGAAGGCGTGAGGGGTGGGGTTCCGGGTGTAGGGCGTGGAGCATGGGGCGTGGGGCACGGAGTGGGACTAGCGGCGCGAGGGGCCTGAAGTATGGGGCGTAGGTGCGGGGTGGGGCGTGGAGAGTGGGGGCTGGGACGGGGGTCGCAGGGCGTGGGGCGGGGCGGGGGCGGGTGTGGGGCGGGGCGGGGCGGGGCGGGGGGCGGGGCGTGGGGTGCGGCATAAAGCGTAGAGAATGGCGCGTAGGGCGAGGGTGTGGCCCGGGGCATGGGGGGCAGGACATGGGGACGTGGGACGGGGGTCGCAGGCCGTGGGGCGGGGCGGGGTGCGACATAAAGCGTGGAGCATGGCGCGTAGGACGAGGGTGGGGGGTGGGGCATGTGGTGCAGGACATGGTGTCGGGGCCTGGGGTGGGGCGGGGCGCCGGTTGCGGAAGCGGGTTGTGGGGCGCGGGGCGTGGCGTGCGCCGGGCGCAGGGCTGGCGGGCGGCGCGAGGGCGCTGTGCGGCGCGGCGCATGGAACGCGTGACGCGACGAATCACACGCCTTTGTTTTCGCGTCCGTGGTCGTTTTGTGGCTGTCGACTCGCCATTGTGCTGGCGAGGCCGGCGTTACTCCGCGCCTTCCGCGCCGCTCCTTCCGCGCCTGCCGGAAACACTCGCGGCCGCCACGTGAATGAAATCGCGGGAAAAGGAACGATCTGTTTGCAAACGCGACTGTTGGTGTTATCTAATGCGTGCTGTTCTTGGAGATGTATCGCCGTTCATGCGAATCTCTGCATGACGTTGATTTGTAGTTGTGGCCGAGAATAAAGGCATTTACTTTTATGCTTTGTGAAGAATGAGTGAAAAACGAGGGAGTAAAGAACAAAGAATCTAGTAAAACGAACCTTGTTATTTGGAGGACAATGCAATTCAGTTACGGTAGTCAATGCGTGGAATCGGTTTAGAAATTCCAGAAACTCGCCTGAAAGGCACACCGACAGTGAAATAAAATCACTAGAGAAATACCGCATTACTGTCACTTTGTTGGAAGTAAAATTTCGCTGGAATGTTATCGACAGCCTTCAAATATTGTATTATCCGCAAAGTATATTTTTTTACATTTTCATTCTGCTGAATAACTCGTAAGCAATACAGTACAACATACGCGGAGATAAATAACAGCTAAGTATAAATGCGACTTAATTTCTTAGCTGCTTCGTGTTCTGCAGTCATCAGGAAAAAGTTGAAATAAAAAGGAGTTGGAATACAATGTCATGTCCTTGGAGGCATAAATAAAATTTGCAAATTTCAGTTGACAAAAAGCAGAAATAAAGAGCTCCTAGTGAGGAAAAATATACTTCTCTCCAAAAGAGCACGCACTCGTTTGCTTTTTAGCCACTGCAAATATTATAACGAATAATCAATCTCGAATCTTATATTACGTAAATGCATTGAAATAACTTATTCGAACGTCGATATTGGCATCCACGGATCAACAATCTCATAGAAAATCATTGCTTTCGGAGTCGGAGGAGTATTTTATATCTTTCAAATGACTGCATGTTTTTAGGATTTTCACGAAGGTTATAATGTATGCCATGAACTTCCAAACATTTTTCCAATTTTGAATTCAATTACCTTTTATTGTTTATATAATATCTGCCCAATATTATGTGCATAATAGTATATAGATAGATAGTTATGTACACCAATAAACCGGTTTATAATTCCGTATGCTTTTCGGAAGACATTATTATCGCCACAACGACGGCTATTAACGGATTGAATTCATCCTCAAGCAGACATCGTGTCATTGCCAGAGAATAAATTAACCATGTCAGAAAGCAAATTCAATCCGTTCAGGTAATGGTTTTCACATAAATAGATGTTACAATGAAAAGAAAACCACGAGAAGTACAGTTAAATACCAACTAATTGCATTTTAAACACTCGTGAAGTAGAAACAAAAACGACGGAAAAGTGCTCTCTTTGAGCCTCAGCCTGCGCACGGCATGCTCCATGCGCTCTCGCTCTTGGAATCGGGCGCCCTGAATCGAATAGCCGCTGCGGTGATGAAATACCGCAAACTGTGCGGGGGCAGTTCCTGGGCGGGTCGTTGGCCGGGGGGAAAACCGGGGGGGGGGGGGTGACCAGGCCGTGCGGTCGCCCGACCTCCATCGACTGCTTCGCGGGGGAGCGGCCGGCGCGCACGTGGCAGCTGCGGCGGCGGCGGCTTCAAACGGCGCTTCTCGCCTGGCGTTCGGCCGCACCGCGTCGCGCTCGGCCGGCCCTGGCCGCCCTTGGCCCGAGTGGCCCCGCTCCGCTGAGATCTGCTCCATTCGGCCCCGCTCCCTTGTGCCTCGCCCTTTTTCTCTTTCCACTCCACAGTGTAATAATAATAATATTATTAATAATAATAATAGTAATAATAATAATAATAATAATAATGTCTTTATTAATGGCGAGGCTCAGGCCATAGGGCCTGCTCTTTCGCCTAACCACTGAATCTACATTGTTACAGGGTAGTAACGTATAAGAGGGGAGGGAAATCTGTACACAGTGTCCCTGTGAAGGCGGGAATTTATTTGCGTATCGCTGTACCATCGCTGTACCTTGTCTGCTTAAGCGTCTGGAGGTTGGGGTGTAACGAACTGTAATTTAACTTAATTTAATGACGTTCTAAAAGTGCGTGTACTTTGGCATGCCTAATTTACGGGTCATGAGATTTTAAAAAAAAAATAATCATCAATATTCTGAGATGTTTTCTTCGATGGATTAGAATTTTTCCCTCCCATTCTCACTTGTTTAACATTATACACATAAATATTCATTCAACTCATTCACTCCCACTGTGCCCCGCCATTCTTCGACCTTTAGTGACACATGTCGCTCCGCGCAGCACCGCCCTGCAAGGAATACTCCCATGGTGCCTGCACCACCCCGACCGTCTTACCCCGCCCCCCCCCCCATTCTCCCCCCACCCCCCACCTTGTCCGTGCCCATCCCCACGCACCATCAGTCTTTCTTCTTCTTCACAGCTATTCCGTCAATTTCCTACCACTTCATTTCACGCCATTCGGTCCCGATTCGACCCTGTTAGGTCAACTACGAACAATCTTCATCGATACTTCTTCGATACTCACCCGCTCCGCTCATCACCGTCCCACACTGCATGAAATATCCATCTCGTTTGTCCCTCACCACACCTTTCCTTTCCGCACAAGAACATCCAGCCCTGATAGACTTTCGGCCAACTCTTCGCCAACACTCCATCCCCTGATAACTAGGGGGCGGATGTTGATTGCCTAAAACTTCGCCAGAAATGATCAATGAAATGCTCTTAAAATGTTTTTAAAATGTCCTAAACGCAAAGAAAAATGACGTGAAAAATGTGATCAAATCCAGTTTGGATCAAGAATTTAAGCTCTGGAATGCGTTACTGATAAAATTGAGATTTCTTCTCTTCTCTCAAGTGAACTCAGCTCACAAACTTTTGGTTTGGACTGTTCTTTACCAGGAAACCTCTGCCTTTAGTAATCCCGGAATCAGCGGAACCGACAATGGCATTGATAGGCGTCACAGGAACCTTAGATTACATACGGCTGACGTTACAATATCTGCGCGAAAAAATCGAATAGGCTAGACAGAAATTTTATGGAAAACATTTAATCTCGTAAATATTATTTAAAGCAAGTACCATGATAGTGATATTAAAATCGACGAAATCAGCGAAAAATGCATTAAAAATTACAGAATAGTGTAAAAAATTGCTTATACTTTTATTATGACTTAGATATTATAAGTCGAAATTGACGAAAAATGCAAAAAAGATATAAAATGGGTCATTTCCCTTTTTTTTCATAACATAAAAAAAAAGAAAAAAATGACATTTCATTCAAATCCGCCCTACTGATAACATTCTGCTCAGCACCACCCGGCACCAACCAGCTCACACAGCCTCTCCCCATGCTGCATATACACATCCCGCCCCCCTCAACCTGCTGCTCACCTCTTCGTCTGAATCTAATCTCTTCCGTACGCACCATATTCACATTGAGAATGAACGGAGCAATATGTCGAATTTTAGAAAATTTAGAAATCATTGTGAGCTAAAAATAAATCAATGAACCCAAGCACTACTCCACTGAATTTGCATCCTTACTGATAGGATTACTTCATTATATAGTTATGTGCGCGATAAGAATTATTTTTCTTCAATCAAGTTTACAAAACCTACCACCGTCTTCTCCTCAATTAGATTAACAAATATTTCTGATGTGATTTTGCTCAGAAATACTTCTTTTTATAATATTACAGGAACACGGTGGTATGGCTCTTTCCGCATGAAGTGTCTCCACCTGGGTACAGATATATCCTTTACCTGTCACGCTCATATTAAATAAATACAAACGAATGGAGTACACTAGGCATGGTTTTATGAACAGTCAGAACAGTCGGTAGGTTTCATTTTAATATGTTTTCAAATGTGAAGTGATTATTGATACATTTACGGTACAATGTTCCGACGTTCTTTACTAATCTCTGAAGATAATTTTTTGTTCATTTGCTGTTATATAAAAACGCATCGAAATATTTGAGTAGATAGTGCGAGCTAACGTGCGTCAAAAGAATTATCACAACACATCTTATTCTTGAGATCTTCACCCTTATCTACAACAACCTGTTCTTCATGACTGTCCAGTATGCGTAGCGACTGTCATGACTGTGCAGTATGTGATCTTCACCCCTATCTACAACAACCTGTTCTTCATGACTGTCCAGTATGCATAGCGACTGTCATGACTGTGCAGTATGTGATATTCACCCCTATCTAACACAACCTGTTCTTCATGTCTGTCCAGAATGCGTAGCGACTGTCATGACTGTGCAGTATGTGATCTTCACCCCTATCAACAACAACCTGTTCTTCATGACTGTTCAGCTGCGTAGCATACCCGGGGCGCCTCGGTAAAATGAGAAGACGGCGAAATACGAACATATTCGCCCCTTCTTAGCAACCAGGAACTTCCGGAACGTCAGCTTCCTTCCCATCGTGGTGGAAGCTCTGGGCGAGTGGTGTGAGTCGGTGCAACGCTGCTCCGTAAATTTACCACTGGCGAAAAGATGCGCGTGCTATGTGAGCGCATTGTCGCCGAGGCAGGGAGCGCTGCCTGCTATTTTCGCCACACTGCCCAAGATGACCTCATCCCAGTCGAGTACAGGCGCGCCTCAACTAAAATACAATACCCCTGTGTTCGATGAGAGAGGATGGTCGGTGGATGACTCGTGCAGTCGCGATTTAAATTATGTTTATAAGTGTATGTTTTTGTGTTATATGTGTACGTACTGCTTACTGTAAATAATGTAAATAATGTTCGTTGTTTAATTAAGTCAGGATTAAGTAGATTTAGATTAGTTTGTAAGTACCTAGTTTGTAAGCTAGGCCATACGTTATCTATGTAAATAGAATTTAAGAATAAATATTATATCAGTTGGTAGCCTTCACTGGCAACATTGAAGGTTTCTCCCTCCGTATCCGCGCTGTGTAATTTGTTTGATGTAACTGTGAGAGAAAAGAGAGTCCGATTTTAGCTCGAAGCAATTCTTTTCCCTACCGAATCCAATCGGTAATAATGAAGAACGATTAAGAAGCAGAACGCTATTTCATTATTGCACTATCTCTTCTTATTTTTCAGCTCATTTAACTTCTGTCAGAGGATTTCCAATCAACCTTTCGGAGCACATACAGTTCCTTGATTCATGAAATCAAAGTAAACGAACGTATACCGCTGCTTCCTAGTGCTACAGTATACTAATGTCTCTGCAAATGCCCCTGCCCCGAGATTTTTTACTCGCTCGGGATCTTTTTCGCATATTGAACGGAGGGCCGCCTTGACACTGAAATTTTCCGGTGCTTCGAGTATTGCGTATTCCATTCCATTAGAACCAACTGAGATTCAAGTTCCTGCAAAATTAATATATAAATGAAAAAATAAATCTAATATTAAAAAGCATTTAATTGACACTTAGTATTTCCGAATTAATTAACATTAATTCGCGACACTACGCCGCAATAAAGTTACTTGTCCTCTAGTCAATAAAGAACATATGAATTTCAATTTTAAAAAAGTAATGTTTCATTTTAGATTATTTAACATACAAACAAAATTAAACAATAGAATGTCATAAATTCAAAAGAAATTTTAAAAATTCGAACACTAAATTAAGAGAAAAGTAACAAAGTGAGAGGTAGTATCAACTGAATGATCTGCTTGCCTATGCCCTAACCCAGTTGTACTATTAAGTCATACAAATCTCTGTAAAATCAGTAGATTGAACAGATAGAAAATAAAGCTGTTTAAAAATTAGTTTATTAAATTACTTACCGGGAGCGGTAGCTCAGTGCATCAACTGATGTCACTGCAGCGCCACTGACCGGTAGGTCCTATGTTCAAGTCCTGACGGCGGCAGGATTTTCGACACTAGCTTTCCAGCTACATCGAATTCAGTCGCTGTCTGGAGGAGAATTCTAGCGGCCGGCTGCTCTGATCGGTAGTTTTCCGTGGTTTCTCCGATCAACACCAGGTGAATGCCGGAGCAGTACCCTAAGAAATGGGCCACGGATCGCGCGCGATCTGTCCTTCCCATTCCTTGTCCTATCCTCTCCCCTCCCCTTACACACACACTTACACTAACATGCACTACACTACCACATATTCCGGGAGACCGGTCGGGAGCTTAGAGCCTGTCCCGGCTGGGCGGTGCCCCGCTGGTGGGAGAGTCCTGGTTAGGAGGAAACCCCACTAGTCGACGGTAGGTCGGCGCCGGATCTCGCCATCCAGTGGGGTAAGATCACCGCCATCTCCTGAGAAAAAGACATGCACTACACTAACGGGACTAATGACCAGAGTAGTTGACGCGCCAGGAAACACGAAAAAATCAATCAATCAATTACTTATTTATTATTTTGGGTTTATTGTTTTTTGTTTTTTTTATTTCCTTTCTCCTTCTTCTCGAGGCGCCTGGATGCTGCAACACCTGGCCCGACGCGGGAGTGAGTCAGGCGTTCGGGTGTCGGCAGAGGCTGGGGTTGCGCCAACAGTCGGTCCCCTCGCTGCCACCGGGCCGGTCCAGTGGCGGGTCGGGTTGCGGTGGAGGCTGCGGTCCGGCCATGCCAGATCCACTTCGTTTCCTCGTGCGGTTGCAAATGGATGACGAAGATCTGTCATGTCGCAAGCACATTGCTTCGGCAATTATTGCACCGCTAAAATAAATGTGTCGCAAATTCTTGATTCAAAGCAAATGCTAAAAACATACGCATTTGCACTGGTAGTAAATGTTTCATTTAAAATTGAGACGTTAAGAATTCTTTTTATTAAATGCGCAAGATCTGAAATAAAAAGGTATTACAATTTACCTTTAATGGTCAATACATATTTGATAATGGCCCATTGTAAGTTGAATTAGATGATATACGATCGTTTTAGAAATACTTTTCTATTAAATTCTTGCTTCATATTACTGTTCGAGGACCCACTGGTATCTATAAAAACAGTCATAGAATGATGAGGATATGAGGCAATCGTCGCAGATATTTTTAAAGGTTTACCTTGTAACTGGGCAATGGTAAGGGTATATCTTGTTCAGTGACAATATTGGATAACATGTTGATCAAAACGTAAAGCAACACCTTTTCAAACGCCAAGCAGAATATTTTCAACTAGTGATCTGCAGCAGCAAAAATGCTACTGATCAAAATCATAAAAAAGGTTTTCCAAAATGTATCGTGCACGATGGTAAACCACAATAAACAAAATATTCTCATATAAAACTGCGAGAGTATTTCCCGTTAGTTAAATATTTAATTTTTAATATATATGTAATGGCAGACGGCCTCTTCCTTCGAGCCTTGCTGTTGAATGACGTCAACTGAGTCCACAGTTGTGGCGCATTGAGTATAATTCAGTAATTCCCTAAGGTAAATCATTAAAAATTAGTCTATTAATTCAAGTAAACAGAGATATAGGGTAAATGAGTGTCAACACTTTTTGTTACTAATAATAAAATTCTTCCATGAATTGAAATTCCTCTTCAGTGCGATGAAGTATCTCAATAATTTTCACCCGGTGAAACTGTACAACTGAACATGAAATTGAAACTGAATCCTTAGATCCTATAAACAACGTGACCCTTTCTCGAATAGGAAATATGAAGTGACGTAGCTTTCATTACATATATAAAAGATACTTCCTCAAAAATTTCCATAGCCAAGAATGAATATAAATCTTGTTTCTACAAACGTACAAGGAGAGTCACGTTGCCAAGTGAACCACGAAAGAACATTCCACGGGTTTTCCGGACGGATGTTAGTTCCGGAGGCGAGCGCTAGAGCGATCACGCATTTCCTCTCACTCTTAACGATCGCTCACACACACACACACACACACACACACACACACACACACACACACACACACGCACACGCACACGCACATACATACACACACACATATATACATACATACATACATAAACACACACACATACACAAACACTTATATCTAACTCTCGGGCTTTTGTAAGACTTCCCCACCAGATTAGAATCGAAACGCGTTTAGGCAAATATTGATGTGCTTTTGACCATTCACACTATATGAATATTGATGCTACATAAAACAAGTTTTTCTACCATAAAATCGCCACTTTTCTCTGCAATGCGACATTTTTTACTACGTTGTAGCATACAAGCAAATAAAAAGCGCAGTGGACATAAGTATTAAGTTCCATTAAGTCATCATTAGGAGCCTCGGTGGGTGAGGGGTTAGCGTTCTGGCCTCTGAACCCCCGGGGGCGATTCGATCCCGGCCGAGGCGCCCGGAAAGGAGTAAAATCCACAGTAGCCACGTCACACTTGTGGCATGTAAAAGAATGCATGCCCGACAAAACGAAATCCTTTCGACTTTGGCCCTAATGAGATCTTACTTTCCTCCAGACAGTTCGGATGCAGTACAGTCCCTGGATAAAAAGAGTAGCGCATGCCTTTGCGCCACCGGTATCGCCATTTTATATCCAGTTGAACTAAGCTGTATTGTAGACAAGTTAGAAACCACCAATCAACCAAAGACCAATGATAATAAACTCGAAATTCGTCATAATGCCTTCGATTGTTAACCTGTGTCCTCAACTCCTGAATGCAGCCTGTTGGAGTGAGTGAAAGGATATTAAATGGCGGCGGCTGTCCGGGTTGCGCTACTCTTTGTATATAGGAACTCTAGGATACAGTATCTGAGACCGATATCTGGCGGAGAAAGTAAGAGTCATATCCCAGGCGTATTAGGGGACCGCCAGCGAGGCGCACCTGCACGATGAGGTCCCCAGACTCGTGTTTGAGGGAGGCTGCTAAAGAAGCCTGGGCCGGAAACTCAGGGAAGGCAACGGGAAACCACCCTGAGTATTCCTCCCAAGAAAACCCTTCATACTGGGAGCGGTAGCTCAGTGCATCAACTGATGTCACTGCAGCGCCTCTGACCGGGAGGTCCTAGGTTACACTCCCCACGGCGGCAGGATTTTCGACACTAGCTTTTCAGCTAGGTCGAATTCGGTCGCTGTCTGGAGGAGAATTCTAGCGGCCGGCTGCTCTGATCAGTAGTTTTCCGTGGTTTCTGCGAATAACACCAGGCGAATGCCGGAGCAGTACCCTGCCAAACGGGCCACGGACCGCGCGCGATCTGTCCTTCCTTTACCTTGTCCTATTCTCTCCCGTTACACACACACACACTTACACTAACATGCGCTACACTACCACATATTCCGGGAGACCGGTCGGGAGCTTAGAGCTAGTCTCGGCTGGCCCCGCTAGTGGGAGAGACCTGGTTAGGGGAAAACCCCACAAGCCGACGGTTGGTCGGCGCCGGATCTCGCCATCCAGTGAGGGAAGATCTACGCCATCTCCGGGGAAAAACATACACTACACTAACGGGACTAATGACCAAAGCAGTTGACGTGCCCGGAAACACGACAAAATCAATCAATCAATCAAAAACCCCCCTTCATGGGTCACCTAGCGTCCATATATAGAAGATAAGAACAAAGAAGAAGGTGGACAGAATGGTACTCGTTGCAAAACGACGTGCGTCTCAGCTGGGGAAAAAGACGGAACGGAGCGACAGATAACATTGACCCTCCCACACTCGGACTCACAACGACGAGGCATTCATTCAGTGTAGAAAAAAGATATTTTCTCAAATTCAAGAATAAATATAAATACTGTGTCTACAAACATACAAGGACAGTCACGTTTCAAGAGAGCCACGAGAGAACTTTCAACGAGTTCTCCAACGGATGTTAGTACCGGCATCCGTTGGTGTTTGGGCGTTTCCACTCGCACATATAATGTTAAGGTGAATGGGTTTATTACTTTCTAAAAGAAAAAATACTTATATAACCATCGATTGGCGCTTTATACCGATCTTTTAGTACAATTTAGCAAGCAGTACAATCATGTTTCACAAATTGTAAGTCATCGGGAATTCCCACAATTCACAAGGCCTCCTGGGGATCCCGGACACACACAGGACAAAAGTCCTCATCTTCCTCACCTCATCTACCTACCTCATCTTCTATTGCCTGTCACCGGGAGCGGTAGCTCAGTGCATCAACTGATGTCATTGCAGCGCCTCTGACCGGCAGATCGTGGGTTCGAGTCCTGGCGGCGGCAGGATTTTGAACACTTGCAATTCAGCTAGGTCGAATTCAGTCGCTGTCTGGAGGAGAATTATAACGGCCGGCTGCTCTGATCGGTAGTTTTCCGTGGTTTCTCCGATGAACACCAGGCGAATGCCGGAGCAGTACCCTGACACACGGACCGCGCGCGATCTTTCCTTCCTCTTCCTTGTCCTATCCTCTCCCTTCAAACACACACTAACATGCTCTACACTACCACACATTCCGGGAGACCGGTCGGGAGCTTAGAGCTTGTCCCGGCTGGGGCGGTGCCCCGCTGGTGGGAGAGTCCTGGTTAGGGAGAAACCCCACTAGCCGACGGTAGGTCGGCGCCAGACCTCGCCATCCAGCGGGGAATATCACAGCCATCTCCCGAGAAAAAAGCATGCACTACACTAACGGGACTTTTGACCAAAGCAGTTGACGCGCCCGGAAACACGAAAAAATCAAACTATTACCTGTTAGTCTGGGATGATTCCTCCTCTGTACCTGTGACAGCCTCGAAATCCGATCTGCACTCAACTCTCCGCAGCTTATCCCCTTTTTACTTTCTCCCCTTACTGCGTACGCATTAAAGAGAAAGTTTTGTAATCGGCGATTTTTCGGCCGCAAAAACCGTGTTGTGGTGCCCTGGTATCTAAAACGTGGATAAATCTTGTTTCATGTAGTTAATTACGCATGTTCTGTAAACAACATCTGCGTTTTGTGGATCTTTGATATCGAAAAATTGATTGACGGGAAACACGTCTGCCCGTCTGTCCCTCCGTTCGTGCCCCTGTTCGTCCGTCCGTCTGTCCGTCCGTCCGTCCTTCCGTCCGTCTACGTTCAACGCTAGTGCCTAAACAATGCTAACGATTTCCTCAAATATTGATAGACCCCTAAAATATATGTCGCCGAATTCGAGGCCATGCGAATTGGAAACTGATATGTTGATTTTTGGTAGTACTTTCTAACAAACCCTTACATCATTTTCAACATTTTCTCAAAAACGGCTCCCAATTTTTTTTATTAAACTTGGTCTTCGGATATCGTAAAGTTCACTTAATTATGGCGCTGGTATCCTCTCAAAAATTGTGGTTTAAATCTCTGCATTTTCGAATATTACGAAATTTAGAGGTAATGCGAGAAATTGTTGGCTGAGGTAGCACCACTAGTTTGTTTCTTCCCATACGCCCTCTTGCGACACCTCATCCTTCAATCCCTCTGTACCATGCACTCACCCATCGCTTTCATCTCCCAGTTTCTTTATCACCTCTCACCTTCTGTAACACATTTTCTGCCATTTTATTTTAATGCCATTTCCTCAGACATTTTCTTTTCTCTCGCCGCTGATTCGGATACTCAGCTAAAACATTCCATCTCAACTTTCTATGCGGATACCTTTCCTCGTTCCATTTAGAAGTGTCTCGACTTACAGTCGCCTTTGTTTCTATTTATTTTAAATAACATGTAAATACACGTTACATGCAGATCTATAAATGTATAGAAAGAAGTACACTTTTGAACCCACAGTTCGTAAAATTACTGGTAATGTATTTCTATATAACTGTTTGTTTCTTTCTTTGTTCCTCATGTTAAGCTAAGAAACAAACAGCGATGAAGAAACATTCGAATTGAAATACACACACCAGTAATTTTGCGAAGTGTGTGTTCCAAAGTTTACTTCGTATAAATTTACAAATCTGTCTGTATCATGAACACACAAGTTATGCTACTTTGTTACTTATTTTACGGGAGCTTTGTGAAACTCACGGGCTTTTTGAAATATTTCTCTCACAGTGTCTGAAGTGCGTTTGAGAACAAACTTTCACGAACACCCTGACGTGGCAGATACCAACATTGCTCCCATAAGCGCAGTAGTTGGCATCTGCAGCATGTTTCACATAGGACTACTTAACAGTGTAAAGATTTAAGAAACGAAAAAAAGTCTGTTATAGGACGATAAAAACTCAATGAAATGAATTAAATACAGTTTAAATTACTATCAAAATCCAATTATTAAAGAAACTTAGTATATCAACATAACATCTCAAAAATTTAACGAATTCACTAAAGTACTGTTGTATCTTCACATCAATCTCTTTTTCTCTACAATGTACAATCTTCTCAAAAGAATCAATAGATTATACTTAGAAAATCCATTATTAAAAACAATGTTGCCATTACGACGTCGGAGAAGTACTTTGATACATTGTCTTATCACATCGTACCTAAATCCGTTGTAAGCACATAGGATCGCTAGGATCGAGTAACGCGATAAGATTATTTCTCAGCGAACACTATCTCCAGGTTCTAACTTGTTTTTCCAACAAACGGCACACTTCAAAACTTGTACCCTCTTTGTTACTTCACGGGTCTCTAAAATTGTATCCATTTTGGAAGCATTCCACATTTGGAAGAACCAACACATTAAATTTACAATACAACATGATTCTCTGGCAGATCTTCAACTTTAGCAAAACGCGTTCGATTCGAGTTTTAGATCGTATATTGGCTTAGAAAATTGTACACAATTTGAGAGAGAGTTATTTAAACGTTCTTGTAAATGTTATTAAATGTGTCAATAAACAACAGAAGACACTCAGCAAGGGGAGGAATCGTCTAGTTATTTCGGCGAATATTAACAATTTGTTACAATAAAGTCCGTACACAAAATTTGAGAAGAACTTAGAATCTGAGAAGTGCAATACATTTTTTACGAAAAAAAAAACAATAAAAAGAACCCGCTGAAACAAACAGAAAGGTGAGGAATTTTAGTTCTCAGATCAAGGAATGCTTTCGAAAGAAATTCAGCCAAAATAAATATTCCCACATACTACATGTGACGGTACTAGTTATATTAAAAATAGCTTAAATGAATTTCTAGTACTGACAACAAATAGAAATTACAATAATTACAATAAATTTTAAAAAATGTGAAAGAATACCAGAATTAAAATCATGCAATGAAATATAAATAATTAAAGTAGTGGAGTGCAGTGTGCAATGGAGTGAATTGAGGTATCGACCAATTTATTTTTTCACAGTCAAGAAAAAGTCTTATGCAGATTCATTTGATATTAAAAAAATATAAATATTATTAAAAATAATTACATTTGTTTTCTTTTAGTCTTATTACTATTATTATTATTATTAATAATAATAATCTTTATAATTAATCGACAACTGACTAGGCTAGTATCCAGTCGCAGTTTAAATATCTATTTAGAGTTGCAAACCCACCACCGTTTAAATTGACCACTGCATTAAGTCCTCATTTCCCAATTTATTCCAAAAAACTTAAATATCCCCAAAGCACAGGAGCAAAACAATGCTGCACAGAGAAGGAAAGTTTCTTTCGATAAAGAAGGCCACATGGACGTCTGTCCACTCTGGCAGCGCCGTCTCACCACCCAAGGGCTCCGCCTCGCCCGTCGCCGTCAATGCCACCGCGCATCCGACAGGCCGCGTCGCAGCGCGGGCCGTATGGGAAGCGTCACTTTTTCTCTCCCGCGGACACGAAGCACATGGAACACGAGGCCCCCGCCACCGCCTCCGCCCTCCCTGCCACCGCCCACGCCGCTTCACTATCAGCCACCGTTCCCGCTCCCGCCCCCGCCCCCATCACCGCTGTCTTCTCTGCCACCGCCCAAACCGCCTCACTATCAGCCGCCATACTAGTCCTCCACCTCTGCTTCCGCCGCCACCAGCGCCACCGCCCTCGTCACTGCTCTCGCCGCCGCCCTCGCCGCCGCCCTCGCCGCCGCCCTCGCCGCTGTCCTCGCCCCCCGCCCCCTCACCCCCTCGCTATCGCTACCGCCACCGCCACCGCTCAACCGACCCCACTCGCCCCCCCCCTGTCCTCCCCCGCCTCCCCAGCGCGAGCGTCTTGCCACTTCCAGCCCGCTGCCGCGCCCACATCCACCCCGCCCCCGCCATCTTCGCACTCGCCTCGGCCGCCCCTGAGCATTTGCTGCTGCTCCTGCCGCTGTGAAGCTTATCGTGGCCGCTTTGACACATGGTGGATGTCTTCCGGTTTTTTCTCCATTCATAGAGGTTGATGGATAGCCTCCAAGTCTAATCGGCGCGGGCGACTTCATTTTGAGACAACTGCCGACCCTCACGCGCCGCCGCCGGCCGACTTCGAGTCCGACCAACAAGGACTCATCTTGCCGGGAAGGCGGCTGATTATAACACAAGACGACCCTCGCGCTCGAGATATGAAGTTTATCGTGCGAGGTTATGGTTATTTCCTTCTTAATACTTATCTGGTGAGAAACGTCCTATGTTCAGCACCTACCGTCAACACGTGTTCTAGCAGTATATTTTATTACTCAAGATATTCCCGTTCTTCTCTTTAACTTCCGGGCTCTCATAAAAAAACCTCTTTGTTCCGCTCCCGATTGCATTGCTAGGAATTTCTTGTTTAGCATCAAACTATGGGCTCTTAACGATATTATATGGTTTTGACTCCACTACTCGACCCTTATTACGTTATTAAGTTCGAAAGGGCCGCCCTGGATGGCCGAGGTGGCTAAGAGCGAGTACCGACTCAGGGCTTCGGTGCGAAGGGTCGCGGGTTCGAGTCCCGCCTTGGGGATGGTTGTTTGTCCCTTGACTTTGTATGTGTTGTCGTGGAGGGCCTCGCGTTCTGCTGACCCCAGATCAGAGGAGCCCGCAAGTGTTTTAGTGTCTAGTGTATGGTCGAATATGCGTCCCATCGGGACGCAAAGGGTAACCGGCTGTTGGCTGGATAAAAGTCCTAGAAAAAAAAAGTTTGAAAGGGAAGAAAAGCCGGTGTATAATATTTTACTTATGTGAACTTCTTGGTAGTTAGATTCAAAATAATGAGTTAACATTAAAAATGAGGATCGATGGAGTAGTATTTTTAAATTATGGTAACATTCTTAAATAAGAATAAAGTATATAAAAAGCAGACAAACTTCTGAATTTCAGTCGATCGCTTACTGATTTCTCGTTTTCCTCATGAATTAAGATATATCTGACGAAATGTACCCTTGAAATGATAAACTATATTCTCCTTCCTCTAATGATGTAATACAAACACGGTTATCACGATAGATAACTGGTATTAAGACAAGGTCAAGATTACAGAAGATTTCAATCCTTGAGTGAAAGTTAAGATGTTCTTGTGGGAGAGAAATTTCACAACGTTGTCATAATTAAGTGCTGTTTCTGTAAACTGGTCTACAGAATAATAACTGTTTACCGTTTTAGACTAAAACATTCTTAAATTCTCTTTATAATAATGTGATATGTACAATTCGCGGAATGATTTCTTATGCAATCGAATTCCAATATCATCTTCCTTTATATTCATTTTCTCCCAGGTCCACAAACTGTTCCAAAGTCACATTGGTAATTTTCAATTTGATTTTACGTGTGTGTATTTTATTGTCTTTATTTACGTTATTTGACATATGAAGCTTCTTCATCTTATATCAAGAACAGCTGAAGCGCAAAAGCACCAACACAATTTTTTAAAAAATATTTGCACACACATTTGCTTAAAAATCAGTTTTAAAGTTCATTTTTCCTACTCGTTTTGCTAATGATTGACAAACTTAGGCATTCGGGGCCAATAAAAAAATCCAACCATTTTAGTTTACGAAAGAGAAAGAATGTTTAATAATAATAATAATAATAATAATAATAATAATAATAAAATTGTCTTTATTAGTGGCGAGACTCAGGCCATTAGGCCTGCTCTTCCGCCTAACCACATGAAATATTTACATTATGTCGTCTACTATGAAGAAGATCGAGGAGGGCGTATTTTACATTTATATCTGGGATGCAAAACTAGGGACCATCCCGGCATACGCCTTAAGCGATTGAGTAAACCCAAAAAACCTCAATCAGGATGGTGGCTGAAGGTCGAGGGAATTGACAATAATTGAAAAATATAAGAATATATACATTAATTAGAAAAAACAATGGTTTTACAAAGATAGTGAAATTAAATAACAAACCTAGATAATAAGAATAAAAATTGCGTAATGATAAGAAGTGACACACAGGCTGCAACAGTGCGGTAACATAATCAGATTGAAAAACAAAGATTACAATATTTTCAGTTTCCATATCAGTTTCAATTTCATAACATTATAATGTAAACTGTCAAACGGAATAAAATTTGAAGTTTACAGATATCACAGACAAAAGAAATACAGTTAACCCGACAATAAGTGAATAACAGATAAACATTACACAATTTATAATAATTAAAAACAACTTAAGTGACCGATCAAAACCGTTAAATAGAAATTAAATTAAAAATATAGTTTTTGTAAAAGGTCTTCAATGTTAATGATTTCTCTCAAATCAATATAGGTGTTTGTTTAGATGCCAAATAATCACTTCACATGTATGTACGTGTTCAAATATTGTTAGTATTTATTATTATTTTGATTGTTTGATTTAATATTGATTTGATAGAATTTTTATTATATCATTTACACGAAACGAGCAGCTCATGTCATAACGTGCGAGTTAAGTATCATTGTTGTCTATTTTGAGATCACTTAGATTTGAAAGAGAGCTTCTCACTCTCCTTCATAAAAGCCAATAATTTGAATTTCATCTAAAATATCAAATACTGCGTTTTCACCTGAACGTCTCATTTCGTAAGATAACGAGCTGCTAATTTTTAGCGAACTTGAACATCGAATTACAGAATAGTTTACCCGCTCGTTAGGAAATATAAAGCGAAACTCAAGCAACATCAATGCGATAGTTGTTTGTTTTTTTTTTCAATTTATTTCTTCTCGTTCGACATTTCTGTCTCTCGAGGGGTTTGAAAATATTACATTTTATAACGTTTTGATTATGGCCATGCATAACAAAGGAGTATTCAGTCCTACTCGTGAACATGGTCTAAGTTTCGAAGATTTGTTCAGGCTTAAGGTTTGGTCTGAGATATAACGTTGAAAGTTAAGGTAGCGCTAAGAGGGGTATAAAAACAAGTTACAGTGGTCTCAGTCAATCCTTACGGAACCTTGATTGAATACGGGGCCATGAAGCACGACGGCCCAGAATAAATATTGTGGAACAGGGTGAAGAGCAAAAAATTTGATAGAAATGGTCGGCCACTTTACTTATGTGTTCGTCTAGTGGCAATATATTTAGCTCACGATGAATTTGGTAATTTCAAATAAACCATGGTGCCCTGAGGGTCTTTCTTAGGAACTTATTTTGGAATGCAACTAACTTTTGGAGGTTACTGGGTGCTACGCTATCCCATTCTGGCCATACATTAGTTAGAGTGGGTTGGATAATTGATTTGTACAGTAATATTTGGCTTTCGAAACTAGTAGCAAATCGAGAGTTCATTAAGAGGATTATTTTTGACGTTTTGATCAAAGCTTTGTTAGCAGTTGCGTGGATGTGGGGTTTCCACGTTACTCTTTTGTTAAATGATACTCCTCGATACTTCACCGGTGAAGAGGTCCACGGGATGAGATTTCCCTTATGTTAATTTCGGGGGGATTTTTCGGTCGGTGTACTGTGAATATCTTTGCTTGCCATTTAGTGTAATTTTCAATAGCTTTATTCTGTTTATATTCTGAATCCATTTAATATAATTGTTTAGATCGTTTTGAATATTCTCCTACGCTATTATGTTATCGCTATGAGAGGTGAATAGTGCAATATCATTAGCGTATAAAGCAACGTTGGAGTCGCCTTGCATTGGAATGTCATAACTGAAAATGTTAATTAGTAAGGGAATGAGAACTGAACCCTGTGGTACTCCTGTGTGAGGGGTGTCTGTGTTGACTTTAACTACAAATGATCTGTTCGTGAGGTTCGTGTCTGTGATCTTTAGTAGGTACTCGGGTATACCTGAAGTTTACATTTCGTACAGGAGGCCTTGATGCCAAACTCGGTCATATGTGTTACGTCAAAAAAACTGTCACTTTATGTTTCTCTTGGTGAAAGTCATTAGCTTGGCTTCAGTGATACGCAATAATTGATGGGTGGTAGAATGGTTCGGGTTCAATCCGAATTGTTCCGATGGAATTGCTTTTATTTTCTTGATCAATTTTATTAGTCTTGTATGGATTAGACATTCGTAAATTTTGATAAAATTGGAAAGTTAAACTTTAATATTGAAGGATTATGTGGCAAGCAATATTCAGCCAACACCACCTAGTGCTCAGCCACCTAGGTGTCCCATGTGGCATTAGCATAGATGAATGCATAAGCATAAATGAATCCGAATTCAAATGAGCAATACACGATGTAAATTAGAATTCAATTTGTTAAATAAATGTCATCAAAGCTCAGTGTCTGTTCTTTTTTGTTATGAGAATAATTGATAAGTTCCTCAAAGAAGGCTTCAGTAAAAAGGAGGATACGTGCATCATCACCTCCTCACAACTTGTCTCAGTCAGTACAGTAATACCAGTACATTCCCAAGAAAAATTTAATGGAACGATGATCAAAGGTTAATTTCTTATGAACTGTTAAATTTTCTGTGATTAGTCAATTACCTGCAATATAAGTAACCTGTGTCGAAATGACTAGCATTATGCAACAAGCTGCAGCCATCTAATAACAGAATGGGAGTAAAAAAATAACTAAACAATCTTTACACATTCTGTGGTAACATTGTGAAGTATACTGAACGGGGATCGAGTCCTGACGGTGGCAAGATTTTCGACACTAGCTTCCTAGCTGAAGCTAGGACAAATTCAGTCGCTGTCTGGAGGAGAACTCTAGCGGCCGGCTGCTCTGATCGGTAGTTTTCCGTGGTTTCTCCGATCAACACCAGGCGAATGCCGGATCAATACCCTAACAAACGGGCCACGGACCGCGCGCGATCTGTCCTTCCTCTTCCTTGACCTATCCTCTCCCCTTACACACACACTTACACTAACATCCACTACACTATCACATATTACGGAAGACCGGTCGGGAGCTTAGAGCGTGTCCCGGCTGGGGCGGTGCCCCGCTGGTGGGAGAGTCCTAGTTAGGGGGAAACCCCACTAGCCGACGGTAGGTCGGCGCCGGATCTCGCCATCCAGTGGGGGAAGATCGCCGCCATCTCCCGAAAAAACATACACTACACTAACGGGCCTAATGACCAAAGCAGTTGATTCGCCCGGAATCACGAAAACATCAATCAATCAAGCAGTAGACGGAATAGCGCACACAAATACTTGCATTTTTAGTTAAAACTGAAACCGCTTCATTGTTCTCGTGTTTTTTTCTAGAGTTACTGGTAAACCTCAGACACCACTCACACGGATAAAGTTTGTGTATATTTCGTTCCATTTCTGCGCACATTCCAAATTATTAGCTGAGATAAAGGAAAGTAATACATAAGAAAATAAACACAACACAGTCAAAATTTATAGTAGCCTCATTTCATAAGATGGCAGGCTGGATTTGTGGTAACTTGATCTTTAAAATAAAAAAGAATTTACCTGCCTGTTAGAAAATAGAATTCGAGAATCAAGCAACACCAAAAAATATATTAGGCAAAGTAATAATTGGAAAGTGAACATAACAGACATTGTCGTATATTACAGTAACGAGCCTATTTGTATGGATCATAGTAGATCCTCTTGAGGGCTTCATTTGAATATCGTCACAGTCTGGGAGGAGAAAGTCATTTCGCAGCTGCGGCGATTTACGCGCTCCCAGGGCAGCTCCTGCGCGCGCCCAAGTTCAGCCCCGGCGCTCCGCCCCCGCCGCCCACGGCGCGTCGCCCGCGCCCCGACTCACAGTAGGCCGAAATGCTACCGAAAACGCATATTCTTACCTTCAATTGTTCATTGTTATTGTATTATTAGTACTATTGTATTATCGTTGTGTGATTATTTTTGTAGTATTGTTCTTGTACTATCATGGTATTATTATTAATACTATAATTATTAATCATATTATCATTATTAATAAAAATATTATTATTAATAATATTATCATTGTTATTATTAATATTAATATTATCATTAATATCATCAAATTCTGTCACCAGTTTTTGTACCTATTTTGAGAATAAATTTATCTATCTATCAATTTTTCTTCTTGGCAGTTTCTTGATCGCTATGTCCGTCTTCCAGGGCCAAATGTTAAAATTATCTTTGGGAATCAGGAGGTAACTACAACTCATCGATTGATTTTGTAATTTCTAGTTTCACCTTAGCAATATTCCAATTTAGCGAACTCGTTTCAGAAAAAAATGATGGGTAATTTTACTTCGGTGAATTTTAAGTGGATGCATCCTCTCATAAGCTATAAATGAGTGTAATTGAACATATACAAATTCCATTCAATGTTATCATTCCTAATAACCAGTATTATCTCTTTAAAGAGCAATTCTCAAATTATTTTGGCAAAACTTTTCAATTAACAATAAATAGAAATAGATATAAGTAGTACAAACCCACGAATGGGGCGTATTTTTTTGTTATTGCAGGGGTAATATCATTCTTTTCAAAAATTAAGAAGTGCGTTTCGAAAAAAACTTTCCCTTTTTTAATGGTTCTAAAAGTGAAATATTCTGAGCACTTGTAATGTCCAATGAAATTACATAATATTGGTTTTAATGATTCGCCCTCGAAAAATATATAAGTATCTGTCAAATTGTTGGAGGCAAGCATTTAACAGAAGTTTTAAATTTTAAAGTATAAACACATAATTACATGTGAAGCAATGAATACTTTAGCTGTAAAGTGTTGTCATTTTGTATAAAATATGTTGTCATGAGAGAATAAATAAGAAAAGGGGTTCTCTAAGAAAGGAGAGACATCAATGTTCAATGGAATAGAATGTGCAAACAGTATTAAATGGATACAATAAAGGGTCAGATAACACCATGGAATGAAGTGTCACGTCATGGTTTTCAGAACAAAATAAGTATAGTAGATATTTATTATGTCAATCTGATTAAGTCGAAACCGTTTATCCCAAAGAAATATACGTTGATAAAAAAACATTTAAGAATGATTTAATCGTTATTGTTCATAAACCACTTGGGCATTTTCGGGACCCCTTCACACGGTTCGGGTCTCCATGGAGCACAGATTGGGAATGCAGATCGTAAAGGATTCGTTATCCCACTATTTATTTCCACACGTAGTGTTTCGAGGGAACAGGTTAGACCCGTTCATTTTTTGCGCGCGCGCCTTTCGGGCCAGTGTGCGGCGCGCAGGGCGCACCGCGCGGGAAGCTGCTAATCTTTCAATTTAATTACGTTTAACCCCCGCGGCCTCCTTAATCCCGCGATGGATTACGCTGCTCACGTGGCGATGGGATCGGGAGCAATATATTCGTGCGGAGGCCCCCAGCAACGTCGCACAGTGGACCAGGGGGTCGTTCTCGAGGGGATCACGAGATTCGACTCGTTTTGGGGCGGGGCTTGCGAGCCTCGCTTCAGATGATTGATTGATTGATATGATTTCGAGGGTGTCAACTGCTGAGGTTAATAATTGCAAAAGTGTAGTACGTGATTTTTTTCCCTCAAGAGGTGGCAGTGGTTTTCCCCTGCTGGATGGTGAGATCCGGCGCCGATCTACCGTCGGCCAGCCGTGTTTTTCACAACCAGGTATCGCCCTCCGGCGGGGCACCGTCCCAGCTACGACAAGCTCTAAGCTCCTGAACGATCTCCAGGCATGTGTGGCAGGGTAGTGCATTTTAGTGTGTGTGTGTGTGTGTGTGTGTGTGTGTGTGTAAGTAAGGGGTGAGATAGGTAGAACAAGGAATAGGTAGGAAGGATAGCGCGCGGTCCGTTTGTTACGGTCCTGCTCCGTCATTTCCCTGGTGTTGGTCTGAGAAACCACGGAAAACTACCGATCAGAGCAGCCAGCCGCTAGAATCCTCCAAACAGCGACTGAATTCGACCTAGCTGACAAGCTAGTATCGAAAATCCTGCCACCGTCGAGACTCGAACCTAGGATCTCCCGGTCAGAGGCACTGCAATGGCGTCATTGATGTTGATTGACAATTGATGCCCTTAGCCACTTCCGGTTCTGGCTTGAGCCTCCAAGAAGTTGGTGACCGGGAGGTCCTAGGTTAGAGTCCTGACGGTGGCAGGCTTTCCAGCTAGGTCGAATTCAGCGGCTGTCTTGGCGAGAATTCTAGCGGCCGGCTGCTCTGATCGGTAGTTTTCCGTGGTTTCTCCGATCAACACCAGGCAAATGCCGGAGCAGTACCCTACCGAACAGGACGCTGACCGCGCGCGATCTGTCCATCCTCTTCCTTGTCCTATCCTCTCTCCTTACACACACACACTAACATGCACTACACTACCACATATTCCGGAGAAAGGTCGAGAGCTCAGGGCTTGTTCCTGCTGGGGCGGTACCCCGCTGGTGGGCGCGTTAACTGCTTTGGCCATTAGTCCAGTTAGTGTAGTGCATGTTTTTCTCGGGAGATGGCGGTGATCTTCCCCCGCTGGATGGCGAGATCTGGCGCCGACCTACCGTCGGCCAGTGGGGTTTTCCCCTAAACAGGACTCTCCCACCAGCGGGGTACCGCCCCAGCCAGCGGATAGAAACTAAAGGACTAACTGATACAAAACTCTACACAAGGGGGAATACACACAAAAAAGAATTTTTAAATTCATGCAACAAAGTGAACCAATATTTCATGCAACAAAGTATACTTATCATACTCAACAACAACGACATCATATTAAGATAGCTATTTATTAATTATGCTTAAACAAGTATTTTTGATATACCATAACTAAAATATAATTTATGTTTTCAAATAGCTTCGCATGAAATTTTAGGTCTGTTTTAATAGAATTTCACAAAAACAAGACTTATTCATCATTCTAATGAGTACTGGCGAACGGAAACTTACTCTACTACGGTAGGTTGATTGATTTCTTCGTGTTTCCGGGCGCGTCAACTGCTTCGGTCATTATTCCCGTTAGTAAAGTGCATGATTTTTCTCGGGAGATGGCGTGATCTTCCCCTCGCTGGTCGGCGAGATCCGACACCGACCTACCGTCGGCTGGTGTGGTTACCCCCTAACCAGGACTCTCCCACCAGCGGGCACCGCCCCAGCCGGGGCGAGCTCTTAACTCCCGACCGGTCTCACGGAATATGTGATAGTGTAGTGCATGTTAGTGTAAGTGAGTGTGTAAGGGGAGAGGATAGGGCAAGGAAGAGGAAGGACAGATCGCACGCGGTCCGTGGCCCGTTGGGTAGGGTACTGCTCCGGCATTCGCTTGGTGTTGATCGGAGAAACCACGGAAAACTACCGATCAGAGCAGCCGGCGCTAGAATTCTCCTCTAGACTGTGACTGAATTCGACCTAGCTGAGAAGCTAGTGTCGAAAATCCTGCCGCCGTCAGGACTCGAACCTAGGACCTTCCGGTCAGAGGCGCTGCAGTGGCATCAGTTGATGCACTGAACTACCGCTCCCGATACTGCGGTAGAAGCCAAACGAAATGCTCATCCTTTATCTTCACGTGTAATTTCCGTTCGCATACGCGAACCGACCGGCCGCGTCCCGAACGATCGGCGACCGCGACCAGTGCGCGCTCGCGGGGGAGCGGGGCGGCGCGAGCAGAGCCTAAGCGCCTGAGAACGCGCGCGCCCGCCGCCGCCGAAAAGGCCGGCGCGCTGGGCGCGGCCCTGCGGAAGAGCGGGTGGGGCGGGGGGGAGCAGCACAGGCGACACCTCTATTTTCTTGCGCCACCCGCGCCCCCACGACCCCATACCGCCTTTCCGCCCAGGACACCCGCGACGCCCACACCGCCCAACCACTCCCCTATTCCACCTATTCCAACCTACTCCCACCTACTCCCACCTATTCCCACTCTCCCACCTACTCCCACCTACTCCCACCTACTCCAACCACTCCACCTACTCCCACCACTCCAACTACTCCCACCACTCCACCTACTCCCACCACTCCACCTACTCCCACCACGCCAACCACTCCACCACTTCAACCACTCCAACCACATCAGCCACATCCACAACATCAACCACCCCTACCGTCCCCACCCCCCGTCTCCCACACCAACCACACCTCCCACACCAACCACAAAAGCTACACCGCCCACACCAACCCAAACACACCTCCCACCCGCCCACACCACCCGCGTCGCGCGCCTGGCGGCTGCTGCAGAGGTGGCCGCGTGCATCCCGGAGCGTGAGTTGAACTTCAATACCGGGAGCCACTCGTTCGCATGCCCGTGCTTCCGCACCGCGACACCTGCTACGTGCAATTCTAATATCCTTTGCGATCTCATTTGTAGAGAAGATTGTTATGCGGAGTACTTCTGGTTGGGTGGAGCTATAAATAACGATCAATCATCATTTTTACAGTTATGATATAATATCTATGCTAGTGGGGCCATTGCTGGGTTCGTTTTTTCCAACTAAGCAGCAATTTTCCGTTCGCTCAGTTCTTTTGGCTAATTTTCTTATCGTTGATTGTTTTAAATATTTTTCTTGGCACAATCTTGTGTGCCTTATTTTCTCGTTTGGAAGATAATTCCTAACATGATAGATTATGCAGATTTCCTTGGGAATGAGTTAATGTTTTTCCTTTCACTGAAAGTTGGTATAAAAAAAATTATATATATATATATATATATATATATATATATATGTATATATATATATATATATATATATATATATATATATATTGCTAGGAGTTGCTTTTTCTGTTACTTCTTGCTTTCTGAAACTTAACATTTTTTTCTTTTTCGATTTTCTTACTTTTTTTAGTTATTGTGTCTTAAATGTATTCGCCATTTTTACATCTCTATCGCCTGTGCTACAAGTCTGTCTAAATTCTGTTTTCCATTTCATTGCAGTTTCCCTTGCAAATCATTTTTCCTTCCTTCTTCAGCATCTGTAGAAAGCCTGTTACAGGAGATCAAGATGCTCTTCCTTTTCGTGAGCTGGGCGTATCATGTTTATACGCCTTGAAAAGTTGGATTTATAACCTCGAGCGGAAAATGAAGGTACCATCGATCTTAAAGCTCTCCATCTCCATTTTGCATCCGTCTGCAACGCAAAGCCCTTTGGGGAAATACCTCAGACGACAGACAAGGTTAGAGTAGTAGGTCCCCTAAGAAATATAGCATCCACAATCCTTCACTTTCTCGCATGACAAAAGATATAAGGAGACGCTATAACAAAACCGGAGTAGCATTGTCTATAAGCGACAAGAAGAGGATTGTAGGCTACTGGGACACTCCTGACTTTCCACTTTCTTTTTACGTATAAGTGCTGCGGGAACAAGTCGATAGTCATGTATTGAAAGAAACCTTCGTTCTGAAGCGCCGTGACCTCACACTTTCCTCCGTAGACTCGAAAACTGGCGGACTCTCAGAACAGCTGTTTCAAGGCGATTCCAAGAATTTCTCTCTTAATTTCTCTACTATTCACTCGCAATAACGTAAATGCTTCTTCCTCTAATTTCCGCAGTTTTCATTCTGAACCCCGCAATACAACGTACCCCTAGACGTACATTAACGTCGAGGTCAGAGTTTGCGGTCTATCTTCTGCTGGGATCCTTACGTCACATTCTTTCAATGGAAGTTCGCCCTAATGCGGTTAGGTAACGTGTATGTTTTACATTGCGCGTGCAGAGCTGTTTTAACTGAATGGATAGCGAGATGTAAATCCACATCCTGTACATTTCAAGAGCTCTAAGTTTATCGCGAAATATTAAAATATAATTTTGGTAGAGTCAATTCAGGTGAGAATATATATTGAGAATTATTTTCAAAAGATCATTGCATAATTAATAAAACATTGTTTCATTTTTAAAATACAAAAAGTTTGTTCTGAAACGAAGCCTGGAGTTGTTTTAATCATATTTTTATTAGATTCTCTCTCAATAGACAGACGCTGAATTATTGTGTAAATATTTCTGAATTATTTATTACGATAAGGAAATACGAT
Source organism: Teleogryllus oceanicus (assembly GCA_964035755.1). NCBI lineage: Eukaryota > Metazoa > Arthropoda > Insecta > Orthoptera > Gryllidae > Teleogryllus > Teleogryllus oceanicus. Next base: position 40,444,449 of record CAXIVR010000004.1, on the reverse strand, counting down.
TATGCCAAAATTCGACATCGGAAATTCAGAATCACGCGTGCATTTTAAAACTAAAAAATTGAAAAATCTGTACGCGAAAGTAATAAAACATTTTTAGGTCAGAAATATCCGAAGAAATATATTGTTTGTATTTTCACACAAATATTAAAACATTAGTTACAATTATATCATCACTAACAAGAGGTTAGAAATCAGCAATAAATTTAAAATATTTTTGCAGCAATGAATTGAAAAGTGAATTACTGTATCTGACAGTTCTTAACTGAATGGTGCACTGTATCTTAACTGAATGGTGCATCACCTTCAAATAAACCCCTAGAATTGGGAAAGATGACTTGTTAGACCCGCCTACCATGGTCTGTAGTGGTGTACGCCAACTTTAAACAAACCCCGAGAACAAACCACGAATGACTCAGCCGGCGGTCTCCGTGCCCGGCCGCGTGGCGGTTTGTGTGAACGCGTGCGGATGCGTGCGCCAGGGCACGCGCCCACACGCGCACGAGACGCGCGCACGCACGCACGCGCACTGTGTTAAGCCGCAGCCTCGCGGTCTGGCTGCCCAGACTAGAGTCTGCGGGCTGTGTTTTGACTGGCTTCTTGCTTCGGAGGAAAAGGACTAGTCTCTTGATTGCGTCATCGCCCGCATGTTAAGAATTAGATACCCGCTTTTTTTCTTAGGACCTGTGTGACGTAAGACGTTGTCTCTTTCTGCAGAAAGAGGACGGTCAAATGTGAAAACTTGTCATGTTTGGACAGAGGACAGCTTTGCGTTTGTAGAAAGAGGCTGGAAGATTTCGAGGAAGTCAAAGGTTCTTCCCACGCGGCAAAGATTTTATGTTAATGCGTCCAGCCGCATACTGTAGCTAGAATATATACTAGCTGACCCGGCGAACTTTGTACCGCCTAACAATCAATTCTTTCATTTTTTTAGTTACGATAAGGAAATACGATTACGCCAAAATTCGACATCTGAAATTGAGAATCACGCGTGCATTTTAAAACAAATAAATTGAAAAAATCTGAACGCGAAAGTAATAAAACATTATTAATATTAATATTCTACAGAATACATGCAGCAGCGTGTCTCACCAAACACACAATGTTTCACAATTAAATCCATTAAAGATTTCAACTTTTGTCTGAAGACTCTTGCTGTAATGTCATGAAGATCAATAGGTGATTGGCCAGGGAATAACGCTTGTTTAATTTCATATCCATTCAGTTCATATCCATATCCATTATAAGTTCATATCCATTGTGGATTGCATGTAAATGTAATGAACAAATCTGCTGTGCTATAATACCTAACATAGGCCATGGCATCTTGAGCATTTTCATGCATATGCCGAGGACTTCCGATGTAGGTTGCTGAAAGAATCCGGCCAACATTTTCTGCATTTCCATCAGAATTAATTGCATCTCGAAGGTGAATATACTCTTCAGATCGAAGTTTGGTCTGATTCAACCTGATGAATGTTTATCTCTCCATTTCAATCTTTACTTACATATCAACAACATATCTGTGACATAATCGTCGGCATTTCAAGATGTGATTATCTTCATTTTCTCTGATCATTAGGCGGTATGAATAATAGTTCATTGAACTAACTTTTTCTTGATTTCAGAACCTGTAATGGAATTTATCATCTTGATTGAGAAATCGTAGCCATTTTCACCTTGCCAAAATATAATGGGATATTGCAGTGCATCATATGAGCGATGTGTTTCCTTAATACGTTGTATTGATTATTTCGACGATGTAAAACAATATCACGTGACTCCAAATTTTCTCCAACTACAACAATGGTAACTTCATCGATAGAAGGTGCATTAAAACGTCCTGCATGTGGCCCACAGGAGTCTTATCAGCTCTGATAACAATTTTGTGATCATCAGATGGCATCATATCCATTGCACTTTTAAATAATATAATCAATTGATTGTGTTCATGAAATAAGTTTTGTAATTGTTCAACTATTGCCTTTTCACTGAATTGTTATGTGCACAACGTAGATTGATTTCTTGTGGAGAATTGCCCATGAAATAAATTTGCAAAAACTTGAAACCTTTTACTGAATTGTTATAACTAATTATTTCTTGCGGCACTGTGATAATTTGACCTTGTATCTTAAAAGTTGGCAATAGCAACACAGCTGTAGGCACTCTAATCAATTGACATATCGTAACAGAAAGCAGCTCGAATCAAACTTGCACCATTATTAGTCGAATGTCGCACTTCATGGATCTGTCTTACCCGAATTCTTTCACGTTCATTGCGATCTTCACGTTCCTGGGCAGTGCGATTAGATTGATAATTAATTTGATTCGTTGCATTTCGGGTTCTTCTGCCTAAATTTGTCCGTCGCCTCCTTATAGGAGGCATGTCGGTAAATCCCGAGTTTAGGGTGGCACGGTTCCTTCGATTCACTGATTCGGTTTATTATAAGAGAATCGACTCCATGAACTGAATCTTTGTTTATACGTAGTAGTCGCGTGTAGTTAAGTTCATGATGTTACAGCAATAAATATAATTATTTAAAATAAAGGTAGATCGGGAGAATAGCTACCCCCTGCTCCAAAGCCCTCTGTACGTATAAATCTCCGTAGCAATGTACTCTCATTAAGTTGAAAGAGGAATAACAACATTTTCAGGACCAAATTTCAGGCATCCTAACCCCACTTCCGTTATAAAAAATCCAAGAATTCGACAAAGCCCTTGCCTCTCTTGCCCACTACATACTCGATAGTTTACACCTAAGAAATCCCTTAGTACTCCTACTCCCACTCAACCCACTACCACCGATTCCACCAATCATTAAACAGAAGTTCGTTCATTACAAACAAATTTTTGAAATCACTAACTAAAGTATCGATTTTTCTTCGTATCCTCTCTAAACCTACTGACAATAATAGTGTAATATGCCTTTTGGTAATATTCCACGCCCTATACCTTAATTCCCAAACACAAACCATCAATCCAAAACCATCAATCCCAAAGAACCAACATTCGGATCACAATCTATGAAAAATAAAATGCCAACTCTTAGAAAAACACCAACCATCATCCCTCTATAACTACCGTAACGTCCATAAATGCGAATACTATTCTACAAACTTTACCACTCCCTCTTCAGAAAATCCACTTTATAATTTTATCCTTGAAGAAATTATCGAACTATATTTAAGACTTCAAGAAATCAAAAATGTATTGCACTCATTCAAAGGTCAATCTGCTGCGACCCGAAAATTAAATTAAATGGCCTGCTGAATATGGCCAATTCTTAATAAGATAATTAAGATACGAAGTTCTCATGGAAGTTAGAAGGCGATCATTTGTGAAATTCCTTACACTCCACCCACGAGTGAAAGGAATTTGATAGTTTCTAGAGCTTGTGTGTCTTGAATCATGAGTGGCCTATTTAATGCCGAAGATACCACACGTGGCACATTGGATCCTTACTAGAAGCGCGTTGCACATTTGCACTTAATGCGTTCTTTTGAAGTGTGTACCACATATACATAACAATACTTAATTTAACACCGAACATTGAATATCTAGTAAAATCAAAATACCCTTATGCCGATACGGTGGCCGAGATCGCTAAGGCAGTAGTGTCGAAACGATCTCGGACCTAAGGATCACAGGTTTGAGTCCCGCCCTGGGCATGCTTGTATTTGTGGTCGTCCTTTCACCCCTTACCATCGCCATGTCGTTTCATCTCCATAATTATCTTAACGTTAACACCAATAATGGTCGCTAATGACCTAGATGTTGATGGGACCTTAAATAACAAAAAATAGTCTTTATATGTCTCATTAATTTCTTTTTTAATTATAATTCTGAGTTCTCTAACATGTTTAAATGGTATCTCCACGTCCTAGCACGGGCCGACGCTCGAAGTTGGGTTCTAGTATAACGCTATTTTCATTTTTTTAAAGGCGAACTAAGTATGAAATGTTCGCCACAGCCCAATTAGTGTTAATTACCCTCTCTTTATATAATATGCTAGACATAAAACATGACATCCGACAATTTACGAGAAAACATTGAAACAAATCTGGTATCGCTGGACAGGGAATTACACCTCAGTCCTGCATCCAAAATATTTTAGAGAAAAAATATGTTTGAAGATTAGGACACACAAAACAGAACACAGAACTTGAAAACGATGCGTTAAGCCGTTTAAACAAAGTTTTCGTGCCCGTAAAGAGACACGAGTTTCGTGAGAACATATGAGTTCTGTGAGGACAAGAAGTTTGGGGGACGAGGGAACATGTAAGAAAATGAAGGGGAACAGGTGGGACCCGAATGAGTTTTCTGAAGTTTTAATGTACAAAATGAGACATTTTTGAACATTCGATTATATTTGGAGATTTAATTCTTTTGTGTGCACTCATTACTAAGAATGGGTAGTCATAATAGTGCAGAAATCTGAAATCTACGTAAAATTATATTGAAGGAACAAGAGAAACAATATTTCACGATACATTTAAAGAGAATATTCTCATATTTTCTGTGCAATTTAATCTCAACACCTAGTAATATCATATTGGATTTTCTCGCACAATACCGGGCTATAATGTTGTAAATAAGTTTGTAAAGAAGAGTTTGAACTGACCGCTCAAATTTGGCTTCTACTCTGAAATAATTTTGTTTTACAACAATTATTTTTCAAAGTGAGAAGTTTTCTCACGGGTTCAGATAGAATGTATAAATATTCTTTTATTTAAAGAAAGGTTATTAAGAATACTTCAGGACTCCTTCTAGCAGGCCAAGTGAAGAGCAACTCCAAGCTCAACCTCATCTTGTTCCCGGTGGTTCCTCTTGCTCAGACCTCTTTCCTCAACACTTCCAACAGCTGTGATTCACTTCTCTTCACCGAACGAAACTTATTGGCCGCCGTAGCTCGAACAGCGAGATCCATGACCGTGATTTTGCTCTCTTCTAAGAGATCGTCACTCTGTATTCTAGATTAGTGCTCCAATAAAAGTATGTGCTTGAACTGGCGTTCATTAATGTGTTCCAAGACTGAGTTATCCTTTTCATTTACTAAAAGAAAAAAATCTTTCACCTTTCCCAGTTTTCAACTTCAACCATAAACGTGATGAGGATAGAAAAGTATTCTAGTTTTGTGGGGATGGGGGTCTAAACTCGGAGTGTGAAAAGTTTTACGCATGGTATATACTAAGTTGGTTACTACTATCTTGAACAGTTTCTGTGAAATTATCAGTAGATATTTCTTTCTTTAGTTATTTCGAAAATTCACATTCGCAAAGACACTTTCTGCCATCTATCAGTTTCCTATTATTGCCTCTCAAGTGAAACAGTAGAATCGAAGTTCGAACATGGGACCTTTGGTTCTTCCTTCCATTCGAGGGCTTGCCAGCTGCGCAGTATTTAATGCCGCTCCCCATTCTCTTTACTGGAGCGGTTTCCGCTCGACAGAGTTTATTCTGGAGGTTTCGCCATCGCCAGGAATCGCATCGCGGGTGTGGCCTTCTCTGAAGCACAGCGGGCGGATAAGACGGCAAAACCCGTGACGCTGCAAGTAGCTCGTGAGTAAACAACTTTGGAAAAAATACGATCCTGGATGTTAAAATATGGTGTTAGGGACACATACTGACTGAAGCCTGTTTAACTGAAGCCTGAAAAAAATTCTTTTACAGCAGTGAAGTATTTAAAAAGATGAATTTTTGGAATATTTAATCATTAAATTAGGATAGGAAAATACGAGATTAATTAATTTTGTAGGTTTTTCAAAAATTACAAAATAATTATTTTTTGTAATACAGATTCGTGTAAAACAAAGATACAAAATTCAGCATATGAATTATTATATTGTATTCTGAAGACGGCTAAAATAAAAATCAGAAAGAAAAAATAATTTGTCAGATGTTTCTCCTCACTGATCTCCAAGAAATTCAAGTTAGAACGTTAAAAACTAAGTATTTCATTAGAACTGTATTATGGTCGCGTATGAAGTTAATTATTAAAATTATTAATATATAAAGTTAATGAATGAAAACTAATACCTGAATGTTTGTAATTTTAATGACCCAGTTTGTAAACAAACAGACAATTATCCAATTATCTAGAAACATCATTGTATTTTAATAACATCATCATACCACTAATTACTGCACAATTTCTGCACTGCAATGGCATATAAAAGAATTGACAATATGATTAGATTTTCTTGACATTTCTTAAGCAAAATTTAATCGGAGAGTGAAGATGAGATCATTAATTTTGAAAGTTTCAATTCATGCGATTTCAAATTTATGAAACATTTTATACACCTAATCTCTTTTGAATATTCTTATTAATTATAATTGTATGTATTTGGTGTTATTGTGTCAATAGTCCGACTTCGCCGGCCAGCTACCGGTGACCCCCTTGCCTGGGCCTAGTTAAATTCCCATGCTTGGGGGTAAGGGCGACATCAGGCGAACATGACGTATTCTCTTCACCGTAACTAGCAACATTCGCCTGCTTGAGCTTTTCTTCGTCAGATAGCTACAGAAACAGAGACGATCTTAAAGAAAAGCTACAACTCTATTTTTGCCTCGACCGGGAATCGAACGCAGGACCTCAGCACAGGAAGCTAGTACGCTATCCATGAGCCTTCCCAGAGGCTCATTATATTTATTTTCTTAAAAATAATGAATTTGTATTCTATGGAGATATTGAAAGAGGAAGCACTTATATAAACCAGATACCCGGCGAATAATAGTGTTTTTTCGACGACGTTTTGCCTTCAATCCATTTTTCGGTATCAAGGACCTACAAAACATGGATTTTGGCTACATTACGTGTTAGAGGATGTTTTTTCTGAATACAGTATCTGGTTTTATCCACTTTTTTGTTGCCAGAGCCCTATAATAAGAGTTCTCCTGCCGAAAATTCCCCGTTTTTTCGCGCAACATTACATAACTTTCACTCTACTGCGTAAGCGGTAGCGAGAAAGAAAAAAATAAGGTGAAACGTCAAAACCAGGAATACAAGTTATATGAAGCGAGAATGTTTTGTATCTCTGTCGCAAATTCAGCTAGTGAAATAACCGAAATAGTGCTGATAAATATTTTTATTAAAAAAAAGGAGCAATATTGATCCGGAAAACAATAAGATTCTTCTGATTCATAGTTTCGAAAACAAATATGTGAATTTATTAATTAAATACATTTGCATACGCAGTCATATCGCATACGCAGTCATATCGGGGCTGTAATAAATGGAACATTACCCTAATAGATTTATTGCTCATGTTTATTGCTTACGTAGTTCTGGAGCGCTATTGCAAAAACATATCGCCCACTGCGGAGCCCTCAGGGACATTTGCTCTGAACAGTGAATCAGTCCGCCCGCCAGGCACTTAAGCTCGAGAATGAAAGCTCGGGCGTGACAGCAAATAGAACATCTCGCAGCACTATTTTCAGATGCATCAACATGGAGAGAAACATTTTCTTAAAACCAAGTTCACAATTATTGTAAAATAATGACATGTAGAAATATTACATTTCTACAAGGAAGGTCTGGAAAGAGAAATGAAGTTTCAACAAAATTCCTTATATCTCAACCTGTAGCCCGCACATGTTTTTTTAGATAGACACCACTTTTTGTGTATCTCTCTCCTTCCATTTCGATTCCTGTATAACACGACGTATCTGCAAATATTTGTCCCCCATTACGTGGAGCAGAGGAACGGGATTGCAGTGAGAGCAAATGGAAGCGTATCGAGAGAGAGGCTAGCATGTTGAGCACCTGGACGTGTGAGATACGTGAACATCTGCAGCAGCTGCGGCCGTTTGCGTGGGGTGCGAGTGGGAAAGAACCAAGAGTTCATAAAGGACCGTATCACAAAAAGATCACGATGCAATCGGGGAGAATTTTCAGGAAATATGGCACTTTTTGGAACGCTCCTGATAAAAGCCCAGTTTTGGTGAAAGAGATGTTTTAATGTGCCTCGTAGTGTGGTTCGTGTTGCTTATAGTATAAGGATGTCTTTTAGCTGAGTCTACTAGTAGCCAACACAGTTGTATGAAGACTTAGTTTTCATTGGTTTCAATGCTAATTAACATTTTAACACATAACAAAACACATTTCTATTCAGAGGTGACGATGAAATTATTTAGAGAGGTGAGACAAAAAAAAATCTTCTATACTCACAAAATATTTTTACACAAAGAAATGGTCGACCCTGAAGAATTATTCATATGAAAAAGTTTGTGTCACGCTGAGAGCACTCGATTGGTGTACTTGGAAAAGCTGATTGATTATTTCATGTTTCCGGGCATGTCAAGTGCTATGGTGATTACTCCCGTAAGTGCGGTGCATGTTTTTATGATGGGAGGTGGCTGTGTTCTTCCCTGCTGAATGGTGAGACCCGGCGCCGACCTTAACTTTGGCTTGCTAGGTTTTCCTCGCAGAGATATCTCCCGCCAGCGGGGCACCGCCCCAGCCGGGACATGCTCCAGGCTCTCAACTGGTCTACCGTCATGAGTGATAGTTTAGTGCATGTAAGTGTGTGTAAGGGAGGGGATAGAACAATAACAAGGAAGAAGAGATCGCGAGCAGTCTTTGAACAGTTTGTTAGGGTACGGCTCCGGCATTCGCTTGGTATTGATCGGAGATACCACTGAAAACTATCAATCAGAGCAGCTAGCCGCTAGAATTCTCCTCCAGGAAGCGGCTGACGTCGACTCAGCTATGCAGCAAATGTCGAAAATCTTGCCACCATCGGGAGTCGAACCATAGGATGTCCTGTCGCATGCAGAGTGACATCATCGACGCTCTGAGCCACCTCAGCTGGTTTGGAAAAGCTAAAATGGCACGGACTTAAGGAAGCTCCACACATTCGGTATTCGCCGAGCAGCGAGCTACCGCTCGCCCAATCCCGAACAGCTGATGTGTTTGGCGAATGTTCGCTTTCTTTTATATGTCCAAAAGGCCAACACGCGGTGGATAGGGCGAGTATAGAAGTTCTTTATTCGGTAAATAGCAAGTAACTCATCCACACTACTCGGAATTAGGCGCGTGGTTGCTCGCTGTTCGCCGAAGAACGAATGTGTGGAGCCACCTTTAAGACGGCTCCACACATTCGGCATTCGGCGAGCAGCGAACTACCGCTTGCCCAATCCCGAGCAGCTGACGTGTTCGGCGAATGATAACTCCCTTTGATGTGTTCAAAAGACCAACACGCGGTGGGTAGGTGAACTCCGAATATTCGTCACTCGGCAAATAGGCAAGCAACTCATCCACACTACTTGGGATTCGGCGAGTGGTTGCTCGCTGTTCGCCGAATAACGAATGTGTGGTGCCGTCTTTAGAGAGAGGACTTGGAGCAGGGTGCTGGCAGTGGGGCAGGCCAGGGTTGGCAGCGCGCCCGCTACACCTCCGCCTCTTCGACTCGCCTCTCCCCCCCCCCGCCACGCTCCACCCCACCCCACCCCACCCTCGCCCTGTCGCCGCCTCTTCTCTGCCGCAGCTGGCTGCTGTTGCAACCGGATTGAGAAGCTGCCTAATATTCCTACATGACATGTCGAAATATTTCATTGGGCGTTTAACCAAAATTAAAATTAATTTGAATTCTACAAGATTACCATGAGAGCGCTGAATGAATTAGAAAGCGCCTCTGCTTATCTGGCATGCCTATACACACGTAACTACTCGTATATAGAAACATAAATTTTACAAACCCATAACTGATTATTATGTTATTCCGTATTATGTAAAATGATGCAATTCTGTCGATAAAATTTTAATATCTTCATCAAATAATGTTTAGGATATTTCCCTAATCTTGCGATTCTTCACCACGAAGGAATAGAGGTTATCTTTACTTTGTAATCATATTTGCAGCAGTAAAAAAATTCTGTGAGAATGAAATGAAAATACTATTCACCACTCATTAAAACCATAACTGTACGTTAATTACATGCAGTAGCATGCAAATAAGATTTTTTTCAGTTCACAACAAACTACACCACACATGACACATCACACACAACACACACACACACACACACACACACACACACACACACACACAACAAACACACGAAACATTCTGGGTTTAATATCGATGCTTTTGGCTGCTCGCCACAGAGTGTAGCCCTGTACGGTCCGGACGCTAGCAGTCAAATGGAACTTTTGTTTTTCAGAATACATTATCAATATATAAAGCAAAACTATTTGTCATTGAAACAATCATATCTTTGTACCTTGGATCACATAATAAAAATATTTCTAAGCAAATCTGTCCATACTATTGTTGTCACGAAATGTACGAATTTATCGTGGTTCCTATTAATATATATATATATATATATATTATATATTATATATTATATATATATTATATATTATATATTATATATTATATATATATATATATATATATATATATAGAGAGAGAGAGAGAGAGAGAGAGAGTTTATTATAGAGAGGGTTAGCTACAACACTCTTGTTTCACCGCTGGAACCAAACATAAACCAACCAGTGCGAAATATTTAATACTAAGAGCTTGATACACTTCAGTCATATTATCTACGAGACATGCATTTTGATGGTACGAACTCAAAACTCATTGTTCGTGAAGACTGGGGCTCTATAGTCTGTTATTATATTGATAACGAATTTTATTAGTTATTTTTCTTCGATATTTCGTAAACTTTCACTTACCTGACAGTTCGCTCCTTTATTGATTGCTCTACAAATACAGAAATATTTCATATCATGAAACATATCACGGACAAGTGAGAAAAGGATATGATAAGGACATGACTCAATTTTATTGGCTGGTTTATTGAAAAGTCGTGAAGTAAATGTTTAAACAAGAACTTATTGATTTTGCTAGATGTGAAGAATTAGATATTACAATTAGTAGTCCAATTCCTCATAGTGCAAAAGGTATTATTATCATCCAAATGGATCAAATAAATTAGCAAGAAATCAGAGAAACAAGATAGTAGAAGAAAAGTCAATTAAAAAGATGCAGTTCATTTATCATTACCTAATATGATTCTCTCTCCCCCTCTCCTCCCTCTCGCTCTTCTTTAGAAATAGCCGAAAAGAACCTTGCACTATGTCTGGAAAATATTGAACTATCTCGCAAACACTAATACAAAGAAAAAAGGCAAAAACACAAGCAATTCTTTAATCGATGAGCGCATACTCTCCAGGAAATACACAAACATTTCGAAACATAATCTTGTTGTTTAGATCAGAAATTCGTTTCAATTACTTGATATAAACACGTCATGGGAAGTCATAATGCTTTGCAACCTCGTTTCGCCACGATGCAGGGGGAATTGTAAGATAACGATTTCACCGAAGCTCTTCTTCGCCACAAGGGATCCCCTTAAAGAATGAGAGAAAACCGCGCGATATTTATGATCTGAAAGTATGATTTCATTTACCGACAGAAATGGGTAGTAGACCAGCTTTGTGCAATGCTTCCTTCGTTAACCGCTATCTCACAATAGCGTGGTAAACTTCCGATCTTCACTCCAAAACCGCACTATGCCCCTTCTCCGTAAGCTCATTATGCAATTCATCGTGCGGTTTCGTGGTCTCACAGAAGGTTAGCAGCGAGAACTACAGCTTTTGGAATCGGTAGAGGGGAACTCATCCAACACGAGACTCACGACGTAAATAGTACATAACAAGTACTATATTTTCGATTTTAGTTCAAGTATGTAATTTAAAAACAACAACAAAAATTACGCTGAAAATAATTATTGTGAAAAATAATAATTGTATTTTATCACTCCAAGAAATATTTGTAATAAAAATACCTACGAAATTAGTGAACATTTCACACATAAATGATTAAGCATGAGAACATTTGTTGAATAAAATTTTATTCATTGTATATTACATTCACTTGTACTCAAAGCAAGACGAAACTATGCTCAGATGTATTGCGTCTCCCTACTAATGTTTCTTTTCGGATTGTCGGCATCATTTACACCTCTGATTTGATGACTAAGAGCAAGTATATTCTTTATCCACTATTGAATGCGGTTCAATTTAACTGATTCTGTTTGTTGGACTATACCTGTGGGCAAAAGGAATTTAAGAAAATACTGCTTCTATTTATCATTTACAAAATATATGATTTTCAAATTAATTGTATAATATTATACCTTAGTATACTCTAGAAAGAATATGTATCCTTTAGTGATATACGTAAAATTAGTGAAAGTGATATATGGTGTGGAATGTTGAAGATTAAATGTGATAATAACATAAACAACTTCTCGTGTATTCTCATTATAGCGCATATCAAATAACAGACGATTTGTAATTAATTGCCAAATGCAATTCATTGATTCTGTGCCAGTTTTGACGTCGACGTCTCCATTTTGGACACTGAGATTGTCTGCAAAATAAAATTATGCAAAACCCTCATTAAAAATATCATTAACAATCAAACAGTCATAAAAATAAAATAATGACGTGAAGTCAAGCATTAATATTTTTTAATGTTCCCTCATTTTGAGCTCTGAGCGTCTTTGCTCGTATTGAATCAGTGCAAGTTACCAAAAACGCAGCCATTCCAAGCAATAGACTCACGCTCCGCCCTCCTTATCTCGACATAACAGCTCAATACTCTTTTGTTTTCATTTTCACTGGACTGAAAAGCCCCTAGTCAGAAGAGGGGCGTTTAGGTACAATGAATAATGAAATGAGGGGAAACGACTCACGGGAAGAGCGAAGTATTTGTTTGATGGAAGATACACGTCTCAGGACCTCTGTTGTTCCGACACGGGAGGAACTTCTAACTCGAAGGGAAACTTCGCTCCTTGATGAGGCAGAAGAAGGAACGAGCAATTTCATTTACTCACAGTCAGCCTTTCATCGGTGAACTTTCTTTGCGAGTTACGGTGACAAACAGAAATGTGTTTACAAACCCATCAACGTTTTCAAGGTTATCATTTTTTCGTTACAGCGAAATATATAACATTTTTAATGAAACAAAGAATGTGCGGTTATCTGCTGTTCAATTAAATTGCATAACAAAAGGCTACATTGACGATTATGAGAATACAAAAGTTATCTTTTGTGAGGGGAATGAAAAAGAACCGAGGGAAAATCCACCATAAATCCTTTACGCTACGTAGATTCATTATCTCGACGAAGGTGCCGACTGAAGACAATAAGGACCCTCATCACTTCTTTTTAGCAAAGTCTGCCTAAAAAGCAGACGCAGAAAAAACAGAGCTCGCCGGTAGCTGCCATGCGACCCTCTTCTGTCGCTTTCGTGAGCCGCGAGCCGTTTTTCTTCCTTCGTCCTTTTTTGTGCGTTCGCGCGGGCCTCGTGGGGAGCCGCCCGAAGCGGAGGGCGGGGGCCGGGGGCGGGGGAGGGGGCGGGGCTGGAGGGAGTGAGGGAGGAGGACGCACATGCGAACAACAGTGGGCCGAAAGAGGCATGCATCCCGCGTCTTATGCGAATTCGATGAAATTATTTCGAAACTGCTAAAAATTAAATATATTTTACGTATAAAAACTTCAATAATACACTATACGAATGCCCGAATATTCACGATTTTTGTCATCTTTTTACTTTCTCGCTACGGAGGTGAGAGAATGTTTTGTAATGCTGCGCGAAAAAAACGGCGGATTTTCGGCAGAAAAACTCTCATTACAGGGCCCTTGTAATAAAAAACTGGATAAATCCAGGTCTTAAATTTACAAAAAACAAAAATCCTATAACACATGGTGCAGCCAGAATCCATATATTTTGGGTCCTTGATACCGAAAAATCGAATGACAGCACAACGTCTGCCTGTCTGTGAACAACGCTACCGGCTAAACCATTAAGCCGATTTTCTCCAAAATTGATATTCACAATCGATCTGGCTGATGTCGCGGTCCTTTGAATTTGAAATTGATTTTTTAATTGTGATGAGTATTTTCAATGAAACCCCTGGGACATTTTTAATTTTTTCAAGAAAATAGCACCATCGTTTTTTATTAAATTTTATTGTTTGATAGTGTGAAGGACGTTTAAGATAATAGTGCAGGTCTCATTTTCGTTGAAAACCCTGATTTTTCGAAAATTGCAAATATTCATTTTTTTCGCCGTCTTCCAAGAAATTATGAAGATAAACTTACACCTAGACTTTGTATACGTTCCTTACACCTAGACTTTGCAATAAGGTCATTACAATGTTTCAAAAATTTGAGTACTTTTCCCCTAATTTTGGGTAAACATTCAGGCAAGAAAAAGTACGTGCTGTTTTAGCACCACTATTTTGCTATTGAATTGTTAGTTGCAAGAAAATTTCCTGTTAATCAAAACAGTAATGTACCTCAAAGGGGAAGAACTAATGGGGTCCCAGTCCCACCTCCAGAAGCTGATGACACATTCAAAACATATGTGTCATGCGCTTGCGTGAAAATATATTTCTACTAACGTTCTTTAGTAAAAAATGCATTCATCATGTCAATTGATTATTTTATAACTATAATCAACAAATAAAAGTTGATTTTTAATTAGCATAAATGAAAAATTCTTTTTCAGCTGAACTTTACACCTATAAAACTTTTGTTGCACCACTCCCATAAAATATTTGGTCACGCCACTGATACATATAAAAAATCAGTTTTTGCTCCTTCTAGTTGGAAATTATAAGACAAGGCGATTTACTAACTAATAACACAAATCATTGATTTGCAAATTAATTATTGTGAGATGATAATTCATTTCCTTACACTTTCAATTGTTCTCGTTTCACATTTCTTGTGGATGTTTTTGCCACACCCTTCTGACGGTTTCCGTACAATGTATATTTCATTAGTGATTTCTGAATATGATAATTGAATGTATGACCTTCACAATTTCACACAGGCGTTCATTGGTTACGCGCTTCGGGCGATATCAACGCACAACGGTCGCTGGAACATTTAATAATCTGACGCATCTAGTATCTCGCCATTTGTGCGAAAAAATCATTTTCGCTGTAGATCTTAGGAATCGTCCAAAGCACCAAACTTTATTATGAATTTTGTGTCTAAGCAATATGGTCTGAAATGAACTATTGATTTGACGCATGTGATTATGAAGATATGATATGAATTATGGCGTGAGAGGGAGAGGAAATGGTCGAGCCCCAAGGAAAGAACCCCTCGAACCAGCATTGCGCCCAGTACAGGAGTACTGTGGAGAAGCCAACAAATTGACATTCGACTTCTGACAAACATATGGCTTGGTGCAAGGATGACCTTTGTCATACAGAAGTAGCAATGAGTTGATGGATCTCACACTCACTGTCAGCTACATAATAATCTCCCACCCCGCCAGCCATATTGACTGGCTCGGAAAACAAAAGTAAAATTACCACTAGAAATGAAGAAAAATGAGCTAAACTGAAACATTGATGGCGAACTAATACCAACTCGACCGTATGTTCGTTGACCTCCCTTAAAAAGTCTAAGTAAATATCGTAAAGAACGTATGAGGTTTGCTTTAATAAAAAAAGGTAAATTCATAATTGACCAAAGGACATTTTCGATTAATAGTAAGTATTAAGAAAAAATGCGTGAAATTATGTAAGCCAAAATGCCTACATTTGCCTACTAGTTTTAATTTAAAATGCATACTAGTTTTAATTTATACAATTACACTTCAACTGAAATAAAGTTAGTTTTCGCAAGAATTGTTAAGACAAACCTTCCGTCTCGCTACGGAAACTCAAGACACTGTATTCTCGTTCAAAAAATAAAACCTCGCCTCCAAAGGGCTCTTAACGTGCGAAAACCAGAGAGACCTTTAAACAAAATGCGCATTTGGAAGCATCGCCATTTTTGTAGGCCTGCGCCCCGTCGTCGGCCCAGTGTGCGCCGCGGGCAGATGCGCTGTCGGGCGACCGCACGCGCGCCGCCCCTGACCTACCCCACCCCACCCCCCCCACCCTCGCCCCCAGCCCTCAGACCGCAGCCACCCACATCGGGGCCCCCGGCGCGGCCGACGATACGCGAAGGCAGGGGCGGCGAAGTGATAGTTTGCAGGACGTTCGGGGGGGGGGTATAAGGTTAAACAAAGGGGGATGAACTGATGTGCTCGTTTTTTACATAGATGGGAAAAAGGGTGAAAATATAGTGTAAGAACGAAATGAAATAATTAAATGAATTCGAGAGAAAAAAAATAATAAGGATAGGAAAGAATATATGATGGGTACGTAATGAGAGACGGCATTGTTCAGATTACGAACGAAAGAGAAAACGTGACAGAACTACGAGGTAGCAAAATGAAGGAATAATGAATGAGGGCGGAATGCATGCATCGTGAAATAAGAAAACGAAAAGAAAAAATAAGAATATTAGCTGACGAGGAAAAAAATATTAGAAGGAAAATGGAACAATGATGGCCTATTTCGAATAGAGTGAACAATGAAGGAAATGTATTCTCTTCCAAAATATTCAAATTACGAGTAGCTAGAAAAAGAAAATCGTAAGTTAGTAATGTTAAAGAGGAGCTAAAAGACGCAAACAGATGTAGAGGCAACAGCAGTTTGGTAGCGCGTGAGCTCTAATCTCGTTCAAAGGCTTACATATTTAACTTTCAAAATTGGAAGAAACATTTTATTGCTGGACGTGAGTCAATGCCATAGGCTTATGGGTATTCGTATTCGTGCGTCTACTTATTACGAGTCTCAAACTGTATTCATGGACTAAAGACGTTCTTTCTCTTTAATGCTTTACTCTATGCTGTATTCTGTAATACAAAACATAAACTAGTATAGGTATAATAGCAACCATAGTTCTTTTCTGTATGATAGAAACTGCTTTAGGAGAGACGGAAGGAGAGGTGGAGGAGAAGGAAGAGGAGAGGAATGAAAATAATGCGGTGGAGAAAAATTCGAAGAAGAATCGGAGATGAAGAGGAAAAAAAGGAGGGTGGTAAGGAGGGTTCTTCGTAAGACGGTTGGGACAAAGCATGCCGCTGAGGATAATACTCGCGGCGGCAAAGAAGTTAACACGAGATGATCTACAGGGGCAGGGAGATCCAGCGGGGGGGGGAGGCAACAGGGAACAGCTGACGGGCTGAGTGGCCACGTGCGCATGAGGCTCCAATGGCCGCCTCCGAGGCAGGTGCTGCTCCCCCTCGCGGATGCAGCGTGCGCGTGTGCTTCGGAGCCAGCAGTTTCGGGGGAAGATGTGACACGTGGTCGACAATAATAACACACGATCATTTCGATGTGCCGCAAAAAGCATTAATATGGCGGTATGAAGTTACAATAAAGCATACAGCAGAATGAATTTAAAATAAAAATAATATTCTAATTGGGAGATCAAGGATTAATGATTTCTTTGTAGTGATGACGTCAGCGGTATTGCCACGTTGATTTTTTATTACATAATACAATATATATATATATATATATATATATATATATATATATATATTGAAACAACGTAAGTGACAGCAGATATAAATTTTAATGGTCCATTAAGGATATCGTTTGCATTTTCATCAATTCGACTTGACAATTAGATTTAGAAGTCTTCATGGTCGCTAAATCCCATGTTGACAGAACAGTGGGTATGTTTGTGGCAATGCAGTTGTAAGAGTTGGCAGCAGTGGGACGCGGCAGTAGCCGGATGGTCTGGCGGCTGAACAGTCTGAGGGGCGGGCGCGAAGACATTGACAGCGACAACAGAAGAAAGGCAGAGACCGGGGCTGCTGCTGCAGCTGCCTGCCATGGGTTGCGCGTGCCTTTCTATTTGTTCGTCCAGCCTCTATGGATCAACTTCCCCAGCCGCTCCCTTGACACAGTCCGCCAGGCCGCTGTCCCCCTTCGTCGTTGCCGCCGTCTCCTCCGCCTTTGTCGTGCTCTATCGTCTTTCCTTCCCCCACCACCGCGATCTACGAATTCTCCTGAACGTTTCACCGTACCCTACTCATATAGATTTATTGTTACCCCCCAGTATACTGGAATATCCCCAGAAGGTATTCAGTTGGTGCCTTCAGACGATACTTTATTATTATTATTATTATTATTATTATTATTATTATTATTATTATTATTATTATTATACCTAGAGCCTTTATGAGACGTCTACGTCGACAATTTTCGGAAATTCATGAATCCTTGTGAACTCTTAGATCGAGTGTAATTGATTACACGACCGTTCTTAAGTCGTGGTAACCGTTTTATATCAGACAACACGAGTAGGAATAGAAATTCACGGTACATGTGAAGACCACTTGAAAGGTTTTTGCAATGCTAATACTGTATTGGCTCCTGACAACGGAACCAACGACTAGAGAAAATTGAAAAATGCAAATGTTGATATCATTGTCTTATTATGTACAAAAGGATATAACGCACATCACACACAGTTAATTCCTTCAAAATAATCCTCAAAGATTTCCACAGATCTTTGTCAACGATGAGGGGTTGAAAAGCATTGGCAATGCGATTTCCCTAATGATCCACCTCGGGCAGGGCAACAGTTGCGATTTCCACCCATTATTCATCTGCCTGTTGAGGCAATGCTGTTCGCCCAATGCTTCTCCTAGCTCCGTAGGACGTTGGCAAGCACTTCTGCCACGCTCAGGTTTTCACAAATAAAAGCTATTTTTCTTCTCTTAAATCTTTCTCGAGCACAGCTTCTAGCTTTAACGCCTGCATTTGTGGTCAACTTTCCACAAATGAATATAGACGCGATTTAGAGGTGAAATCTCGGACATTGTCCACGGGTAACACATCCTAATTTAACTACATTTCTTTTATTTCAAACAGATAATTTATTGCCACGACTTAGGAACGATCCTCGTAAAACACATCAATGTCTCATAGTTTTCGTTATTGGAGAATCTTTAATAGTAATTCTTCGAATCCCCAAAGATACTTTATCGGAACTTGAGCGATATCCAAGCATTATTTGTATATTCGTCTGTTGCATCAAATATGAACAGCACATCTCTTCCTAGTACAATTGTAATGTGTTGGTAATAAAAATACTTCAAAGCCCTTAAAAATATTTTTTTTTTACAATAATTCATTTAATACTCACAATTCCTTCGTCAAAATGAGGAAAGAACTCAGCATATTGTGCAGCTGATGTTCGTTTTCAGTATTAACATTTATTTTTTCGCCGGGATATAGCAACCTAATACCTCCTTTGCTTTTATAAGAACTTCATGTATTATTCACGTGATCAACATTTATTAATAGTTCTGTGATTGTACTTGGAGGTTGTAACATCTGATCTATATTGAGTGTTTTGATTAAAGAACCGCTCACGAATCAAACTGGCTTGACAGTCACAAAATGTAATCATATCGAGGTTTCATATATAAATATTGTATTAATACATTTTGCGAATAATTTCTTTTTTAGTGACATCGTTGCCTTACTTTGAAGACAATAAGAAAAGAAATGGAAAGTGTATCACACGACCTCACCGTAATGGTTTATAAATCAATCTAATAAATCTCACTAAAATATTCAATGTTTTTACAAATCTTCCCTCTCTTTGGTAATCGATTACAAAGCCGATAGATAGAACACTGCATTATTTATTTGTCGCTAGCTTTTGCGTTTACGACCTATTTCTCCTTCTACCCTGTCGACTCTTTTTTCTCATTCTCCATATCATTGTTCCTTCCATTCTTTATCTTCTGTCCTTAATGCGTGAACAATCACTTCCAACCAAACACAATGCAACGGGAGTTTTTAGATGTAGTAAACCGTAATGGAAGGGACCAACGTTACTTGGAATTGTACTTCAAGCCGAATAAGAAACGCATCCAAAAAGGCAATTTTGTTGGTTTATGTTTCCGTGCTCCATCGAGATTCTACTCGAGGAAAAGGCTGACGACGGAAGGAAAATTATGCAGGGTCAGGAAGCATTTGAGATTTCAGCTCACGGTTTTGTCTTTCCTAAGGTAGCTCATTCTTTCACGCAGCTTTATGGCCAATGCAGATGAACAGAATTTTAATTTTTTTCTTGGAAATGTCCTGGACGCGACGAAGATAAATATGATACAAAATGTAAATTCAGTTCATTTGAGAGACTTTTGTTGTTAAAATGAATTCGTTAAAGTTATTTCATTCATTTAAATCAATCGCACTGAGAATTTTGCTTTGAAATGCGACTCAGAATATTGCCGAATGAAAACTAATATTCGTTTGTTTCCACTAGCTGTCCCGAGAAAATGTACACACATAAATGCTTGTGTGTTTGTGCGTATAGTCGCGTATGGATACGTGCGGTCATGACAGCACTACAAAAGATAACATAAAACAATTTCAGGGGAAAACAGACTCTTTGTACTTGTGTCATGACAATGGATTGTTTTTCCACTCACAGATTGTAGCAAAATTCCATTTCCAGCATAATTTAAAACGTTTTGCACGGTTCTACAAACAGTCCTCACTGAGAAGCGAATATACTTAATATTAAAAAAAAACAATTTCATATCACCTTGGATTATCCTTTACTACTGGACGGTGCCGAAATACGTATTTAATTTTGACAACCTGACGTAGCAAGGTTTGGTTTGGTTTTGTTTCTTCGTGTTTCCGGGCGCGTCAACTGTTTTAGTCATTAGTCCCGTTAGTGTAGTGCATGTTTTTTTCGGGAGATGGCGGTGATCTTCCCCCGCTGAATGGCGAGATCCGGCGCCGACCTACCGTCGGCTAGTGGGGTTTCCCCCTAACCAGGACTCTCCCATAAGCGAGGCACCGCCCCAGTCGGGACAAGCTCCAAGCTCCCGACCGATCTCCCGGAATATGTGGTAGTGTAGTGCATGTTAGTGTAAGTGTGTGTGTGTAAGAGGAGAGGATAGGACAAGGAAGAGGAAGGACAGATCGCGCGCGGTCCGTGGCCCGTTTGGTAGAGTACTGCTCCGGCATTCACCTGGTGTTCATCGGAGAAACCACGGAAAACTACCGATCAGAGCAGCCGGCCGCTAGAATTCTCCTCCAGGCAGCGACTCAATTCGACCTAGCTGAAAAGCTAGTGTCGAAAATCCTGCCGCCGTCAGGACTCGAACCTAGGACCTCCCGGTCAGAGGCGCTGCAGTGGCATCAGTTTATGCACTGAGCTACCGCTCCCGGTCTGACGTAGCAACTTGGGCATACATTTCAGAGATAAAAGCGTCGAAATGTAAATGTATATATTGAACGTAATGTTATATTTTTATGATTATTATTTCAATAAATAAAAAAAACATCAGATTTTAAGAAAACTAAACGATATTTAATTTTTTTTAAATTATAATTTACTGCAATAAAATGAACCATGTCAACTTAAAATGTTGCTTCAGTTTTTTTAACCAAAACTACTGGTACGTATTTATTTAAATCTACCATACTTAAAAGGTGAAAATATTAAACAATAGGCATTACACACTTAAAATAGACAATTGTTTTCGGATTTGCTACAGGCAGAAAAAAAGCAATCTATTAAATATCATCTGTTACTTCAACAAGAAAATGTGTTCACTTCATACGTATTCAAAGTTCAAGTTGATGATTTACAGCACAGTATATGCATTATAAACTCATTCGTGACCTCCCTACCCTTGAAATGTAAACGTTTCCTTCCCCGCATAGTTTTTTTCCGATCTCAAATTGCAGAGCAGGCAAAATGTACCGGCGCAGCGGCGGTGACTTTGGGAAGCCACATTCTCATGTGCTCAAAAGAGGGGGCAGCGATTGGTGTGGCTTGGGGTCGGGAGGGGGAGCAGGTGGCGTGAGGGGCACGCCAGCCCTTTGTGGTCGAAGTCGTTACGCGCCCCGCTGCCGCCCTTACCCGCGCGCTGCCACCCCCGCCGCAGGGCAATTTTCCGGAACTACGTCTGCAGCCCCAACGGTCGGAAAGTGCGCCTCGTTGGCGACTGACGCGTGCACAGCGAAGGTCGAGCGGAACACGAAAATATAATTGCGGTTCCCACTTTGTTACGTGATGGGCGGTGCTTTAGACGGATGCGTGGGAAATGGTTGCCATCTGATCCGTTTTAAGATGAAGTTAGCTGGTTCCGGGAAAACTCGGACTGGCTGGTCTCTGATAGCATACTCATCGTCAGACGTAAATATCCAACGCGGTTTCCTTACAGCCAGGGACTGTTAAATCTGTGAAGATTTACTTATTGACTAATTAACTAGATCTTAACTTAACTCGGTTTGTAATACCTTGATTTTCCATTTCTCTTCCTATTTCTCTCCCATATAATTCCCTTTCATAATCCATCTCATAGTTCCCTCCATGAGAGAACGTCTAGAGTCATTCAACTGTTTCCATTCCCCCCTCCTCTCATAATCACGATCCTGTCCATACAGGAACTATGCTCGCACGCTTTCTTGATCCTCCAGCTTCCTAGTTCTAGCTCAGCCTGCCACAGCACGGCCCGGTAGAAAATATGAGCTCCACTCGGAACGTTACGACTTAAGTTTGCAGTGCTGCCCACCTTCGTCCTTTAACAATGCGGGCTTCTCCGTTTTCACTCTCTCTTTCTAACGTCCTTTGTGTAGGGGCTCCTTCTTGTTACTCAATAGTTTCTATAACTATTAATTATTTTTTCAGAATTTGAAAAATCATTTGTTTCTCGTTGTTATGTAGTCCAAGACGCGTTATTACCCTGAGTTTTCTGTCGTTGAAGTTGACAGCAGTGCACTGCCGTGACGTAGACAGAACTCGCCTTTCTTCGTATCCCCCGTTGTGGAGAATCAAGAAAAAGTGCGCGATTAGTAAGTTGTGCAGCGTATTTCGAGATCCTCATCGAAGGCAACAAGAAGGAATAATGTATCAGTAAAGAGTAAAACAACTAGCAAGTTACCAAATTCATTTACGTTTTGAACTTCAAACATAAATATTGGATAAAACGAAAAAGTATGAAAAAATATATTTAATATCGACTTGTGAATATTCTCATGGCTACCAACAGGAAAATAAAAAAATCCTTAATTTAATAAGTAAATGAACGTTCGTGTATACCACATTAATAAGTTATTTAAATGTATTTCGTGTATATCATACTGCTCAAATTGAAAAGTAAGTTAGAACCATCGCCAAATTTGTCTCTGCCTTGACAAAGTAGCTAACCCAATTACAACTCAACAATACTTCAAACGACCTCGTCGATGTTCACGCAAAAACTCGCCCTAACTGGTCACGCGAGTCTACGCAAGCTAACATATCTCGCAAGAAAAACAAGGAAAAAGTGGACGCGAAACAAACACTTGTAATTCTTTTCCCTTCTTCCTTGTTTCAAAGTTTCGTCAATGTCACTTAGCACACACCAGACGTTCTGAGAATAATTTAAAAAAGTAACTAAAAAAGTTGAGTTTACGCACTACGTTCTCATACCGAACGAGTATTATTACGTCAAGCGAATCTCACATCTACGTCTTTGTATGACGTCAAACAAATACCTGTCAGGCCCATGACGTGCTATCTGTCTCCGCCTTTTTGCGCTCACAAGGCACTGAATGTCTTCTGTGATCAAGACGAAGTCTCGCATGTCAGACGTATAAATGCTAGAGTGTGTTGAATATTGGCAATCTACATCATGATATCTGCATGTATTGTAACGATTAACGGAATTCTCGGAATGGCGATGGTAATGGCGGTGTCCTAAGCGTTGGAAATTTTGCTAGACGTAGATTGGCAGCATCAGTAGCGCATTTAAATCATCTTGCTAAGAGGATCTGGTAACTGGTGGGACTGGGATTATCTGGGGGTTGTGCAACCTAGCTTGGCCACTATTAAAATCAATGGCGCTGGCACTAACATGGCACAGGTTGCCCGAAAATATAATCAATTCTATAAAACTGAAAGTATGCAGTATGTATATAGGTTGACATGTCACAAAACGTTAGAACTATTGCAGTGATTACTCTCTCTGACAGGAATACTTTTGAGGAGCCAAGAATAAATAATAGCAGAGTTAAAATACATGTCATTTTTTAAAAACTGTTCTTTAGCATACGAATCTGAACTATTGTAGATTGGTCACTATTAAAATCAATATGAGGCAAGTGAACTGAGAGAAGTTGGCATTGGACTGTTTATAAAATACTAAAATGAAATCATACATTGAATTGCAATAACGAAACTAAGCGAAAGGAAAGAAGTAAGATAAGAAGGTGATACAGAAATACAAAACTACATGGTAGGTAAAGTCATGGTAAAGCAAGTATACAAAAACTAGGTTTCATATAGGATGGAGGTGAAAAGATATTGTAACAACGTACGTGGGAAAATTGCGCTGAGACATATTAAATAAAGTATGTATGATAGAAGTATTAATTGATTAAGAATATTACTGCAAATGATATTGAAACAACCATTGATAATTAATATTACCCCTGGTGAGTGGTTTTCTGAGAAAAAACTTTTAAAAGTAAAGGCAAAAACAATTAACATGTTCACATCAAGAATTTAAACTTTCACAATTTAGAGTTGTGTAATTGCAGAGGCAGCAATTGTATAACTTTGTTTAACTACTTCAGAGTTATTAATTAATTAATTTCACCTATTGTCCATTAAACGTTGTACACGTTTAGTTAAAGCATTTTGTATTTTTCTCTGTGTTTGTATTTATTTTTATTTTTTCTGTTACCATAAAACATAAATATTTCACCCTGGAGATTATCGAGATCTACAGAATTGTTGATTTTTTTCTTAATTATATTTTATCCATTAAACCCTCCAAAAAAATCGTACCAAGCAAAGTTGGCATTGGACATGAATTTAAATACTGTAAGTCCTGTACGGACACACAAGAAAAGGAAAATGCATCTACGGACTGTATTAAATAGGAAAAGAAAAAATTGCATTTTGAACGATGTATGAAAATTATCCCATTTGTTTCGAAAGTGACTCTGCACATGTGATATGTGTATTTTATTTCTTGGTGAGTGTACTCAGTGAATGGGTGGTTTGTGTTTTACATTTCATTTACAGAAAAAAACGTCCCGAAAAGTTCCGACGGTTCTGAACATTTCGCAAACATAATATGTGGTGAGGTGGCTTGGTGAGGGTGGCCATGAGGTTGGGACGGTGAGACGGACGGCAGGGGGAAGGGGCCATGACCTGGGTTGTGTTAATCTGTTCACGCACTTGTGCGACCACGATTCGCGCCTCAAGTATGTGCGTCAGGGGGCTCTTTTAAATGACTTAGTATGCATGTCACCAGAACGATCTGCAAAAAGTAGAAAGGGGAGATCTTGAACGTCAGTGTCGACCCTTCGTTCCAACACTGCCCGCTGTGCCGTAATCGAAGGCTTCCATGTGCTGGAGTATCACTTGGACCACTGGTCATCACCAGGCAGTTCATTGCAACGGTGATACTTTCCCTTCTTGTAACAACCATTTCCGTGCTTCCTACTATTATCACACCTATTATCTCACGTATTATATTCGATATCATTGAAGTCGGAATCAGCATTGCTAAACTGTATCCTCTACTAAACTCTAAATCAGCTCTAAGTATTGAATGTGGAACTTCAATTTATAAATCGATATTACGACCAACAATCACGTATGTTTGCCCAATTTGGTGTAACGCAGCAAAAACACATATTGAAAAATTGCAAATCATTCAAAATAAATGCTTAAGAAAAATAACTAAGGCTCCCTGGTTTATTAGTAACAAGCAACTTCACAGAGAATTACGAATAGAGTCAATACAAGAATACTTACGAAAATCCTCTCAAAAGTTTTTCGATATTCTTTCAGGATCGCCCATCTTCAAACTAGGCAAAAACTACCCAAAACCAAACAGAATATGCTCACGATTTCCCAAGGATAAACTCAGACCTCCATAAATATTCAACGGCATTAGTTCCCAACAGCTATTAATATAACATATTAAATCACAAATATTTTATTTAAAAGACGATTACGAGTATAAATTCCCCACCAGTATACTCTACTTTCAAAATTATACACTGAAAACAGCCTGCAACAATCAGGACAATTAGCGTGAGAAGGAATGACAAATCATTATGTTGTAAAAAGTTAACATCCCTGAAAGGCAGAAATGCCGAACAGGTGGAAATAAATTTAAAAAAAAGCATTGTCTCACTGATCTCATGGTACATACTCAAACGCATTTTTTCGATCTCCGTTGACTTACCTACTCCTTTCTGAAGTCTCGACATCCTTCCTGGCCAACTTAACTAGTGAATGAAAAAATGACGTTGTTTTGTAACAGTGCCACTCTTTAGAGCACAGATTCTCAACATTTTTCTTTCATCACCCTCTTGTAAGGTAATGATTGCTCCATCGACTCCATTACGTTTTTCTCTGTAACAAAGAGCATATATAATCATAGCACAAATAATTGCACATTGAGCCTTAAAAATAACAATACAGGAAGCTAATATTTTCGTAATGATGTGTATTATCAATTATCTTTTCGGAGGTTTTGCCTTCGGATGCTTTTGATTGATTGATTGATTTTTTCGTGTTTCCGGGCGCGTCAACTGCTTTGGTCATTAGTCCCGTTAGTGTAGTGCATGTTTTTATCGGGAGATGGCGGTGATCTTCCCCCGCTGGATGGCGAGATCCGGCGACGACCTACCGTCGGCTAGTGGGGTTTCCCCCTAACCAGGACTCTCCCACCAGCGGGGCACCGCCCAAGCCGGGACAAGCTCTAAGTTCCCGACCGGTCTCCCAGAATATGTGGTAGTGTAGTGCATGTTAGTGTAAGTGTGTGTGTGTAAGGGGAGAGGATGGGACAAGGAAGTGGAAGGAAAGATCGCGCGCGGTCTGTAGCCCGTTTGGTAGGGTACTGCTCCGGCATTTGCCTGGTGTTGATCGGAGAAACTCGGATGCTTTTGCTTCCGAGCAGCTAGTTTCTAATCTCCATTGTTGGACACTTGTTAAAAAATGTTCTGTGATTTTAAGAGTAGGTAGTAACATTCCTCCGGGGCTTATTGCAGATAATATTTTCTCGCACGTTCGTTTGATCGATTGATTGATTAGGGATTCTCGGCTCTTAAGTCATTAGTTCCGTAAGTGTCGGGCATGTTTTCGTAGAGGGATGAAAGTGGTGATGATCTCCCGGAGCCGGTGCCGACCTATCCGTCGACAAATATCTCCCACTAGCGGAGACCGTTCCATCCGAGAAAAGCTCTAAGCTCCCGACAGGTCTCCCGGCATGTGTGGTAATGTAGTGCATTTAAGTGTAAGTAAGGGGTGATTTGGGGACAAGGAAGAGGAAGGAAAGATCGCGCGCAGTCCATGACCTGTTAGGGTACTGTTCTGGCATTCGCCTGGTGTTGATCTTATAAACCACGGAAAACTAATCAGAGCCACCGGCAACTAGAATTCTCCTGCACAAAGCGACTGAATTCAACTTAGCAAGTAACTATCATCGAAAATTCTGTCACTGTCGGGACTCGAACCCTAAGACCTCCCGGTCAGTGTCATTGCAGTGACATCGATTGATGCCCTGAGCTATCTAAGTCGGGTAACGTTGTGAATAAATATGGTTATAATGTCTTCAGTTTTCTAACTATCCTAAGCAGTGGTGTAGCTACGTTCTCGGAGGCCCTGGTGAGGAATGTCGAAATGGGGTCCCTATCTGCGTTTACTAAATGTGAAAATAAAAGTTTTAAATGTAATTGACAAACGTATGGATGGCGCAGGGGAGAAAATAAGCGAGGAGTGCGATTTGTTTTATTCTTTGCCGTTAGCAGGCTCAAGTGCGATTTGTTTTATTCTTTGCCGTGAGCAGCCTTAAAAGGGACCACGGTGCGATGCACCGATTACGACCTAGCTACGACACAACCTAGCTACCACCCTAGCTACGATTTTTATCCTAAGGTTGAACAACAGAGACGAAAGAAAAGGGAATTTGTACTTTATTATTACGTTTTTTTAAATTTTTATTCCTTCTTGCTCGCCAATTCTGCCTTTCGATGGTGTTGATACAAGGTTTTTAAAATTTCATAGGCTGAATCATTTTCAGGTCTAAGTGACAATACTCTTCCGTCATAGGAATGTTTTGTTGCTGTATACCAGAATACGATTTCGTAATTATCAAATTCATTATTTCTTTAGAATTAATTGTATTTCTTTAATACCGATGAACTGCCTATTATTGATCCCAAATTAGCTATTCATCCCCAATCGACCCCCTGATCATCATTGATCACTTTCAATATTTCATAAACCTCCATGGGGTCGATTCTATCTCCGCTGGGAAATTGTCGATTTATCTGAAAATTTCCAAAGCACGAGTGGTAGTTAATAGGCCTATTCCACGAATGAAATTATGTCCAACAGAGTTCCAAAAGGCACCAAATACTGAAAATAACTGAAAGCTATATTAAAATCAAAGAAATTATGTTAAAGTACATACACGGTTTATTGCACATGGACAAAACGATCGATGTATACCACCTCCTAAGATAGACGAGTCTCAGTGTATGATTGGCCAGTAGAGAGAAGCGGTCAGAAAAATCGGGTAGAAAAAGCGATAAACGTTTTGAGGTACACCGCCCTGATTGGGGCATTGCGTATGTAGAGTTAAACACGCTTGGATTTAATTTCACGAGTGGAATGGTCATAAGTAGTATAACAAGAGGTACTGTAATAACCGGTAAATTCAATACTCGCATAGCAAGGAGTGAACATGTATTCAAACTCTACTTACAAAAACATTTAATAAAAACATAATTATTTAAGTTGCAGGAAGTTGAATTTTCCATGTCTTGGATTTCCGTGGAAGTATTTGATATGGAAGACGTAGAAGATGAATTTGCGTTTATCAAATGCCGTGACGTCAGATTATTTGGCTTGTCGTGAAAAATATTACATAGCAAAACAGATAACACACTTTTTTTAAATTTATTTTAGATCGCTGTACAACTGCATAGTCAAACGTAGGGGTCGCATTTTAATTAAATGTCAGTTTTTTCCTTTTCATTTAAAAACTGCCGTTTAGTTCAGACATTAATTTTATGTTATGACAAAAGGAAATGGCCAATTTTTATGTCTTTTTTGTTGATTTCGAATAACAAGTCATTTATTTCTTTTTTCTGTATTTTTAATGCATTTTTGCTGATTTTATGATTTTAATTATCGTTTTAACTTTCAAGGCTACTTGCTTCAAAAAATATTTACGAGATGCAACAAATGTTCTCCATAGAATTCCTTAGTAACCTATTCGATTTCTTCGCTCACGAAATTGTAATGTCAGCCATTGTATGTCATCTAAGGTTTTTGTGATGCCTTTCAGCGCCATTGTTGGTTCGGCTGTTTTCGCGATAGATAAACACTGAGACTTCCTGGTAAAGAACAATCCAAACAAATGTTTGGGTGGTGAGTTCACTTGAACGAAAGAAAGTAGCCTCGAGATTACATCAGTAATCGAGGTTACTTGATGGATGTAGGATCCAACAGCTTGAGATGTTCATCCGAACTGGTTTTGATCAAATTTTTAACCGATTCTTCTTTACTTTTAGGAGATTTTTTAAACATTTTAAGAGCATTTTAAAAATAATTTTTGACGGTGTTTTAGGTTTCCAAAATACGCCCTCTAGTCATAAGCGATCAAACAGACTTGTGTATCATTGTGTATTCATTCAAACAGACATGTGTATTCATTCAATTGTATCCTAAGATGTGACTTTTGTGTAACAAATATGTATTAATTAGTTAATTTTGTTCAAAGAATTGTCACCCCGCTAATTAATATTTTTGTAATATATTATTTATTTTGTACTTATTAATTTTATAAAACTACAAAAAAATTGCAGAAACTGAAAAATAAGAATATTCTCACAACAATATTGTGATATACCAAAGAACCACCCGAGGACTGTAAACAGTCAAGGAACGTTTATAATTCAATACGGCAAACCCACTCATTGACAATATGAGAGGTACAGGTGGCATAGACCGGCACCGTGCAGGAGGCAGAGACAATAGAAAACAATAGAAAACAAAAAGAGGCAAACGAGACTAGAGAATTGGGGGATACAGACGGAACGAAGGCTGGAGCTTAAAAAAAAGGACCGGTAGCGGTAGCTCAGAGCATCAACTGATGTCATCAGTCCTTCCTCTTCCTTGTCCTATCCTCTCCCCTTACACACACACACTAACATGCACTTACACTACCACATATTCCGGGAGGCCGGTCGGGAGCTTAGAGCTTGTCCCGACTGGGGCGGTGCTTCACTGATGGGAGAGTCCTGGTTAGGGGGAAACCGCACTAGCCGACGGTAGGTCGGCGCCGGATCTCGCCATCCAGCGGGGGAAGATCACCGCCATCTCCCGAGAAAAAAAACATGCACTACGCTAACGGGACTAATTACCAAAGCAGTTGACGCGCCCGGAAACGAAAAAAACAAACTAAACCATTTAAAAAAAGGGAATTTACATAAACGATATAATACATTAATAGTATTCTGGATTAGGCGCCCGCCAGTGGCGGATATAAAGATAATATGTACTTTGTATACCAAGGCACGAAATAAGAACAATTGGAAGAAAAAGAATTGTCACGGCGCGGGAGGACAACGCGGATGCGCCGAGGAAGAACAATGCGCGCGAAGAAATCAGAGCAAGGTCTTTGAGATCTGACAAAAAAAAAAAAAAGATAAAGTTCAAAAGAGTTAAAACTAAATGTTTTAAACAGTTTGTTTATTTGTTTTTAGTTCTTAGAAAAGACGATCATTATGCAATTGAAATAAAATACTGAGCATAAGTTTGCATTGCAAAGGTAACATCGCGGTGATCGCACAAGAATAAAACCACGTGTTTTTATTTCGACTACTGCTTGCTTGCAACGAGCGCGCTTCTGTGAATAACATGTCATTGTCACGCTGATTAAGCCCGTGATGTTGCCGTTCCCGCATAAAGGATGGTGGACTGGGGAGACACACTGCGGAGAGACTTTTTGAACGCTCTATATTATGTTATATTTTCTATAAACAAGGCTGGTTATTGCAGAAACATTCTGTGTAAAACAACACAAAATTTGACCGGAGAATCTCCAGGAATCTCCCGTTCGTATGAACGGCCAAACCACAATAACTTCAGGGCACCAAATATAAATTTAATCTGAAAGCATTAAATATATCTCATCGGTTTGCCCAACATGAGGCAAATTAATTAGACAAACAATATTGAAGTATATTATTAAAAAATGTCCCAGTATTATATGATCATTGCTATTCAATCAAAAATATGGGCATGTTGTTGATGTGCCGCCATCCCGTTGCGAGGCAAAACCATGCGAACCCAACAAGTTTGAGAACTGTACGACTCGAGATACACCCCATTGGAGTTTACAGGGTAACTGTATTCCGCTGGAAAAAGAACTTAAAAAATAAAAAAATATGTAAAAAACAAACAAAAAACGCGAGGCAGCGAGCCACTACGTGCGCAGCGACACCTCTGGCCGCCTCCGCCTCCGCCGCATCGACCTGAGGCGCCGGCACCGCGAGAAATCGCCCAGTCGCGGCGCACATTCAGGCGCAAATTGAATTCTTGCGGGGCGTTTATGCGCGGTATAAAACTTTATGTGCGTAGGTAATTAACATTTATTCGTGGCGCACGTTGTAAACCGGTTAAGGTTCTCCGCCGCATGCAGTCGGAGGCGATGGGGTTCTGCCTGCTTTTACTTGCCCGCCGGCAGATGTGGACTAAACAAAAGGCATATGGTTGAGTGGCTAATTGAATAGGTTGCTGAAAACAGAAAAGCGTGTAAGTTATTTACGATTCGTTCTACGATGCCGTTGCGAATTGCTTTTTATTAAAGACACTGTATGCTGTGTTGATTTCAAATATGATGGCAAATGTTATGAACTCATCGAGTGTGAGCTCTTTCTTAGTTCTTTTGCCAAAGATGTAATAAATACAGTAGTTTGTAGTGAAGAGTTAATCTAGTTAAAACAGCTTGCAAAAAAGAAGAAATGTAAGAAATATGCCTAAAGATTAATGATCCGTGAGCTTGAAAAAAATGTTTTCTTCTACCATAAGAAAACGTGACAATCTAGTTAAACAGGGACTGTACACCTTAAGTGCACTCGGCGAGCTACCCTGGTATAGTGTCGCGTCGGCAAAGGAAGAAAAGCTATTACCGCCTACCATTCACCCACGTGCAGCACCAGACAACAAGCGAGAGCGACGTGACAATCGGAAGCGGTAGCTCAGTGCATCAACTGATGTCACTGCAGCGCCTCTGACCGGGAGGTTCTAGGTACGAGTTCTGACGGTTGCAGGATTTTCGACACTAGCGTTTCAGCTAGGTCGAATTCAGTCGCTGTCTGGAGGAGAAATTTAGCGGCCGGCTGCTTTGATCGGTAGTTTTCCGTTTGATTTGGTTTGTTTTTTTCGTGTTTCCGGGCGCGTCAACAGCTTTGGTCATTAGTCCCGTTAGTGTAGTGCATGTTTTTCTCGGGAGATCTTTCCCCGCTGAATGGCGAGATCCGGCGCCGACCTACCGTCGGCTAGTGGGGTTTCCCCCTAACCAGGACTCTCCCACCAGCAGGGCACCACCCCAGCCGGGACAAGCTCTAAGCTACCGACCGGTCGTGGCACACAATGGCGCACAATGGCGTCGGTGAATGCACAGCCCTGTTCTAGGGCATCCGAATCTTGTTACATCTTAATTAAAAAAAACAACACAGTGTCATAAGAACTATTTAACAGTGCGTAGGTTTCTTAACGTAATGTCAGTTATTTGAATAAATAGACTAGTACACACATGAAGCATGGCGCTCACCACGCCGTCTGCTCCCACTTCCAGAAATCCTATACAACATCTTTTATGTCCCGTTATCTACAGAAGACCCTGAAAGTGGGGAAAACGAATGCCAAAATGGCTAATGGACAGAAGTCCTAACCACCTGTCACCCTAAGCAGGTATTCCTGCAGTACGATGTTCAAAGGGTAAATAAAAAAATACTCCTCCAAAAACATTTAATTTATTCCACTGCACAGATCAAATGAGCTGGAATTAGAAAATTCTTTGCCACATGTAATAAACTGCGTGGCTTTGAACAACTTACAACCAGCATATTTTTGTCACAATGAAATTGAGAAATATCCATTTAGTGTCATTCAGCGGCACACAAATTACATTCGCCTCATTCATACACATTTCATTTTATCATTTCATACATACCAACAACGTTGGAACGTCAGAATAATATAACAGAAATTGACATACAGCATTTCCACACCAGGACATTCGTGCAATAACATAGAATTACGAGTGCCTAAAACAGTGGCAACAGTTCTCCAACAACATCCAAGACAACAGTCGCGCCCTTGTAATGCATTCCACACAATCTGACAGATTCCGTGACCACTACATCGAGAGGGGACATCCGATTCCACCCCGAAACCATCATTAACATTTTTCCAAAAAATGTCCCGGGGGGACCTTTTTTGTTTCCACCGCCGCGAGTGAGTTCCCCGCGGAAGGGGGTTTGATGCGGCCCCCGACTCACGCGCCTCCCTGTAACGCTGCCTAATAACACGGCCGCTTGTAAATATCCCCGTCCCGCGCCATCGGGCGCCGCGCCGCGCCGCGCCCGCCGAGGAATGCCACCCCGCCGGTGTGTGGCCCGGCCGCGCCGCGCCGCGCGCGTTCACACGGCAGCCGCTAGGGGTGTACGCACAGCCTCATCTAGGTACTCACATACATCCAAATGAGCCGTTTGAGTGGGGAGGGCGAGCACCGAATGTTCGTCGCTCGGCAAATAGCGAGCGATCCATCCTACTATTCGGAATTCGGCGAACGGTCGCTCGCTAATCATCGAATACCAAATGTGTGGAGCCACCTTAAGAAGGGACCGACATTGACTGCTTGGCCACTGATGGCAGCGTAACTGCAGGTAATGTCCATACCCTCACATTGTCACCGAGTTTGTTTACTGTTAGTTCATATGTAAATGGCTTCTTCATGGACTATTGCAATGTCATCGCCCTGGGTGGCGTTCATTTGTTTCCCGACCTGTCAAAGTGGTCCCTTCTTAAAGAAACTCCTCTATAGTCGCGTGTAGACAATACGCGTCCAAAGACCATTGGTGATAATTGCCAAAATAAAATAGTATTTTGTCATACTCTTTTCAAATATATAGTGCCTTTCAACGGCTTGGTCACCCTTCCACCAAGAAAAGAAAATCTGTGTTACGCGTTAATGTGCTTAAAATTGAATGCGTTCCTGTTGACCGGGAACTCCTGCAACCCCCACGCGCATTCAGATTTGACGGTGAAAATTGAATTATTTGTGACACTTGTGAACAATACGATGTTAGCGAAAACAATACTTGAAAAATAGAATTATGGTGTAGGTATGACATCTACTTGACAAGTTCCCCTTCCCTTTTACCTTGATTTGCATCTGTCTTCGGTCATTCCCGACTTCACTTCAACAACCCATTAGTTATAAAATATTCCAATACAATTATTTTCTCAATGCCAGTGCCATGACGGGGCAAAGGAAAGGATCGTTTCTAACAATTTATTTATTGCATGTAGATTATCATAGAATTTCTTTATCTATACTGATAGGGGAGTTTTGATACCGATACTAGAGTAGGATTGATTCACCATATCTATACTGATAATGTACGTACTTCAATATTAACCCTATTCGCGCACCGTTTTTCCCGGCAGCTCCACTCTTAGTGGCTTTGGGACATTAAAATACGTGCTGATTCTGTGTTGGATAGTTGATTGCCAATAATTTCCAATTCTGGAAAATAAATTCAGTATTAACAAAAAATAATTCATGAAAATTTCAAATAAAATTATTTATCTCATCCCATATCTATCTATTCTAATAGAATTATACACATATCCGTTGAAATATTTCCATTCATTGTTCTTATAATAATGTACAAATACTTGCTGAAAAATTTAAGGCTCTAACAACTCTCGGAAGAAAAAGAAAGTAAATCAGATATAATGTTCAAACCACTTCTATCATCTTGCAGGTCTTCGTACTTTGTAACAGAAAAAGGCATTTTCGTGAGTAGATCAAACTTAGATTTCTTCCTCACATTGCAACGTCTCTATGCACCGCGCGTTGCATTTGAGAAAATTCCCCTCCTGAAGCCACCACTCGGAGTAATCCCACACGACCCTCCCCCGTCGTTGGGATAGCCCCGCCCCTCACGTTCCGGTAGTTATATCTGAAGCCCATTGTTCGTGTAAATACGTATACAAATCAGCCCCTGGAGCGTACGCTTTTATGGTGGATGGGCCTCTCCTGGACACTTCGCACGTCGCCGCGTCACGACGATGAGTGGCGGGCGCTGGACTGGCTTCAAAAGCAGCGAGGCAGGATGCGCAACTTCCGGTCATAAATCTGCACCAGAGTTCTAAATACAAATACCCAGGACTACTACAAAACGTTAGTACAGTTCAAAGTACTAGCAATAAACCTTTGGAAGAAAATACGCAATTCGTGTTTGGAAGTTCTTTGCTCTCTCTTCTCAAACAGTTGGATGAAAACTACACAATTATGCTGGATACCCTTATCTTCAAGAAGATAAATGTACTGTGCATAAATAGAATCGAATTCGTTCAAATACTACTTATGATATTTTGAACCGGGGTTGCTTTATCAAAATGCATAGTGTCTGCAGAGTTCCGTGCACTGCATTCAGTATGTTCCTGCAAGTCATCTTCCAGACAATTCACTTTCGTCTTGTCACTGAAGATGTAGGTGTTACGTAGGCAAGTACATATTTAGTGCTTACATATTCGTAAGACTAAAAGAAGAAAATCTCCTTACCCGATATTGCGAAGATCAAAGTCATTCTAGTCTCAAGGTCATCGACAGTGGCAAACCCAAAGTTCAGGTGAAATTTTCCAGCGGCAAAGGAGGTGCATGCGTATTAAAATTATACAATTTTTTTGGTCAAAATTTAGGATTGTTTACAAATATTTTAAATATTATTTTTGGAAATCAATGTGATTTAGCTTTTGAAGAAATAAGCTTTTAGCATTACCTTTTGGAGAAATGCAAACTAGCACAATTTACATTCAGTAAAATAGATATGACCGTTAAGTTAAAAAATAACGTGATAAAAAAGTGTATTTTTTAAATCAAATTATATCAGAAGGGAACGTTGTAAAGGAAGCTTTATTTCACAACCACCTCATGGTTCTTCGAGGTGAGGAAAACAGTTGAAGATTGTTGATTGTAAGTCTTAATTACGTTCAGCCGGATGAAGATCATGGTTTTGGTTTAAGGAACGTACCGTAATTATTGAATTTAGAATATGTGGAACGATATTAAAAGGTATAAATTGTGTAATTCTGGATACCAAGCAATGGCGGCTCGTGCGTAGATTGCACGGTTGCACAACCCCCTTAATAATCGAAAAATATCTTAACGTATATGTTAGAAATATACATTTTCCTTTTAATGACACTCAATATTCAAGATATTGCAGAAATATTGATGTGCTTGAAATCACTTTAAAACCAAAGAGCGCTCAACGAGCACTCTCTCTGGCGTCTGGTGCTCTTCCAGGCAGTGCACCATGTCACACTCTTAGTTCTATTAATGCGTTTACTGAATTTACTCTCCGTCGCTCTGCTTCAACATACGGCCAAAGGTGCGGCAACCAGGGGTGGTCTGGTGGGAGTCTGGTCGCTGAGCACGACACGGCGTGCGAAGGGAATACCAATTTTCTGACTTCGTTCAACACTAGCTGCAACTTAATTTTATCAATTTCGCGCGTTAAATTCAGCCAATTATTAACGGTATTGAATGTATTATTCTTATGTTTGGAGATTTTATTTGCGTGATGTTGGGTTTGTTGATTCAAAACGTGCATTTGATGAGTCCTTTGTGTAAAGTTGGCCGCTCTTAATGTCCAAGTTCTTTTTTGTTTTGTATGACCTATTTTCGATAGTTGGCTCAATGCATAACTAAAACAAAAATTTGAGGTCCCACTTGAAATTAAAGCCAGAACTACGTGCGCGGGAAGTGAATATACCTGTCACGGACACCACGCCTAAAAGTACGTAAGTAATGTTTCAGTATAGACATTTGTTAAAATTAATTTTAATTAACTTACATGCTTCGGTTACGTTTCTATTATATAGTATTCTGTACGTAGTGTTCTGAACTTTGGAAATTAGATTTCCATCATTAGATGGAGCTGCAACCACCAGTTTGTTGGGGCCCCAGCCGCCACTAATGCTAAGAGAGCATTAGTAATTTACACTCAATATTGATGAGCACAAAGTAAACAAATAAATAAGACGGATACAGTACTTGGTTGGGTTTGGTTTGGTTTGGTTTCGTGTTTCCGGGCGCGTCAACTGCTTTGGTCATTAGTCCCGTTAGTACAGTGCATGTTTTTCTCGGGAGATGGCGGTGATCTTCCCCTGCTGGATGGCGAGATTCGGCGCCGACCTACCGTCGGCTAGTGGGTTTCCCTAACCAGGACTCTCCCACCAGCGGGGCACTGCCCCAGCCGGGACAAGCTCTAAGCTCCCGACCGGTCTCCCGGAATATGTGGTAGTGTAGTGCATGTTAGTGTAAGTGGTGTGTAAGGGGAGAGGATAGGAAGAGGAAGGAAAGATCGCGCGCGGTCCGTGGCCCGTTTGGTAGGGTACTGCTCCGGCATTCGTCTTGTGTTGATCGGAGAAACAAAACCCCGGCCCCGGAATTACCTGCGAAAGGGGGAGAGGATAGGAAAAGGAAGCATTTCAAATGCATTCGACCTAGCTGAAAAGCTAGTGTCGAAAAACCTGCCGCCGTCAGGACTCGAACCTAGGACCTCCCGGTCAGAGGCGCTGCAGTGGCATTTCAAATGCAATTAGTTAACGAGTACTTTTATCCTCTGAGTCATGATGGAATGTGCGAACTCGGAATAAAGTTGTGTAAGACCTCCATATGTTGCAGTTAATACTCAGCTTCCATTAATCGTGACGGATGATCCACTTCATTTGATATCATTATCTGCGTTACCTCTGGTCTAATCTTCACGTCACCTTTTTTATCTTTCATTCTTTTAAAAATAAAAAGCACTTTTTTTAAAATTTGGAGTAAAAATGTGTACCGGAATATTAAAAAATGTTAATTTTCACATAGATCCAATCATAGTTTAGAAAATAAAAACATCTGATAAAGGATCACGGAGATAATGATATTAATCATCCAGCGTCTGTAATGGCGAATGAAAATTAGCACTACCAACACGTTTTGTGCCAACCTACGATTTCCATTCTACGATACCAAAATTGAGAATGAAAAATCAAACAATTTTGCGATGAAAGTTGGAAAGAGGTTAATATACTTGGGTTTTTCTAACGTGGCGGCTGAGGGTAGTATCTCAAAGATGGAATTCGGTACATTTTGAGTCGTTCTCAGACCCACCGCAATACGTTGCATGATCGCGACCGCATCAAGCAGTGCTGCAGATCAAGCGACTCTACCGGCAGGAGTGAGAAATGATTGGAAAAATCGTGCTGAATTCCATATTGGAGATACTACCCTCAGCCGGCACGTTAGAAAAACCGAAGTATATAAAGAAACTCCATCCGAAAAAGTTTTGCAAACTCATGCACCACCACTCCCTGCCTGCACTTGGCTGCATTTCAATCGCGACCCGTCGACCGAAGAGGGCAAGGCATAGAGTAAAGAACTTTAGTCTATGGGGCAGGACACCAAAGTCGGGGGCTCCGGGTGCTTTCGGCTGGTCACCCTTGGCGCGAGCGTCTTGTTAGGTGCAATAACTTCCCTCTCGCCGGGGGTTGCGGGGCCCCATGAATGGAATTCCTGAGGAGGAGGAAGAGGAGGAGGAGGAGGTACGCGCCCCTCCACCGGCAGGGCGCCGCCCCATCCCCCGCCTCCTCGCCCGGGTCCCACCGCATCGCCCCACGCCGCCCCTCAGAGGTCGCGGCAACCGTTAGGGCTGGGCGCCAGTACAGCACGAGAGCGAAAGTGAACGCCGAGTTCGCTTTCGCAGCTTCATCCAGCTGCTCAACGAGATTAACTAGCTCTAAAACTTAGGTAAGTTGTAGTCATTGAGAAGAAATATTAAAACACACGGCTTCTGACAGAATGACAACCTTAAAAGACCCACGGCAAAAGTTCGAAATATTGAGGAAATGAGAAATAACCCACGGTGGCGATTCTGTTGCAAAATATCCCCTCCAACTTGACAATTTCTTAGATAAGTATTTTTTATTACATTTACACCTATAAAGATTGTAAACGACTAAAATGTTATTTTTCTTCTTTACACTTAAGAATTGAGGTAAAAGAATTGGAATCACCTCAACAACATATCGAATATTTAAGGTTCTTTTCAGTTGTAACTGCGCGCACACAACAGGATTAAGGTCTATTAGCTCTGGTCGAGAAATGGCTGATTGGTGCAGGCGGAGAAGAGAGACACGTAATTTTTTCCCGAAATCAACTCGTTTACATGAATAATGGATGGATGGATGAAGAGTTGTGTCACGCATAATTCTGTTAGATTAGATGCTTTTGAGCGCGGTAAATACGTCAGAAATAAGACCTATTAGAGCCCCTAGCGGCCCGGAGATCATTAAGATATTTTAATTTTTAGAACATGAAACCCTTCAACGTTTTTCTGAAAAATGTCTGAAAAATGTTTCTGAAAATTTTTTGCTCGTATAAAAGAAAGTGCATTTGTAAGTATAGTAGAGTTATGATTTTCATTAATATCTCTGAAATTTAGAAAATTGCAAAACTCTTTATTTTTTAAACTAAGGATTTTTGTATGTAAAGAAGTTTTAGTTTTCCGTTCCAGCAAATTTCTTCATTGTTTTAAACGAAAGGTAATGAGCTCCAGATAGTTTATCGCTTGCTGTTGTTAACTGGTTTGACAGTAAAAGATAAACATTAATTTTTAATAAAATATTAAAATTAATAGAATGAAAGCTTATCTGCTGTGATTTTTTCATTATTTCATTGTAAGTTATAATCGATCTATTGAAGGTATTCGATATTTTCCCTTCGAGAAAACCAACTTTCCAAGTCATTTTTCACTAAATTGATTGTCGTGACTCAGATGATTTCGGCATAAATTCATTGATATGTAGATCTTTAAATGATGTCATGGATTTTTGTAAACATCTGGGTAATTGTTGGGTAATAACATTAAGAGGTGATGCCCAGAATCACGTTTCCCAGTATGTCTGTCAATTTTGTAACCTTTTAAACTTGTGTCGTTATGACACATTCAAGAGTGTATAAATCCTTTAACCTGTCCTTAAAAGTAAATCAAAACTCAGATGATATGCGTTTGTAAAATCCATGTCCGTATTCAAAACATATATTTTTCGTTCAGACAGATCAAGCAGGTTGGATTAGAAATGTATACAACAGTAGTAATTCTTTACAAGGGACTTCTTTTTGAAACGTAAACCAAATAATTAAATCGTTTAAATTTAGGTTTTATCAAATACAGAAATCATTGCAAAGAAATTGAATATTTAACTGTGGAATTGTAGTAAGTCTTCTCGGACTGACACAGTGGGGCCGTTATCTTCTGAATATTCAAGAAACCCTTTCGTGTCGAACTTTTTCATAGGTGTTTGAAGGTCGGTAGTGAAAGAATGTTATGTACTGGGCATGACTGAAAGATCGTCGAGGACACATTTCGACCTTGTCGCCGTATACCGCTTTGTCTTTAATTTTGATTGTAGTGACGTATCATTGTCAGAAATAGGACGTGACAAGAGAACACAATGTCATCACATTAAGAGAGAAAAATGAATACGGTAAATGATAGTCTCTGAAGATGATAATTATGATGCCACTACGAGAGAACAATCTATCATTTAACTTTCATTATCCAATGATTTGGTTAATGAAAGAACGTTCTTATACATTCGGGAATGATTTACATTTGCAGTTAATAGTGCCTTTCTAGCATTAAACCAATTTAATTTTATTGTCCATGATTTACAGGCGAATTAAGTCCATCTACACGTACCACACTTTTTATTTACTTAACGGAACATACCAATTGGGGTAGCAGAAAAAGCGAAGACAAATAGCGCTGTGCGTCGGTTTAAACGTTTGTGTGATCGAGTCGTGTAGTGAATTAATTGTATATGGGTACGCACGGTTCCTGGTAGCAAAGGAAATGGTTCAATTCAATTCTCCCTTTGAGTTTTAACTCTTATGTACCTCTCAAACTAGTATATTAGAGCATGCATAATATTTCACGTGTACCTTTGCCGGTCTAGTCCATTGGAAGTGAGATTCAGTACTCCAATTATTTAGCTTGGGACATTATTAAACACTTGTTCTAGTTTTCTACTTCAATGCATAAACCACATTACATTGCATCAGGTAGTTCAGTATGTTAACGAATACGTATTTACGTAAGTTCCCTACAGTCTACTTTTCTGCCCAGGTGCTTTCTTACCAGCACGAGCCTGAATCACCAAATTACCTGAAATTCAGCAAACATTCTAAGAAAAGTTTTCAACTAAAATGAAATATATCTGGAGCACATTCTGTTCGTGCGTTCTCGAACACACTTCTCGAATACTTTCCCAGACCTTATTTGGCATATCGTAAAAAATGAGAGTTGATCTTGACACTACTTTTTCTCCAGCCCTCAACTGCGGCAGCGGCCACGTCAGGAGAAATCAGGCGTGAAAGACTCCCCGCGCCACAATGAGATTTCTTCTAAGACCTTGAAGCCGTAACATTAAGGAAACTTCCGTATAGGTCTTATCCGTATTGGAATCTAGCGGAGCGTCTTTGAGGAGGGGGCGTCCGAGTCAAATGCGAACTCTTCCAAAGAAGGCTGAAAGCGGAGGGAGAGGGGGGCGCTATAAAATTTAAGAGAGGTCGTTACCCTTTGAGATGCGGTGGACTCCACATCTGCGCTCGACGGCAGGGAAGTCCGAGAATGGTGCAGGCATAGAGTAAAGAATTATACCTCTACCTCAGACTAAAGTGGTATAAATCTTTACTCTATGCCTCTACCTCTTTAGTCTATGGTATAGGCGGTGGCAGAACTGCGGAAGACGACGAGAAGGAAGCATGAAAGGCAAGATGTCCCTAATGGCGATTAGATGAAGTTAGTATACCTAGGGGAAAGGAGAAGGGAAAACAAGGGGAGAAACAGCATGAAAAAAAGGAAGAGGAATCAGAAAAAGGGAAGGAAGATGAAGAAATGGAGGAGTGGAGGACAAGAAAAGGAAGATGAAGACTCAAAGAACGACGAATTTTTATGGGGGCTATATTTATTAATGTAAATTTAATTTTTGATGCGCTGATTTTATAACAGATGTAAAAATTACGGCGATGCTTTGCAAAATAAGACAGTTGCTTTGGTAAATACAATTGTATGCCATTGTACTGGCATAGAGAAAGGTACTATACCTTACCTCCTTAGTCTATGGTACTACAGTGAAACTTCGATTTTACGTTCCCCGATTTTACATTTTCCCGGAATTTACGTCATAAATCAGTAGTCCTAGCAAAACAACCATATAAGTGATGTATAATTTTCCTCGGTTTTACGTTTTCGCATTTTACGTTTTCCTCGATTTTGCGTCTGAGTTGTGAAATCCTACAGTATATTAAAACCCCGATATAATGATTTTTACACGGTAGAACTCTTAATTTAGATGGACATTCTGAAAGAAAAGGAGGCAATGACGGTGTTAGTTTCGGAAAAGGTAGTGGGGATACATATAAATGTTGTGCGATTTGCTATTTACAAATGGGAGTCTATCTTGGTAAACGTTCTGAATAGGTTGGTTGAGTAATTTTCCAGGACTAAGCTCACGTGTTTCGTTTCCAGTGCGTTTGTTGAGTTAGTTTGTCGCCAGTGATATGTCAGTTGCTGGCTTTACTTTCTCGCTACTGCTTACGAAAATTATGTAATGTGCGGAAAGAAGCGGCAAATTTTCGGCAGAAAACCTCTTTTATTGCCGGGCCCTGGTACCAAAAAAGTGAATAAATCCAGTAGCTGAATTTATAAAACAAATCTAACACGAATCCATGTTTGTGCGTCCTTGATATCGAAAAATCGATTGACGCTTAACGTCTGTCCGTCTGTGAACAACGCTAGCGGCTAAACGTTCAGCCAATTTTTTCCCAAATTGATATTCTCCAATCGATCTGGCTGATATCGCGGCCCCTTGAATTTGAAACGGATATTGTAATTTTGAAGGTACTTTACATGAAACTACTCAGACATTTTCAAAATTTTCAAAATTTTCAAAAAAGGCTCCATCGTTTTAGATTAATTTTTTTTGGATAGTGTAAAGGACGTTAAAGAGAATGGCGTAGGTCTCAGTTTTCATTGAAAACTCGGATTTTTCAAAAATTGCAAATTTTCAAATTTTATCGACGTATTCTTACAACTACAATTATGAAGATAGTGATTTTTTTACCTTAATGAAATCTGTTCCATAATAATATATTTTGAAATAATGTCATGCACAGTTTTTCGAAACTCTCGTACTTCTCGCGCAATTTTGCGTAAAAGTGCGGGCGAAAAAATACGTGCTATTTTATCATCACTAGTTGCTATTCATTT
This sequence comes from Teleogryllus oceanicus, assembly GCA_964035755.1. Lineage (NCBI taxonomy): Eukaryota > Metazoa > Arthropoda > Insecta > Orthoptera > Gryllidae > Teleogryllus > Teleogryllus oceanicus. Next base: position 40,400,961 of record CAXIVR010000004.1, on the reverse strand, counting down.
CTTTTCACTTAAAGTTTAATGTATCATTTATTATTTTTATAATTACAACGTGTTTCAGAACAAAATCTGGGCAAAAAAATTTTCCTCGATTTTACACTTGGCGTAAAATAGGGGTTTCACAAGGATTGGTCGCACCTGTGACAACGGAGCATGCGGAAGATGACCTGAAGCAGTTTGCCAAGACAACGCCAGAATGAACGGCGGAAATAGCGGGTAAGGATATAGCATTGACGTTGGAGGAGCAATAAAAGCGGGGGCCGCAGTGCCGGATTCCAAACAACGGAGCAACGCGGCTCGGCACGATGCTCGAACCCGTTTCCGCGCGGGGCAGTGCATCAGAATGGCGGCGGCGGCGGCGGCGGCGGCGGCGGCGGCGGCGGCGGCGGCGGCGGCGGCGGCGGCGGCGGCGGCGGCGGCGGCGGCGGCGGCGGCGGCGGCGGCGGCGGCGGCGGCGGCGGCGGCGGCGGCGGCGCGCCTGATCTGCCGGTAGGCCCGCCCGGTCACCGGAGATCCGGGTTGGACGCCCCAGGCACTCGCGAACGCCGCCGCGCCTCGGCGGTCGCCGCCGCCGCCGCCGCCCGTCAGGCCCGCAACAGGTTTGTCGAGACAAGGTCACGGGCGGGGAGTGGCCCGGCTGGTAAGGCACCGGCGCCTGTCCGCGCGCCGTCGAACGCCGCCGCGGGCGCCATGGAAAGGACGAGAGTGGCGTTTGCGTGGGCGACGGAGGAGGTGGGATAAGTGATCCGGCGGTGAGGCGGGCCAACGGCACTTTACACCTGGAATACATGATCTTGTAACAGGGCCACAACAGAATATATGTAGTGCTTGCATTTCTCAAATTTTAGATACCAAACGCTCCTCTAATTATTAATTTAATAGATATAGTTACATATTTATAATATAATTTAATAATATATTCCCGAAGTACCGGAACGCCGGTCCACCGCGTTCCGCCAGAAATCCAGACACACACACACACACACACACACACACACACACACACCACGTTGGGGGCTTTGTTGATGATGATTTATGCGTTTATGATGGCAAGCGCCCCTGAACAGAAAGCTCTACGCTACCCGCCCCTCCGTCAAGTATTAAGCACGTCTGTTGCTGCATATTCTGTCAATGTGATTTTGAAATATCGGCCGGAATTATTACATGATCGTTACCTCAGACAATGTCGTTGTGAACGCATTTCCGAACAGGAGGGAGAACGTTTTAAGGATAGGATACTTGACAATCACGTCCAAACCAGGACGTGAGAAAGTATACTCGCGAGAAAGTATTTTTCTATGACAATTTACACAGAGCGTGGCATAAAATGTGATTAACAATCACGTGATCAGTAGCGTGTTTAGTGTAAAATACTGCAATAGTGAAGCAATGTTTCAGTTGCATAGCTTCTAGAATGATCCTCATTCATCGTGAGAATGACTATTGACTTCTTCACCTACAAGTTTAACCTGTAATTGTTCTGAATCACTTTAGGACAAATAACTTTCAGTTAATAAAAATATTATTGAATTCATCTCCCTGAAAGAAAAATAACTTAAGTATTTAGCGTCGCGGGAATAGTTGCCGTTGCACGAGAGGCTAAATTCTATCACAAAGTATAGAATCGCGAAATATGAATAGTTACTTCTTTGCAACTCGGGAGAAGCGGCAAATGTTAACACGTAAACTTTCAACTTTCAACTTATAAACGCCAAAAGTTTATCTCTAAAACTTTTTCAAAGTATACCAAAATGCAAAGGCGTGGAGAGGATATTGCATGAGAACTAGGCGTGAATGGTGCGGAAGAATAAGCCTTCCATTCTATCAGGATGCTTCACACAAAAATCCTTTTAGAGAACATACGAAAAACTTCATATTAAATTTCATTTAAAAAAACAAACTAGTGATGCAAAAACATAGCAAAGATTTTTTTTTTACTGTTATGTAAAGTTCTTATAATTACTATGTTACAACTTATATTAGTATTCTTGTAGACATATTTTGTAAAACTCTTTTCACCGAATTGCTACAATGACAAAATACTGTAGCTATTTCCTGACATGAGATCCACATAATAAATTTTACCTGATTGCTAAAACTTGAACAACAATCAGTTTGTCAAAGCTTCATTGGTAAACTTTCCAGATTTTTCGGTGATAATTCATTAGAGAGTGCTCCAAACAAATATTTAATTTATTCCAAAAGATATTTTCACACAAAATTTTCTCATAGAAAGATGATTCTTTCTTACAATAAACTTAGAGATACGTAAACAGAATCTAATGAACTCCAAGTTGAAATAATGAATTGTTCCCATGCACATGAACTCACTTTCATATATTAATTTTCCAATTATTCATTTTAGCATACTGATTTTATCCGTAATAGCGTAGATAATAGAAACAGTGCGAACTCTGACAGCACTAATCAACGAGCACGCTTTTCTCCTCGCTATACAAAACGTTTGCAGCCGCACTGCAAATCGCATTGATTCAGCAAGTCGTTTCGAGATGATAACGAAGCTACGAGATGCACGTGGCTCGATAATAGCACAAGGTATTATCGGAAATCCGCCCACGACACGTCTGGATCTGGCGTCTAAAAGTGTAAACATTATTGTACGAAATCTATTGCCATGCTTGTTTCCTGGTTTTCTCACCTGCAAATGAATTAGAACCCGTAGACAAACATTGAAATGTTACTTAATATTTACTAACCATTCTAGATATTTAGACAACATTTTAATTAACGCGATGATAAATAAATCTATACTTTATAAACCGTGTTCCATTAAATAACACCTACATTTTTCACGTTTTTTCATATTAATACTCTGATAGTTAAAACTATCTTATCTCTTTTCAAATATCTTAGAGAAGTAAATCCCATTTTAAATAGAAAATTTTCGAGAAAAAATTTCATCCGATTTTGAAAAAGAAATTGATTGGACTCTCAACTAGAATTAAATTAAATAAAGATTTGACTCTAAATAACTTATATTTAAAAAAAAAATATGTACGTCAATATAAGATCTTATTTTAACATGACTAAGACCTAATGTAACAGATTTCATTAAGGATAAGAATATCTATTTTCAGAAATGGTATTAGAGGTGATAAAAGAAACTAACTTCTAAAATTTTGAGCCATTTTTGAGAAACTTATAAAAATGCCGTAGGGTCTTCATGTAAACTATCCCTAAAAAGTGAAAGATTCGTTTCAAATTCGTAGGGCCTGGGCAGTCGCCAGATCACTTAGGGATTTCAGTTTCCAAGATAAACCTATGAACGGCTTGGACAAATAGAGGGACAAATTTGCAGAAGTTTTGAGAAAAACATATTTCGGTATCAAGGACCTCCAAAATATGAATTTTGATGCATATGCATACGAGAAAATAATACATATCTTATAGGAACAGGAAAGAGTGTCCTTTTTCGGTAACAGAGTTCCACGAACGTACTTTTCTATTAAAAGATAGGGATCTTTTCATGCAGTGTTATAATGCTTTATACGACTAGGAGATATTAAATACATCAGCATATATTTTCTCGAGGAAGTTAACTCTCTGACCAACTCTTCTATGATAAGTTTCTTTCACGATTGGGTAGATGAGAACATATAGAGAAAAGCTAGAAAAATTGCACTCTTGTCAAAATTTAAATAAAAAAGTGTAAAATCCCTGATGTCGAATGACCTCATTGGAAGTTATATAAAAGTACAAATTATTTTTTTTAAACAGATCGCATGTTGAAGTATGTTTGAAATTATTTTATAAATATTATTTTCTAAAAATATAAATGATTTATTACTGATTATATTATTCACAATATAATTCATGTCCTACCTTGAAAATGAATACCATACAAATACAAATAAAAATAAAGTGTAAAATTGAATTTGAAAACAATCATTAGTATTTTTTACCTAGGCTTAACTATTCCTGGTGAAATTGCGTCGGTATATAATCGATAACATATATTTCGACAGCAATATACGTCAATCTCAATACGAGTAAATAACTTTGTGTAATAGTCGAATGAGATCACAAACCTGAATATCGTGAGTTGGAGAAGTCTCCGAGTAATGAACAAGGGAAGTGGTCATACACGTCACAACCTTCGGGTCCAGTTAGAGATAACGAACAATTAAGCGGAATATCCGCAGATTTCTCTTCCTAGAAACATCGCCGGGTGACACATAAAACTATAACAAGGTCAATTCTTCAATTGAGAATTGAGAATGATAGATAACAATCGTGTTCCACTTAACAAGACCAAAGAAGCCACATGAAGAAATAAACCTTAACAGTTGAACAGATGAATTCCCAATGACGTAATAAAAACGCTTTCCCTAGACGCTGGTTGTTAGAATGCATAATCATAAAACCACAATCTCACATTTATTTTCTTCACTTATGTTGGTCTATGTCATTGTTTTAAGAAAAGATAGCCCAACGTTAATAAAGAATTAACTGCACCAAATGGCACTGTGAAAAAGAACTGCAAGAATGGTCAGTTTTAATTGAACCATGTACTTTCATAAATATTCACCGAAATTAATGAAGTTTTGTCTAATTTAACAACTGCAATTGATCATTATGATACTAATGAATTGTCATAAATAAATCGATATATTAACAAATCCAAACCTGGCTCAGAATTGAAGGAAAGAAGTATCACCGACATCGTTGAATATATATTATCTAGAAAGAGAACTGTCTATTTAATCAAAGTTAAAGGTGAAATATACACTCTCGTGGGAAAATAAGTAGGAGAAATCTATACTTGTAGGAATTTATATGACTTGAAACGTGAAAGGAGGTTCCAAATTCTAGGTTACACACTGAAACAGATTCCTCTCTCATGTGGGTCGACATTGAACTTTTTATGATCCATGTGGACTTCTTAAAAACGTGAGCGAAAAATATTTCAACGCTAAAATTTCTAGACGACTCATTTCTGCGGTTTCAGAACAAGCCATTCTAAACATTTAATGATGATGGTACTCTCCACAGAAACCGGTAGTATGAAGTAGAACATAGTCATAAGATATCGGTTCTTCCGTACACAGTGTCTTGAAAGTAATGCACATTTTTAAAAGTTCGTCGATTTTTAGGAAGAATAATGACTACGTATTACACTCAACATTTGTTGCGTTTGTATTCATTGTCGAGCCATCAGTTTCAACTACAGTAACAATAAAACGGACTTAAAGATTCAGTTTTATACTGTTGGGTTTAAACGTTTATAGTTGTTTAATAACCCGCTCTGCTGAGATGTTTGACCACTTCCAAACCACGTACTACAAAATTTTAAATGCTGAAAAGTCAATTACGATGCTACTGCTTTCTGATATCAATATTATTATTATTATTATTATTATTATTATTATTAATGATAATAATAATAATAATAATAATAATAATAATAAATTATCCCAGACAGTGTTTAACAGACATAAAGTTATCCCAGAGTGTTTCACAGACGCATTTTGGATGAAGGTTTTGTATTAGAAAAACAAACATCAGAATACGATTTCTATTGGAGGTCGCTGTACTTGTAACTGTTTTCCCATCTACGTCTGATCATAAATCTTTCATTTTCTGTTTATTAGATACGCAGATCTGACGACATACAAGAGCCTTATATGTGAACAGAACATGAACTTGCGATGTTGTAAACGGAATCCGCCCATGTAGTCTACTGATCGAGGTATCCGACAGGGTAGATTAAAATGTTTTAAGATTTATAATGAAGTACATAGACCTCTAGAGAAATGTATTCATAGATATATAAGCTGTGATGTTTGACCCTATTGTAGTAAGCTGTTCATCGGCCTTCTGGCATTGTGGATCCATGTTGAACTTGAAGTGACTATACAGTAAGAAATAGTGTTTTATGGCTTTTCTATTTTTATATTATTTATTTAATTTATTGATATATTTTCTACGCAAGTAACATATTTATTAGCTTCTTAAATTCAAAAACCGAGACTAGAAGTTCAATTCAAGTTTTGTTTCATGCTGTCTATTTGGTGCAGTATTTTCTATTATATTCAAAATTCAAATGACAAGACTGGCACAGTGTAGTGTATTCAAGACAAATATTACAAAATGAAGACGCATTCAACTTGCTTCGCCTGAATGCAGCACTCGGTCTCTCCAATGATTCGCTCCCGATCGCCCCCCACAGATGTCGGGGCGCAGAGGCGCGCGGCTGAGGCCTCGAAGACCCGTGCGTACCCACGTGCGTCCGTATTGATCCGGGCAATTCCTTAGGGTCCCGGCGCACTGATCCACTGAGCGGCAGACGCCGCCGACGCGACGGGGGAAAGCAACCGGCGCGGCGCAGACGGACGAGAAGGGACGAGGCAGGGGGGGGGGCGAAGGTTGGTTGATTCATTGATTGAGGTTTCCGGGAAAGTCAACTATCATGGACGGGGTTCAGTGCATCAACTGATGTCACTGCAGCGCCTCTGACCGGGAGGTCCTAGGTTCCCACTCCCCACGGCGGCAGGATTTTCGACACTCGCTTTTCAGCTAGGTCGAATTCAGTCGCTGTCTGGAGAAGAATTCTAGCGGCCGGCTGCTCTGATCGGTAGTTTTCCGTTGTTTCTCCGATCAACACCAGGCGAATGCCGGAGCAGTACCCGACCAAACGGGCCTTCCTCTTCCTTGTCCAATCCTCTCCCTTTACACACACACTTACACTAACATGCACTACACTACCACATATTCCGGGAGACCGGTCGGGAGCTTAGAGCTTGTCTCGGCTGGGGCAGTGCCCCGTTGGTGGGAGAGTCCTGGTTAGGGGGAAACCCCACTAGCCGACGGTAGGTTGGTGCCGGATCTCGCCATCCAGCGGGGAAAGATCACCGCCTTCTCCCGAGAAAAAAACATGCACTACAGTAACGGGACTAATGACCAAAGCAGTTGACGTGCCCGGAAACAAAAAAATCAATCAATCAATCAACTGCCATGGCCATCGGTCCTATTACTGCAGTGAATGATATATCCTGGGAGTTGCCGGTGTTCCTCCCACACTGGTGCGTGAGATCCGGCGCCGAATTACACGACAGCTTGCGGGGGTTTCCCCTCAGCGGGGCACCACCCTTGCCGCCACGAGCTCTCACGCATTCGGTATGTTTGGTATTGTTGTACGTGTAAATGTGTGAGTGTGTTGAAGGGAACCCGGACGGCGAAAAATTAAAAAAATTTCGATTTTCACCTTTTAGTGAATACTTAAGCGCCAATATTTTCTCTTTTCAGTTATGTATTCATTTTATCTGTACGTTATTTCTAAGTATTTTTTAAAATTAAATAATATGCTGCGTGTCGACCTTGCAATTTTTGGTTGCCAATATGAAATTATCCCCAGCGTTTATTACTTTTCAATGAGATAATAAGGAAGTTAGAAGAGGCAACTAGGAGAGTGTGTGAAACGAACTTGACTCACAGTGACATCAGTGAAGAAAAAACGAGAAGAGTAAATGTCGAGTGACTCGAATAATCCATCATAGGGACCAGGAAGGTTATAGAAATACATGGCAAACTTTGAAACCTGACTCACGTAAGTTCATTTTTGGTATAAAAGGAAACATTATTACCTAAACTATTAGAGCTACGACTTCAAACTTTTAGGCATTCTTCACCGAGTGAAACTACAACTTTAGCCTTTTTATTACATGTTATTATTTGAACAAATTATATAGAAGATAATAATAAAAAAATTTTTGTGGAAATATTCTAAAATCAAAAATAAAAATCTTTTAAAAGTTCATATCTACAACAAAAATTAAAATTTCTTAAAAATCGTATGATACAATTAAAATATAGGCAAGAAACTACAGTAAAAAGTCAATCCTCTGGTGTATATAGTTTGGAAAATAATGTTCCTTGAATTTAACATAGTAGGTAAAACGCCTTCCGGGTCCCCTTTAGGGGAGACGACACTATAACGAACAGAAAAGTCCGGGCTGGGGCGGTGCCCCACTGGTGAGAGGGTCCTGGTGAAGGGCAAACCCCGTTAGTCGACGGTAGGTCGGCGCCGGATCCCGCCAGCGAGGGGAGATCACCGCTATCTCCCTACGAAAAAATGCACTAAACTTACGGGACTAATGACCTAAGTTGATGACGCGCCCGGAATCACTAACCAACCAACCTAGTGTCGCAAATCCGTCGAGCTACAGTGGGTGCGCATAGAGAAGGGATTCAGAGCGGTCGCGCTTCCTCCCCGCCCTTCAGAAAATTTTGAAAGGATCTCTATAACCATACGTAATTATCTATTTTATAACCATTCAAACCATGATTGTATACTTTTTTAATCTGACAATATGGGAAATTGTTTCGACATTTGGGAAACAGTCCCTTTAAAGCCAACTAGCAACTGTGTAAAAGGTTCAAATTAAGATCAATTGAATTTATTAATTGAGTCATTAAAGTTAAAATTCAATTTTATTAGTAGAATGTTTTATTCATAATATACTCGTAGTAAAATATGTCACTGTCATCCGTAAATAAAAATGTTTGACGGAAACGGGGGCCCAAAATTGTGTGTCCCTCTTGCTTTAGGCAGTGTACGCCTATGCAGACGGAATACACAACCATCCTCAAGAGATCTAAAAGAAGCGTTGGTCATTGACACGATGATTCTAGACAATGCAAGAAGACGGCTGACAAACTTGCATGTCACCTGGATATATTACCTGCCACGCGGATGTTGAAGTCTTGAAGTACTCGGTGTATGTCAAAAGATGATGAAGTTCCATCAAGGATGTACACACGCTTCAGAAACATTCGCATTGTAGCTCAGAAACATTCACTCGGAAATGTCAGGATACTGTGGCGTCATGGAGAAAAAACGCACGGACATTTACAAGTATGTACAAGTTTATTTACACGTATGTACAATAACTAACTTCTGCTCCGAAACTACACACTGAGTATTTCCCTGTGGATACCCCACATAGCTAGGGAGGCCCCGCCTCCACTGACGCTTCTCCCGCTCCACTACCGTGACCTCGTCACCCGTGCAAGAGGCACGACACGTTCCGGCCTGGGCGTAAAGTTTTGCGCATCGCGCGAGGTTTCCAAAACAAAACCGCCGTGTGAATTCGCGGCTCGATTTTATACCTAGAGTGTAGCCGTCACGTGACCTTCCAGGTGAAGCTGGCGTCCACTTGGTCTAAATATATCCCAACGCCGGGGCGTCAAGGCTATTCAGCCCGCAGTTATGCGATACTTCCGCTCCTCCTCCCACCCTCGGCCGCCAAGGTGACGTCGGGGGATGTTCCAAGGAGCCTCACACTCTGCTGTTCTTTCAAGCAGCATTGATACCCTTTCAGATCAGTATTCCGTATCAACAAATATTTAAGTAATTGTCTTTTGATGATTTTGTTAGTTGTTTTAACAATTACTCGGCGAAGAGTCTTTCTTCCCGTTGTTGATTTTTCACTGTAGCGTGTGCTTGTTTGTTATTTCAAGAAATAACAGAAGTGACATTTTGTTAGCTGTTCTATGTCCCTCGTAAAACTGAATTGTATGTAAATAGTAAATTAACTAATTTATGATTTAGTGTTTACGTTTTAATGCACCTACATTCCAAGAATTCCAAGATACCAATTCTAAATGAAATTTGAAACTTATTGATTTTGTTGACAATTTTTACATTTATTTACAGAATTTAATTGACATCATTGTCAGAGAAATTATTTCGTTATTGAGCAAAACATTGCGAAGCACAAGAGTTGACCCGCAGATGATTTTTCTTCCACTCCTGCATATTAACCGCGGACTCATGAAACCGCTTGTAAAAGTAATTAATCATGATGGAAAAGATTTTAGATTTCTCAAAGAGGAGTTTGACAGAATGAAAAGTTATGCATAATTAAAAGCAGGATTTTTGGGGGCCAGAAAAATGATTGGTGATGTGTCACAACATACAGAACTCAACTTAATCCTTTAGAAGCTTCGTCAAATTTGTACTTGTGATAACCAAGATTTCGTGAAATTAACGAAAAGATAATTATAAAGAACTCGTACATAACATTATTATAGAACATACCAGAATGTAGGTTGTCACATGTCTTTAGAATTACATTTTCTGTATTGCCATGTTGAATTTTTTCGGCCAAATTTCCGCCCTGTCTGTGGTGAGCATGATGAGAGGTTCCATCAGGATATATCAACAATGAAATCTTCATACCAATGATATTAATGTGCTAACATGTTAGGAGATTTCTGCTGGTTTCTTCAAAGATCAACCACAAGACTAGAAAACGAAAAAGGAAATGTCTCAAGCACTTTTAAAAGATTTTGAACTGCTTATTAGTTATTATACATAAATGTATATCATTTTTAAACTTTTAAAAATATAAATTAACTAAAAAAATTTGCGAAAACATCAAACAAGTTCAATTTATTTTTGGCTTTATTCTTCAGGCAAAGTAAAAGAATAATAATTATATTTTCTTTCACAATGCTGTAATTACAAAAGTGACGTGCTAGAATAAATTGGACGTCAGATATGGAATGGGAGAATCGATTTCAGTATTATGTAGATGAATTTGCCTCAGTAGCAGACACAAAGTTGTTTTTTGTAGACAAGTGTAATTTGATGAGATGAGAAAAAATATCGCGATGAGACAAAATTGAGTTTACTCCACAACACCTGTAGCAATAACCCTTAGATACATGGAAAGTGTTTTTATGAAATTAACGAAAAATAATGGAAATTAATTACTAGTTTTTTCGGCGAAATGACTGAAAATGATATTAGCTCTAACACACAATGCAGCGCTAGTGGTTTTAGTGGCGATGACAGTTACGGCAAAATTATATTGTAATCCTCGAAAAAATTATAAAACGCATATACGACGATGGCGATGATGATAATGATGGTTAGGGAACGGATTTTCATGTAAATACATATTTTACAGGGACAATACACCTGCATTCAGTAATATTTTTTACACTTAACACGACATTCTGAACTAATTGGAACCATTTTTATTTTACATATTTTTACATATTTTGGTATAATTACATATTTCATCTATAGCTACATATTTCGTTATATTTTAATATATTTATAGGTCGAAAATGAATATTTCACTAGTGATGTTCGAAATATATGTTACTTGAAAACTTAGTTACTGAAATACTTTAAAAGTATGCAATGCTCTTGTTTTAACGCCGGACAATCGCTATTAATTGTCAAACTTATCTCCCCCCGCCCCCATCTGCTTCTTGGTAACAGCGTAGTCGGGATCAACGATGAGCGGATGTAGTATGTGAAGCAGAAATAACTTCAACCACGTGATTACTCATGTTTCATAGACCCCATGCGTAACTCGATAAAAAATCTGATCATTGTCTTATCCCTTTTCGGGAGTTGGGGGGGGGCTCCCTTTACCCCCCCCCTTTCTATCACAGGCTACATGGTACTATTCAGTTGAGTTCCGGCTCCTCGTAAACAACATTGTATATAATACGAAAGTATTATATGTTTCGGATGAAACTAGCGAATAATTGCTTCTGTAGATGTAAAACTTCAACGTATTCTGCTCGGAAAACGCTTGAAGAATGGAATTGTTAACTTATAACGAATATTTATTTCACATATTTCCTATTTTTTCTTACATATTTTTGAAAAAATATGTACATGTATATGTACATATTTTACTTTTTTTATTACAATAAAGTCCGTTCCCTAATGATGATATTAGTAATGACGATGCTGAATAGTTTCAAAGCCAATCGTATATTATGTAATGATAATAGTATATGTAAACAGTATATGTGTGAAGAGATATAAGAAAGTTTGAATATTACAGTAAAGAAAAAAAAAGTAACCCTAAGTTGGATCTTGTAGTTCCTCTCCTTCGTCAGACCCCAGGACAGGGCAAACGCAACAGCTGCCAGGGAATGCCCACTCCCTCCACCCCTTCCGATCACGCTACCGATTCCGTCATTCCGAGATAGAGCCGCTGTTAGGCCCCATTCGCCAAACGACATATTATGTCGCGGGCGCCCATTTCGGGGCTACTTCAGGCCGCGCGGCAGCACTCGAGGCGGTCGGGGCGCCCACGCCCACGCCCGCGCCCTCGCCCGCCCCGCGCCCGCCCCACGCCCACGCCCGCGCCCACGCCCGCGCCCACGCCCACGCCCGCGCCCTCGCCCGCCCCGCGCCCGCCCCACGCCCACGCCCGCGCCCACGCCCACGCCCCGCCCACGCCCGCGCCCTCGCTCGCCCCGCGCCCGCCCCACGCCCGCGCCCACGCCCGCGCCCCGCCCACGCCCGCGCCCGCGCCCTCGCCCGCCCCGCGCCTGCCCCACGCCCACGCCCGCGCCCACGCCCACGCCCGCTCCCGCGTCCGCGCCCACGCCCACGCCCACGCCCACGCCCACGCCCGCACCCACGCCCGCTCCCGCGTCCGCGCCCACGCCCACGCCCACGCCCGGCGACCAATCGCCCGCCATCGTCGCCCCACGAGGGCACGCAAAGCGTCACACAGTGCGTCCAACCCCTTCGTCGCCACTCACAAACCATTTCCAACGAGCGTTTTTGAGAATGAATGAGAATGTGGTTTCCCCAAAGATATTTTTCAGGGTGTCTGGTAATTTTCATTATTAAGTTCTTTTTCGAAAGAACAGGACTTAAATATTAGCATGTCAATGAAAATTAATCCTTGAAAAGCCTACTTAAGTTATTGATTTTTTAGAAAGTAAAACGAATTCCTTTGTCTTGCAATACACCTGAAGATGGTGGTTGCAGTCACTCCCGAAACGTCAGTGAAGACTGTCAAAAATGTGTTTGATGTTGTCTTCAACTTGATATGAAATTTAAAAAGGAAAGGAATTCTTTCCAGAAAATACAGTGTAAAACTGTGTTCAGTATTATATAACTTCCATCATTAAGATGTTTGCCAAAAAAGGAAGAGGGGATTAGAGTAATACCAGTAGCAATATTATCATAAGTAATATCACGAAAACTGCTGTGATAGCCGGCTAGCACAGCACTTCCAGTGATATTTAGAGTGACTATTTCACGAATAAACACATTACTTGAATCGAATGGATAATTAAAAGTCACAGGATTTACGGAAAAGAGAAATGTTACCCAAAATTGCTCCCAGAATATATGAAACTCTCATTCAGCTCCAAATTATCATTGCCTCCTTATAACTTATAATCAAGTGAAAAATTAATAACAGTTTAACGCAGAAAATAATTTCAAATATGTTTCGACTTTGTGGTAAGAAAAATTTTAAAAAACAATTATAACAAAACTACTTACAAGAACATTTTTTAAAAACAATTATTAAAGTTGTAGGAAGGTGGGTTTTCCATGTCCTGGAATTCCGTGGAAGTATTTGAGATGGTAGATGTGCAAGCTGAATTAGCGGCTGGATTCGTCAGTTTCGAGTGGATTGAACACACGTGTGTACTCATTAAAGTATTTTTCTGAATAATTTTGGTTGTAACGTTCCACATAGTTTTGATAGGATATTCTTTGTACTCTTCATCTAATATTCGCATTTTAATTTACTAAAACATGTGTAATTTCTTCATTTGTAGTTTGTGCTGTGTCCATTTGTATTTTCTTTCTTCATAAAATTTTTGAAATTGCTTCCACACACTTTCTCTGTTTCTTTTCCTGTTTTTCGGCACTGAATCTTTAATAATAGCTTCCATTTCAGAGTTTTAAACATTACCAAAACGACACATTTTAATATTATATTGATGCTCGCAAGCTATTATGGACCTAAAGCAGTTGCTAAAATTATCTTAAAAGGTAAATAAAGTAATTATAGCGGAGTAAAAAAGGTAAACAAAGTGATAATCACTTGGCGATAGACCTCTGGGATTGGTTTAATTTGAATATGTTCTTGCTTAGCATTGGCTACTTACATGGCCAGACATGAGTGAAATAGTCATAGTAGTTATAAGTACTAAATATTTTTTACATGAAAAGAAAGTGAATAACGTCAGTTCAACACTTTTGTATCAGCGGTTTTTATAAAATTTCATTAATTGAAATTTCGAATTTATTATTTTTGCATCTTTTTCATAAATTGAATTACATTACATAGGTAATACTTCAAACTGTCTTGAAAGTAAAGTTTGCATTATAAAAAAAAAAATTTTTCATTACTTCAGTCATATCTGCTTTTTATTACAGATCTTAAAATAATATTCTAAAAAAATATAAGTACAGTCTATAAAATATGATTGTTCCGGATTCGACCTTTCTACCGTGTACGCAAGACTGAGCGTGAACGAAGAAGAAATCCTTGAAATACTAAAGTAATTTCACAATCCCCGCCAGCTTATGGCCTATGTAACTTTCGATTCTGTTAAGTAAATGACATACATGGCGTCAACGGTAACAAACTTCGCGCAATTCCAAGTTTGGGTAAAGTAAGCATATCACAATTTCACCGAAATACCTATGGACACCTAAATTGCTGGCCGATCACGATCACGCCTATAAATGAACGCTGCAATTTTTAACATTCATATTAAAATCTTACGATCTTTAGCCAGACTTTTTTAGTATTCTTTTTCAAATCATTCAAACTCACTATGTGTACTTCAAACACTTTACAGTCTACATCAGAACATTCATTCATTCATTCATAAAATCTGTCATATGTACCTTACCCATACTACGTTTCCCTCCCTGGGTCAATCTCTCTCTCGCATTTCTCTACTTCTCACTCCATTCCTTCTCGCACTATCTCCCTCTTTCCACTCTGTCTTTCCCTTCACTTCTCGGACTCTCCCTCTCACTTCCGTTTCTCTACCCTCCGCATAGGCAATGAAACGGATCTTTTTAGAGCTTTGCCTCCGTCCCTCTCTTTCTTCCTCTTGCTCTCTCTCTCTCTCCCTCTATCTTCCTCTTGCTCTCTCCCCTTCCTCTTTCTCCCCTTCCTCTTGCTCTCTCCCCTTCCTCTTGCTCTCTCCCCTTCCTCTTTTTTTGCCTTTTATCTTATCTTCGCTCCCTTCCTTTTTCTTGTACTTGATGCTTTTTCCATTTGTTGTTGTTTCTTTTGCTCGTTTCCATTTTTACGCGCTCTTCCTGGCTTGTTGCGGCCCAGTGTGCGGCGCCGTACGACGACGACGGCGGCGGCGGCGGCGGCGGCGGCGAGGGGCGGCGCCATCGACCCGCGGC
The DNA here is from genome assembly GCA_964035755.1 of Teleogryllus oceanicus. Classification (NCBI taxonomy): domain Eukaryota; kingdom Metazoa; phylum Arthropoda; class Insecta; order Orthoptera; family Gryllidae; genus Teleogryllus; species Teleogryllus oceanicus. The sequence goes on along the minus strand of CAXIVR010000004.1, from coordinate 40,385,792 downwards.
GAAAGAGGAAGAGGAAGAAAGGGGAGAAAGCGAGGGGCGCGTCGGAATGCTCGTGTGCCGGAGGGGCGCTCCTTTTGCCAGAAGCGCCGGCCCTGGAGCGGAAGATTTTGACGCACTTTTCGCTTTAAACTCCGAATTTCGAGGCGCGTTCCGGCTTGTTTCTCGCAAACTAAGCACAGCCGGTGGCAGCCGTGTTTTTATGAGCAAAGCCTTGTTTTATTTTATAATTTATATTGAAATGAATTATAAGAAATGGGAAACCCATTTAAAATCCTATATTTACTTTCGAAGAGAACAACTAGTTACTTTTATATTAAATATATGACATTATTGTTTTTTCCACGTCCAAATTGAGTTGATTTTGTCGCGCCCTAGGCAAAAGGGTCTAGAAGAAAAACACAATAAGAAAACTGAAATCGGACAGGAATCGCTCAATTGCTTACGGAATACAAACATTTTTCCACATTTGTATAAAAATGCTTACATTATGAATCATAATTTGTTTCAGGTCGAGTCTTCATAGTCTAATAGAACGTTCGAAACACTGTTACATTCGTCGCATGAAGGGGACGATGAATGTGACGACGTGTAGAAGAAGCGCAAAGGGAGTGGAAGTAATGAGAAATGATGTGTAAAGTGGATAGACAGCGAGGAAGGACAGCGTAAAAGGGGGGAGGATACAGGATGGTAGGCAGGGAGGACGGGCAAAGAAGTTGTGCAAAAGCCATTCTTTCGTACTGTGACATATTTTTTCCTCGTGTCTTAATTAAGGACTAACTTCACGCACACTTACTTGTGCACAAAAGCGCTCATTTTTATACAATTAAAGAAAATTGCTTAATTTAGAAGATGAGAAAATATTAGTACACTAGTATTTAAAAGTTGTTATGACGTCGTATAACGTAATAGGTTATATGTATTACTCGTGTATTATACGAGTGATTTGTTACAAGTTTAAAGAATGCTTTAGAAGACACTGTCTTCGCTCGATGAAAGTGTGAGCGGGAGAAATGGAAACGATAAATGTAATAAACTTACTTCAAAATAATAGGATAGTTATTGAAATATGATAAGTTAAAATCATTCGCAACTCAATTTATTATGTTACGTGTTTCTAGATTTATAGTACTACTTAATGATAATACAGGTTACTTTCCTTCGTAACATTGATTATAAGTTTGCTACAAAGAAAAAAATTTCAAAGGCCCAAATTAAAAAAGGAATCAATGAGAAAATAATCATAAAAACACTTCACTGTGTTTTTAAATTAGGGATCAGTGACAAACCACTTTAACAGAAACCGTGTCGCTTAAGTATAAATATATGGCCTAGAACTACAGAGCACATTTGGCGACCTACGGGGGCAACACTTGCAACCGGGTTCTCAAACTATTAAGCAGAAGTGATAGTTGCAAAGGCGGAACACAAGAGAGGGAGATAGAGCTTCTGGAGAAGGAGAAGGGTGCAGGCAATTACGGGAGCGTTAGCTACCGCTGAGAAGAGAATGCAGTCGATTAAGAGAACCTCGACGGAATCGCTGACGAGACAACGGATAATGAGAAATGAAGGGAGGAGAGGTCAATTGAAGAGTGAAGACAGAAGTGGTGAAGTAGATTATGGCAATTATTCGTCGTTTGGGTATAAGACTGAAGTTCTGAGCAGCAGAAAATGACAGTAATCCGCACAAAGACACATTTAAAGACAGCACAGTGGAACCGACGTTTCCAATAATTATATTCGTTCAAACGTTATGATATGAAACAGCATAGAAACAAAGGAGTACATTTTATGTTTGTTTGTATCTGCACACATTTCTGACCCGAGGAATTCATGTAAGTAGTAAGCATGGGAGCGGTAGCTCAGTGCATCAACTGATGTAACTGCAGCGCCTCTGACCGGGAGGTCCTAGGTTCGAGTCCTGACAGCGGCAGGATTTTCGACACTAGCTTTTCAGCTAGGTCGAATTCAGTCGCTGTCTGGAGGAGAATTCTCGCGGCCGGCTGTTCTGATCGGTAGTTTTCCGTGGTTTCTCCGATCAACACCAAGCGAATGCCGGAGCAGTACCCTAATCAAACAGGCCACGGACCGCGCGCGATCTGTCCTTCCTTGACCTACCCTCTCCTCTTACCCACACACTTACACTAACATGCACCACACTATCACATATTCCGGGAGACCGGTCGGGAGTTTAGAGCTTGTCCCGGCTAGGGCGGTGCCCGCTGGTGGGAGAATCCTGGTTAGGGGGAAACCCCATTAGCCGACGGTAGGTCGGTGCCGGATCTCGCCTGCCAGTGGGGGATGATCACCGTCATCTCCCGAGAGAAAAGAACATGCACTACACTAACGGGACTAATGAACGAAGCAGTTGACGCGCCCGGAAACACGAAAAAATCAATCAATCAATCCACCTTGTTGCTGTTGAAACTGAATTCAAATTCCAGGCCCTCCTCCCTCAATTTGTATTAGAGAAGTATGGTTATAGTCAGATTTTATACAAATTCATAATTCAAGTCATCTACTATTCTGCGTGATTATCATTATCATCATAACCTCAACATGGGGAATCTTTTAAACGCTATGAGGTGTTCACTAACTTGGCCTCTCGATGTCACACTCATCTGCTGAAGATGGTCGTATCTGGGTGGAAAGGTTTTACAAGTATGTATGAAAATAAATTTTAAAATTTGTGTAGTATTATGTATGGCCTTACATATGGCATTTTAAATTCATGAACATCATATAAGTTACCTCATAACTAAGATCACGTTTGAATTATAATTACCTCTTACAATATAGAAATAGTACTACACGAAAAAAGTGTTCTTTAAATAAACATTTTATTATTCGTCAGTGTAGAAAGAAAGTTACACAAAATATTGGCATTTTGATTTAAATGAAGTTCTTTAAGAGAATAGAATATTTTTTCTAGTAAATATTTTATAAAAGTAGTTCAAAAACAACCTGTGATGTGGAATATAACACTTCCATTAAAAATAAACTGCTCCATTTACATTAACACCACTCTACAAAAATCAATTTTTAAGATATATCTTTTTTGTTGTTGTTGTTGTTGTTGTTGTTGTTGTTGTTGTTGTAAAAGGCCGATGTGTAGGTAGAAACCCCAAAGCAGGAAATATAAGATAATATTAATGAAGGAAAGTAATGTGGAGCATGATGCAGTAAGGGAGATATATGGGTGTTGAGAATCTGCTGTGTCATTATACAAAAATTAAAATAATCCTAAAACGTATCAGAATGCGAGGACCAGATAAATACCAGCTCGTATTGACAATCCTGTGATTATAACAAGGCGCGTGAGACTTACTTCGATGAAAATTAACGGCCGAAGAAGAGACCAACCCTGCAGTGATTCTGAAGTGAAATGCCAAATAGTGCCCATTTTTTATTTGGAACCCTGGACACTCAAAGTAAATCACCAAAAGAAGAACAACAATGTTCATTAAGTCACAAACTGAGGATGTGATTGTAATCTCACCCTCTCTTTCACCCCCGTTAGCGAGCAGGGGGACGGACACGTCAACATCATTTTCAAGAGAATAGGTTATATTTGTGACCAGCTGTCAAATGATATGGATTATAATATCTATTAATTAGAGATCATCAATACAATTTTTAATTAAAGGTTATTAATTAATAATTTGTTAAGTACCATTTAATCAAAAAATTTGAATTGACTGTCTATAATGTTATTAACAGATACTATAATCCATAATGATTTTCAATAGAAGTCGTATGCTTCGGCGGCCAGAGTTTTGCGGGTGCTCTTGGCTGTCTGGGTGACGGCGCGTCGGAGGCTACGATGCCGACGTTTCGACCATCTTGCCGTGGTCTTCCTCAGGGCTGGTCTGTCCGGAAGCAGGGTTGTAACGTCGGCATCACTGCCTTCCACGCGCCGTCACCCAGACAACCAAGAGCACACACACCAACATATTGAAGTTCAGGAAGCTATTTTTGTCTAATTTCATTGTTTACTATTTACGTAAACGACGCAATAAGTAGAGTAAATATACCCTTCAATAGGTCTTGATGCAGGCGTATGATGGCGCTGCCAATACGAAACTTTATCTCTCTTCAAACAGTGTAATAAGTACCTACGAAACAGTAAGATACAGAAACAAGATACACAAGATACACAAACAAGATTGATGTTATCATCTGCCTTGTTCATCAAGGTTGGCTGGACATTCGCAATCTAGAGAGATTGCGAAGATATACTTACTACTTACTACCAGATATATTACTGCAGCCTGTGACAACTCCAAGACAATCTTTGGCCCAATCAACGATACTAAATTGTTGGTGAGAAGGGACATGAAATTGTATGTTCATGTATTTCATAACGATGTTAATAAATATTGGATATAATTTACTAAGTATAAAATTATAATTATTTATTAATATATTATATATAATAAATCTAATATTAGAATGGATTATACGTAAATTCAGGAAAGAGTGTTGGTTGTATTGCGACAAAAGGAAAAGCACGTAACCCGACGTGTTTCGAGAAGAAACGAATTTCCCAATGTAATACAGTGACATAAGGAAATGTCAGTGACGTAACTCCACGACAGTAGGTCTTGTACATGTGGAATAGCAATACCAACAACCCCTTTCAAATGAACAGCTTACGGTTCGGACGTGACAGTCCCGCGAAGTTCCTAAGAGAACGACACTGGCTCAATATAAGAGAATTTTAAATAAGTTTGATTATTCATCAGGTGGTGAATGAACCGAAGATCGACAACTGATGGTCACTAGATTGGCGAAATATGGAACAGGACATTTTAATAACACTCGATTGGACACATTTCATGACTTGAAAAAAACATAATTGAAGGCGGCAAACATAACAAAGATTGGTTAAAAAATGTTACGTGATTGTAAAAAGTTACTGTGAACAATACTCCCTCTTATTATAAAAGTGTTGAAAATAAGAGTCATTCACAATAATTGTTTTGTTGTAAAAGTGCTCACCGTAAAGAGCCTTGGCAACTGTATTCCTCTTGTAAGTAGGAAAAAATTCAAATTCAAGGACATTGAAAAACCTACACCAATGTAATGAATTGAATTGAATTTGATATTGTATAAATATGTAGTTAGCATTATTTTTTGAAGATTTTGATTAACTTTCGGATTTACAGACTGGAAAAAGGTACTTTTTATTTGTCAGATAAAGGTAACAATTTCTATAGCTTATTATTTAGTGTACAATAGCATTAGTTAGTGAGAATTTGGTATATTTCAAATAAACACCACAGGGTTTCAAAAGAACCCTGACAGAGATTTCTGAGTAACACTACTGGTGTATGCTAGATGAGAACCACTGGTCTCAATTTTCTATAAACTAAGTACAAGTTTCTTCTTTATTTACCGATCCTGAATTACAATTAAATAGTTTTCGTAGTACGAGATGAAAGTTAAGATAATAATTCAGTATTTCTTTTGTTTATGTGAACATACGGAATCAATATGTCCAGTAGGTGTTTTGTTTTTCCTGTTGAATAATTTTAAAAGTTTCTGTTTAGAGTAAATTATTTAATTCGTGACTACCTGCGGCATAATCTTTACCTTTTTCAACCCATCGCGTAAAACTCTATTAATTTCAATAAATCAATAACAAAATGTAGTGTTTTAAATTAAAATTCCGCAGAGGTATAGCATTTAAATCCCTTCTTTGTAGTCTCCACCCCAAATTTTACATGCCAGAGAAAGAGACGCAGCCGACCTGGATGGCAGAGGTGGCTAAGAGCGTATACCGACTCAGCGCTTCAGTCCGAAGGGTCGCGGGTTCGAGTCCCGCCTTGGGCATGGTTGTTTGTCCCTTGTCTTTGTATGTATGTGTTGTTGCGGAGGGCCTCGCGATCTGCTGACCCCAGATCAGAGGGCCCGCAAGTGTGTTGGTGTCTAGTGTATGGCCGAATATGCGTCCCATCGGGGCGCAAAGGGTAGCCGGCTGTCGGCTGGATAAAAACCCTAGAAAGAAGAAGAAAGAGACGCAAACGTTTTCGTTCGCTTTGTTCTCGCAACGATTCCGCGGAAATTCGCATGCGATTCCGCAACTTTAAACCCAAGTCAGTGCAAAGCCCGCGCGGCGGTCGTCGCCTCGTCTTTGCCCCTCCCAGCGCTCGTTGCCTGAGCGAATAGCAGCGACCGCTCTAAAAATACCTGAAATAGGTCGATCTTCGACCGCGAGCCTCTCGTGTGTACACTCGGAGAAAGGAAAACAATGCTTTCAGGAGATAGACTACTTCGTTTGGCTAGAGCCTAGTTTGCCAACCTTGTCTGCCTTTCCGTATACTTTCCAGTTTTTTCAGGCTTCTTGAGGTCTAATTCTGCCACCGGGCATCATCTGCCCAATTGTAGAATAAATTTCTATCTATCTAATATTGAGTATGAAGCACGTGTAATTTGTGATTGGAAAATAAGACTGTAAATAAAATACTACGTAAATCTCTCAGGTACTCTGAATACCGGTGATCAGTCACAAATAGTGTCGGTAACAATCAGCAGCGTTGAATGAACCTTTTGTGTAGGATTATCTTGAATTCTTGATTCTTCTTTGACCGATATAGACATTCCGGTATTTCATGTCACGTTTGAACCTGCTATTGCGATGTCCATTTATTCCCCCAACACTGTCTTCTTCTGCACACACGAACACTAACTCATTAATCTGAAAACGGTTTCTTTAATCGTAGTATTTTATTCCTCTCTTACCGAAGATCGCGTCGGTTGAATTGATATTCCTTTCAATTTTCCCGCAGATTCTACTTCATAGTGTAACCGCTTGTCATCGGCTACACTCATGACAAAAGAAATATTGAAGTGACAATACCCGACATCTTGCCCTACAAATAGTTCCTAGAGTAGCGAAGAGATGGCGTTGCCTAGAAACAAATTTCTGAACGTACTTTCGCCCTAGCTAATCAGAACTTTTGTAGAAATGCGAATGTGGCATGAGGCTTGACTCGGACGAGATTGTCTTTCTTTCCGGATCGAGACGCTGAAGTGATTAGATGGGTACTATTCCACCACACAACCGACGAGGGACACGTGGAAAATACCAGAAATGAAGCTTTATTAAAAGGTAATTGTCTAAGTATTTTTCATGGGATTAATCACTGTGATATGTCAAGATTACGTAAAATTCGATAGGAATATTAAACAAGTAATGCAACGAATGTAAGAATAACAGTGGTAGTGGACTAAAATGAATTTATAAAACCACGTTGCTACATTCTCGTTGCTGGAATATAGAAGAGATTTTTTGTAACATAGGACGTGTTTCTGTTTCTTTGTTACAGCTTTTTCAGTTTTAGTTTTGAGCAGTTACTTATTCTACTTTTATTCTATTTCATTTTTATTTATGGGATTTCATTTCGAAAATTCTATTGGAGAATTTTGATAATTCCGAAAAGCATAGTTTATTCAACAACTGGCTCAACTTTCACTAAAACAAAGTTATAATTTGGAGTTTTGGACTCGCATTCTAACGCGACCATCACCTTCGTGTAAGCTGTGGTTTAACTGGGCTGTACAACGAGGAGAAGGCGTACGGAAATATACCGATTCCATCGCGGTAGGCAGCGCACGAACCGTCGCAGGACAACGACGACCTTGGGGCGTGAACGTCGCTCGACAGCCGTCTACTCAGCGCGGACCAGCTTGGAGAATTCGCCGGTCGTGAGTCACAGAAAAGCAGAAAGAATATTTACTAAATTGCAGCTTGGAAAACTTTCAAGATAGAATTATGATTGCACAAATTAAAACGTTGTAATATGAGCTTCCCTCAGTAACAGACATTGATCGGACAAGTTTTACTAAATATTAGTCTTGATAACCAGTAAATTTATTTTTGCAGTCGTAAGAGAAATCAGATCTAAATAATTTTTATGTTTATTGATAAAAGTCGTCCTTGTGTATAATTCTTTATCTAAATTCATACATAATTGACTTGATGTTTTTAAATTTAAGAAATCAGATCTTATTATTTAAGATTGAAAAGGTATTAGTGAATTTTGGTATATTGTTTGTATGTATTTTTTTACAGGATGGTTATTTAAATTGTGAATTGTGGGTTTCATTAAGAGATAATTTGTTTTGAGAAGTGTACATATGTATTTACTGTTTATTTCGTGTAAATGTAGATCAGAGTCACTATTATTCTACAGAAAACTGCAGTTTAGGTAGGGAGTTAGCTACCATTGTGTAATCAAAAGGAAAAGTAATCACGTAGGAGAATATGTGAACGTGAGTGTACGAAGGATCATATTGGAAAGAATATATGTTACTTGTTCTTTAAAACTATGAAATTGTGTTTGTTTGTTAAATGAATATTAGTTAGCAAAGACGAACCCACCACCGATAGGGAATTATCCATAATTTGAGGTCTTCCCAGGTTTGTGTGACGGTGTAATCACACGTCACAAAACAAGTAAATAACAGATTTACTTCTGTAATTCGGCGTACTACGAAATAGTTAGGTAGATACGTGACGGTTACAATAGTTTTGGCTGTTTCCCGATCGTATATTCCTATTTTCAGAAGGGGAATCCAAGTCTGGGTAGAGAAATAGATCTACCATTTTACTGATTACAAAATTCATTTTAATTCCATACATGTTTCCGCTTCGGTGTTCAGGTAGTGAAGGCAAATTCAATACTTCTTAAGCTAAACACACACAAACACACACACACACACACACACACACACACGTATCCGTTTGTACGAAGTAATGTAAAACACTTGTTCATATTTGTATTGTATTTTTATAGTCGTAATGTACAATATGTATCTTTTCCGTCAACATCTCATTGTTTCATGCGAGTCTGCAATTTTCATTTTCCAGATTTTATTAAGAAATGGATTTAATAATGAAAGGTTTATTTTTTTGCATAATACATTTTGTTGATGAAATTCTCACATACGCAAATTTTTGTGATTCTTTCGTAAAGATTTAGAATAACGAAATGCACGGTATGTGTTTCACAGTTAGCAATAGTAAGTGTCGAAAATGTTAAATAAACTCTTCTGAAAACAAATAATTGTTTTGTCTTAGCAGAGATTATGCTGAAATTTACGGACATTTTTACGGAAACTTTAAACCCAACAGAACATTCAAGATGGGAGCATTTAACATTTTATTTTCTGTTTTATTTTTAACTTATTTACCAGATTTATGTTGCTTTTAATTGACTTTCCAATAACATTTTTCTTATTAAAATTTTAATTTTGCTGAAAAAATTAGTAATCACAAAAATAACGAATATCATGGAGAAGAATTACATATTTACCTTTTTACAGTATTCATCTCTTCCAATGTCAAAAAAGCTGTGAAACACACGGAGTGAAAATACAATTGGATGATACTATTTTGAACTTTACAGTTTATTAAATTATAATTAAAAACTAATTGTTAACTTTTTTCTCGCGAATTGACCGTCTTGGACCACGCATACATGCACGTGCACGGGTCCAGTATCATTTATCACGTTGCAAGTCTTGCATGTAATGAATCAGGGGGATCAGGATTAGGCTGAATCCGATTTTTATATCTCAGGGAAGTTAGTCCTGGGGGAATGGAAGATGGAAGATGGAATGATGATAATGAAGGATGAATGGAGAGCACACACAGACATACATACATAAACACACCCATGTCCGAGGCGGGAGTCGAACCCGCGATCTTTCCGGTTAACGATATATGTATGTGTGTAGGTGTAATTTTAATGGAAAATATTGTTTGGAAACATAAATACAATATGGAAGCTAAATTCAATTTAAAAATAAGACTTGGAATACTTATGACATTGGTAGCTGAATTTTACTCTAGCGAATTTCAAAATGTTACATGATAAGTTTAGAGGAAAAAAGGAAATCACACTGCTGATGAAAATTAACACTGTGGCAGACACGATCAAGAGAAAACATCATTTAGATCTAACGTTTGGTCCTACAGAACATTTTAAAAGATAGATTTATGCAAAATTGTATCTCACTCTCATTTTCATCTCTTTTTTATTTATTTATTTACAGATTGATTAACTGATTTAGTCTACTTTACTTTTCATCTCTTGTTGTGCAATCTTTTAGTTCCGATAGACGTAGAGACCAAGAATTGCGAGAGTCGCAAGGTGATCGATCGGGTCTTCCGCGTATTAGTACAACCAAAAAAAACTCCAGAACGAGGTGAGTGTACGTGGCCTCCTTACGGGCAAGGCGACCGAATAAAAAGGCGAAAGCTGTGTTTCTATTTAAGCGGCAGTAACTCGTAGCCGCACACGCCACCCGGCGCTGACCGGTTCACTTTGATCCCCTTGTTCAACGTCATCGGCTGCTGGTCATGCTTGAAATGTTATAGCCGCTTGATATTGGCGGGGAACTTCCCAATAGACCGCCGCCACCACCGCCGCTGCCGTCACTGCACTCCCAATATCACCGCCACCAGAGAAGCCACTGCCACCGTTGCCATCTATTACTACCACTTCTACAACCATTTCTTCTTTCATCGTTCGCGTTAAAGACTATCGTTGGCATCGCCACCGTCTGCTTCAGCACGTTGTAGACTGCCTTTGATGATCTCCCCACCACCACCACTTACAATTCTATCACCGTAATTTTAAGCCTTGTGATGTTTTTAATATACGATAAATATCGTATAACATATTTACTTTCACATGGAATACATCGATCAGTTAATCACTTTACAGATGTGTTGTTCAGGCTTATGCTAGTTAAAAATCTAAGCCAAGTTAATCCAAATATCGAGAGGATACTCTTGGAGTTATGAATCTTGAGCGTCTAAAATTTCCAGCAAGGCTTCAAATAGGAATCTTCTTTTTACCAGAGTGTGGGTTGCGTTTTCCCCTAGTTGAAATGGGAAGCTGCTGGTAAATATGTTAGGTTTTGATAGAGGTTGTGAGATGTGTGGGCTATATGGTTTATTATTGCGATGATGTTTCATTCAGAATAGACTTTTTTGTTACTTCCTTTGTGATGTGATCACCATTATTACGTTAACGTAAGACCGACACTTTTGTCATTGCCAACATTCCCTTAGCTACTGCGTTGAAGTGATAGATAAGTTCTTCCTCATTGTCACCCATAAACACCGCCTCCACCGCCCTCCATCCCTTAACCAGCGAACCCACGTGACTCACCAGCGTCATCGGCCAGGAAACTTACTATTTTTTACCGTCTTCACCTGCCCTCCCTTGCACACTCACCTCAGCCCTCGTTATTGCTTTCACTACCAACACCCTCACAATTGACACTCGCAGAAGGTGTTCCCGCCGCAATTGCTACCAACTTTCTCTATTCCTCGCGTCTCTTGCTGCCACTACCAGCAGCTCGAATCCCATTGCCTCTACTCTCTTTGAAAGCCCCCTTTACTTTTGCTGCTATTTTGATGAAAGCCATTCCTACCACTTTCACCACCGCCCTTCCACCATTCGCGCCCTCATTGGGAGCTCTGACTCGTCGGTTATTGGGGCACCGCGTGACTCGTCAGCCGCGTATCTGTCGGCGGCACTCCTCCTGGCAGAGAGAGGCGAGAGGAGGGCCGGAGGTGACGGGGCGGGGATAGGGAGTGGGGTGGGGATATGCAAGGGCATAGAGTAAAGATGGCAAGGGTGGCAGAAAGGCAGCCGCGCATGCAAGGGTGGTGAAGAGACGGGAAAAGAGAAAAGATAAGGCGGCCAGGGCAAGTCGGAGCGGGGCGGAGCGGGGCGGAGCGGGGCGGGGCGGAGCGGGGCGGAGCGGGGCGGAGCGGGGCGGAGCGGGGCGGAGGCGGGGCGGAGCGGGCGGAGCGGGGCGGAGCGGGCGGAGGGGGCAGGGGCGGAGCGGGCGGAGCGGGGCGGAGCGGGGCGGAGCGGGCGGGAGCGGGGGCGGAGCGGGCGAGGGGCGGGGCGGAGCGGGCGGAGCAGGGCGGAGGGGCGGAGGGGCGGAGCGGGGCGGAGCGGGCGGGCGGAGCGGGGCGGAGCGGGGCGGAGCGGGCGGGAGGGCGGCGGGCGGAGCGGGCGGAGCGGGGCGGAGCGGGCGGAGCGGGGCGGAGCGGGGCGGAGCGGGCGGAGCGGGCGGAGGGGCGGGCGGGGCGGAGCGGGCGGAGCGGGCGGAGCGGGCGGAGCGGGCGGAGCGGGCGGAGCGAGGGCGGAGCGGGGCGGAGCGGGGCGGAGCGGGGCGGAGCGGGGCGGAGCAGGGCGGAGCGGGGCGGAGGGGGCAGGGGCGGGGGGAGCGGGCGGAGCGGGCGGAGCGGGCGGCAGGGGCGGAGGGGGCGGGCGGGGCGGGCAGGGCGGAGCGGGCGGAGCAGGGCGGAGCGGGGCGGAGCGGGGCGGAGCGGGGCGGAGCGGGCGGGCGGGGCGGAGCGGGGCGGAGGGGGCGGGGGGAGCGGGGCGGAGCGGGCGGGAGGGGCGGAGCGGGGCGGAGCGGGCGGAGCGGGCGGAGCTGGGCGGAGCAGGGCGGAGCGGGCGGGCAGGGCGGAGCGGGGCGGGGGGCGGAGCGGGGCGGAGCGGGCGGAGGGGGCGGGGCGGAGCGGGCGGAGCGGGCGGAGCGGGGCGGAGCGGGGCGGAGCGGGGCGGGGGGCGGAGCGGGGCGGAGCGGGGCGGAGCGGGGCGGAGCGGGGCGGGGCGGAGCGGGCGGACGGGCGGAGGGGCGGAGCGGGGCGGGCAGGGGCGGGCAGGGAGCGGGCGGAGGGGGCGGAGCGGGGCGGAGCGGGGCGGAGCGGGCGGAGCGGGGCGAGGGGCGGAGGGGCGGAGCGGGCGGAGCGGGGCGGAGCGGGGCGGAGCGGGAGCGGGGCGGGGGAGCGGGGCGGAGCGGAGCGGGGCGGAGCGGGGCGGAGCGGGGCGGAGCGGGGCGGAGCGGGTATTTGCCGGCGCTGCGTCGCACGTGCTGCGCGTCTCAGGCAGGCGGAGGTCGGGGTCTCGCCACCCTCGACCGCTTGGTTTGCGCGCGTCCCGAGGCGGAGAAGGCCTAGTCGGCCCTCGGAGATGAAATGCCAGGGGCTGCAGTACCAGAAGAGACAGAGAGGCTTAACAGGATTTCTGGATGAGTAGAAGTGCTAAATGAGGATTGGCAAGCGATATCTCGAGAAATACGAAGGAAATGAAGGTACAGGAAATACAGGAAAAGGAAAAGTTGAACAAAATATGAAAAGAATAGGGAAATCTCTAAGTATGCGTACTTTTACGTAAGTTAACGCAATGAGAAACTTTTGTGGTACTGTAATCAAAACGAAATTTGAGATTGGACAAATTAGGTGGCAAGGAAGATACGGGAATGATAAAGAGAGCAATAATGATTTGGACGACATTTGATAATGTTCTGAATTAGCGATTGTGATCCCCTCCATCCAAAACTTACACTTTCATCCTCATAACGTTTTTAACGCGCAACTTATTCCGAGCGTCTCACAATTTTTAGTGTATCTCCGGCACTGAGACATTGAAACTGTTACACTTTCTAATGTCTTTTATCACGTATAGTTAAAATAACTTTTTGAATAAAGACGAAAGAAGAAGAATATAATAGAACCGTTTATACGTCAATAAAAAATAAAAAGAGTATTAAAATCACATTAATTATTTGTATATCAAGTAAACACTTTCATCTAATCTTCAAAACTTTGTATCTAACTTTATTGCTCAACCAATAATTCAGTAATAGTACGCGATTGTCATAACTACTAAAATAGATGATATTATTATTATTATTATTATTATTATTATTATTATTATTATTATTATTATTGTCATTAGTATTAATATGAGAATATTGTTTTAAGTGCAGGCTTCATAATGAATAATTCATTCCTACTAATAAGACAATATTGATTAACACGTGTGTAAATGCTTAAAATAATACATCTAACATTCGTATTCTTACGGAAAATTAAATGTACCGCCACACTGAATTTTAGGTCAGAGAAAATCCCTCCCTCCTAATGCATACTTCCTTCAAAATGCTCCTTCTGCAATCAGACAATGCGCCTCCGTCGTTGCCATCCATTCCACACGCAGCATCGAATCCAGAGCATCGAATGCTTCCCCAGGTGCGTGCGTGGCGCGGGGGTGGCGTCTGTGGGTGGCGGGCGGGCAGAGGGCACGGCGCCTGGGGGATGCTGCGGTCACCGAGATCGCGTTGCGGCCGTTCGGTTTTACGAGCGGTTGACGACGCGGCAGCGCGGCGCGGCGCGGCGGGGGCGGAGGCGGCGGCGGCGGCGGCGGCGGCGGGGGTGGCGGCGGCGGCGGCGGCGGGGGCGGAGGCGGCGGCGCAACACTCGCCTCGCGTGCACGTGGCGGCGAATGAACAGCGGCGACTACGCTTTTGGGTTTTGCATTACGTTGATTTGACAAAGCCCACTCCTGCTCGTTTGCTAACAAGAGGCGCCCGCGTTTAATTACCTGTTTCATTGCGTAATGCTCTGCAGCTGAAAGTGGTATGCAAGTTCAGTTCCGTTATATTTTGTGGGAGGATTATTTAGATAATGCGGTTGTAATTGGGTAAGGTAAACGAACGGGGAAGAATGAGGTCGTTATCAATTGTTGTTTTTTTCATATCCTCCATATTGTTTTCCGTAATATCCTATTCCATTTTATAAATCATTCTTGATTCTACAGTTCAATTTTACCTACTTTCAAAGATTTATTATTCAAATTTGTTTAGCTTCAATTCAATTTTTACACATTTGTGCAAAACTAAACCGACATTCCACGACTTATTTTTTTTAAGCTCGTTTAGTTTAAATTTCATTTTCACACTTGTGTGCCAAACTCATGTGAAATTTTCATATGAAATTGTTTCTTCTGTAGAGCACACGCAAGAAAATTTCAATGTACAAAGAGACAATTTGAAATTTAGTCGTTCATTATTCCAGAATATTTCAATACTTTTCTCAGGAGCTCCATGAATAAACACACGCCAGAACCTCGCGTTTATGCCATTTTTACGCGTGTTTGGATGGGACGATAGTGATTCGAATAAGTTTAAAAATGGGCGGAGAGCGCAGAGTAATGGGTTTTTCCGGCGCGGCGGCGAAAGGCGCGTTTTACGGCGACCGGGGGCGGCGGAGGGCGGCGGGCGGCGGGAGGGCGGCGGAGGGGGAGGAGGCGGCGGAGGGCGGCGGAGGGCGGCGGAGGGCGGCGGCGGGCGGCGGCTGGCGGCGGAGGACGAACCGGTCGTAAAGCGCGGGTGCACGCTGCACGGGCCCGAAGAGCGACCTGTCTTGCACACTGCCCGGAACGAGACGAAAGACACACTCGCGGGAAATAATAAATTAAAAACATTAAATAAAGTAATTGAATAGTGAAATATTATTGTACTGATTTATTTCAAAGCATAAAAATGTTGTTTCTTGGATAAATTGTTGTAAAATAAAATGTAAAAATTTGTGTCTATTGTATAAATTGTGTAATTGAATGTTTAATTGATATTCTGGTACTTCTTTTGCAATACCTGAAGAAAATCGCAATTCATGATTGGAATGTAGTAGTATAAGTAGCAAAATGTATTAAGTTCAAATGATTATACCCCTATCATCTGTTTGTAAAATTTTTATGGCCTTAAATAATACCTTACTAATGTAAATACAAACGTAAACGGACTGTATGAATGAAATATTTCGTTTTAATTTGAATTTTTTTTTACAAATTGATTTAGATAATTTGCGTAGTTATGTGGATGACACTCCTAAAATCATATATGTAGGAAATTGTATGCATAAGCAGGGATTAGCTAAATTACTAATTCGAGATAATTTCAATAAAATGTCATTCTACTTCATTTGCGTGAAATGTTCGTGAGCCTCAAATTCAACGTTCTTCGTGTTTTGTTACCGAAATTGCACCCTACATTTTCAAACGTTAATACAGTCAAGAGAGAATTATTGTTTCATTTTTGTTGTTTTATTTTTTACCAAAATGTATGTCAGAGAAAACGAGAAAGACGCCTTCCAAAAAAGTCCTTATTTTCATCAAAGTTAGAACTTAGAAAATAAGACTAGACAGTAGTAAATGCTTGACCTATACATTAGAGTTAAATAAAATGTTTAAAAATGAATACAGAGCTCAAATATATTGTTGCTTGTGCCAGAGCTTGGGAGTTCTGTAAACCGATATTCCTGTGAACCCACAGTCCTGTGAACCCACAGTTCTGTGAACCCACAGTCCTGTGAACCCACAGTCCTGTGAACCCACAGTCCTGTGAACCCACAGTCCTGTGAACCCACAGTCCTGTGAACCCACAGTCCTGTGAACCCAGAGTTCGGAGAACCCAGAGTTCTGTGAATCCAGAATTCTGTGAACCCAGAGTCCTATGAACCCATTGTCCTATGAACCCATTGTCCTATGAACCCATTGTCCTATGAACCCATTGTCCTATGAACCCATTGTCCTATGAACCCAGAGTCCTATGGACCGAGAATCCTTTGAACCGAGAGATCTACGAACCGCGAATCCTATAAACTTGTGATTACTAAAAATTGAGACCTAGAAACTGAGAGACCTAGAAATAGATTCCTAAGAATTGACATCCTCGAAACACTTAAGTCGCAATTCCATGGAAGTCTAAAGGTGGCCCCACACATTCGGTATTCGCCAAGCACCGAGCTACTGCTCGCCCGATCCCGAAGAGCTAATGTGTTCGGGGTATGTTTGCTTCCTTTGATCTGGTCAAAACACTGACACGCGGTGGGTAGAGCGAGCACCGAAAGAACGTCACTAACCGCCACCATTCGGGATTCGGCGAGCGGTCACTCAGTATTCGCCAAATACCAAATGTATGGAGCCATCATAAGATTTGCACGGTCAGGCCGTCCACACCCTCAGAGCTACAGCGGGACTCAGGCGGCTTGTCTGCTCTGGAAATGTTTCTGAGAATTTGGGCCAGACGGCGTATGAGGTTGTAAAGCTTAATTCAACATACGGACGAATGATATTTGCTCGATTTTTACGGGACCGTGGTGTCGGGAGACAGCGGCCGTTTTACCTCTAGGTCTACGACCGGAGACCTTGAGTATTGCATGCACCAGATATCGCAGCGCTGCGATGTCTGGTGCATGCAATACTTGAAAATGCACAACTTGAGGCAGGGAGAGAAATTATCAGTGTTTTATAACATGGCAATATTAATTATTAGTTAAAATCATTTATAGGTAAAAGAAAATTTGCCTTCCTAAATGACATTTACATAGAAGAGAAGAAAGAAAACAGTATAATTTTTTCAACTGTCTTAGTATATTTTGAATGCACAGAATACCCAACACTGACCTTTGGCAGAGTATTGCGTGACAAAAAATGCGCGAAACTGCATTGTGTGAATGTAGTCTTATGGTTCTAGCTATTAAAGCTTCAATATTGTTTTGTTATAATCTTTTAGTTCTTAAATGTCTATATTGGAAAGAAAAATATCCACAAAAACACAAATCCTATTTCGACTTCCTTTTCTCTAGAAAACGCGTTATATTTTGAACTGACGAGGTATTCCAAATGTTTAGATTGAAGAGATGAAAATGCGAAAATTTATAAGTTCGTTTATAACTTTTTAAGTAATAGGCATATCTAACCAGGGAAATAAATATTGAAAACGAGAAGAAACAATGGTTATAAAAGGAAACATTTCATTCTTACTTTTAGTGTCAGTTCCATATTATCGTCTCAATTGATTGATAAAAAAAAAGTTTGGTGCGATGTAGACCCACTGTGAATGGCTGCCCCCTGTCTCCGTCCTCGCCCCAAGCTCGCCCCGCCCCCGCCAATCCTCCTGTCCTCCCGCGTGCGGGCGGGTTTCCTGCCTTGCCGGCGCAACGGCCTCGTCGTTAGGCATCTGCCTTGAGACGAGACGCGACACCGTTGACGATGAAAATTACTTGCCTTTCAGGTTTCAGGACAGAGTGGCGAAGGGCTAGTCGAGAAATTTAATGACCAGTTTGACATTCAACATCAACTTTTCACATGTAGGGAATTTCATAGAATCGCGTTTTGGTTCAGGATGTTTCTTCTGTGTATGAAGGTTGAAGAAGTTGCAAGTATTTTGCATTGCACTTCATTCGTTTCATCAAGTGTATGCAGTTAACAAGTAAGTATTGTTTTTAATTATGTTTTTTCCTTAAATTATGGGAAGATTCATTTATTACAAGAATTGAAACTGTAATTACTTTAATAAAGGAAGGTTTTTATTTTTAAGACTTTGTTAAATTCACATGGTTCATATGAATTTCATGTGAAGTATAATGACCACGATTTATTCAATGTGTGTATTGGTTTCTACACAAATGACAATGTACTTTAATCAGAAAAAGTATTCATTCTCTGTCGGAAGTCAGATTTACTGTCAGATTTACTCGAATTAGGTAAATAAAAAAGATAGTTCGTTTGAGAAAATATTTTAACATTGATAATTTTAATTAGAAGACAACATATTTATAGCAAAAAAGGATGAGTAAGTAATTGTAAGCATAGAACTCTTAACGCTTTCAAAAGGAAGAACGGTGTTGAATTCTTCGTATCATCGCCTCTTCTTTTTATCATTCTTTACTAAAATGGAGACACCAGCAGTATTATTTGAGTGTTTCTTCGTCTAACAGCCTTCGTCATGTAAGTTCAAGGCAAGAGGAACTGAGTCAAGCTATTGACGTAAAACATGAGAGACTTTAATATAAATATGGTTGAAGTAGTCAAATATTTACTTTGGAGGGAAACTCCCCGTCATGCGTCATTTGCAGGATGTGCAAGTATAGTATAACGATTATTTTATGAATTATCGACCTTCCTTGTATGCACAGGTCATAGAGGCCTGCTCTTCCGCCTGATATCAGCTATAACCAAATCGGCTGGAATATTGATCTGATGCGTGTATTTTGAACTAATAACTACCTAGCAAGACCCAAGCGATTAAATTAGAAATTTAATGAAATGATAAATAATTTCTGAATTAATATCTTAGAAGAGATTTTTTAAAATAATTAAAAAAAGATACTGTTAAATTGTTACAATACAATTCATTATCAGCTGCAATGATATTAATAATACCGTCGATCATATATTGTTATCTTGTATAAGAATTATTATTAATCATTAAATATCTTCTTGTTCATAATATTAAAAGGCAAATATTTTTGGGGAGTGTTGAAAATTCAAAACAAAATCACACACTTAATATATTTTATTAGTCGTACATAGGTGAAAGAAGGGGTCTGGGTGTGGGACAGTAGATCCACGGTGGCCCCTTCTTTCAAACGTAAGTTCCGTTTCCCCACTATAAAGAATTAATTTCTCCATGCAATAGAATTGACTTACATCATGTAATTTGAATTAAATTTAAACACAAGTTTATATATTTCAAATGACAAAAAAGTAAAAACCTGGCCTTCCAGTTACGTCGGGGCCTGGAGCAAGTTGCCCTAGATGCCGTTTCCCATTCTGGGCGCTCGTGGTTATTGTACACATTTACATCTGGATGACAAGTAAGGGCTTAAATAACAAATCGTAATAGAATTACATGATGTGAACAACCGCAAGTCCCCTTCCCCTTTGATCAATGAATAAAAAAAAAATCCGCATGAGTCTGACCCCTCCCTTAACGTGAAGTGAAGGTACCCAGAAGATCCGAACCGTCAAAAATATCTAATGTTTATTAGTCGTGAGGGACATAATTCGAGGAATATAAGATTTAAGAGTTATACACAATCATGTATGAGGAAACAGGTAATCAAGCTATGTTACGAATTGCTTTTGCGCCTGCCTGACAGCCGCTTTTCTTCTTCAAAGAAACCTAATATCTGATTAGTTGGCTATGAGTGTCGCAAAAGAAATTATATTATTCACGATACCGAGCGTGTTCCCTTTTAATCTATACTAAGATTGATTATTCTACCTGCCTATTAACTCGATTAAGTTTCTAGAAATAGAAAAGCAGAAAGGAGTTCATCGATTTTCGAAACGATGCTTCGAACTGTGCGCTCACCGTGTGCTGTAAAGGAGTTGTTTGGGTACAATTTCTCTCCATCTCTGCGCCATCCGAGACTGTTGGCTAAAGCGTTGGAGGCAGCGGTTCTCTGCTCATCGAGTTATCACACTGTTTCCCCGACTCTCTGCTCCCGGAAGGCGTTCTCAAACAAAGCCTTCAGATTTCAGGGTATTGACTTCATTGAGGTAAAAATCCGGCCTCGCTTCTCCCACAGTGAGCGATGAGGGATTCGGAGGGATGAGAGATTTGAATTGAATTATTCTGAAATTAGTTCATCTCGCGATATCGAGCCGCGGAAATCACCTCGGCTCTGCAGGCCACGCCGTTATTGCGTTGGGGCTGTCACCCTCGCTGCCGACCCTTTGCTGCCCCCGTTGCCGCTGATGGCGTCCCCGCCGCCGCCGCCCCCGGCGCCGCACGCCCTACCACCCCCGCTGCCAACCGCGCAGGCATCCTCGCTGCCACCCTGCTGCCGCCCCCGATCCGCTCCCGCCGCCGCTCCCGCCGCCGCTCCCGCCGCCGCCCCCGCCCCCGCCGCCCCGCCACCGCCGCCGCCCCGCCACCGCCGCCGCCACCGCCGCCGCCGCCCCGCCGCCGCCCCACTGCCGCCCCGCTGCTGCCTCCGCTGCTGCCCCGCCGCCGCCCCTGTCACTCCCTATCGCCCCTGCCGCCCCCTGCCGCCCCCTTAAACTTCCTGTCGTCCCCCATCAGCCCCGCGAGCTACCGCCCTCTTTCTGCCACCCCGTTGCCGTCCCCACTGCCGCCCCTGCCCCCTTACACTTCCTGTCGCCCCCTTCCGCCTCCGCTATCGCCGGTTTCGAGGAACCGTTCTCTTGATCCATTATCATTTGCCGCAAGTACCACTGCTACAGTTCGGTAGTCGCTCCCCAGGCTGCTTCTACTGTCACTGCTATTTAATGTATGAGCACTGCAGGCTACATTCATCCTATCAATATTATCACAATAATTATCTCTATTTCCCATCATCTTATAAAAATTTCACCAATGTCTTCACAAACATACAATGTATTACAACATGTGGAACTTCATTATCTTCAACAAATAATGTCATTACTAGGGAACGGATTTTCATGTAAATACATATTTTTACAGGTACAAGATACCTGCATTCACTAATATTTTTAACTTAACACGACATTCTGAACGAATTGGAAATTTTTATTTTACATATTTTTACATATTTTGGTATAATTACATATTTTTACATATTTTATCTATGCTACATATTTCGTTACATTTTAATATATTTATAGGGCGAAAATGAACATTTCACTTGTGATGTTCGAAATATATGTTACTTGAAAACTGACTTAGTTACTGAAATACTTAAAAAATACGCAATGCGCTTGTATTAACGCCGGACAATCGCTATTAATTGCCAAACTTATCTCCCCCCACCCCAGTGCTTCTTGGACACAGCGTAGCCGGGATCAACGATGAGCGGATGTAGTATGTGAAGCAGAAGGAACTTCAACCACGTACTTACGCGTGTTTCATAGACCTCATGCGTAACTCGATAAAAAAAATCAGATCATTGTCTTATCCCTTTTCTGAAGTTCGGGTGGGAGTATGCTCCCTTTACCCTCCCCCCTTCTATCACAGGCTACACGGTACTATTCACTTGAGCTCCGACTCCTCGTAAACAACATTGTATACAATATTATGTTTCGGAAGAAACTAGCGAATAATTGCTTCTGTAGATGTGAAACTTTCATTCAGCCTCTCTGAATCCATGTAAAGTTCTGATCGGCAACGTACTCTGCTCGAAAAACGCTTGAAGAATGGAATTTTAAACATTATAACGAATATTTATTTCACATATTTCCTATTTTTTCTTACATATTTTTGAAAAAATAAGTACATATATATGTGCATATTTTGCTGTTTTTATTACAATAAAGTCCGTTCCCTAGTCATTACCTTACAAACAATATCCAGTACAACACGAACACTATCATTTCCGCATTTGGATACCCACGACCATTACACTATCCTATAACTGCTCCAAAAGGTTTTCAAAAATTGCCGAAAGGATTATATTTGTCTGAAAAATTTACCAACATCATCACTTCCTGATTAGAAGAAAAAGAGTTTGTTTTAAGATATAGATTTAGTATATTTTTCGATATAAAGTCTGATATCACACACGAGATGTGATCAAACAATGTGACAGACTACTTATTGAATTATTACTTTATATCTTCTTAGCATAATTAAAACCATTTTTCACTGAAACAACTAAAGTTTCAATGCTTGATCACAAATTTAGGGAAATGAAGGGACCAGTGAAATCGTAATATTTATAGGATTTAATTTCGAGGTGTACATGCTGAAATTATAGAAAAAAATGAAAAGTAGATAAATATAATTTACATAAATTTGTTTTAGATGAATTAACATTAATGTCATACAGTGAAGCAACAATGTATATCATATTTCTAGTCACATGCATTTAGTACGAATGAAGAAAGCCCTGCGAAAAATACCGGTTGGGAACCTACGCCTGACAATATTCGGCCGATGCCACCGCCACGACATCGCCTGGGGGCAGAGAAATATAGGATTTCAAAAGTGTGCGCCTCTCGCCTTCGTCTGGCCCCTCCGGGTCTGTCGCCGCCTCCCCCCCCCCGCCCCGCGCACCACGCCTACCCGACCGCAGCGGCCGTCGCCCTTCGCGCAGGACTTTTCTCCTCCTTTCTCGCCCTCTTTCTTCTCTCCCTGGAGGTCTTAACACGCATTGGAGCGTATTGCCGGCAAGCTCAGGGGAGACCAAACGTTTATTGCGGCTCAAGTCCCTCGCTCCAACCCGCTTGAATACCCTCGGCGTCTTACTATATTGAAAACTGTTTACGAAATGGATCAAGAATTTAATCAAAACACTTGCGCCGTGTTATTGGGTGGTTTAAACGTGGCGGAATTGAGCGGTGCCTGCTGGACCCGTCTTAAGGCGTTTGGGGAATGAGGGAAATTCAGTAGTGAAGTCCTGGAGGCCCATTTCGACGAAGAATGGGATCGTAAAGTTGCTTAAACGCATCTTGTCACACAAGGAACCGTGGATGAGGTCCAAATACAGCCAAACGAACAGTGCGAAAGGAATGTTCTTGGCTGTGTATTTCTCTCTAGACAGCCTCTTTTTTCTCTAAAAAGAAATAGTACTTTACTTAGGAATGTTCACTGACGGATACCTATTCTTTTAGTTTTTGCTTTCCGGGACCTGTAATTTATTAGTGTGTTGAATTTTTAGCTCGTTTTCTGCTTAAACTCAATAATTCAAACCACACAGCTTTTTATTCTTTTAGAAACTCAGGTAATTAATTTAAAAAAAAATACTATAACAAATGCCATTCTGCCCTTTCCACAACTTAAAATTGTTTTCATTGCTACGTACATCATTAAAATGATTAATCAACTACACAAAGATAAATCAGAATGAATATTAGCAAAACATGAGTATCATCTTATGTACATCCAATCGTGTTTGTTCTTTTTTGACAACTCACTTTCAACTTCTGCAGGATATAATCTCAACCTAATTAATTCCGGGACTTCGTTTTTGTTCGCCTTTTTCATACGTAGAATCTTTATAGATTTTGGGCGCATCAATGCCAGTAGCTTGGAACCTTGATAAATCAAACATGTCAAGAACACGCAAAAATATGAGATAACTATCTTTTATTTCGCGACAACAATGTTCGAAATAACTAAATCTGTCACCAAAGTGAATAAATTCCTGAAAGAATATATTCGTGTTTTTTAACTATATATTTCCGAGCTACCAATTTGTATATCTTCTCTCTTAAATCAATACCTTCACGCTAGGTATTTCGTGAAGTACCTAAAGGCAGTGTCGTAGGTATGCGACATTGCCAACAAAACATGAATGTCTGGAAGCATAAAAGTTAATACACATTTCCCTGAAGCTATCGATGATTCTCATCATCCACTTATTTAAAATTGGTGTAGTCACCTTTAACATTTTTGTCTGCGCGAGTAAGAATTAATTATACAGAAGGAATTTATATTAATTTATCAAATTATCCTTACAAAACAAGGACAAAAATAAGAACAATTTACAATTGTATGTGTATGTACATTGGCGCAATAGCCCCTGTCGGAGTCTGGGCCTACCAGTGGCGTCCCGGTCTTGGGACCATTGGATTACGTGGTTCGTGTGGTTATTAAGTAGGCATCCCTAAGCCGAGTTCTGGTCTTCTCAACCTGAGAATTGAGTTTTCTCATTCTCACACAGCAACATATACTGACTGGGACATTGCAAGGAAAAGGGAAACAATAATCTTGCCCGACCGGGAATCAAAGCGGGGGTTGCGTCATGTAAAACGAGCGCGCTGACAAATGAGCTATCCACGTGGGCTAATTTACAGTTAGTGGACTAATTTACAACATAAATACATCGAAGGCGAAAAAAAGTGAGTACAAAACATTAATGTTTAAAAATATCGGCTTCAATAAAACAACGTTAAAACCATGAATATTTTTAGAAAAACCATTTATTTTTTGGAAATATCGATATCGATGCCGCATCTTTCCTTCTTTGCCGGCTATGGAGTAGCGTGATTGGCCATCGCTAATGAAGGCGTCTGCTTCTGAAAGCGCCGAGGCCTCTGCGCGATGTTCGTTTGCTAGTGATACATCGTTGATTCGATACATCGCTAAAGGATATCCGATGTCGATAAAAACATCGATGTTTTAATTGTAGACTAATAAACATTCTATTTTCCTATCCATTTTCAATTACAGTACGTAAAACGAAAATATTCTATTGTTTGGTTACCAGCGTGTTAGTGGTATGTTAATAAAAATTCTTATCGAATGTAAATAATAAAATTAACAATAAAGAACATCGTATTTCGCTACTTTACCCTTTAGTCACTTCCATTCATACACCATCAAAGTAAAACCACCTAAAATCCCCTCATATTACTCAGGCGAAATGTGCAGCGTGATACAGCGGATGGCGCAAAACAACGATATTGCTGTGGATTGCTGCTAATTACAACGTGCCGAAAACCTTTTATTTTAAAAATTTAAAAAAAAATCGATGTTTTTGCAACAAAATATCGATGTAAGAAAAACATCGAAAGCGAAATATCGATGTTAATTTATCGATGTTTCTGATGGAACACATCCTTGTTTTAAAAACATCGATGTTTTTTGCCATCCGTAACGCGGGGACGTTCCATCTGCCAGCCGCGCTCGATGACGCGGTGTTGTTCGGCGCGAACAGAGTGGAGTGGTGTGGCGTGGCGTGGCGTGGCGCGGCGTGGCGTGGGGCGGGCAGCGCCAGCGATGCGATCGGGCGGATCCATTCGGCGCGCGAGGGCGGCGGCGGCCGCGCCAGAGGGCCGGTAGGCAGGCCGGGGACAATCGAGAGTCAATGCGCGCAGCTAATTGTGCGTCTGCTCGGAAGCCCGCTTACTTTCGAGCTTGGCCCCGCCCCGCCCCGCCCCGCCCCGCCCCGCCCCGCCCCCCCTTCCTCGTCCAGAATATGCCGTCGCCGCTTGTTTGTTTCAGATCCGCCCGCGCGATCTCGCGTTGGGTGACGTATGTGTGAGTGTGTGCGTGTGCGTGTGTGAGTGTGTGTGTGTGTGTGTGTGTGAGTGTGTGTGCGCGCGCGTGTGATGGAAATGGTGTGGGAGTGGGCGAGCTTGTGCGCACGTGAGCGCATCTGTGTATGTGTGTGTGTGTGAGAGAGAGAGAGAGAGAGAGAGAGAGAGGGAGGAAAGATAGGGGGAGAAGTAGACAGAAAGAGAGGGTGAGGGGTAGAGAGAAAGAGAAAGGGAAGGAGAGTGCACGAGGGTATTTCTCTGTATGTTTGGGAGTTTTTGTGGGTGTGGAAGTGCGGGCGTGCTCATACCTCGTTGCCACTCCACACCAGTACACCCAGTACACATCTCGATGGCATCCAATCCGATTGTTCTGGACGACTGAAGCCATCGGCATAGTATGCGATTTCACGCCCCAACTCGGATTCGTGGGAAAGATTAATGAATTGTATGTCCAAATAGATTGGTTATTTCGTCGGGTTTTTTACAAGTTGTGTACTTATCTTCTTACAGATTCTGTTTTTATCCACTTTCAAACATATTTAATAGACGAAATGTTATAATAGAAAGAGTAAAGGTTAAGTTCATATGTAAATATATTTCAATCAATCAATTAATCATGTGTATTTACAGGATAAACATCCCTTACATTACAAATTATACACGAATAACATTATTACAAGTACAAAATATTATACTATAATCATAACTCAAATATCTTGTGGAAATTGATAGTTAATTTTGTTCCAAAAAAATTCATAGTCTTGGAAGATGTCTGTAAATCTTGATATACAATTACCCGATTGATACAAGAGATTTAAAATAAATTAGCGCGAGAATAAACCACGGCAAATAATTCGAAGTTCTTATAGTTATCGGTATTAGTTCTTATAGTTATCGGTTCTTATAGTATACGGTACATGAAAATTTCTTTTCATTTTTGTGCAAAGGGATGAAAAAATTCGATAATTTTAAGAACATTAAGATCTTTCCTATTTAGCATGAGCTATTTTTACTTTCTCGCCCTTCTATGCAAGTTCCTAAGATGTTGGAAAAATAACATTTATATCTTGCATATTCTCTTTAAATACTTATATTACATTCTATTAGCAAACATTATGATCTATTTAAAAAAGTATTACTGATTTTACTATAAGATCATTGAACGATTGAATTTAAAACAGGTTGTATTCCACACTTTTTAGTGATGTAAATAGACGTTGAAACAATCACTTTTGTCACTGAATTATCTAGTTGCAATACCTGTTTTATAATGTTATTTTTAAAAAGGATAGAATGAATTCCACCAATGAATGTTTTTCACATTCCTAAAATAACCATTGTTTAAAAATGTTACTCATCAGCCCAGAATTACCAGCTGCATTGTCCTTTACATAAAGGATGTTTCTGACAATCGAGGCACAAATCTTTCATATACTTCTGAAACACTTCTGCCGCCATAGTTCAACATACTCATCTACTTCTTTTAACTTTGAGGGAAATAAGGGATTCTGTATCTTCAATGAAACCACCTGTATGTAAGAATTTGTAGCTTTTTCCTTCATGTTATCTTTTGCTCAAACAGTACTCTCCACTACATCATGTCATGGTGAAGAGGCAAAACATAAAGGTGGATTCTAAAAAAATTATCTAAAATGATAAATCAAAATAAAACGAAATAAATCAAAATAAAACTACGGTGTAGGAGCTGCAGGCTGACAAGCAATATTCATGATTCAAGCAAGTCATTACACACGCTGACATAACTCCAATTTTCCAAGTAGCAAATTTCAGTACATGCAAATCATGCCTTCTTCATTCAATTATTTGTTTCCTTTCATATCTTTCAACCATAAATAATTTAGTCGATTTTTTTCTTCTTTTCGCATACTACCGTATCTCATCCCAAAATACAAATTCCATACCTTCTTCTTTCGGTTTCAAAAATTGTATCACAAAATGGGATCTTGCAAATACAACATCATTTCTTTTCAAAGTGCATTACGATTGTTCATTTTCTTCTATTTAAAATCTACATCACGAAGCAGAAAAGACCAAAGGAAGCCGACACAGGACCCGCCAAACAAACACAATTTCTATTAGCTGAACTCTCTATCCTCTAGTGAAATCTCTAAATGTTAAGGGAGTACAGTTTTCGTAAAATATTAACTTTAAAAATAGTAATCTTCAACAATTTTAGAATACTTCAACAACATTCTGTCACTGTAATAAAATAGTTTTCATTGAACTTTCTGCTTTTTCGAAATGACAATACAATCGATTTTTGCACGGCTCCAAGGCAAGTTAGCCATCGATCCTAAAATGAAAGCGAATCATTTTTACGTGTTAATCACCGACAATGTCTACTGACACGATCCCTGCGGTTTGGCAACAATAGCTGTCAAAAACGGTCATTTGACTAAACGGTCTCTACCGTCACCGTCTGTGGTCAATGCTAGCGCCTAAACCTTTCAAAGGATTTGCTTCAAAATTGATATTTTTTTTGTGTTTCAAATTGGGCATGATAAAATATCAAAAACGTTTTTCTGATAGTATAATTTTTTTTCTTATTTATCATATTTTTTCAGGCACATAAACTAGTGTTAAATTGTCGAAACAAATTAAAATTAAAATAATATGTTTTTGGTTGAAGAGAATGGTGGGACGGTGGGTGGTGGGATGGTGAGCGGTGGGATGGTGGGTGGTGGGATGGTGGGTGGTGGAATGGTGGGTGGTGGAATTGTGGGTGGTGGGACGGGGACTAAGAAACCTTTCAAAAATATTATTTTTACGTTAGAATTATAATGTACCCACTCATACGTCATTTGGTTTAGGAGAACTGTTTATCATCTTATCCGGAGGTAGCCTTTCACGTTCAGGAAAAATAAAAAGATGTAGATCGATGAATTCTAAAAATTGAAAAATTTTGAAATAAAGTCGTTGATAGAGAACATTTGTGTTCTTATTCAAACGCAACAACATCCCTAGAATATGTCTACCTACTCGCACGTATGTAATCTGAAATTGAGTTCTCGACGTCGTTTTAATAAACGAACGGAGGGGAGAAAGGAAAGTATAGTACACGTCCAACAAAAAATATCGGTGCGAGGGGAGCAAAAACTGTTTTGTTTCCCCTGCGTTGATTGCGATCATTACATAAATTCTCCTGCAGAGTTCATCCCTACAACTGCCGCATCACAAGGCACCCTACGGAATCAACAAGGGAGCGATCGTCGATAAGCTCTGCTCACTCTCGTAGGAAGAAATCAAGATATCCTGCAAGTAGAAAAACACGAAACTTCTGTCTTCTCGGTAATTCACAATGGTGCGTGAATAGAACAATGTTGGAGATTAGACGAATGAATGGCAAGTATATATCGACAAAGTAACCTTTTGGCCTGAAACTCAATCGGAGCATCTGGCTGTCAACCGGTTAAGAACCGGTTGCGATGGAAGCGCCAAATGTCTCTTCCAGTGGTGCATGTAACCATCTTCTCGGAGTAATTGTAGTGCCGCTGCACCGGATTATATCTACACGATCGTAAACGATCGAGAGCTTTCACATGCTGAAGAGGAGCAGCGTGACCCCCTTGATGTACAGAAATGGGTTCGTTGCTTTGAGGAAGAGAATCTAAATTAATTGTTTTATCGTGTGTCGTTATTTGTTACGTATTTTTCATAAGTTGCATTGTATAGCAATACAGCTTTTATTTATTTATTTATTTATTTATTTATTTATTTTACGTCAAAAAACAGTTGAAACTGCGTATGACGTGCTATGGGGAGAAGTAAATTCTGTGCACATTTTCAAAATTCTGTGATCCCTACACTGAGACATATACTACATAAATTTTGAAAATTAAAAAAAAAGTTCTCATGTAATATATTTTCAATGATAAATAAGCAATAAATTTTGGGCTCATATCCATGATGCCCTTCGTCAAGGAATAATACAACAAGGAAAGGATAATTTGAATAACTATATTTCCCAATGAATTCTAGGAGACGTGCACAGATAATGAAGTTACATAGGTAAGTTACATAGTTACATAGGTAGTTCTGGAAACAATAATTGAGAAAATGTAAAAACTAAAGATGCCATTCCTACGTGATAGATTTTGTAATTAAAATTCGTTTTTAATTGCAGAAGAGGGAAACTTGATCAATATGATTTGCCCCCAGTGATCCCGTGCTCTTAGAAACTGAACCAAATAAAACTTTCAGCATATGAAATAGTGATCCTAATTTACCTAAGACCTACTAAAATAAAATATCAATTCATCAAGAGTACTCCAACGAATAAAAATGCAAATTGTGTGCAGCAAAAATAAAAATACAGTGGAAAAAATCAACACGTATAGCCTTCGATTTTTCTTTCTTCTGAGCACATTTTTGCTTCTGTTTTTTTAATTTTTTTTAAATTTTTTTTATTTTATGTTTTTTTTTCAACTCTTCATCTCTTCATCTCTTTCTCTAACTACATTCAGAAAAAACGTTTCCCTTGAATATTCACGTGCTCTGATGCAATAATGAATATCGTCTACACGCGTCAGATAGTTCCACATTTAAACCGAATACATAAAAGAAATAACGTAATTTTAAAATGACAAAGTGTGACGCAGTTTTTAACCGCCAAAATGGGTGATAGTCAAAACAAGGGTCTCGTAAGTGACCACGAGGCACAGAGAAAAAAAAGGTAATATTTTCTCTCTCTTAATTTCATGTATCAAGGCCTGACTTGAGAAAATAAACATATAAACCATTATATCTGACGGGAATAATCCATAAGTCATCGAAACATCATATACTAGGAAAATGTAAACAGAAACCGGGTTCAATGCAAACAAACAAAAACAAAAAACAGGTGTTGTCACAATAACAAACTGGTGACGCTAAAACAGCACGTACTTTCTCTCCTTTAGTAATAGTTATGTAATACTAGTTATACCACAATTTCTCTGCGAATTAACACATCTCAGTCACCATTATTTTAAAACCCATTATCAGTGTTAGGCAAAATACTTTAAACTTTTAAATTACTTCGCCAAAATACTTTATACATTATTTCAGAAACTCCTCGAGTGTGCGTGCAGATGAGTGGTTCTGTGCACCACTCGAGACATACTAGGTGTCATTCGACGCGTCTCAATCTCGTGATGGGATCTGATAATTTGTTTTCGGATCCGGTCAGAATATTCCAAGAAATTTCAAAAACATGCTTTCGCGTGTTTTAGCACTGCAATCTTAGTGAGTAGATTGATAATTAAACCAATACCACCTAAATATATCTATGTAGGTGGCGTTGATTAAACTTCAGTACTCAAAGGCATTTTTCGCACAATATACCACAATTTTCTTTCACGACGTTGGCAACACTAATGTGTTGAAATCTTTAAGTGAACAAGTGAAGTTAATTTTAACAAGTGAACGCGCGGCATATTTCATTTTAATTTTTATCCGTTGGCCGAATACTATATTCTAAAAAATAAATTTGCAAAATCTACGATCAATATTGCCTTGGAACGTATTAAATTTGAAGAAATTCAAGTGAATATGCAGAAAACAAAACTGTCAATAATGTTAGAGAATGAATGAACGTTGTAACTTTCGATATCTCACTTTGACATTCCTAAGTGTACAAATACCTCTTTTCAAATCAATGTGACCCATAATCTATTCTTATTAGACGTAAGTAATACTTTATTCACAAAAACATACAAAAGTCACCTGTTCATGTTTATATCGTCGTGGTAACCGCAATAGGTCGCATGGCAAAACAATTCACTTTTTTATTACACCATTGTGCTCAATCCAGAGAACTACATCAGTTGCACTAGGTCAAGACGACGAACTAATGAAACACCATCATGATTTTACATTTGTGAAAGCACCATTCAAGACAGTGAGACGTTGAGAACGTTTTTCTATCCTCCTGAAAACTTCGGTAGATTTGTCATGTGAGCTATTGCGGTTACCATGCCAATATATATTCGCAAACAAAACGATTAATAGAGCAATTGAACAAGTGGAAGTAAACACAAATTAGATTGAGTTTGTGAAGTTTCAATCTCTTCAAAACTTATGGGAGAAAAATATGGAAATATTAAACAAATCTGGAGAAGGATCAAATGTAGTTGCAGAAGATCTTGCGGCAGAATTTTCGAAACTAATTGAGAACGATCTTATATCAAGATTAGAGAATAATCCAGAAAAACAGCTTACAGGTGATCTTTGTGCATTATTGTGCAAAAATCGTAAAAAATGTAGATGTACAAAACTATCTATTCCCATCAACAATATATTCAAGTATTTTTTACTGTGATTATAATTTTGAAAAATTGCAATATTGCCAGTTCATATCCCATATGAAGGTAAGATAAAAGACCAATGAATCGCAATAGCTGATAATGTTTTACTCTCTTTCAAAAATTCTCAGCATCCAATGGCAAGTCCAACACCAGATACTATAAGAACGTATTTGAACGATGCTACGCGTGAAGGAAATGAAGTATGAAGGAGAAGTTCAACGCATGAAAATATTTTAAAACAGTTTACTGCGTAGGCGTCCGTCTTCAAGAAGTAAATAAGTATTTAAATTTACACTATCCTTCAAGAAAATTTAATTAAAAGATGGAGGTATTTTTTGGAAACTTTTAAAAATGTCCCAGGAGCTTCATGTAAAGTACCCCCCCCCCAGAATTAAAATATCGATTTCAAATTCAAGGGGACATTAGCAAATCGATCTTCGATTATCAATTTTGGAGGAAATCGGCTCAGCGGTTTAGCTGCTACGTTTTTCACAGACAGAGACGGACAGACGTTTTGCCGTCAATCGATTTTTCGGTTTCAAGGGCCCACAAAACATGGATTCTGGCTACAGCACGTATTAGAGGATTTTTTCCCAAATTTAGCATCTGGCTTAATCCACTTTTTCCTTGCCAGGGCTATGTAGTAAGAGTTTTTCTCCCGATAATTCGCTGTCTTTTCCAGAAGCATTGCATAACTTTCTCTCTACCACGGTAGCGGTAGCGAGAATGTAAAAATTAAAAACAGTCGATTATTTTCCATTTGGGTCGAACCAAACCGACAGCTTTCCCTG
Organism: Teleogryllus oceanicus; assembly: GCA_964035755.1. NCBI lineage: Eukaryota > Metazoa > Arthropoda > Insecta > Orthoptera > Gryllidae > Teleogryllus > Teleogryllus oceanicus. The sequence continues at coordinate 40,353,128 of CAXIVR010000004.1, read as the reverse complement.
CCCTTTATCTTCCATGTTTACCGGTTGTTCTCATGGACTTGCTAGCCTGTGAGAGGCTGCAAGCTCCCTAGTTCGCCACGCAGAAATTACACCGCTAGCCGACCAGCCAGCATGGTTTGGCCAGGGCAGTGTGCACCCCTGGCAAGGGGGCCTTTAGTGTGCCGCGGGGGCGGGCAGGCGGCGGGCGGGCTCGCGCAAAAAGGAAGGCGGTGGTTCGCGGGGCCTGCGCTGCACCGGGCGGCCGCGAGGGAGGACCCAGGCTCCTCGCGTCGCGTCGCGTGGCGTCGCGTCGCGTCGGGCGGCGGGGCGGGGGCGGCGGGGGGGGGGGGGGGGGGGCGGTCTCTCCGGCGACGGGCAGTCGGTCGATGCGGCCGTCGCGCCCCGCCCACCCCCGCCCCGCCCCCGACGCTGCGTGCGTGTACGCGCAGGGCGATGCGCTCTCGCCGTCCTGCCTGCTCGCGCCGCCGCCGCCGCGGCTTTGGAAGAAGAGAGCGCGCGCGCGGAGCGGACGACGCGAAGACAATCGATGCCTCCGAGCTGCCACTGCACCTGTTCTTCCATTCAAATAAGTCTTTGTCTGCAGCTAAACTTAATACGCACTTGCTTCACTGCAACGCTCTTCCCAGTAGAAGACTGTGATTGGTGGTTCCCATTGCGATTCCTGACAAATGGTAATCGTGTACTTCTTTTAATAAATTCATGAGACCAAGAATATCTGTGTATGTTGATTATTTACGACACTCCTTTGCTTCAAAAGACAGTTGCATGTCATTACATTGTTTCAACTAGCAAATCATTAATGTATCATTCTTTCAGGCCACTAGACAATTTTTTTGGAAGGTTCTAAAATAGTTGAACTTCGCCAAAACTGCATCGCTCAGCGAAATGCATTCTTCTGCCAGCTATTAATGTCTCAAAGTGTTATTTGGAGTGTAGTTTGACATTAAGTTAGCGTGTAGTTGGAGATTAAGGTTAGTTTTCATTATTGATTCACATTGTTCCAATATCATCAATAAAAAGAATTTTGTAATAATTGATATGAATCGTGCTAAAAAGCAGATGAGAATATGTATGTGTGTGAATTAAGATATAAACTGTTGTAAAACCTCAATAGGAGCCATTAATATTATCATAGGTCATAAATACAGAATTTCAAGGAGCCCGCGTAGTTCACTTCCAACGCGCTTTTAATTAAACTCGCAACACACAAAATTATAAATAGAGAATTGAGTTTTAAAAAGCATTTCTTAAAAAGGAAGTTTTAAAGTGTACTTTTCTTGCATTGATGCTACATAAATACATTGATTTTATGCAGAAGTTTGCAGTTAATGGAAAGACAAGAAGAATAGGGAGTAAAAGATCTCAAGTACAAGTTACCCAACTTTTGTGAAACAGGAATGAATCATTTCTACCTGTTAATCACCAATCACACCTCCAATTCGGTTTGGGATCAATGAGTGTCAAAAAAGTCGATCACATGACTGAACTATACATCTTCTTTCAAGCTAACATAACATTGTTCTCATCCCATCGCCGTCACGAACGCTCGGTACCACCAAAAATCCTTGTGCCATCAGCAATTGACGCAGCTGTTGTTTCCGTCTTCATCTGAATGGATAGATTTTTACTGTTTACCCAAACGTCTCAAATAGACACAGTCATCACCGAATCCTCCTAGTGAACTGTCGACCTCAACGCTGGACACTATCCTTTTAGAGTAATACGATCGTTTTCTTAATAATTTGTTCTTCTTTTTCAGTTCGGCCTCGCAGAATCAATCGTCATATAATTTAATAATCTAACATCTTTCCTAAACTTTTATGATAACTTAAGTCTTCGATACGAAAAGAAAACACAGAGAAAATTACTAAATTCAGAATAAAAAATATCGGCGATTTATTGAAACCTAAATAAAATTTTCTTAAAAAAAAGCAAAACAAGAGCTAGAAAATAAAGTCAAGCAACAGATATGGGGCAGTAGTAGTGTCATCGCATAGCATACATTTTGCAAAATCGTTATTGTCCGAAGCCGGAAAGGAGTGAGATAAATAGTAACATAAAGGGGCAGCCTACAACAAAAAACGTGCGAAGAACAACTTGAAAGTTAACATTCTTATTATCCATTTACATGCGAATGGATATTCTACCAAATTCGTTTTGGTGACAAAAAATTGTATTTGGCACAACAGTGTATAATTGAAAGAGACATTATAGAGGATGTAAATTGCAATCCAATGAACATAAGTGTCAGCACTGTAAAGCAATTTCAACACTAGAAGCGTATTGTTCTGATAGCGAAGATAATATAACCCTCAGTTTTCCAGTTCGTCTTGAAAAAATGTATCTGTATGAGTATTAATTTATCAAATGAGTATCAATATTTAATTGAATTTTAAATCTTAGTACGTGATTAAAAATTTGGCTTTCGGAAATTGGAATTATTATTCTGCATGAGATAGTTGAAATGAATAATAAAAGACTCTTTTCATTATTTATCTTTTAATTATAAAACAATTCCATAATAAAACATGTTTTTACGGTTTTTAGCACTGTGTAATCAACTTAATCAACGCGCAAATCTCAAATTCTATAGCCGCTAAATTATGAATTCATGTATTCCAACCAGTACGGTCAGAATAAACAGGGGGGATATTTTCTAAACATCACGATAATTTAAATTGAGAGATACACAAATTAAATATTGCTTAATACAAAAGTTTTAAACATACTGAATTTAAATTCAATATAATTAAAATTCAATGAATATACGACATCTCAATATTGTTGAACACGTGCGTAATAATAGTGTTATATCCAGACCATAATGTAAAGTTTTCCGGACAAGTTGGTAAATGCCTCCAAATACTCACATTTCGCCCGAGGTGCTTACGACGATGTGTTTCGTACACTTAAACTAGCCATTTTCTGACTAATGAGGCAAGTACATGTATGCCTGCTGAAGTACTTATCAGCCCTATAGCCTTTGTTGTCATGTTCATTGGTCTTCAGAGATATGTAGTTGTCTTGAAGTACTGAACCGTGTTCTGTGTATTACTGCGCATCAATTTTGTGCATTTTACCGAACTAGTTCGTAAAACCTTTTTACAGGCCAAATCCGAAAAACCTCACTTTTATTGACAATTAACAGTACAGAAATGCCTAATTTAACGGGTGATTGTCCAAGAAAAGAGCTTTCATTTCAAAACCTACGAATGTTTGTACAGTATGTTATTTAATATTTTGATAGAGCAATTGAATTAAGATGTTAAATTTAATTGTCGGGGTCCTGAAAGGAGGGGCTGTCGCCCCTTGATTCTCCCCCGGATTGCCTTCGGAGTGCCAGCCCCTTTCTCACCCTGAGAACGCGCTTGCGTGCGTGCATTCATGTGCAGTGATGGCAACATCGATATTTCGATAGATCACCAAATCGATGTCGATGAAAATATCGACAGAAATATGGATGTTGTAAATATGATAAAACAGATGGTATTTTCCCATCCTGTTTCCATTTTTAAGTAGACTTCTGACATGAAATACCGGCATATTTTATTCTTTGGTCAGTGTAAGTAATACGTTAATATAATAATAATAATAATATAATAATAATACAATAATAATAATAATATAATAATAATAATAATATAATAATAATAATATAATAATAATAATATAATAATAATAATAATATAATAATAATAATAATAATAATAATAATAATAATACATTGTAAAGAAAGAAATAAAAAACAAAAAACGATCGAAAAAGAAACTTTTTTTAACATGGATGTTTCTAAATAAATATATTGATATGTAAAAACCATCAAACACAAAATATCGATGTTAATATATCGATGTTTGTGATGGGAAACTTCGATGTTGTGTTTTTGCCATCCCTATGCGTGCGGCAGCGGGCGGTCGGGAGCGCAGCGCTGCGCGGGGCGCCGGGCCGCCGGCGCGGCGGCGCGCGGAGCGAGCAAGCGCGCAGCCACCTCGGTAGGGGCGCTGCTGCCGCGCCCGCCGCCGCCTCCACCACCACCGCCGCCGCCGCCGCCGCCGCCGCCCGAGCGAAAGGCGCGCCATCCGCGCGGCTCCCGTCAGTTGGGCAGCGGGCGGCCGACCGGTAGGAGCGCTGCCGGCGCGAGACTATTCGCTCCGAGCGGCGTGTTCTTCCTTGCACACTCCACATCCACACCAGCTCCACAGCGCGCCCCCGCCGCACCGGCGTTCGCGTAGCATCCTCACGGCGACGACTTCCACACTCCACACTGAGGAGCGCGCCACACTTCGAGTTGTGAGTTGTTGGGGGCGTACCGCGACATGTGTGACGGCCTGTTGTGAAGCGTGTGTGATTGCCGCCTGCGATTACGTGGACTGATAACGAAGGATTAGAGGCTGCGCGAGACTGTGCGAAGTGGTAAAGTGTCTTGGGAGGCGCTGGTGAGACGAAGAGGAGAAGGAGCGAACAGCGACCGGGCGAAAGCGAAAGGAGAAGCCAGTGGAGGAGCCTGCGACTTGACGCTTCCACTTCTATAGGTGAGCCGCCTCTTTGCTCTTCTTCCCTTCTATTATTATTATTTTCGATGACGAGCCAGATAATTCCCCCGGCAAATTGGGCCGTCAGCGGAGCCTGGCGGTGGGAGCTACGGCTTAATCGACTGGGCTATCCCGCCCTGGCTCTGCTATTCGAAGTCACCCCCTTGTAATATTCATGACGTTTTTCTCTCCCAGAAGGAGTTGAAAAAGTCTCAACTCCTTCGCGCAGGAAATCGGACACCCCGAGCGTATCTGTTAATATAGGCGATGGGCATTCCGAAGTTATCGGCCCCATTGTTTGGAGCTGGCGCGAGCGTTCCAGCTGGAACGAGAATAACGCAGTCGTCCGGCCTGCCGTGCGCCGTGGTGTCCGTTATTTATAGGCCCGGGCGGCACCGCACGGCGCCGAAGAGGACCCGGTCATCCATTAACTTCTTTATGGAGGTGCTCGCGCGTTTTTACAGGCACCCGGGGCTTAACCTCCATAACGGAGGGCGAATCCAGAGCTAATCTTGGGCTGACCCGGCCTGCTAATTCGATGCCACGTGGAGGCTCTGGAGCGTTAAGCTGGGAAAGTCTTTCTCATTCGCCGCCATGTGCCTGCAGGTCCTGCTCAACAGACGACTTCCGAGTGCTTGAGATTTTATCTTAACCACAACTTTTAGAATATCAACATCATTTTATTACGTTAAATAATTGTGGGTCACTGTTCACAATTCTTTTAAAAAATAGCATTAATATTTCCTTTATTTTATGTAGAAAAAATCCTAGTTCTGGAACTCCACATGTTTGTATCCCAGGAAAATTCCCATTTTTCTTTAGAAAAAAAAAAATAGTTCTGAGACCCCGTCCTAGGAAGGTTTCGATTTTACTTGCGTTACTCATCTGATAAAAGCTCGCTCTAGCATTAGGGATATGGTATACCGCGCAAACCTTCAGAGGTGCCCCAGAACAATTGTGCATTTTGGGGGACCGGTTACTACGGAAGAGGGGGCCACCAAAGGGCACGGCCATGTTCGACCCTGGTGATTCTCGATGGGAAGAGAGAAGAAAAAGCGCAGCAATGAATCTTTCCGTTCATTATTCCGGCTACATGCTCGACGAGAGCTTTGCATATTGTATATTTTTTAGAAGTAGCTATGAAAAATAGGGGAAAATAATTTTGGTTGCTCGTTCGTAAATATGTAAAGTATCTCATTGATAATTAAAATTCAAGTTTTTTTCATCCTGAATATATTACATAATAAACAAGTTCATCGATCAAAGGTTTTGTTACTCCTGTCCTGGGAGCTGAAAGTGTAAAATGTTCGAGAAAAAAAGATATGAATCACTTTCAACAAGTGCGAAAACGTGGGTCAACGGGCGTTCCTGATCTAGTGCAAAGTGCAATGTCCTCTGACACCGACCCGCTAAATGTACGTAATAATCAGTTCCGCAAACTTTCGAGATATGAAGAAGCATTAATTTGATCCTCGTAGTCATCTCAATACATTGAGCAGTTCCGAAAAATGTTGGAAGATTTGTAATTATTTATGAACAAACTTCGTGCAAAAGTTCTACGCGGTTCCCCCGACCCTATTCGCGTCCAATATATATGTATAATTAATGTTCCCTTAAAATTAAAAATTGATTATGAGTTACACTCTAGTAAGAGTATGTTACATTTCCATTTTTCTCCTCGTCCAATCTTTACATTCGCCTGGCTGCAGGTCATACGCGAGTCTGTTTTTTTTTCTGAGTTTGCGTGCGCCAGTAAGTAAGTACGCAGCCAGTGGAAACACGTCGCCAAACGTGGTGCACCGTGATGATAATACACACGCGCGCGGGCAAGAATCGAGTTAAATTGCGTCAGGGAATACCAGCCGAGCGACTTTTTTTTCTGCCAGTGGGACGAAGAGAAAAAGGGAGGACGGAGGGCTCACAAAATGCGGCGAGAGACGGAGGGCGCGTTCGGACCACCCCTCGCTTGCGGGTCCTGGGAGGGGGGCGGGTTGGGGAGGGAGGAGGCAGGCCGGCCTGGTGACCGTCCGTGGGCCTGGCCCTATGCATGGATATGCAGATGCGCCAGGGCCTCGGGAGGCGGGTCGCGAAGCACACCGGCACGGAGGGCCCTTGTCCGCGCCGCACAGTGCCTTGGGCGTCTCATTTCGTGGGCAAAACGTATTTCGATACTGTAGATTTTTTTTTCGTGTTTCCGGGCGCATCAACTGCATTAGTCCCGTTAGTGTAGTGCATGTTTTTTTCTCGGGAGATGGCAGTGATCTTCCCCCGCTGGATGGCGAGATCCGGCGCCGACCTACCGCAGGCTAGTGGGGTTTCCCTCCTAACCAGGACTCTCACACCAGCGGGGCACCGCCCCAACCGCCGGGACAAGGTCTAAGCTCCCGACCGGTCTCCCGGAAAATGTGATAGTGTAGTGCATGTTAGTGTAAGTGTGTGTGTAAGGGGAGAGGATAGCAGCAGGAAGAGAAAGGACAGACGCGCGCGGTCCGTGGCCCGTTTGTTAGGGTACTGCTCCGGCATTCGCCTGGTGTTGATCGGAGAAACCACGGAAAACTACCGATCAGAGCAGCCGACCGCTTCGATACTGTAGATGTGTATGTGTGAATGAGTGGGTGTGTCTATGCAAGCGTATGTGAGTGAGTGGGGGGGGGTGCGTGAGTGGGTGTGAATCTGTGTGAGTGTGAAAGAGAATATGTTTGAGTCCGTTTCTACGTGTGTGTGTGTGTTTCTACAGGATTCACAGGGAAGTATTTTATTATCTCTGCACTTACAACGGTGTGGCAATTAAGAATCGTAACATTAGAGAAAATAATTTTTAAAATTTTACACCTAAAGATCTAATGAGTATTGTAAGCAGTTGTGAAATGTCCTCCAAATAGAGAATCTCACATGAAAGCCACGTTTCACGATTTTGAATGACAATGACTGACGGAAAATGTGTACTTCATACATTTATGGCATTTTTGTTGCATTTCTTTCACATTCTAACATGTGTATGTAGTGGACTATTTCAAACACAAAAAGTTTTTGCTTATTAACCTATGTACTACGTGCACTTCGCCATCCACATGGTTGTGTTTGTAGGTACTAGATCAGAGTACCAGACCATCTGGCAGGAAAGCAAGACCAGCGAACATCCGCGCCTCAGATTTTGACACTGCTTTTTTAAAAGTCTTCCTTTTTTTTATAGCATGGATCTGAAAGTCTAGAATTCACAGATAGACGTGATAGAATATTTTAACTGTTGCCAAGGGTTAGAATCAGTTGGAATCATGAGGAACACGTGCAGTAGGGGCGCCATTCTGCGTACTTTCAAAAAGGTAATCAGCAAGTGGTGCTATTAGCAACGCTAGTGGAATGAGCATTTCAGTATTTCTTGGCTATCATGTGCGTTTTCCCGTTCGTATTAAGTATATTTGCTCTGGGTGTGAAATTTATTTACAATTCACTACTTTTGACAGCGTCCTATCGCGTCGAGATAAGACGAAATGCAAAATCATGAAGGAAGTACATGCTCACAACTTGTAATTTGTAACTTTTAAACACTGCACATAAGCAAACGTATAATGTTTGCGCAACTACTTTTCTGCTATTTGCACAGTTATTTGGATAAACATTTTTTACAAAATTCAGGCAGGCTTTCATCACATGAGCGAAGCAAAGACGATTTCTCACTCAGCTAACCATATTGGGAACAAAAGTTCATGAATTTTTTTTTAAATATGGATTTTTGTATGATAATTCATTTTAATAAAATAGTAGATCACCAATAATCCGAAATTCAGTTACTCGAATTCTTTCGTGCGTCGAATTTTGTTCATTACATTTCGTAATTATTACGCGTAGGTTTAACCGAAGTTCGAACCTCTTCTTACGGAATATTCATTCACATGACTTTGTAGAGATGGCCTCCAACGTTGGGACACCCAGGTTCTACGGTATAATTTTCATCATCCAAAATATATAAAATAAAAAAAAATCGCAAGGAATTGTATTGCGAAAACGGCAGCCACAGGGCGCCCCCTCACCGCAGCCGGCCGCCTTGCCTCGTGCCTCATCGCTGAGAGCGCACGGCTTATTGGACCCTCTTCCTCCTCGCCGTCGCGTCGGCCTCCTCCTCTTCCTCGGCGCTGCCTGTGCCGCTGCCGAGCCGGGAAGCCGGCGCGCGTCATTAGATTAGTTGATTTCCAGTCGGTGAGGGCTGCGCGACGCAATTGGACTGGGCGGCGGCGGCGGCGGTGGAGGCTCTCGCTGAGGCGGCGAGGGGCGTCCGTGCGCAGGACGCCACAGCCGCCGCCCGCCGCCGCCGCCGCCGCCGCCGCCGCCGCCGCCGCCGCCGCCGCCGCCGCCGCCGCCGCCGCCGCCGCCGCCGCCGCCGCCGCCGCCGCCGCCGCCGCCGCCGCCGCCGCCGCCGCCGCCGAGGCAATAACGGCGCCCTTAGCACCCGTAGAGTGGTCGAGGGAGCGCGGAGGGTATTCGGGAAGCACGAAAACGAAGGGAAAAAATTGCTTGGGGACTCATAACGTTGAGTGGACGTTGGCAAATCACCGCCTCGTCTGTTAATCTATTTAGTAGTTCGCAAATAAAGTATGTTTATTGCATATATTTATGTTAAAATTATATTGCTTTCTTGCGTATAACCGGGAGCGGTAGTCCAGTGCATCAACTGTGGTCACTGCAGCGCCTCTGACCAGGAGGTCCTACGTTCGACTCCTGACGGCGGCAGGATTTTCGACACTAGTTTTTCAGCTAGGTCGAATTCAGTCGCTGTCTGGAGAATTCTAGCGGCCGGCTGCTCTGATCGGTAGTTTTCCATAGTTTCTCCGATCAACACCAGGCGAATGCTGGAGCAGTACCCTAACAAACGGGCCACGGTCTGCGCGCGATCTTTCCTTCCTCATCCTTGCCCTATTCTTTCCCCTTTCACCACACTCACACTTACTCTAACATGCACTACACTACCACATATTCCGGGAGACCGGTCGGGAGCTTAGAGCTTGTCCCGGCTGGGGCGGTGCCCCCCTGGAGTGAGTGTCATGGTTAGGGGGAAACCCCGCTAGCCGACGGTAGGTCGGCGCCGGATCTCGCCATCCAGCAGGGTACGATCACCGCCTCCCGAAAAACATACATTTCACTTACGGGACTAATGATCTAAGATGTTGACGCGCCCGGAAACACTAACCAACCAATCTTGGTGATATTTTTGATCCGAAACAGTCCACATTTCAGTTATATCAGTTCACATATCTAATCTTCGAATCCTCTCTGTTCCATGTTTCCTTCCATTTGCCAAGCTCATGGTCAAGCACTAATTCATCACGGAAGGTTTTTGGACGTACTAGGCTGTCGCGGGAGTTGTCACTGATCCCATCACCCCGCTTTGATACCACCACCATAGACTCATTCGCCACCATTTTATCATCCTGACACAATCTTATGTCTTATGATTGGTCAGCGCGAGCTTCAGTTCATTATCTGTCATTGCTTACAAGTTTGTTTTTTTTATTTTACTTTGTAAATGACTCTGGGCTCGAAGGTGCCTTTGGCCGCACAAGTTCTAACTACGCCAATGCCTAGCACCACGCTACACTGACGTAAAAATCGATTTTTCTGTAAACGACATGCTATTAAATGAGGGAAATCCCCGAACTAATTTTAAGTTAAGGTGAGGTTCCAGCCCGAAGTTACCGGTCGATTTATACTCTTCTGTTTCAAAATATTTCGAATAATTTACATGTTCACGAACTTCTTCCCTCTCTTATGTTTCATTCAGGCATTCATACAATAGTTACTACTCGTCCCATTCCAGTTACTTGTGTAATTTTGAAGATGTATGTCCATTATGTACATTGACAGTAAGTTATCTCTAATAACGGAGGAAGTTCTCTTTTACGATAACATTAACTCTTAGGTAAATTGTCAATTTCGAAATACACGTCTTGAAACAGAGCACAAACAAGAGAGAATGTGTGTTCCTTCGAAAATCGTCGGTAAGTTACGGCGAAATACATGGATTGTGCTTTGAAAGTGCCTGCTATTATTCTTTAACATCACGAACGGAGGTCTATGCACCTTATCGTACTATACGTTCGTGGAAATGAAAGTGTTTGCTCTATTTTCGTAAAAACCGGGAATTCTGAGTCGATGCAGCGTAGTTCCAAAGCAGTGAAATGGGTTTACTGCCGGGTGCAGTGTTCTACAGCGCAGTCTGTGGGAGGGGCTTGTTACGAGTCCCTGCCATGCAAATCGTGCCAGACGGGAAGTACACAGATTGCCTGTGAACATGTGTTTCAAAATACTCGCCCATTTTATGAAGAACTTCAGTCATAACTGCGGCATACTAAATGTCTACAAAGGTAACAGACATCTTCTCTGAGTGCAAATCATACGCTTCTGCAGTATCTGAGGTTGGTTATGAAGTTCCTTAATACGAAGGCGGAAATGAAATACCGGAAATTTCGTTAACATTCATTCTCAACATTTGGTTAGTTAATGAAGCTTTACTTCAGTTTTTTTTACAAGATGTGAAAGTGCTTTTGTAGACAAAACAGTCTGAAGTTCGTATGCATAGAGGATCTCTCAATCTCATTTTATCTCAAGAATCTCTCAAAAATGCATTCTGATTCTTTGATTTCTTCTAGAACTAAAATTAACACAAATAAATTTAAAATGGAAAAGTCAGATTTCCCTGGATACAAAATTTGATTCATTAACGTCACGTAAATCGTGGAATACGATGAAATGAAAACAAAACCTTCATAACAGCCGCGGAAGAAAATAAGTTTTCAATAAAAGAGGTCGAAGCTCTGGGAAGGAAAACGGAAGTTTTCAAGTAGTGAACTGCGGGAAGTAGACCGTGTAACAACCACACATTTCCTGAGAACCTCTTCCTATTCTCTACGGTACTGGGGATGCCAATGGCAGTATCATCGTTTGCGGTAGCGATGATGAAAGAGAGAGACAGAGACCGAGTGAGAGAGACAGAGACCGAGTGAGAGAGAGAGAGACAGAGACCGAGTGAGAGAGAGAGAGACAGAGACCGAGTGAGAGAGAGACCGAGAGAGAGACCGAGAGAGAGAGAGACCGAGAGAGAGACCGAGAGAACGAGAGAGAGAGAGAGAGAGAGAGAGAGAATAGCAGGGATGTATAGGTAGGGTAAAGACACGATTAGGGAAAGTACTGATGTAGCTTGGAAGTAAGTGAAGACTGCGTCAAGAATAGCGTGAACGATGATGTTGCCTGCGATAAGTGACAGCTGTTAAGAGAGGACGTGTCGAAGGTATTAAACTGGAGAGGTTGCCGATCACAGAATGCGTGTCTGAAGACGGGTTTTCAGGTAGAGCGGAAACAATGTTTACAAGGAGTGGGTTGGCAGTAATAAATGTACGGAAGGCGTATAACGGTACAGCGAGGAATGTAATGGTGACGAGCACTCACTGGGTATGTTGGCAAGGACTCCAGTTGAAATAGTGACGACTTGCAAGTACCGCGATGGAGGTAAAGAACTAGTGAAAACTGCGACGGTATATTTCGATTGATTTATACTTTGATCAGTTGGACGCGGTTATCCAATCGGGAGCTTAGTTACACCAGAAATGTTTGGTATTGATGCTCACGACTGGACCGCGTCCAGCTGATATATCGTCAGAAGACTATAATTACACCGGGAGCTATAGATCATTGCATCAACTGATGTCACTGCAGCGCCTCTGACCGGGAGGTCCTAAGTTGGAGTCTTGACGGCGGCGGGATTTTCGACACTAGCTCCAGCTAGGTCGAATTCAGTCCCTGTCTGGAGGACACTTCTAGAGGCCGGCTGCTCTGATCGATAGTTTTCCGTGGTTTCTCCAATCAACACCATGGTGACAGTCTCCTTGCAGTACCCTAAATAACGGCCCCGGACTGCGCGCGATCTTTCCTTCCTCTTCCTTATACTATCCTCTCCCATTACACACACTTACACCCCATACACTACACTGCCACATATTCCGCCAAGATCACCGCTATCTCTCGAGGAAAGAAACATGCACTACACTTACGGGACTAATGACCTAAGCTGTTGACGTGCCGGGAATCACCAACCAACCAACTCTATAATTAAACCGGAGAACAGTGGACGGACTGAGGGGTGTGCGTTTCCACGGAGGCGGTGGCAGCGTGGGGGGTAGCAGAGACCAGGCGAGACGAGACGAGACGAGCGGCGGTAGAGGGCGCGAAGAAGCCGTTCGTGAGAGCTGCTCGTCGCCTGCGCCAGAGGGCGACGCCCTCAGATAAAGGCGACGGCGGCGCCGCCGCCGGTGGCGACGCGTCGGGGCGGCGGCGATCGGGGGAGATAGGACGCGTCGCTGAGGGCGGAGCGACCGCGCCCACCTCGGCTTCGCACCCGCCGCCGCCGCCGCCGCCGCCGCCCCCGCCCACCTCCTCCAAGGGAGTGTTTAAGGGAGTGCCTCCAAGGGCCCGGCTCGTTCCCGGAAATTAAGGAACTACTCCGAAGTTTCGTTAGCTGGGGTGGCTGCTGGGTTAATGTGTTTTAAAAACTTGTCAGGTGAGAGCTGTTTCTCCAACGCTGGGATATGCCCCACGGTTGTCGCGTCTGTTTTTTGTTCTTCTGTGAATCATGTATGCGTCCTGGTATGTCTGAATTATGTTGACATGCCTGTATTGTAAAAGGTGGACAATGAGATATCTTGTTATCAGTGTGTTGCTTACATATGTTCCGCAGTACGCAGTGCGATGGAGATGTGGGTCTTAGAGAACAGTCAAATGATTTAAATGAAGGAAACGTTTCATTGGATAGTGCGAATCAAATGATGTGCGTTATTCGATCGTTGATAAGATCCTCGGCATCGGTTAAGTTTTGAACATCGTGTGGTTTGATGCATAGCCGGAAATAATCCACTTTTACGAATGCTTTCCAGTACGTTGAATTTTTTTCACATATATGAGAACAAAGGTTTCCACCTGTACCAACATAATTACTATACCTAAATTTTTTGTTTTTTTGGATCTACACATCATCACTACACTCCAGTTATAAGACAATGCCACTTAATGAAAAATAGAACGAGTTATTAAACCTGATGCTATACCATTAAAATTGTTTCATTATTTAATTTTGTATCAACGTGTTTTTAATAACTGAAATAACTGATAAATGAAAATAATTAGGTAGTCCCATCATGAAGTCGGACAACGAAAATTTTAAGTAAAAAGTACCCTTAATATTTCCAGAAATCTAGTTATCAGATGAAAGTATCAGGAAGTTGTGTTATTGAATCGGCAAGGGAATTGTTCCACATGGATATGTTCTCGAACTAGAGCATAACACATGAATGTTTATTACGTTTAACGTGCTCGTAGCATTCGTTTCCTCTACATCAAAGATTCAGTTTCGCTTTCGCAAAAGCTTTTTTTAATACGATGAAACAGTTAGGAAAACATTACTGGAAAACGTTTCATGTTTATTACATCTCATTTTAATGGGTGCAGTTTTTATGTACGGCATTAAATCCGAAAACAGACGCCCGGCAACTATTAACTCGTGAGTGTGAAGTGAAATTTTATTTCGCATACACGCATACGCAAGCTACTACATATTGAAATTGTGATCAGGTTCGCACAAATGTGGGCACGTGTATGAAACTACCAAACACAATCCCCAACTCTAAACTTCGCCCCTACTTGATCTCTGATATTAGTGAGTTTTGCGGATATAGTGGTGTACTTCTTCAAAATCTCCTTGAAACAATTACCACATATTAACATTTCACCGGTTTAAACAATTTCTTGCCAATCCTCTTCTATACCTAACTTACTGAGTCACAAAAACATTATTTCTCTAAATTAGTAAAACGTTCAACCTAATATATATATTAGTGATTAATTTTTATATCTCTAAATTGAAAAAAAAAATCACACAAATGCTGCGAGAGCATAGGAATTCTCATTGAAGGCTTCCTTTTTATTATTCGCTATTGTAACAAACATTTTGAGAGTGGTTAGGCGGAAGAGGAGTCTAATTGACCTGAGACTCGCTACCAATGAAGACATTTATCTTTATTTTATCGGTACATATATCATGAGGATAGAGAAGATTAGTTAAGTGATAATATATTTTTTATCATTTCGATGGTTCCAACTAATTTTGTGGTTAATATGATGGATGATATTTTCTTTCTCCATCTCATTTTATGTATTTATTTGTTTATTTATTTGGTTAGTTAATTTCACTCTAATGCAATATTGACAATTTGCGATGTGTCTCAAAGCGACCTTGCAGTTCTTTGCTACATGGGCTTCTACATTGCATGCACTTCCGCATGAGCGCCTCCACCCCGGTAGCAGCGCATTGACAGTGCTTCCGCGATCAGCTGTTTCCTCGTGGGGGGAAGGAAGGCTGCCTGGGCGTCCGCGCCGCACGCGTCGCGTCGCACGCCACCGAAATAACTTCCCCGCGCGATAGCCCGCGCAAGCAATGCACCGCCGCAATCGCCGGCCTGATCGAACTCGCGTGTCGCCGCCGCGACCGCGGGCCGCACGGGCGGTGGGTGGCGACGGCGCGGCACTGGATGGGAGGACGGGAATAAACGGACTGACTGACCGGCCGACCGACCGACCGACCGACCGATCGGCCAACCGACCGACCGATCGGCCAACCGACCGACCGACCGATCGCCCAACCGACCGACCGACCGACCGACCGACCAACCGACCGACCGACCGACCGATCGGCCAACCAACTGACTGGCCCACCAACCGACCGGCCAACCAGCCAACTGACCGACCGACCGGCCAACGGACCGACCGACCGGCCAACCAACCGACCACCGACCGACCGACCGGCCCCAACCAACCGACCAACCGACCAACCGACCGCCAACCAACCAACCAACCAACCAACCAACCAACCGCCCGCCCGCCCGCCCGCCCGACCAACCGGCCAACCGACCGATCGGCCAACCGACCGACCAGCTAATCGACTGACCGGCCAACCGACCGACCGGTCAACCGACTGACCGACCGACTGTCCAACGAATGGACCGACGAAAAGATAGACCAACAAGGATGTGAGGGGCACGCACTGGCGCGCGCACGAGCGACCGAGTGGGGCGGGAACACGCCTGTGGGGACGGGGTTGAACCAGCAAAAGTGAACAGAAACGCGCGGGAACCAACGAAAGTGAGCGGGAGTGGGCCACAAGTGACAAAGCAAGTCATGCGTGGGCGGGATCGGGCAGGAGGAGGGAAGAGGGGCAGGTGGAGAACAGTGGCTGCACAACACTGTAGAAGGGGCCGGAAGGAACGGAGAAGAAGGTGACACGCAAGGGCTGACAGGATCAGATAGAGACACGCAGGGGCAGATAGAGGAGAACGGAATGGAAGGAACGACCTCTGTGAAATGCTTGCGGGCAAGTGGTGCTTTGCAGCTTCTTGTCTGAAATTATATATATATAATATAGGTAAGGTATATATATATATATATATATATATATATAGAGAGAGAGAGAGAGAGAGATAGGTAGATAGATAGATAGATAGATAGATAGATATAAAGAAAGATGAAATGCAATAGTATTCAGGTACTTCCTTTCTAAGAGAGAAAGACACAGGAATTTCTGCTGTGCAAATACATTTTGTTTTTCCAATACTATATGCAGACTCAAAATAATGTAGACATTAAAAGTAAAAAAAAAGTTTCAACTTAAACAATTATAATTGTAACGCACAGAGAGGGTTGAAGTAAAAGCGATGCAATTTTCGTCTATTTCAAACGTACCGGTGCTAGTAGTGGTTTTTGCGCTTTCTTTATATTGACTGTACTACGCGGGATAGTTGTGAAGTAGATTGTGTGACTTGAGCACTCTTTGCCGGAGCTGTGAAGTAATGTGAACAATTTCACATCTTCTTATACATTCGTAATCATAAAAAAACGTAGTTATATTTTGAATGTTTCCAATGATTTTGGGGTTTTGGATGTGATGTCTCCACCCTTGTGTTCACCTAGAAAATAGATCGCGCTGCAATATTCTGTTATGACAACGGGAGCTTGAGTACACAGTATTTGGGCTTGTCAAAGCATCCCCGCTGGTACTTGTACGCCGTAAATTGGTTTGTGCCCTCTAGATAAGCATTGCGGCGAGGGCGTGTCTCGAGATGGCTTGCATGGAGACGGTGCGAGGCATCGGGGGCGGTGGGGCAAGGGAAAGGGAAAGGCGGCAACGTCGAGGTGCAGGGTTGCGGGTGGCAGAGCGAAGGTCGCCTCGGGGAGAATGCGGCGACGCGAGAAGGGCGCTTTCGATTATGGCGGCGAGATTTGCCGAGGAAGGAACGCGTCAACATGGACTGTTGTGATGTCAGAACAACCAAAATGAGTTGATTTGAAACAGTGATCTTACTAACGTGTAAAAACTAAGGTTTAGAGCACACAAATTGTATGTCCAAAATTTCCTAGTTTAGAGAAAACTATGTTTGGAAGTTTTAAAAGTTGCAGTTACTTATGATACGTCAGTGCTTGCTTTTTGAGAAAAAGAATGATCTCTGTTATATGCACTTAGAACATTTGAACTCTAGGTGCATATGAACGGTAGGTCCCAAAAACGATTCCAACTCAAAATCGACCATGAGTGGATATAGAAACTAAGTCACGGATATGAACTAGTGGAACTAAACGGGAAGCAAAAAACGGTGAGAGGTTATGTGCGAATTCATGTGGAGTGAATCCTACAGAAACGTGTTATTCGAAGTATTGGTGAAGCGACAGTGAAAATGCGGGGGAAGGTCTTGCGTGTGGGCCCTGGCTCAGAGGTTAGCGTGAAATGTCACGAATGGCGGTAACAAGAGACTGCGTTTGTGGACACGGGGCGTAACCACCAGCCTTTGCTCTTACGACCCTCTTTTATTAACATCCTTTCTAGGCTTCTTGTACAGAACGGATTCATGTGCTTTAGTATCTCATAGCCGAAGAAATAAATTAAGACCAGGGAGGTAGAAATATAAAAACGTTCAGTCAAATCGATTGATGACAATCTCTAAAATACTATGGTAAAAATAAAACCTTTTTTATCTCTTTCAATCATCCTCACTCGTTCTTAATTTTGACACATTCATTTTTTCTCGACCCAGGAACATTTCCTTCCTGACGTCTACCTGCGCTTTTCCTGATGCCCAAAGTGGCGACGCGTGAAACACGAGCCTTCGATCGCGAGGTCTCTCTCTCTCTCTCTCTCCCCCCCCCCCCCGGGGGGGGGGGGGGGGGGGGGGGTCGTCCTCGGTCTTCCCTCCTTGCCCCCGCCCCCGCCCCCGCCCACCGGCGAGGCGCCGCTTCAGGTTTCTGGCGCCGGCGCGGCATCGGCGCGGCGCGGTGCGACGTGCGCGATGATGTTGCGTTTCGTCGGTCGAGTGGCTAGTTACGTCAAACGCCGTCAAACCCCCTCCACCGCCCTGGGCGACGAGCCGCGGGCGCGGAGGTGTCGCAGCGCTCGTGAGCCTGTGTCTCCTAAGTGAGCGTTTAGGTCAGGGTGACCACTTTCTGAAGAAGAAGAAGAAGAAGAAGAAGAAGAAGAAGAAAGAAGAGGAGGAGGAGGAAGAAGAAGAAAAAATTAGAGGAAGAAAAAGACGACGAAGAAGAAGAAAAAGAAGAGGAATAAGAAGAAAAAGAAGGCAAAGAAGAAAAGAAAGAAAAAAAAGAAAGAGAAAAAGATAACCAGGAATACTAAAGAAATTTGCAATTCTGGAAATGTGAAGGAATAATCAGGGATTTTGTAGAAAATCGTTTAAGCCAGCGATATTTTCAGAAACTTTTAAAAATATAATTATTTCCTTACAAACGTTAGTACATTTTTTGTTCATTTTTTGTTATTTTTGAGAAAATATTGTTAATTTGTAGTTCCCCGCGGCAAAATCAGAGAACTGACAAAATCACAGAATTAGTATCAGGCTAACTTCAATATCTTTTTTACATAGTGTGAAATTAAAAATCTTATCAGGAAAAGATTTTTAAAAAGCGCTGGAAAATTGGGAACAGTCAGAGAAATTTGTCCAAAGAAATGAGTGGCAACACTGTTAGTTGTACATCAACCTGCCGTAGTTGCTCTCTGTTAGGTAGGCGTTCGAAGTTCGAAACTTTTTTAAACGTTTACGAAAGTATTTTTTGACAAAAAGCTAAAACGTACGGATAAATGGGACTCATTCGAAACGCGCAGTATGTTCCAAAAAGTGGTACTTTTTAAGGTACGTGAGTTTTCTTAAAAAATGCGCCCCGCCGATAATACTCGGGTATTTCTCGCCTCTAACAGGACAACGCGTGTACGCAGGTTAAGCAACAGTTTTTAAAGACATATCTTCGAATCTCTACGGGAAATTGCATGGTCCATTGTTTTATTTCCATTTGTTACGAATGATGAGTACATAATTTTTACGTAATTTTTTTAAAATTTCTTACGTAATGATTTGTAGAGTTGATTACATGATATATTTTGAAATGGAGAATTGCATTTGGCGAAAAGGAGTGTGAAACACAAGATTTACTTTTTATTACGTTTTTACAATGAACTATGCCGCTCCGGTACGACCGAAGATGAAAAAGAAGAGGAATAAAAAAAGGGTTCGATATTTATTCGCGTTTGATATTTATTTTAACACAGCTTCATTCTCAGATTCTCGTAAAAATTCTCTCCTTTCTCCCTCATGCCGTGGCCCCCTCACATCCTTGGCGCCCACTTCGAACCACTCTCGTGTGCACACGCCCACATCGTTATCTGGACAGCCTACGCCCGTCTACTGACGCGGCGGCGAAGATACAAGCTCTTCAAGTTTGTTTGAAGCAGTCGCCTTGTTGTTTTTTCTCTTTTCCTCTAGGATCGAGTGAAATCTACGAGAGGAAGTGTGGACCGGAAACGCAGAGAAATCAGCAAAGATAGTAACACTTTTTTTCACTACGTCCCTCGCAAGCTCCCAAAAGGTGTTTTTTCTCATAATTTGAATTTGTTTTGATAAATAGTTCTTTGTAAGAGAGTGGAAAATATAAGCTAACGTAATATAATATAATATTCTTATTGATAATGTTTGCGTTTTGAATTATGTGTATGGAAAGCCTGCTATATCTAATAAAAATAACAGCTCACATTTCTGTTGATATCCTCTAAGTTTCTAGCGTGAATTTCGAAATGAAAAATCATGTTCGTTACCCATTATCTTGTAAAACTCATTAAGGCTTCCCGCTCGTCCATACACGTTTAAGGGCTTTTATCAGACGATGTGTCAGCCTGTACATGTGTCACCGCGATCGAGCTGCAAACGGCTACACGCCTCAACAACGTACGTTACGACTAAATTGGAGAGAAACATGTGTGGAACCATAAAATATTTTTGGAGTGAGAATATTTCAGATAGGATGCCTCCCCGCCCCCTCAAATTGAAATAAAAATGGATGTCATACTTTCAATATGAGGACATTGTTTTGAATAAATTGATTAAAATTACAAAAACTTGTGGAGTTTTGAGGGTCGGCGGGAGGGGGGTCTTCCTGGATCCGCCTTTGGAGGGAAAGGAAAAAAAATCCATTGAGCTTCATTTAATTTCGATTCCGTACTATTAGTATTGCCACGAATTTTTCATGAAAGATTTTGAAGTGAATCATGAATCTGGAACTATTAACCGTGAAATTTCAACTGCAACGGAAACATTGTAATATCATTCCCTCAAATTTCACTCCTCGTAATTGCAAACAAGTGAATAAAGATAACGTAGATAAAAACATATTGTACAAATATAAATTGAACATATACATACAATACATGCCTTTTTGATTGTCCACCGTATCCCTGTTGTACCCAAACATTTGAAATGGTAACTTCGTTGTTAAGGACGCAAGAATAATGTCTATTTGTTCAAAATTCGAGATTCTTTTATTTAATACGTGCTCATAAAATCTATTAGTAACTGAAGTTTGTTTCGGGGAACCATCCCCCATGTTTATGACGAGATGGGGTAAGTAAATGACTAGCTAATATTCTACAAACAACATTTTTCTTTTTACAAACCTAACCATTATGTTCATATAATATAAAATGTATTTATTTTAAAAATTGCCTATTATAATTTAAATTTTCCCGTTAATTTTCTATTATTCATTAATCCCCACCAACGAACTAACAAGATATGAAAAACTTCACGAATGTCTGCCTGAATGTTCTGCGAATGTAAATTTCATATTCTTTAAGATTTTACTCTCAGACACCCATTTCACGGTCCATAACGTCTCAACATTTCGGCTTTCTATGATATTCAGATATCGACACATATGTATATTAATTACTCTATCCTCACTTCTGGATCAAAGTGCAAGTAAACATTCCATTGTGGTGATGTTCCGCCCCCCCCTCCGAACCACCTCCACCTCCTCATGGAGCCCCCGGCATTAATCCCCAGGTAGCGGCGTCTCCTCGGCGGGCGCCCACGCCGGCTGGGCGGGCAGCGGCGGGGCCTCGCCTGCATATTACCACGTTGCCAGTTGGGTTACGGCTATTCTTCCACGCTGATCATTCGGCGTGATTAGGAAACGGTCCTATTTGCTCAAATGATTGGTAGCTCCAGCATGACGTAGTCAACTACAGTGGGGCCGATTCAAGAAGACCTCCACTCGGGCACAAGGTCGAATCCAAACTACTACCGCCGCCTAATCGTCCACAGAGGCGCGCCCGCCGCCCGTTCAGCCCGCACCCGCCGACACGCCGCCCGACACGCCGCCCGCCACACGCCCGCCACACCGCCCACCCGCCCGCTCCACCCTCTCCGCCCACCCGCCACACCGCCCGCTCCGCCTACTTGTTGGCATCCACTCTGCCAGTCGCGCCATATAATGCGCCGTCTTCTCTCCGCCGCCGCGCCGCGGCCCTGGAGCTTCCTTTTTAGTTCCGGCAGCGGATGGGGAACGCAGGTACGCACCGGGCGCGGGGAAAGCAAGCAACATAATCGCTAAAAGTCGAGCGGGGAGTAGAAATTCGAAAGGGGGATTAATAACTCAGAGCAGGATTCGGGGAACCGGGTCAAAACGAGGTGCGGCGCGCTGCTTGTTAAGACTGCAGTTTGTGCTCATCTACCATGCGGGAGGAGTCGCGGGGAGGGAGATCTGTGGAAGAGGTGGATGTATTAAAAGCAGCTAGAACGAGCTTCTGGTGTAGAAGGAGTTTGGCAGAAATAAAGAAAGTCTGGGAAAGTTTCTAGAAAAAAAAAATCATTGAAAGTTTAAAGTATTCAGAGGCAGGAGATTGAACCTAGATAGAAATACTTCTTTAACGTCTTCCCTGTTCTTGGACTATTTATTTTATATCATGAAACTGACCACGAGACTTATATTAGTAGGGATTTGATAGAACATTGAGAAGAAATGTGTGTCATAGGCAGGTGAAGGTTCTTCGAACTTTAGAGCCAGGCTTACAGCAGGAAGTTTTCTAACTTGGTGGATGGCGAGCGGGCGCGGCTTCGCACTGCGTCGAACAGAGGAGCTCGTGGAATCACGCGGACTAGAGTCTTGAAGAGGGAAGCCCGGTCGCTTAGAAGGAAGGGAGTGACTGCAACTGGCGGCGGGTTTCGGTGAAAAAAAGGAAAACTGAAAAAAGGAGAAACGAGGGCTTGGATAGCTGCGAACGAAGAATGAACATGGACAACGGGAGGGGTCTGACAAACAGATAGAAAGCGAACACTGAAGGAAACGAGAAAATAATGGACGTTACAGAAGGTTCTGGCAGAGGAATGTAATATGAATGACGAGACGTGGACACTGTCGGGTGTGAAAAGAAGGGAAAAGGAATAAAAAAATGTGGGCGTTCAAAGTATGTAGAACTGGGAATCAGGAACAAAGAAAGCGGACAGCGGAAAACAAAATGGACGATAGGAAGCGCGAAACAAAGAATAAAATTCAAGACATGTGGATCAGTTGTGAAACGCAAACCAGAAAGAGCTGGGAGGTACGAATAAAGAGGACAATGGAAAACAAAATGAACGACAGGAAACGCGAAGCAAAGTGTAAAAATCCTCAGGAAACGTGCAGCAGGTATGAAACGCCAACCACGAACAACTGACACCGAGGAACGAATGAAGCGAACAGCGGAAAACAAAATGAACGACGGCAAGCGCGAACAAATCCCCAAGAAATGTGTATGGAGCGGAGCGGCGGAAAGGGGGGGGGGAAGCGTGCCCGGAAACGAGCGCGTGCGGGGGCGGGGGGGGGGGCGGCGCTGTGCAGGGCGAAGGCGAAGGCGAAGTGAGCGCCGCTGTTACTGACGGCGACAGCCAGAGCACGTCCCGCGCGCCCCGGGAGAATCACACTTCTCGGGACTTACTTCATTCTAACGCTCGCGCGCGGAGACGGCACGGCGCACGTGAGCATTCTGGGCGTCGGGGCGCGTCACCTACTCGCGACATTAGTTCCGTAAGTGTAGTGCGTGCACAAGTTTACTTCTTTAGTAATACGAGCAGATATTCTTGAGTCCCGTGTATACTTCGGTACTAGTGTTCTTAGTAACGAGTAGTGTGAAAATAGTGAGTAACGAGTAGTTGATAGTAAATTTTCTTGGTACTAGTGATCTTAGAGCAAGTTTACTTCGGTACTAGTGTTCTTAGTAACGAATAGTGTGAAAATAGTGAGTAACGAAGTGGTAACGAGTAAGTTTTTTTCCTTGTGCACTTCGGTACTAACAACGTTAGTACCGTAGGTGTAGTGCGTGGTATTATACGACCAAGTTTTCTTGAGCCCCGGAATCCCTATCCCAACTCCTTTACCTGCGTTGGTCGCATTAAAAAAAGCAAGCGTTGTTGGCAATATCTGTTTATCAGAAATGATTGCTCCCGTGTAAAAGAAACAATTTTGTACCGAAAAGCGAGCCACAGATTTAATACAATAGATCACTCGACGACCCCCCCCCCACTCCTCTCGCATTTAGCGACACCAGGGCGCAAGAAAAGTGCGTGAATAATACATATATCGGGAGGGAAGTGATGTGCTCCTTCCCCCGCTGGAAAGTGAGATCCTGCCCCGACCTACATGTCGCTTTGCGAGGCCTTCTCCCCTACAGGTTTCTCCTCCTGGAGAGGCCCGTTCCATCTGGAGAAAGCTTAAAGCTTCCGCCTCGTCTACCAACATGTGTGGTGGTGTAGTGCATCCAAGTGTGTGTGTGTGTGTGTATGTATGTATGTATGTATGTATGTATGTATGTATGTATGTATGTATGTATGTACGTACGTATGTATGTATGTATGCATGCAAGGGGTGATGAGGGGACAAGGACGAGGAAGGAAAGATCGCGTGCAATAGGTGGCCTGTTCATTAGTACTGCTTCGGTATTCGCCTTGTTGTGGCCGGACAAACTACATGTCAGGCACTCGCTATCACTCTGGCAAGGAATAGAGTTCAAGGTTAATCATTTCTCATTTTGGTTCATTGAAGCAAGTTTTCAAGTATTATCGAAATCCCATATCGGGAGCAACATATGTTACTACAAGAATGAATCTCTTTCTTCAATTAGTAACGTCGTAAGGAATATTAAGAAAATTATCATAATTACGGTTTATTCAATGCACGTAAAAATCAAATTGCAGATTAATAAACAAGAGTGTCTCAGAAATTCACAAATCGTTTATGTTAGCGTTAAATGTCAGTCGGGTATCTTCCCTAACTCGAATAAGAGAGAGAGTGCACCCATTGTTCTCTCCTCTTGCTAGATTGAGCTGTCTGTCTTCATCCTCGTTGATCTTCCTTTCCTGTCAGCGTCCCCAAGCAAGTTCTCTGCCTCTAAATATTAGATCATGCACACCGCCACTCATGACCATGTCTGTTGAGAAATATCAAGTTAAAATCAGTTTCAGTTATCGCAATTACACAGACTCTTACAACTAGGAAAACAATTTAATACTTTTCTTGGCGAAAACCCGTTAGAATTTGAGTGTTGCTTAATTGTCTTGCAGGTCCCCATTTCCCTTATACAGTATTAGAAGTCCCCATTTTCCTAACACTATTATACATTTTTGGCATAGGTGTAATTGGTTGTGAATAACATTAAAAAATAAAATGAAATTCATTGTTGAAAATCTTTTAATAATACAGTAATTGTTTTGTACGTACTTATCAACCTAATAAAAAAGTAAAATCAATCACTTTCAATTTATGCGCAATTCTATTTTTAATTTTTCTTGAAAACCGTCCGTTTTCACTTTCCATATCCTTTATAAATTCATATACGTTGACAATTATTTATTTAGAATGTACTAATCATCGCGAGCTTTCCGTGGTGGTAGCCGATATCTTGTGGTAGAGGGATAATCAAACCACAATAATAAAAAATAAATAGTATATATTTATTTTTTGTTCAGAAGTACCTTTCAGGAACAATATTTTTCCATCCTCAGTGGGTCTCTAGCAAAGGGAAAATTGAATGATCATCATACATAGGAACAGTGGTGCAAAGAATAAAATAGACAAAGCAGTGAATGAATAATATAATAGATTTTGAAAAATAATAAACAACATAAAATAACTTACTGCCCAAGCAATGTGGATAACACGTAAACATATAAAATGGAACTGGATAAGATCCAGTGATGAATCATTAGGGTGGCCGTCATCTTGTGGAATGGTGTTCACCATTCCACAAGATGGCGGCTACCCTATGTATGTTAATCAATTTTCCCTTTGCTAGAGACCCACTGAGGATGGGAAAATATTGTTCCCGAAAGGTACTTCTGGGCAAAAAATAAATATATACTACTTATTTTTTGCTATTGTGGTTTGATTATCCGTTTACCTATAAAATCGCTAGCTTTCAACTAAGACATTTCTAAAGTACACATATCAGAATATTCAATAGATTTCGCGCAAACTGCTTCGCACGCATCAATCGCACGGCCTTGTGTAGCCTTGCACGTGCGTGACAGTTGCGTGGGAGTAGCGTGCCAGACGTCTGGGAGACAGACAGGCAATGCGAAGGCCTGTCTGTTCAATTAACTGTGTTTTTATAAATTTGAATTTGCGTGAGGGCTTCCTTCCGTTTTCCTTTCGACTGGAAATAACGAGGGTGTTCACAGATAAAAAATGCAAAAATGTAAATACATGACTGAGGTGAAATTCAAATTTAAATATGAATTCACTGATTTATCTAAACATTGATATACTGACTTATCTAATCATTGATATACATTTTTTTCTCCTACCCACTCACTCGTAATTAGATGTTTTGTTCGTGGAAAAACGAAACGTTTTCGAAGTAGCAGAAGACAACGAATCGTGGATTTCGTTCCCAACCTTACATAATCCAAGTACATTTGCGTTTTTCCCGCGTAAGTTGGTCGATAACAATTTATATAGTTATTTCCTGAACATTTCTAAAATTATACTCTTTTGTTACGTATTAGTATATGATGTAGGCATGCTTGTATGATATAAAGCACTTACTCTTTTCTTCGATTAGACATTACGTTTTTCTAATGATTCAAATCAAAACACTTGCCCGAACTTCAACCGCGTGGAACTAACTTCAGGAATCTCATATAGTATATAAGATTGATTGATTACTGTTTCTGGGTCTCATCAACTGATAAGGTGAATCCACCGCATTGCGCAGTATCTTATTCTCAATTTTCTGTACTTCCTGTACATGAACGTTCTTGGCACAATTTCAAAACTGTATGCCATACGTCCATATTGGTTTTAGCGCTTGTTGATATATTAGTAATTTATTGTAAACGGACAACTGAGGTTTTCTTCCCAGTACAGTTTATTGATTTGCATATTGAGTTCCGTCTTCTTTATTTGAGTTCCTCTCCTCCTGTAATTTCGGATACGGCATCGACCTACAGGTCGCTTTGCGGGGTTTTCCACTTCAAAGTATCTCCACCCAAATGTCTCACGTCTCCAGCTGGGACAATCTCTCAGCTTCCGACAGGTCTCCCGACATGTGTAGTAGTATAGTATAAGTAAATGTGAGTGAGTGGTTTAAGGGGAGATGGTGGCACCAGGACGAGGAAGGAAAGATGATCGAATGCGGTCTGTGGTCCGACTGTTAGGGTACTTCTCCGGTATTCGCCTGGTATTGTTCTGAAAAAACACGGAAAACTACCGATCAAAGTAACCGGTCACTCAACTCTCCTCCAAACAGCAGCTGAATTCGACATAGCTACATAGAGTCGCCACCGTCTGCTCTCATACCGTAGGACTTCCCGGTCAGACATATAGCAATGGACATTCTAGTTAATGTAAGCGGACTTTAATATCCCATATTTGATTATGTTTCATTGTGTGTCGACGCTATTCGCCGCTCGTTTCGCCGCCTGGCGGGAACGCGTGTTCGCAGCCCGCCCGCGCCCCGCCCCGCCCCGCCCCCGCCACCGGCCCGGCCCGGCTCCTCCGCTCGCACAGGAAATGACATGTTACAACGGGCAAGCGAAGCGAAGCGAAGTGAAGCGGGGCTGTGGCGGCGCAGGAAATGGCAAGCGGCCAAAATTCCAGCAACAGTGGATTCTTAATTTTCGGCGCAAGGTCTAGCCGTAATGAGCAATTGACAGGCCGTGGGGAGGCCTAGGGGCGCGATATACAGTGTGTCCAACTGCCACGAAAAAGCTCGCAGCAACTCTCGGTGATTTGGTAGTGAAGAACTCAACTGTAAAAAAGGGTGTTTAAAAAATGTTTAAATGACAGAAGAAAAAACATACAAATTTTTCATTAACTTTTGCACGACCTCTGTTTTTCTCTCGCTAATTTTCACGTTACGAAATGTGCCATTGTAGCATAATTTCCCTTTCACATGGACGGTCAATTAGAAACTCATTTGTCCTCTTATGAGTTGTCCACTTTTACACAATTTCACCACGAATTGCGGCGTGTCTTTTAGGAAATGTTCTCTTTCTCATTTCATGAGCTGCAAATGCCTGTCTCCAAAATCATCATTACGACTATTATTATCGCATGCAATTAACGATTCCATTCTCCTAAGTGCTTTACCCTCCGTTTATTGTTTAAAGAACATAAACCATGATGAAAAGATGAAAGACCTTAAGGGCGTACATTTTTAAATATCAACATATTTCCATACGGTGAATTCAATCGATCGAACATAAACCATAAATTGTTTTCTTTCATTTCCTATATTTAACGTACATTCGTTTTGTTTTATTTTAATCTGTATTTATGTGTCCGTGTTAATTTGATCGTGGTGTAGTTTCGATGATCTCTCCCCCCCCCTCCGCACGAGGCCATCCGGAGGGCGTGCGGTGCGGAGGCAGCGGCGTGCTCAGCCGCGAGGGCGCACGCGTCGCCTAGGCACGTGACACGCCGCGCGGGACCAAACTGTCACGTTTCGGGCGGGATGCTTTATTTAAATTGTTTTCGTTCTCTCTCGGTCAAGGTCTCCAGGTTAAGGTCTTTGCGAGAACGTTTTGGCCGAAGGCGGACATGTTTCCGCGTTGTTTTCGGATGAGGTTATTTGCAGCATTATCTTTTTTAAGTCCAATACTATCATATTTTTTGTTGTGGGAGTATTTCAATTGAGGGTTGATACTAATATTTGAGAAGCTAGTGTCATATTTTTCGTAATTCTCTCGTTAAGGTTTGGTTTAAATACGCAGAATCATCTGAAATCTGCATAGTTATAGTTGTCATGAGATATTCAAATGTAATTTCGTACGTTTTAGGGTAAATCATGACAAACTTTCATGAATCATATCCATACCTATTTTCTGCGTTAGGGCTCATATTTCTTGAAAGTGCTGGGATCAACTAAGACCAAGATATGAACACATATGAAGAACTCAAAATTTTATCTCTTTGGTGTCATGCTTAGCTCTTGGTTAGAAATCTCTTACATGTGGATATGTAATAATATCGTTAATATTCCAGTCATTACTACTGAAAATTTTCTTAACTTCATTTAATGTATTTCACTTCATTCCATTTAAATATTTGCGCCGTCTGCAATATATTGAAATTGTTGAATATTTTTTCGAGAAATATTTGAATGATATGAATACCTTATTAGTTTCATCTAGAGTATGCACCCAAGAAGGTAGTATGACATTCAAATGATCTATTCACCAGTAAACTTAAATTAAAAACAATAAATTCATTCAGAAGATTTTTGGTTAGCTGGATATTACGAGTGAAAAGAGGAAAATAAGAGGACATTGTACAGAATGTATATTGATGACTGTCTGTATCCCGGATTCGCAAAGAGGCGTACTCACTCCATTTATTTCCTTTTGAAAACCCTCATGCCACAAACAGATTACCCTGACTCCCCAACTGCCATTCTTTCCAATCATCCAAACGATTTGTAGCTGTTTTCTTTTGTGTGCCTGTATGGGCCAGTCAGTGTAAACGGGAAGATTTGGAGCGCGAATGAGTCATACGCAGAGCAGCCTGAAACCGGGAATCCTGTTCGTTATTCATTGCAATTTCCCCAGCAAGGCGTAAACAACGGGTGGATGGAGGAAGAGTGGGATCCATAGGAACCTGGCAGAAGCTGTGGGGCGCCTCGAGAGATCTGGAAGGGCCGCCCCAGGGATTCAGAGAAAGGGGACTCAGAGCTCTTCCGAACATTTTTTTCCCTTTTCGTTGTCAGGCATGCAAGGGCTCTCGGGGCAACATGTTCGAAAAAAAATATGCATATATAAATATTTATCAGCGATCCCCATATTTTTATTCGGCCTCTGGGATTAAGCCCTTTTCGATATCGAGTTGGGTGATGCTCGTGTCTTACAGCTGAACAGCCTCGGAATTTATCTAGCGTGACGATTGAGACCGTGGAACTCGACTGCATGTATAAATCATGTGTCACACCTGATCGAATTGCATCGAATGACTAATAAGCTGTTTAGCCATACTTTTGCATCCTCACAAGGAATTTTATAAGTGAAAAATGTATTTGGTTTTAATGAAACAGTAAATGGAATTCCATTTGTAAATGCCTCAAACCGGGTGCTACCTTTGATGAAATATTTTTCTGCTCCCTGAGAAAGGGAGAGCTGACAATTCATTGAAAATTATTAGCCTAAATTTTGATCTCAATCTGTAGACGAGTTGTCACGTGACCATTACACTGTGTACTGAAGTAAAGCAACTGCCCTTGAAAATCAATCACGTATGAATATACAATTTCTTTGTCAGGATAAACTTTTTTCGATGTAGATTGCATTAACATGAAAATGCAGAGGGGGTTTCTGGAGGTATGCGAATGAGTTTCTGAAGGTAGTAGTTGTGCACTGTAAGATTTGTTTGTGCGTCCGATTACTTTTTGTTCCGGAGTATCAGAGTTTTGGAAAGCAAATTAATGAGATCGAGCAAAACGTAAATAAGTACTTGTATTGAATAAATACATAATATTCTGAATAAAGATGCATTTTAATGTTGTAGAAGATTTAACAAAAATGTTGAATTATAAATCGTAGCCCTACGTTTGTATGGAAGTATCATAGTGATGTAAAAGGTATTAAGGAAGTCTGAGATCTCGCAATTTCCAGAACATGTTATTCTGACATTTAAAGAAAGGCATTGTCTGAAGAGGTATCTTTATGAATGCCACAGCAATTGCATGTAATCCCACGCATTCTCTGCTGTCTAGGGTCCTCAGGGTCTCATTTCACTTCATTGGGCATGCAAGGTCTTCATAAATAAATGGCAAGTCTCATGCGAATTCGAAATTACGTAAACGGCAAATTTATTTTTAATTCCTTTTCAAACGTTTTAACGCGAAAGGCGGTACCACCTTCACTGTTCTCGTACCACTTTATTTCACGCTACGCCACAGAATGAATGCGAAAGTCGTCAGGATGGAAGAAACTTGTTAGATTCCCCATCTTCCTCGACAGCGCAACCAATAAGATCTCAAGACCCACCCTTATCACATCTTGAATAGTGATGAAGTTACTTTTGAAACATGACTAAAGAAAATAAATCAATATCAATTGTTTCATTGAAGTTACATATTTAGAGATGTTACATTAACATTGGTTTGTATAGGTATTTGTTATTTCCAGTAATGACGGTACATTTACAGAATAATATAATTTCACTCACCGATTTGATTGACTGATTTTTTCGTGTTTCCGGGCGCGTCTACTGCTTCTTTTATTAGCCCCGTGAGTGTAGTGCATGTTTTTTCTCCGGAGATGGCGGTGATCTTCCCCCGCTGGATGGTGAGATCTAGCGCCGACCTACCGTCGGCTAGTGGGGTTTCCCTCAACCAGGACTCTCCCGCCAACGGGGCACCGCCGCAGCCGGGACAAGCTCTAAGCTCCCGACCGGTGTCCCGGAATATGTGGTAGTGAAGTGCATGTTAGTGTAAGGGGAGAGGATAGGACAAGGAAGAAGAAGGAAAGATCGAGCGCCCGTTTGGTAGGGTACTGCTCCGGCATTCGCCTGGTGTTGATCGGAGAAACCACGCAAAACTACCGATCAGAGCAGCCGGCCGCTAGAATTCTCCTCCAGACAGCGACTGAAATCGACCTAGCTGAAGAGCTACCGCTCCCGGTACCGATTAGATATTCACCGACTATCGTATCAAACCGTCACTTTCAGTTTTGTGACTAATGACCTGGCCCTGCGCGGATTATTCACCTACCCTTCGAGCACCCTCTAATCTCCGAATCGCGGCCTCGCACACAGCGTGTGGGGCGGCGTGCTCTAAACCCGGGCCCGGCCGCGCGTCGAACCGAGCGGCCGATGAGGACGCCTCAGAGCTTCCTGCACGGCGCATGCGCGCTGCGGGCGAGGTGCGCGGTACACACGCGCGGTCACCGCGTTGCCGCCGCCGCCGCCGCTGCTGCATTGGAGGCGCATTTAAATTGCAAAAGGCGCGGCATTCATAATGGAAACGTAATTTGAATGTGTAATACACGATCGCCGGTTATGAGATATGGGTCCCTGACCCGGCGTTCCATATATCACAACTGCCGAAGGCACCGCTTCCCGACGTTTCGCTACCAGCCCATTATCTCTTTACGACGGGTTGTCGCGGTGCAGATGGTTCCGCCTCGCGGATGCCCTACCCGTCCGCCGCACGAGTTATGGAAATCTCGAGAAATACGACTCTCGATTTGTGTGCCGTGTCGAAATGCGAGGCCAAGGCTATGTGTCGCGTCTTTCGCCGCCGCTTGAGGCGCGTTTCGCTAGCCGATTTACACCGGCCGTGCAGGGAGCGGTGAGAATCGATCCCGTGGTTGCGAACAGCCCTCGTTTCTACGCTCCACTTCGCGGGCTCACACTGAGTAGTAATGAAGTCGGTGACGGGAGTAATTTGACGTCGAAGTCTGTGACGGGGCGTCATCCGCGTTGTGAACGATTGTGGTGCGACGTCATTCAGATAGGCAAGGGCGATTCCTTTTACGTTTTACGCGAACGTTCGTGTAGATGTTGCCAAGTTTATGATGCTCTACATTATCTGAAATATGGCGACATTTTCCGTCCTCCAGAGAGAATTTTTCCCAACTCACATGTCATGCAGCTCATTTAAGTTGTAAAAACCCAATGTACTTCTCTCAAACGTTGAATAACAGACTGCGATGCACATTTGAGTTATTCATCAAGTAATTCAACACGTTCATTTCGTATTCACAAGAATTTTAGGTATTCAGATTGATAGGTATTCAGATCATTCAGTTCCCCATATTGGAAAAGAGCCCCTGTACGTGTCAAAATATTCGTCTAGTGTTTAGGGCCGCGAGCTCCGCCGCAAATAATGTTACATTCTGTGCAAGGGTCAAGACCGCGGCGGGGGATGCGCCATCTATTTTAATTTTCCTCCGTCAGACGGCGGCAGCGGCGTAATGAAGGCGCAGGGGGGGGGGGCAGGGGGGCGTACAGGGGTGGAGCAGCTGAGGGCTGCTGTGGCCTTCTCTCACGTCCACTTTACCCACATGCTACGAAACAAATATTACTAAAAAATAAGTGACGCACGGACATAGTTCTTAACATTACGAGGCCGGTAAACAGCAAATACCCACCGAGTCTGTTATTTGTGTTATCGGCTGAGTTTTGTTCAATACTTCTTGTAGGACCATCTTGTTTTAGAGCAAACAAATCAGGTAAACAAAGAAATACTATCTCTTGGAATAAGTATACTTGTATTTATACGCAACTTTAGCTACATCTCATTTGTTGGGATTGGTGTTCTCGCCTTTCTTTCCACTTTTGAACCCTTAACAGACGCCGGAAATTAAGAGACTTTGCATTCTGCTTACTTGAGTGACTTTACCTTAAGTTAAGTCGATTTAATTAGGTTTTAGAGTATAACAAAAAATCTTTAATTTGTGTACATAATGTTATAAATATTTTCAATATATGACCATATAGATGTAAGTTTATAATGGCCATTATTTTTTATTCTTAGAGTTCATTATAATATTTAATCAAAAATAAACATGACATTTCAGTGAATTATTTTGCGAGGACGTGTCACCTTTTATTGCCCATTTCTCGATCTGATTGTTACGCTACTTTCTGAAAATATCTAACAATACTCGAAGTCTTGGGCGTTGATAAAAGTGATTTTTGATTTACTGTGCCAAAATTCTAAAATCGACCGTAGTTACGATATGAATTTTGCTCAGTATGATATTATTTTAATGAGTAAATACCTCTCTTACAGAATGACTGATGCATTTTGAAAGATTGTTTTGATTGTTTTTTGATACCGCGAAGTTGCTTGAAGTAAAAGTCATACCGGCAAACGTAAGTAAAAATATCTGTTATGTTGCTTAACAAACAGGCGAAACCCTGAATCAAAAACACGGAAGTTTCAACATTTCGGGGAATGGTCACCCTCATGAGGATTATTTTGCACACCCCTATCCTGCCATTTTTAAATGTATTTTCGCCGCTCGGCAGGGGGGTTGATAAGCATCAGCCTGAGGCTTCACATGCCTCCCTCCGCTCTCATCCCTCTCTCCCGCCCCGCTCTCGCTCGCACACAGCGCTCTCTACCCTATCCTTGCGCCCGCTGCATGTTCCCATCCTGCCGGTCGCGACTCGCGCCCGCACCTTTTTCCGCCCGTAACCCGCGTTAACCGCCCGTTATTTCCCCCCCGTTACTCCGCCCGTTATACCCCGCCCGTTATCCCTTGCCCGACCTTGCCGTTTTCCCCCGTATTTCCCTCCCGTCCCCCCATTCCCGCCTCCCGCTACGGCCTCCCTCGTTATATCTTCGCCCGTTAACACCTGACCGTTATTCCTCGCCCGACTCCTTCCCCTTAACACCCCCCCGTTATCCTTGCCCGACCTCTCCGTTTTCCCCCGTACTCCGAACCCGCCCCCTCTCCGTCCTTCGCCTCCAGGTGCGCCCACGCCGATCCGACCGTCTCTGACGGGTCACTGATTACGTTTCTCACGGTAGCGCGCGCTTGAAAATTCCGGGCGGTCATCTGAGCCGCTGATAAATAAGACTGGTCGCGTTCACGCCGAGGCGTGGTGGGTGGAAATGAGTTTTCTGTTTGTTGGGAAGGAAGAGAGCAAAGCTGAAATGTCAGTTTCAAAGTTTCAGCGAGAGCTAAATCAGAGTTTTGCGAGGGGGCGTGTTTTTGTCTGAGTCAGTGGTTCAGTATGACGCGTCGTCTGTGGACGCAAATTTAAGTGAACACGCGGAGAATGTTAATGGTAATGGCAGAAATGGCAAATGTAATGTTAAAGTTTGACGTTTTTGTCATAACAAGCAAACTTTCTTATAAAAATGGCTTTGAGTTACATAATTCAAAATGAAAAGCTGATGAAATGAAAATAGCATTCTCATTCTGGGGGTATTGTTAAATCGTGAATCAAAATTGGAAGATATTGAAATAGAAAAAACTTGGGATAATTCACGAATTGTTTTAAAAAAAATGACCTCGGGGATTTCCGATTATTCCTTGAAAATGTATAGATATTTCCACTGACGGGTTCATAAACCGTACTTTAAAATATGCATGGCGATATTCCTCGGTTCCTCATTTGTTTAGTGAAGGAAAAAGACTGCTTAGACGATCCGGTATCCAAGATCGCTAAAGCAGTAGTGTCGTAGCGATCTCGGACAGAAAGGCCGCGGGTTCGAGTCCCGCCTCGGGCATGGTTGTATTTGTGTTCGTCCTTTCACCCTTTATCTCCATATCGTTTCACTTGCTTGGTCCACACATGACTTTTGACGGGCGTCCGCAGAGATCCTCGTCATGCGACCTTGGTTATGATCGCCATCGTCCCGTTATGATTGCTAATGTTCAGAGCAAAACTTAAATGTTACAAGACAAGGAGTTTGCATTCATTATTTACAATATTAGTCAATAAGGCGCCTAACCGGGAGCGGTAGCTCAATGCATCAACTGATGCCACTGCAGCGCCTCTGACCGGGAGGTCCTAGGTTCCCACTCCCCACGGCGGCAGGATTTTCGACACTAGCTTTTCAGCTAGGTCAAATTCAGCTGCTGTCTGGAGGAGAATTCAAGAGGCCGGCTGCTCTGATCGGTAGTTTTCCGTGGTTTCTCCGATCAACACCAGGCGAATGCTGGAGCAGTAACCTACCAAACGGGCCACGGACCACGCGCGATCTGTCCTTCCTCTTCCTTGTCCTATCATCTCCCCTTACAGACACACACTAACATGCACTATACTACCACATATTCCGGGAGACCGGTCGGGAGATTAGAACTTGTCCCGGCTGGGGCGGTGCTCCGCTGGTAGGAGAGTCCTGGTTAGGAGGAAACCCCACTAGCCGACGGTAGGTCGGCACCGGATCTCGCCATCCAGCGAGGAAAGATCACCGCCATCTTCCGAGAAAAAAACATGCACTACACTAACGGGACTAATGACCAAAGCAGTGTATGCGCCCGGAAACACGAAAAAAAACCCAAACCAATAAGGCGCCAAAAATTTCGCTTATGTAACGACAAGGGCGTAGTATACTGACATCAGTCAGTATCGGAAATAGTCACATCCACAACGTTACATGTATTTCTATGGTTAGTCACACAACGAAGGTATCTACAGTTTCAGAAACGGAGTGAAGGGAAGGAGGTGGAGGAAGCTTTCGGCGCTAGTCGCGTCGTCTCACAGACGACGCCTTTGTAATCTAGGATTAAAAAGGAACTAATTTACAAACAACCCACTTGATTTTATAGAAGCTTTTCTTTCGGTATTTTTGAGGAAGAGGCTCCTCCAGATTTCTGCTCCGAAGACGTGCCAGGAGACCGTCGCGTGACTCACGCGTCCACAGAGGCGTGCGAAACGATTACGTGGCGTGCGTGCATTATCCGCTGCGTTCGCGAACGCTGCAGGG
The DNA here is from genome assembly GCA_964035755.1 of Teleogryllus oceanicus. NCBI lineage: Eukaryota > Metazoa > Arthropoda > Insecta > Orthoptera > Gryllidae > Teleogryllus > Teleogryllus oceanicus. Next base: position 40,317,314 of record CAXIVR010000004.1, on the reverse strand, counting down.
GAGAAAGCCCCTCCACCACGCGCGGTTGTCAACGGCCGCGTCAGGCGTGGACCCTCGCACGGGGCGGGTGTAGGGGGAGGCGGTGCGTGATGGGGACGCGATGGACTTCTGGTCCCGGAACCGGAACAACGGCGCGCTGGCCTTCGCGCCCGCATCCCTTTTGTGTCACCGCATGCTGGCAAGTGCACCCAACAGCACGCGTCGCGATGCTCGCTCCACGTAAGGGAGAGTTCGCACGAACTGTGTGTGTGTAGTCGACGACCGTTACCAGTGCCGGAGCACGACAATTTTGGAAACGGGAAAATAGCTGCCCTTTCAAGAAAAATTAAAATGTGAAAGCTGTATCAAGAAACTTTTCGAGGCTTCTGTTTCAATTCGGGATATTTAATCGTAAACGTCAATGAAAATACATGACCAATATTTGTATAAAACATATAATTTTGGAAAAGTGTGTGATTTGGAGAAAAGGAGAAAATTGTAAAGCTTAAAAAGCTTTCATTGACAGAATTGTTTCGTAAAATTTTCAGGATTGTCTGACATTTTTCATTTCATTGATTTCTACCGTATGACTATAATAATTATTTAAGGTAAAAAAACTAATTAACAATTTTATGGAATAGCAGGCTACTGTACCGCGACTTATAAAATTACGATAACAGTTTTCTGTAGATGTGACGTTCAATTTTTTACTATCTTTTCCCCATCAGTCAGGTCCCTTGACTTGCGGGGCAGGGGGCGAACGCCCCAGTCTGCACATGCCTGTAGCGCCGGCACTAACCTTTACAGTGCGAGCAAGACACGCGAGACAGGAGACACTGCGCATGCGCAGTAAAGCCATCAACGCATTCTACCTGTTCAGAAAACATAGGGTAGCCTATGGATGATCTTGGCTGTCCGGGTGACGCCGCGTCGAAGGCTGTGTTGCCGACGTTTCGACCATCTTTTCGTGGTCTTCCTCAAGGCTGATCTGCCCTTTGCAGATCGGCAACACCGCCTTCGACGCGGCGTCACCCGGACAGCCAAGATCATACTCATGACTCCGGTCGCGGAAGCCTATGACTTCACATGGGGTAGCCTAATGCCATCGAGGAATTGTAATCGTCCCGAAATTTGATGTCGCTGCTTCAATCATTTGTAAAAAATTTGTGCAGAGGCCACCTGACAAAAGCTAGAATATTGATGTTTTTGAGACGGCTTTCGTACAACGTCCCCGACGTCAGCGAGTGCAGAGATTGCGGGCGCGAACTCTAATGCATGTCGCTCGCAAACATATGCCGAGACGTGCCATCATCGTGAACCATGGACGCTGTCCATTGGATTAGATAGGACTCAGAAGTCATGTGTGTGTGAGTGTACGTAAAAATATTGACTATTCTGCGCTGTCAGAGTCACTGCATTCAGTACGTAGATAATTGCAATATTGATCTAATGAAATAAAAGACAAAATGTGGTGATTATCGTCACATCATGAGTATTTCTTTCTTTCGTTTCGTCTTGACGCGTTTTCCCTACTTTCTCTTCTCCAACCCCTTCGCGATCTCACATTCTACACTGTTATTTAAACTACCCTTCGCTGCATTGTCCCTGTAGGTCTTCTCTAGCATTTCCCGAAGCATTCGTCTCATAGTTGGTCGTATTCCCTATTGTAACCCTCTGCATCTTTTATTTGGATTCTAAATATCTCTCTTTACTTTTCAACACAATGCTTTACTTCTTTGCCTCAACGCCGTGATGTATCTTCTCTTTTTACCCGTCGTATCCCGCTGTCGTCGTGTGCTTGTTCACCTCTCAAGGTCCGCCTCGCGGGACACACTTTGGCCTATGCGTCAGCACTGCCCGGCTCCCGCCCCCGCCCCCCCTGTTTCACGCCTGAGCGCGTGATACACTCGGATGAAAAGATTAAAAGAATCAGCGGTAATGACGCGACCCACTGTTTGACCTGGAGGACAGGGTGCACTCTGAAATGGGGTTTTCAGCGAGCTTTTGACTTGGCTTGATTAGTCTAATCCAATAATGTTAGCAGATTTGGATGAGTACGTATGTGCTAGGTTTGAGGAGCTCCAAATATTTAGAAGAGAAGAATTAAAAATTTGTTTAGAAAACGCTTGTGACAGAATTGCTCAATCGATTCAAAATCATCCATGTTTGCTGCACGCAAACACATATTCAGTATTTGAGACGTACCACCATAGTTGAGTAAGTACGTATGAGTAAGTACCAGTAATAAAGAATCTCGTTTAAGACGTTTCGTCAGATTTTGCAATCAAATTAAGTAAATACTTTGTTTCTATGATTCTAATCATATTCTTTCAACTTCGATGTGGAAACATGATCCACGCTAATAATTCTTTCCATCTTATTTCATATGTGGCTGCGTATATGTAACTCCGCTGTCTGGTTCAATGGGTGAGTAAGCGTTCGATAACCTTAATCAGAGGCAGAAGTAGAGCATTATAAAGCATTGACAGCGCCTGTGACAAACAAGTACATAAAGATTTATTAGGGACAAGTGCAATGCACATGCTTGATTCAATTGGATACGCTGTTACATTTTTTTTTCAAATTGAGATATATTTCTTCTACGATTTCTTTTCTAAATGATTACGTCACTCCTTTCCGGGATACACTTGGCGAGACGCCAGGTTAGGGTCCCCCTTGTCTAGACAGAAGCGTAGCTCCGTCCACTGAGGTCGCAGTTGAACGGTATCTCCTTGTTACATAACCAGACACCTGACTCACAGCGACCGGTGCTTGACCGTTTAAGTAACTAACTGACTTAACGGAGCGGCTCTATAATCTCTAATAATCCTCTACGACGAATTGGTGAATGTAGTTCTTTGTTTCCGCATTTCTGCGAAAGGTTAAAAACCAAAACATAGTAATATTAGTAGTTTCTGTGTGAATATGAAGACTTCCTTTGAAGACTGAAAAATTAATTTGGTACAATATTGATTTTACAATCTAGATTTCTTTCATGTTGTTCATTGTTAAATATAACGGTGTGAGGAAGAAACTCTTAATTTAATCACATCAGTTGTGTAAATAATTATATTCAATAAATATCTTTCAGTTCAAGACACCAGAGTTTGCAAAAAATATCAATAATAAGTGGCGTTACATAGTCATAATGTAACTCCCATCTACTCCTGATGTCACTTCATGGGTTTCAAATTCAATTACGACATTCCATGCTCATTCTATTGGTGATTTACACGAAGTAGTTTATGCGTCTAATAGAGTACCCTTTAATGTTACGTCACTTGAGATTTTAAGAATACTGAATGAACCTCCCTCACAAAAGACGTATTCATTCTCAGTCTTGAAATTTGACGATTTGTTGGGATAACCGTCTCGTAAACAAAACTGCTGTTTTCATTCAGTATATTGCAAGAGATAAAGGAAGGTTGAGTGGGAACGAACACAGTTAATGCAACGGGTTTGGGTGTGAGGTTTGTATTTTTAGGTCAAGAAAAAATAATCTTTTCAGGAAAGTTAGAATTCCATTCATTTTCCCCGATACGAAACATATTAAAGAACGAAAGGTAAGAAAGTCGCTCTACGAGAGACTAACTTTCCCCCTCTCGTAACCTTCTATGGTGAACTGAGAAAGCTCTGATCCCTTGATGATGACCCTGGGCACTCACACCTTGGACTCAATTTTGTCAATTGCTCAAATTATTTTTTAATTTGGTTCGTCGGTTAAATTTTAACTATAAAATAATTAATGCGGTCACCGTCGCGTAAATGTTAGAAATAAGTAACACACTTATACAAACATCGATGTTAAAAAACATGGATGGTTTTTGTAAGATCTATTGGGGAGTACAGCGTACCTTACAGTCGACCGCAATCTCGACCTTCAGCGCGTGTCTGGAAGATCAATCGTGCTGACGACTGCCGTACGCTGAGCTGTGTTTAAACTCCCAATTGTTACCATCAATGTTTTAATATTTAACATAGATGTTTGAAAGATCAATGTTCAATATTAAAATATGAAAATCAGTATTTTAACATCGATGTTCAATATTAAAACATGAACATCAGTATTCAAACATCGATGTTCAATATTAAAATATGAAAATCAGTATTTAAACATCGATGTTCAATATTAAAACATGAACATCAGTATTCAAACATCGACGTCCAATATTAAAACATGAAAATCAGTATTGAAACATGGACGTTGGATATTAAAACATCAAAATCAGTATTGAAACATCGACGATCCCTGCCAGCAACTGAGGGAGAGGATCGCCGCCATTTGCATTCGCAGAGCGTGCATCGCGGGGCGAGCGCTGTCCGCCGGCCGACGTCTTGCGCCCTCTGGCATCCTCAGGAATTCCCCCCGGCAAGCGGAGCGCGGATAGCGGATCGCCAAGACGGTCGCGTTTGTGGGCGAGATCGCGCACTCTGCACCTGGCTTACCGCTCGGCTGGAAAAACACGGCTTGCACGCGTGTTCTGCGGTTGTTTTCCTGATGGGACGTCCTCTCTGAAACCGTACCGCTTTGTGTATGCAGCGCTTGTTCTGAACACAGAGTCCCTCCGACATGTAATCTTTGATGTCCGTTTGTTGTTCTCCCTTGCATTTGCTGTGGAAATAGCTGACAGGGTATTTTTGAGCGGAGTATGCTTGTCAGTTACCAGCAATAAGTGAGATCAGACATTTTTATACATCGTTGCCATGGCGTTTTTGGTGAAAATAACGAAAGTGTTTCACCACAAAGTAGAATAGGAAAGAAAGTAACCTGAGAAGATGGTCCGTAGTCAGTAACTACAATTTAGAATCAACGCATTTTCACAGATAATTTTTAATATTGTAAGAATTTAAATGTTGGTTATATTTTGTATAAAACAGATTTCAGTAAACGATGTCCCACTCCATTTGTGAATGCAAACAAAAATCTCCAGAGAAGGTCGTACAATGCATTTTATTTGCCTAATTCAAGCAGTAATTGTTTTTAATCCAGCGGAGGGGTCGTTGCAAGAAATATTAGTAGAAACGCAATTACAAGAGTGAAATTCAGTGTCATTAATTTTCAGTGGAATTTAGAATTCAGTGAAATATAAATCAACACAATTTACAATTCAATTTAATGTAATTCAATACAATTGAGAATGTATTGATCTCAGAGCCGATAGAAATATGATTTCGAAGTACTCTGTCAAAGAGGTAAAACTTCGAAACTATTGCATGTATTGATCACAAATCTCATTATCTCAGCTCTGAATCAATCGTCGTCTTAATAAAAATAATGCAACCCCGTCTTGTAATTTCCTTCTCGTAAATGTGATTTCGTAGCAGCAGAAAGCGGGAGTGGGAGCTGAGTGCATCAACTGATGTCACTGCAGCACCTCTGACCGGGAGGTCCTGGGTCCTAGGTTCGAGTCCTGACGGCGGCGACACTAGCTTTTCAGCTAGGTCGAATTCTGTCGCTGTCTGGAAAATAATTCTAGCGGCCGGCTGTTCTGATCGGTTGTTCTCCGTGGTTTCTCCGATCAACACCAGGCGAATCCCGGAACAGTACCCTAACAAACGGGCCACGGACTGCGCGCGATCTGTCCTTCCCGTTCCTTGTCCTATCCTCTCCCCTTACACACACACACACATACACAAACATGCACTACACACCCACATATTCCGGGAGACCGGTCGGGAGCTTAGAGCTTGTCCCGGCTGGGGTGGTGCCCCGTTGGTGGGAGAGTCCTGGTTAGGGGGAAACCCCACTAGCTGACGGTAGGCCGGCGCCGGATCTCGCCATCAAACGGGGGAAGATCACCGCCATCTCCCGAGAGAAAGCATGCACTACACTAACGGGACCAATGACCAAAGTAGTTGACACGCCCGGAAACATGAACAAATCAATCTATCGTAGTAGCAGAATATATTCACATCGCCTATTTAATTCTTGAAACACGAGTGAAGCGCGATGATATAAAAGGGAGCAAATGGATAAAATGGAAGTACGTGAAAACAAATGGATAATCACTAATGGCAATCAAATTACACTGTTTCATTCCTTCCAACGTATCATCAAAATCACATTAATGAAAGGGGCGCGCGCAGATTCAGTACAACAAGGTGGCCAATTTACGGAAAACATGGAAATCGAGAAAAATCAGGGAATTTCATTGCTCTGGAAAATTCAGGTAAAATCAGGCAATTTGTAGAAGAGTCGTTAGATGAAATTTGGAGAGGGTTATACAGAAAGATATCATTCCTTGAAAACATTACAGCATTTCAAAAACTATAAATTAATTCTATAGAATTTCTCCACGTTGATTGATTTTATTAATATAGAGAGACAGCAAAAATAATTTTCAAAATGAACTGAAAATTTCAATATCTTTATTTGTCCTTCAAAAAGGAATTATTAACAATTATTTGCTTCGTAATTTTAATTAGGAATTTCTCTCAATTCTCCTTGAGAGTTCGTGCTCTCTCCGTGTTTGATTCTGCCTTGTCTTCTGTCGCTAAGTATATAATTGCTGTCTTGATACCTTTCAATGCCTCTTGCACTCTTGGAACACCGTCTCACTCTCCGAAGACCCTTGTACTGGCCTAATAACGTACGAGATCCAATTAATTTCCAGGATTTATTTGCCACGTTCAGTACATCCGAGTTCACTATAACCGGAGACGACTGTATTTTGTAACACCATCTATTAAGAATGTCCATCTTAACACCGGTAGCGGTAGCTCAGGGCATCAACTGATGTCAATGCAGCGCTTCTGACCGGGAGGTCCTAGGTTTGAGTCCTGACGGCGGCAGGATTTTCGACACTAGCTTTTCAGCTAGGTCGAATTCAGTCGCTGTCTGGAGGAGAATTCTAGCGGCCGGCTGCTCTGATCGGTATTTTTTCGTGGTTTCTCTGATCAACACCAGGCGAATACCGGAGCAGTACACTACCAAACGGGCCACGGACCGAGCGCGATCTGTCCTTCCTCTTCCTTGTCCTATCCTCTCCCCTTACACACACACACACACACACACACACACACACACACACACACACACACCTACACACTTACACTAACATGCACTACACACCCACATATTCCGGGAGACCGGTCGGGAGCTTAGAGCCTGTCCCGGCTGGTGGGAGAGTCCTGGTTAGGGGGAAACCCCACTGGCCGACTGTAGGTCAGCGCCGGATCTCGCCATCCAGCAGAGGAAGATCACCGCCATCTCCCGAGAAAAAACATGCACTACACTAACGGGACTAATGACCGAAGCAGTTGACGCTCCCGGAAACACGAAAATATCAATCAATCAATCAAATCCATCTTAACGTTCAATATTCTCATGTCTTTCCTGTTGCCTACAGCATTTTTTTCTCATCCCACCACGTCGTGTGTCCGCATAAAGTAAAAAAAAAAAATCCGCTTATCAAACGAAAATTAGTAAATGCTTACCAACTGCAAAGCCAACGCCAGCAAATAACGATTGTCGACGCGAGTTGATGTGTTTGCTCTCCTCGTCCGTCGCGCCCTGCGCCGGTGCAGCGGCCGGCGTGCGACCTCGGGGGCCGGGGATCGTGCGACTTGGCGCGCGTTCAAACGAGACCAGCTGCGGAAATATGAGTTTCACGTTAGCGCGTCGTGATTCGCTGCGCGTTCCCGCAGTACCTCCTCGGGCGGAATCGTGACGCGGTTGGGGAGGCTGGGTTCACACCGGGTGACACCGAAAGAGGAAAAAGAAGAATTTAAAAAAAAGAGAAAAAATCCAGGATCCAATTTTCTTATAATACCGTATCTACGTTGGTAATCCCGTTCCGCAGTAATTTGTTTCGTAATTAAGGGGTTAATCGTAATTAAGGGATTATTTTAAATGTTGCGGCATCGTCATCATTTCTCTTTTATTTCAGTAATGCTTGTTAAGACATCATCTGCTATCTCTTGCAGCACAAGAAACTTTTAAAAAAATATTTTTTTCCATTTTTATAAACTCCTGGGCTAGAGACGAATGAATGGCTTAAACGTATTAAATGACTACTCGATAGCCACAAGTACTGGCATTCGTTCCCACACAAAAAAGACGGTGAAGGTCCAGTAGAAGCTAATATGACTTTCACAGATAACAGTAACGAGCCATTAGGTCCACACCATGCTTCCGGTGATGAAATGAAAAACATTTTACGAAAGTTGATATGTATAAAAATTACGATAAATGGACTAGTGGACAGAGCGACGCACAAATCGCTTCATTTAAGAGGACAGACCCTTCTGATTTTTTTTCTATTTTCATCTCGTTTTCCCATTTATTTACCTATGTTTTCGTTTCCAGGGTTTCTTTACGACGGCACCTAAAAGAACACAGAACATTTGTTACCATATTATTTCCCTTAGCATCAACTTTGATTCCGACTTGCGAGGCAGGGGCGGCGGTCCTCAAGGGCGCCCCGACTGGCACATACTCGCCTCCGACGCCGGGCACAATGCATGCGAGCAGGCGCGGGCGGGCGGGCGGGCGGGCGGTTGTCGCAGCTGGCGGGCTGCCCGGTGGGCGCGTGCGGGCCGCGGTGGCGAGATGCCGGATGAGCTGGCAAATTACGAGCGGCGGCGGCGGCAATGGGCGTTATGCTGTATTCGCTAACTGATTTAGGGGGTTATCGACTATAGTCGATGAACCGAAACCGGTAGCAGATGGTGAACAGCTTGGGCCCGAATGGGTTCCGTTCCTTCGAAAATGATCAAAATATACCCGGAAATTGAAGATTGACATTATAAAATGCAAGCGTAAGGTATACATTTCCTATGTTTTGTGCGTATACGATATTATGTACACGTAGAAAATTATGAGTTTTCGTTATGCAGATTGACGTTAATTATTAAAGGCAATCTTATATATTATTTCTCAAAGGGCTGTTTGGTCTTTTCAATAAATTGGGCGACATACGAAACCGATCTGTATAAAGAAGCAATGGATTAAAAAATCGTGTTTCTTTTCACCTGCACATGGGACATTCGTATTGAAAAAGTGCGTTAAAAATACGTAAATATTTAAAAAAAACGTAGATTTCGGGATCTGTAATTTCTGATTGCCGCGCGATCTTTCGGATAAAATTACACTGTCGGTTCGTGCACGTAAATGTGATACGTATAAGCACGTAAATGTGATTTTCTACATTGAATTGAAATGTTGAAATAGAAGAGGTTAGTGAATCTTAATTTTTGCATACACACAATACATTATTTTATTAACTGATTCCATCAACTTATTTATGTATGTAGCCTTTGAATGAAGGTTAGAGAAATACAGTATTATTATTTTTTCACGTATATTACGTGTATTCAGAATGTTCACGTTCACAGTGTTTTTGTTTGTTTCAGTTTTAGTCTAGGTTGTATAAGCATGTGAACATTTTTTGACTAACCGTGCGATTTAATCGCACGGGTTCTCACTAGTTAGATATTAATCATGCAAGCAATAGTTATAATTTACTTCATTTGGTATAATATACAATAACACAATATATATTGTGTTATCGACACAAAAAAAATAGTATACGTTTCGTTAATAAGTTGATGTTATTGTATTATTAGCCTGTTTTATTGCATTTCCTTTAATTAAGAGCAAAGACCTTCCTACTTGCAATAACAATTCTCGTGTAGACAATTCAGGTATTAAAGAAACAGTAAAATCACATTTTTAAAGCTTGGGGCTAATATTATGAGTTCTTTATTATGGAAATCACTAATCTTGGCAAATTTATCGTTCTCATAAGCCTGTCTTGTACGTTAAGGATCATGTGTTTCTGTTATAATAGTGCACGATGTGACTAGAATTGCATATTCCAAATGACTTCTTATAGAATCTGTAGAATAGAAAGAACTCACCTGCAAAGGTAGACGCAAATAGAAACAGTCCTTCGCTCTGGGCATCGGGCTACGGTCGTTAAGCATGCAGCTGCTCTAGTGCTATTCCTGTGAAAGAAAGCTTAAGGGCGACCGACCTTCAAAAGCACCATCAAAAGTACTAATTTTATGCGTCTGCAGTGTGTCAGAATAGCCTAAGGTTGGACAGTCACTATTTAAAATATCAAGGTTTGCCCACGTTTATTTTTGTTGTTGTCGCCTGGTCGCCTTTTTATCGTTCATTTACCTGTAATTGTTTCAGAACATGAGTCCTATTAACAATAAAAATATATTGAATTTACGTCAATTTTGAGGAATTTCAATGATAAAACAAAAAATAACTGATGCTTGGTTTCATGTAAATTATATCTAATTTTACACCAGATGCACTCCACTATTGTTTGTACTGTCTCATATTTCCAAATGATCTGAATAAATCGTTTTCTTTGTTCAAGTTAATAAAAAAATTGATGCAGAAAATTCTTGAAAAACACATAACAAACCCCGCATCTGAAGCTTCCCCAAATCGCCTACCTGTTCATTTTCTTTAACTGTTTCCTCTTCATATTTCTCGTTCTCCTTTTCCTTCTTTACCTCCTCTGCGGCTGCACCAACATACATTTAGGAAATGTAATTCCCTTGATTCTTTTGTCGATCCGTAGGATTAGAGTGCGCATGGTTTAATTAAAACCTAGGAGATAGACTCCAGTGGCAGCGACCTCGGTTCGCACATGTTCGCAGCACACAACGACGGATCTCACGGGTCGCGTTTTATTTATGCGCTTTAGTAAACCGCATGTGACGCGCGCTCGCCGGGACAGAGCGGGCAAAGTGCGAAACGCCGTGCGAAACGCCGCGGAGAATGCCTTTCTTCAGTCGCGCCTCTCTGGCTCGCTCCCAACATAAACCGACTCGTTCATTGCCTCGTAGCGTAAAGAGCTGACGAAAGAGACTGAAATATCCCTCTGCTTCTCCAATTCTTGTGTTCTTCCAACCCTTACGAATTTGCTATTGACCTGGAACGAAGCCCTTTTTCTGACGGGCGATAGAGACGCGCTCCATACATGCAAGGGGTTCTCGATAATGGTGCCTTGTTTCACCGCGCAAAAAATAGATGAAAGGCGAAAAAAGAACCAAAAAGTTGCGGCGCTGGAATAGTGCATCAAGCAGTAAGATCAAACAGATGGTGAAACGAGTGCAGTTGAAACTCTTGAAGAGCTTATTTCCAAAGTGGAGTATCTCCATTTCCGTTTGTTTTCTACTTTTACTTATCCATATATTCTTACAGAACGTCTTCTTAAAGATTCTTAAAGAAGGCTTCTCCATCATGCTGTCAAGCGTCGCTTCAAAAACGTAGTTTTTCATACGTTGAACTGTTGAATTATATGGTTTGGTAGAAAAACTGTGGAATTATATTCTGAAATTTAGGGAATAATTTCAATGCTTTCTCTTCCTGAAATATTGAATTTCTTGAAAATTGGTCACTTGGGAAATTATCTCTTTAATTATTATTTCAAGTTTCCTCTGATGTGTGATGTATAAATTTTTTTTATTACTCCAACGTATTCAAAAGAAGTAGTTTTTCAGGAACAAGTAAGTGCATATCTCAATCACTTTCTTTGGGTATGGTTGGGTTCACCTTCTTCTCAAAGTAAATGTAGTCGACACAATTCTCCACATTCAAGAACTATTCTAATCTGGGGTCTTAGCATTCATTTGATAATACCTTCGAGGCCCATTCTCCGTTGAGTATGTTCTGCACAGAGGAAACCTGGCAGGTCTGGAGGAGATTGGATTGCACCATCTGTAACACCGCAGTCTGAACTATTGTTCGGACAGAAAGATCAGATCACTGCAACGTGATATGTAGCATGAAAATCTAGGGCGGCAAACCAGTGAACAAGGCTGTCTTGATAGAGATTAATTGTAGTTATTATTTGAATGTGCATTGTATCTAACTAAGCGTTGCTGCGATTAAGGGGTCGCCCACAAGGAGTTTTGTAAATGTCAGCTTGGAGGAGTAACCAAAATTCAGGGGCGCATTACTCAAAGATACGAAAAATCCTCAACAAATACAAACATCTCTGTTGATTTTCGGATACACTTCCTAGTCACCAGACGAATATTATTGTACCCCTCTATTCCCACTCTTAACACTAGTAAATTTAGCAACTTCTATGCCTTTCGGAGAATATGTCTTGGTAAATCCACAAATACTAGGAAGCCTATACCAGACAGACAAAAAATATCATTTAAGAATTGGTTCTTAGATTTATATCACATAATGATTTTATCAATATCGAAAACAATTACGACTTTATTAGTTCCATCGTGAAGGCCAGGGCACCAACTGATTTCACTGCAGTCCCTTGACCGGGAGGTCGTAGGTTCGAGTCCCGACGGTGGCGGGATTTTCGACACTGGCTTGTCAGCTAGGTCGAATTCAGTCGCTCTCTGGAGGAGAATTCTAGCGAACGGCTTCCCTAATCGTTAGTTTTCCGTGGTTCCTCCGATCAACTCCAGGCGAATGCCGGGGCAGTACACTATCAAACGGGCTACGGACCGCGCGATCTTTCCTACCACTTCTTTGTCCTATTCTCACCCCTTACACACATACACTACACTACCACACATGCCGGAAGACCGGTCGGGAGCGTAGAGCTGGACCTGGCTGGGGTAGTGCCCCGCTGGTGGGAGATACCTGGTTAGGGAAAACCCCACTATTGACGGTAGGTCGGCGCCAGATCTCGCCACGCAGTGGGGGAAGATCACCGCCATCTCCCGAGAAAAAACATGCACTACACAGCGCCTCTTCCCGAGCAAAAACACACACTACACGTACTAGACTAATGACCATAATCGTTGACGCGCCCGGAATCAATCGTGAAGGTATCATTACGATAGTCATTTGAGTCGACCGACATTAATCGATCCTTAGGCAGGGCCGCCGGAGACTCCAAGGATGACAATGCATTAGCGAGGGCGTCGGCAGAAGTAGCGATGAAGTCAAGGTCGGAGGGTGTGGTGGGGGCGGGGAAGCTATGATGGAGGAGGGCGGATGAAAACAGGTGGAACACGGGAAGCGGAGGGAAGGGGCATAGTACTCAGGCAACGGAAAGAGGCCATTAAACCTCCACGAAAGATAACTTCACGACAGAAATGGTGTACTAACAATTTATCAATTTTGACTTGATCTCCGAAAACATTTTTTGCGGAGTCGTGCCAGCATCAGTTACGTGATATATTACTATTATCTTGTGTTAATGTAAATGAAAAGTGAAAAAAAAATAAGAAAAGTAGACCGAGAATAATATAAAAACGAGGAAGTTGAACTTGCGGGACACTTCTGTTGTAGCGTCAACCACAAAGCAAATATTTGACAGATATAAGGCAGCCGGTACATCTGATAAACGAATGGATCCCCCACACACAAAGCCGGGGTCAAGGTTCTCTGGGAACCAGTAAAAGTAGGAGGGCCAAGTCGTAAGAAAGCCCAAGTTTGTTCCGGGTGGGTCACGGAGTGTGGAAAGCTGGAGTCAGAGGAGGAGACATTGAGAAAGCCAATGCGCTCTTTTTGGGCGGGTCACAAAATGAAAGGGAAGAGAGGAAAATTTGTAGTGCCCTTCCCTGGAAGGACGCATCCCAAGAGGGCGGGGCGGTCTTCGGCATTGCCATCGGACATGGGCTGGCCGCGTGGCCTGGCCGTGCTTTATGTATGGAGGTAGCTGCCATGGGGGCGTTGGGTGGCTCAGTGAGCTCTAGTGTTAACTGGAGACAACACACTGTGCTGAGAAATCGTGACGGTCCACCGTGATGGTGAACGTCTATTGTGTCCTCGTTATCTCGGAAACAAATAGAAGGAATTAGCGCCTTATTAAATTTTAAAACTTTTTTATTATGTTCACGAAAACTTGGTAAAAATGGTAAGTAATGGTAAAAAAATGGTAAGTAACCAATATTTAATACTTTAAAATTGCAATTAACATTTCTTAGGGACTTTTTAACATTCACGCAGAGGGTATTCTTGGTTTGCGATTTTTAATAATTTCTTCAGTTCAATGTATGTCAAATAAAGGTGAAAAGGGAAATTAAAAAAAACATTAAAGTAATGGCTACCAAATAATATATAGCACTGCATCCTTATCAAGTTTATGCCACAATATTTACACGCCTGTGGAACTGAATCCGATTTCCATTTTGTTGGCGTTCTTTACAACCGAATGCTATGTAGTACGTTGACATTTTTTTCATAGAGACAATTTTAAGCATCAGTAAAAAGAAGACACATTTAACTTCGCCAGAAAGTCTGGGATAGACAGACGTTCACCGCACCCAAGCTAACGAAAAATCATCATTACGATTTTCAACACTCCAAATTCCGCTAGAACCAACCTTCGAAAACCTGGAATTACTGCAAAACAAATTCGTAAAACAAGTTTTAAAAGCCCCATGGTAGATCAAAAATGATCAAATTTGAAACGAATTATCTATAGAACTTCTAAAAACTTGGATTCTTAAACTTTCATCCCGTTTCTACTCTTCTCTATCATCTTGTCCAGCCACTCGTTTGTACCCTTTTGGTAAATCAATCAATGTTAATCCACGAATCAAATCAAGATATTGGAAACACCAACTACATCCCCATTAATTAGCTGTAAAACAGGATTAAATATCCCTTAGTTTACAATGTATTGTGTACTCCAAACATTTTATGTATTTTTTTCTGAAAGACCTTTCCTAGGTATCCTTACAAGGTTTCAGTTTCCACTATAATTGCTTCAAACATTGTATGTATATGATGAAATGTAAGTTCAAAAATCCTATTACGAGTATAGAATCTATGGAAAGACATAATCTTGTTGAACAAGAATAATAAATAAATTTAAACAAACACTCCAAGTATTGCAGTAGCTGTAACGTTGACGTACCCTGTTGCGGCTCGGGCGCTGCGTCGCTGGGCGTCGCTCGGCCTGCCGGCGCCCTTTGCTGTCGCCAAAGGACGCGCTCCGCGTTATTTACGAGCGGCCGGTCAGTCGGCGGCGGCGGCGGCGGCGCGGGGTCAGTCGTCCGCGTATCGACAAGTGTCGAGCCCTCATCTGCCGGAGCCCCCTCCATTCGTCACAGGCGCTTGCAACGATGCGACGGACGTGGCGCTTGTTATCGACCATCGGCCTGCGACGCATTCGCATTTCAGATGTGATTCCAAGCGCTGTGGAATTGGTTTGTGGCGGAGCGCCCGTATAATACGTACGACGACCCCTGCGCTGTTGAAAGTTCAATACGAACCTTGAATGACAATGTCAAACACGAATTAACACTGGTTACCATGATATTTTATGTGTTGTCGTGAATCGTAACCGTGTTCAAAAATCGCACCTGCCTTTAGTGTTCATACTTTCCGCTTACGCTTTCATGCGACTTCCTCATAAATATATTCGCTAATATGATCACGAAGATCGACCGAATGTCTGAGGTGGCTGAGAGCGTGTGCCGACTCAGCGTGGGTTCGAGTCCCGCCTTGGGCATGGTTGTTTGTCCCTTGTCTTGTCACTCATGTATGTGTTGTCGCGGAGAGTCTCGAGTTCTGCTGACCCCAGATCTGAGGAACCAGCAAGTATGTTGGTGTCTAGTGTATTTGTACGTTCCATCGGGACGTAAAGGGTAACCGTCTGTTGGCTGAATGATAGACGTACAAAACAATCACTAAGAATTTCTGCTATCTTAATTTTTTTGGTTATTTAAGGTCGTATTAACAGCTAGGTCATTAGCGACCACTATTGGTATTAACGTTATGGTAACTATGAAGATAAACGATATGGCGAAGATAAGGGGGCGAAAGTACGAACACAAATACAACCATGCCCGAGACGGTACTCGAACCCGCGACCCTCTGTTCAGAGATCGCTACGACACTACTGCCTTAGCGATCTCGGCCACCGGACCGGCGCTATTTTAGATGTTCCAACGTTTCAGCCACTCCATGAACCTGCTGCAACCTTCACCAGTCTCCAATGTCCTGGTCCCGCCAAGCCTTCTTTTCTTTAACAGGAACCGCCGTCACACAACCCTCTATCACTCCAGATGTCCTCGTCGCTTCCCTCCCCCCCTTGGCACCACGCCCCCAACCCCTCCAGCCCCCCTTCCTCGCCCGCTACCCATCTCTCTTTAGACGTCTCGTAGCGCGACATGCAGAGACGCCTCCCGCATCCAGCTTGTCACTTGTGCTGCCCGACGAAGGAAGAAAGGAAATACTATTCCCGTTTTTTACTCGCAGTGGCTCAGCGCGAGGGGGAGAGCGAAAGATGTAATGGTGTTGCCCTTCTTGTGACGCTCGTAAAGTCATTAAGAAAACCTGCTTTATATTTCTCCATGTTAAACTCAAAAGCGTCACATGCTAACGAAAGCGTCTGTGGAAGGCGGGTGAGCAGACGGTGGCGTTAGCTAACGGGGAGGGTGCTCCGGGCGGAATGTATTCGGAGGCGGCACATCCAGAAAGAATGGAAAGGAAGAAATAAAAACAAGAGTGATAAGCAGGTGGGATGGCTTGAGCGCGAACCGACTCAGCTCTTCGTTGCGAATGGTCGCGGGCAACTGAACCGCTTTGGGAACGAATGTTCGTCTCTTAAAATTCGTGTATGTGGAGTCGCCGAGGCCTTTTCGTTCCGCAGAACATCAATCAATTTAAGACGTCTGCGGGAGAGTCTGTGACTAATGGGTGGGTCGAGAAACCCTCAGGAGATAATAACGGTAACCGTTTTGACACGAGTAAACAAAGCCGAGCGCGTCTTCGAATGCAGTTGTGAGTCCATAACAGAAGTCATGTTTTCCGGGAGGCCTCGAGATTGAACTGGTCCTATGGTAGCGTATTTTCCTCACCACCGAAATGAGCTAAGCCTCGTGATAATGTAACTGATAATTCTGGACAGCGATTGCTCTGAGCGGTCGTTTCTGTCGTTGGTTTCCTTGATCAATCTCAGACGAATCCCTTAGCAATATGGGTCACGATCCTGGCACGTTTCTTCCTTCCCCGGTCTGTCCTCACTTGAGAGGCGATGCATGAATTGAAGCCGAAGGCATGCACTCAATAATTTACGGAGTGGTGGCTCGTAAATCTAAAAACAGCCCAAGCAATGTCAGTAAATCCCCTTCTACTAAAAAATCAGCAACGTGTAACAAGTCCAAAAGAAATAAGGCCTCTTTAACTATTAAAACTTTATCATTAATGAAATTATGTAGTAGTGCATGTATTTCTGCCTTGCATTTGATGCCTCCGATTTCCGTGCTAAGACTTAAATAAAACAAATGAAACATTTTCTTAAAAATATTAGCTGGCACAAGATGTGGGGTGTAACGCGAAGAGAAAAGCAGACAGTAATAAATAAGTGATTTAAATACCAACTTTCCTGTAACTACACTGCGCGAACTTTAGCAAATTATCTTCCCCCATTCGTTTGGCCTAATTTACTGCGTCCCTTACGCTAAGTTTCTCAAGAGCACCCGACTTCCAAGACCGCCCCGCGCGTCACACGCTCAGGCTCTGCCACCGCAGTCGGGAAAACTTTCCGCCACTCGCCCGTTTCCTGGGAAAACCTCGCATCCACGTCCTTGAAGCGGGCTTTATGTTTTGTTCGCACAGTTGCTCCACCATTTTTGTACCCCATCGTAAAACAATTTGTCAGACCCGCGCGAGCGCAATTTTTTTTTTGCGGCCCGTCGCGGCCTCGTGTTGCGCACCAACCCGTGCGTCGCGCGCGTGCGGACGCCGTGCGCGCGGGCTAAACTGCTTTAGGAAACAATTTTTCTTTTTGCCGTCAATGCACGGGAGGGGGCGGGGCGCATTGGCCGCGTGATGAACGGCCGCCGCGATAAATTCCGTGCGCCGCGCCGCGCCGTCCGTCGCCTGATCGCCGTCCTTCCGCCCACTGCTCTTCGCGTCTTTCCTGCGCCCTCGCACGCGGCGTTGCCCTCCTCAGGATGGAGAATGGAGGCGGCACCGGCTGTTGGTTGGTTGGTTGGTTAGTGATTCCGGACACGTCATGGGCTGGCCGCGTGGCCTGGCCGTGCTTTATGTATGGAGGTAGCTGCCATGGGCGCGTTGGGTAGCTCAGTGTAAACTGGAGACAACACACTGTGCTGAGAAATCGTGACGGTCCGTCATGACGGTGAACGTCTATTGTGTCCTCGTTATCTCGGAAACAAATAGAAGGAATTAGCTCTTTATTAAATTTTAAAACATTTTTTTGTTATGATCACGAAAACAAAAAGCGACGTCATTAGTCCCGTAAGTGTAGTACATGTGTTTTCATCCGGAGACGGTGGAGATTTTCCCTGCTGGATGGAGAGATGCGGAACCGACCGACCGTCGGCTAGTGGGGTTTTCCTATAACCAGGTATCTCAGGTCTAAGCTCCCGACATTTGCGGTGGTGTAGTGCATGTTAGTGTGTGTAAGGGGTGAGAAAGACAAGAAAGGGGAAGGCAAGATCGCGCACGGTTCGGGGCACCGTTTGTTTAGGTACTGGTTCGGAGATACCTGGTCGGAGAAAACCCCGCTAGCCGACGATATTTCGGCGCCGGATCTCGCCATTCAGCGGGAGATCACCGCCACCTCCCAATGAGTAACATTCACTTCTCTTACGGGACTACTGACCTAAGCAGTTGACGCGCCCGGAATCACTAACAACCAACCAACTAATCTAACTGCCTCAATTTGTTCTGTGATGGGTATGTAATTTGCGGAAGTTGGTGCTTTGGTAGTCGAGTGCACAGTCGTTTCGCTATGGAATTCTATACCCTTTCGTCTCACTTTCCATCTCGCTCTCGCCCCATGCTGTGTTTTTGTGCCACGTGTGCTGTTCAACTTCACCCCTTTCGCGAATCCCTTGTCGGCCCCCGTTAAACAAACCCCCGCCTTCCGGTGCGACACACCAGCGCGACTCGACCGTTGCCACATGCCGAGCCGAACGGTTCACTGATTTGTGCCGTGTCGGCGATGTAGCAATCTGACTGAATTTCTCGGATGGTTACACGCGCGGTGGGTGGCTGTTGGATTGGCATTTGAATAAATATGTTGTTGCCGCCCCCCCTCTTTTGTGTATCCCCCTGGTTTCGATACGCGCTATTCGTCATTTAATGCAGCTAAACAAAAAAACAACAAAAGGCTGTGAGACATGTTCAGCCGTTTTTTTAAACCCTGCACAGAATTGCAGTGTACAAAAGTATTACAGGTTTGGTCTGCGTTGTTACTGCAAACTATTGAAAATTCATACTTGGCTATGCAATGTACAAACCTATTCAAACACTTGAAGGAATAATGATAATACGGACGCAAGTGAACGTTTGCGAGAGAGTTTCAGGACATGACGTAGGTGCGTGTGATTTATTTCGCAAAAGTGATGATTATTACGCTTCGAAGGATTATACTCCAGAATTTATGCGATTACTAAATAATACAATGAACCTCCGAGCCCGTTGGACGTCCATCCCCAATACCATAAATTTTTATTAGTTTTCAAGTTCAAACAGAAGATGGATTTAAAATACGTTGTCTGACCTTCCAACATATGATTTGTAAATATACCTAATTTTCGATCTTGTTGTTGCTGTAAGATGTAAATTCCGCAAAGAAAAATACCTCTAAATCTGAAAGATGTGTTACTTAACTACTATTCTGAGTTTATACAAGTTTTGATAAATCACGTGCGATTTAAAATGTCATTGTTTGTTTATTTCTTTCACCAATTTGTTCCTACTATCTATCCTTGATTCAATAACAGAGGCAGCTAATCGAATGCCTTGAAGTGTTGCCTAAGCGCATTTCTGCAGGATATACCCTTACAACAGTTCTAGCGGAAAACACGAATAGGGGGTTGAATATGTGACTGCGAATGGGATCAGAGAAGGAAAAGTGGCATAAGAATCACTCATGAGAATCCCTTGATACCTTAGCATCTATGTCATTTCTGACCTCAGTTCCGGAAGGGTTTTGAGTACCGATAAAATATGTGGACACGAAGGTTGCTGGTTGGATTTTCATGTTAGGCAAATGTGTTTTTACAATGTGGCAGTGGGTGTAGTAGACATTCATACCACTTTTCTTATGAACATTCCAACCATAGTCATTAATTGCTAATTAAGTAATCATTAACCCTTCATGATCAGTATGATTTGTCATCCAGGAAAAGGCAAAAGGAAACCACTACTATGATCATCTACATATGAAAGAGGGGATAAATAGGCGTAAGATATGATCATCCTACGATTGCAGGGGAAATCAAAGGCAAATTGGCACTGTGATCACCTCTCCAAAAAGGACGAAGATTTATAGTAATTAACGAAACGAGTGTATAAAGAGGGGGATAATTGCACAATTGGTATGATGAAGAAAATGACGAAGGAGCTAGTTTTCTTATATATCACGAGTGCAAATATACCCCTTTATACACATGTGACGTTCAATATTGTCTCGTTCCATGTAAGAATAATTTAAATTTTAAAAAAATTCAAGCACACGTGTACAATTCGAGGCATGTGTTAGAAGACGTCATATTGCTTCAGAAAAATATATATTTTAGTAGGAGTTGCATTGTGATTGTTTGCAAGAAATATTTGCGTATGGATGGTACTGAAGGTATTGTGTATAAAATATTAGAAGAAACTGACAGGTATGAGAGAATTCAACATGTATAAATATTGTGGAAAACTAGTCATTGTGATACCGTTTTGTTATAGCGTACTTTTCAGAACTGGTAAACACCAGAGACGATTACATTTTTACATTCGTAATTCTAAGACTAAATATTTACACTAAAATATTTCATTTTTCTTTCCTTTTCTGAATTCTCATTGGTAGGTGTGCATTTTTAATTGCACAGCTGCTATTAACATAGAAATAATCAACGATTTTTCATGGCGTTAATGGACATATTTAGTTAACTAAATGAAAAAGTCGTTAAGTACCCTCACGTACGCTCACACAGTGTCAGTAAATACGTACGGCGCTCATCACACATCATAAACAAGCGGAATCTAATACCTAATGCCAACTGATCACCTATGAACTAGGGGTGCGACATCGACAAATCATGTTTCAGGACATCGATGTTCACGTTTTAAAAACATCACTAGTTTTGGATTGATGAATTGTGATATTCGATATTTAAACATCGTTTTTTAACATCTATTTTTAAAAGCTCAGTGTAATAAACAAACATGTGGTTCAAATGTTCACGTGAGGGGGAGGATCGATTTATGTTTGGTGTTCATGTTTATTAATTTATAACTCAGCTCAAGTCTAAGCCAAAAGTTTATCAAAACAATTAATAAAACGTTTACTATCTAATCTGATAATACAAAAATATAACAATATATTTATCAATAAAAATCGATTTCCGTATTTTTCACCTTTGGTAATTTTGGTCTGAATTATTTAATTTATGAATATCTAGAATTTATTACAGGTTTTCACTGGAGTGGATTTTTTTCATTAAAATAAAATATCAACACGTAAAAAACATCGATATGGAAAAATCTTCGGCTCCATTAAACGCTTTTATAAAGAAAATCGATGCTTTTGAAATCGACGTCGATGTCACATCCCTAGTACGCACGTCGCACTCAAGGAAATGCCAAGCGGCATGTGCACGTGGAGAATCCGTCCAAGCGCTGATGCCGTCGCGTCGCATTGTCGCGCGGCATAATGGCGCAGCCGGTCGCCTCCTTCGCGCCGCGGCGACCCCGCGCTCGTTTCCATTGCAAAGCGCGCCCGGGCGCATCCGGTGCGCGCGGCGCGGCGACAGACGGTGCAGCGCCGACGACGACGCCAAGAGCGCGATTGCCTTGCGCCTAGTGATGGCAAATTTCACTAACACGTCTATACATCGATGCTTCGATACATTACATCGATACTTCGATACATTACATCGATGCTTCGATACATTACATCGATGCTTCGATACATCGATGCTTCGATACATCGATGCTTCGATACATCGATGCTTCGATGCTTCGATACATCGATGCTTCGATACATCGATGCTTCGATACATCGATGCTTCGATACATCGATGCTTCGATACATCGATGCTTCGATACATCGATGCTTCGATACATCGATGCTTCGATACATCGATGCTTCGATACATCGATGCTTCGATACATCGATGCTTCGATACATCGATGCTTCGATACATCGCTTCGATACATGATAAAGGGTTGTCAATGTCGATGAAAACATCAACGATGTTTAAAACATCGATGTTTTAATTATAGACTAATAAACATGCTATTTCCGCATCCATGTTCAATTAAAGTACGTAAAAGGGATATATTTTGTTTGGTTACTAGCATGTTAGCAGTGTGTAAAAATTATTATCGAATGTAAAGAATAAAATGAACAATAAATAACATCGTGTTTTGTGCTATCGATTTCGTGTTTCACTGTCGATTCAGGTAATGACACGCCTGGCGATAACATACATTCATAACACGAGCATCTCCCAAACTTCCTCAGATTGCACAGGCAAAATGTGCAGCGTGAGAAAGAGGATGACGCAAAACAACACATTGCTGTGAATTGCTGCTACTCTACAACGTGCTTTAACCCCCTTTATTTAAAAAAAAATTAAAATACATCGCTGTATTTGCAACGAAATACCGATGTGAAGAAAACACCGAAAGGAAGATATCGATGTTAATATATCGCCATTTCTGGTGGAAAACATCGATGTTTTTGCCATCCCTACTTGCGCCTGCGTCCGGGGCTTTAGCACATTTTGAATTCCGGCAGTGTTTTCAGTAGGAGGTGGCTCTTAAAATGTGCGAGTGTGGTCAGTTTTCGTAATGTACTTCAACAAGAATATGATGTAGGTCAAGCTTTGTTTATATAAAAGAAATATTAGATTATATGTCTGATCATGTACTTGTCATTTTAGGGTCGGATATATGGTTTTTGTTCATCTAATTTGTCCACCTCCGGTGTTTAAATACGTTTATTTTCAAGTATTTAATGAAAATTGATCCGCAATTAAAAGTTATGTGTGAGGCAATCGTACATCTACATTTTTCTGTACTTGTAAGATCTTTCTTGTGATTTATCTCAAATGAAACTCATCAGTTTCATGCGAAGTAACGAACGCAGTAAAAAGGAAACGACCTAAATAGATGGTTGTAAAAATTAAGACTACCCGTTGAATAAACTCGAAATTTAGTGAAGGACCATGCTTTGAATCGCACGTACACATAGCAAATAACATTAAACTGATTCATTCAGTGAAGTAAATTGACGGACGACGCGTAAGAGAATGAATGCAAGCATTTCATGGTTTCAAGTGTGTTCGGCAGGTGTGTAAATTTTCTTGATTAATCCTCAGCCCCATTATTGCCCCAGCATGCTGAGAGTGAGTAAATGATGAACTAATATGTTGTTATTTAGAACTGATTCCGAGCTTGATTCTTCGAAGGGGTAACATGCATACAAATCAATTTGCAGATGAAAAAAAAATTCAGATTTCTTTCAATTAGTTCCTCAAACAAGTACTTCCTTCGTCGTAGTACATGTTTCCAAGAGGCGAATGAGAAGGTATAAATTGAGTAAATATGATAATTTAATTATGGAAGTAATTGAAACCTCTGGAATTAAAATGAAGTTGGCAAAAATTCCTTGATTACAAGGTTCTTTATGGCATTCTCACGTTTTTAGCCACTTTGTACGTCACATATATTATTCTGATCGAGGTTATCTTTAATAATGCAAGTGAGTGACCTTAAACTAACTACATAAGTTTGTCTGCCCGTAACCAACATAAGCTTTTTGTATCTTTCGTAGACCTTCGTGCGTGTAAATCACGTACCTTGTGCGTGTCTCGCCTCTTTTGAGATTTGCAAGATTTTCCCACAGATTCGCAACTGACTGGCAAGCTGAGAGAACTTGCTCCGTCAGGTAACATGCAGTCGTTTGTTCACAAGCAGGAAAGTGGAATTTAAGCAGTTACTAAGCAAGACTTGACGACAAGAAAGTTAATCTTGTGTCAGCAAAAAATATTCTAACGGTGTTTAAGTTGCCTCGTATTAGATCAAGGAACACATTTCGCTTGTATAAACATGGAGCGTCATCCTGTGTTTGAGATATCTGGAGTTTTCGTTACTATTGCATGCACTCCCACGGTCTTGTTGTTCAAAATGAAGCAGATAATTGATGTTGACGTCCTATGAGAAAGACATGGATACACAACTTCCTACTCGCATACCAGTTATTGATTTAAAAGAACAATGTGAGAAAACGAAATCCTCTTGTTTTATAATACTAAAACTCATTTTCACACAAATGCACTTCCACTAAAAAATTGCACTTCCACTCTCTTAAAATACCTTATCTTGTTCAAAAAAGTGTTAGTTGTATTGAAAAAGATAGTCTTTAAATTAAAACTTTTCAAGTGTGAAACTTTCGACCTACGTACTTTAGTAAAACATTCATGTCAAATCGCAATAAAATATAATTCTATTTTATTTATTTATATTATTAAAATGTACTACTATTAAAAGACATTTTTAAAAGGTAAATGAGTAAGAAAACAAATCAGCAATGGAGTCAAAATGAAATAACGCAGGTGATTAGATTTGATAATTCAGTGGAGATACATGTGACGTCTGAGATGCCAAATGCGAATGTCCAAATATCTTTAAGACAGTTCTTGAGGAAATGATAAAATAGTTATATCAGTAGAACTTTCCTCGTAAGTCTCCGTTCTAATCAGTGGGAGCGTGATCGCCAGTTACAGCAATCGGGATAGTCGGGAGATTGATAATATAGACGTCGTCGTTGCGTCAACCGCCGCTACATCCGCGAACACCAAATATCGATTGCAACGGTCAGCATCCTCATCGCTGCCCTCATCTTCCCCGTCATTCGTCGGCGATGGTGTAACTGTTCCTAGTTCGCGGGTTCAAACCCGATCAAAGCCGTGGATTTTTAAGAACGAAAAAATGCCTTCTTTCGGAGGGGAAGTAAAGCCGGCTGTCCCATGTTAGTAGATGTACTGCATGTAAAAGATCCTCAAGCCTAAATGAAGCCTCTGAGCTAAATTAAAACTGCCTGTTTCGTCGCCCAAGTAATACCTTCTTTCATCCCTAGTAGGTGAAAGGATCGTAACGAAATTTGCGTGGTTAGACGGAAGAGCAGGCCTCACGCCCTGACTCTCGGCACGTGAAAAAAGGCATTCATTAATTCATTCATTCCCGCCATCATTTCTCACATCCACGATCATCACCCTCCCCATTACTGCGTACCACATCTGCCACCATCATCGCTGCTCTCGTCTCTCACCACGTGTGCCCGCGTGTTCGCCGAGAGTACGAGTGCCACCCTTCGGGTTTATTGGTTTAGTGGTGAGTTGTAGTTGACATTTTCATAATTGGAATGATATAAGGCGTTGTCATTGTCAACAATACTATTTATTTCAATAAGAGCAGCTTTCAATGGCTTAGCCATCATCATCAGTTTTCTGATACAAGAAAATTATAAAATTAGAATTAACATAGTTACATAGTTTAAAAAACATCTTAAGAAATGAAAAAAAAAAAAAAAAAGGAGTTAGATCTTTATAATATAAAATAATTTACATAATTTAAAAACATCTTAAGAAATGAAAGGAAAAGATTTAAAGAAAAGAAAAGTCTTTCTTTTCTTTTCCTTTCTTTTCTTTCTTTCATTCCTTTTCTTTAATTCTTCTCCTTTAATTTCTTAAGATGTTTTTAAATTATGTAAATTATTTTATATTATAAAGATCTAACTCTCCGCCCCCTTCTTTCTTTCTTCTTTTTTTTTTAATTCTTCTCCTTCATTTCTTAAGATGTTTTTTAAACTATGTAACTATGTTAATTCTAATTTTATAATTTTCTTGTATCAGAAAACTGATGATGATGGCTAAGCCATCGAAAGCTGCTCTTATTGAAATAAATAGTATTGTTGACAATGACTCGTCGGGTGGGTAAGTGGGAAAATACCCGCTCCAACCGCCGCCATTCGCCGCTAAGGCACTACGCTTCGGCGCCAGTCGGGTCGGAGGTCCATCAGTTAGCGGAAGCGAAATTAATTTCAGCCTAACGAGAAATCCGATAGACGGAGAGCGACCCGCGATTTTATCGCGCTGGCAGCAGAGCGCGCCGCCCGGCGTCGCTCAGGGTTCGTTTGCGGTGCGACCGAGAGTGACCAAGATGGCAACTCGTCCCACAATATCCAATGTTTCGATATTCATTCTCATCAGATCAGACGTTTATACACATCGTCACTTCTTGTTTCCACAAAGAAAAGACTAGTTTGTATTTTTTTTGACAAAATAAAATATTTCGTTGAATGAAATGCGTCCAACAACAAATAATTCACTTGAACATAAAGTATTATATTTCATAATGACGTTGAATGTATATGACCCCTAGTCAGTCCAAATACTTTTTCCATGTAATATTTCAGAAAAAAATACTGTGGAGGATTTGTATGTAATTGAAACTTGTGTTGGGAGTTATAATTAATACCATTTTATTAGACTTGTGTAGTAGTGTGGCCACTCTCTGGGAAACATAAAAAACGGAGAAAAACAGCAAATTTCATTGCTATGAAAAGGTCAAGGAAAATACTGAGGTGGTTATAAAACTCGATATTATTCTTCAAAAAATAGCACAGCATTATTTTTTGTTCAGTTTCTATGTATTGAGATTGCTGTAATTTGTACTTTGCCACGGCGAAAACAGAGCGCTGTCAAATTTGTGTCAGGTTTGTTTTAATATTTTTTAAAAATAGTGTGAAATACTTTTCAAATCGTAGCAGAGAACATTTTCCTAAATGTCCTGAAAAAACGGGAGAAGTTAGGAAAATTTGCTTCAGGAAATCAGTGGCAATCCTGTATAGTTATATTGCTTTTTTTTGTTCTCCAGAATGCGACCAGTTTTCACATTTTTTCTTCTAATTGTAAGTTATTCTTATATTCTTTGCAGGCGAGTGTACAATTATTCCCTTTCTAATTAAATTTTCAACGAACTGCTCACATTCTGGGTGAAGATAAGTATTTTGGAATAGATATATACGATTTACGTTCACAGAAGTTTGAGAGCTTATTCTTAAAACATTGAAATGCAACATGCTATCTCTATTTCGCCGATAAGCTTTCATGCGTTATATGGTCCAGTGGTCACAATGTCATAAACACGCCAGCTGTTCTCTTCAGATGTACTTGACCGAAGTTCGGGAACACAGCCGTGACAGGCGGGATCGAGGCGGTTTGCTCAATCAATATCATTAAATTTTATTAATGAGTTTACAGATCTCATTAATTACTTATATGGATCACTGAGATAGAAACTGTGTTGACACAAAGAATTATAGGTTTCTGATTCTGCAATTTATATATGTTGATAGAATTTAAACGAAAAAAGTCTTCTCAGTCTGACATGTTGTGTTTTCTTCATATTTCATCTTGATGTGTGTTGCACATATCAATGAAGTCGACAGTTTTAATCTTGTCGCAATTTACAAAACATGTGAGTTAAGATCCAAGCTGTTGCCTTTCACGAAAATTAAAAAATTATAGGTGATTTTTATTTCAGGGCAGGTAGTTGAAATAATTTTTTCAAGCTTTGTGTTGTAAGGACGATCTATTGAGATTTAAATTTGCATCCCGATCAAATCTCCTCCCAAAATATTAAGTATGTTGTATTATTAGTCATTAATGGTCTCTTGACCGAGAGGATGAGAAACGAAAAACAAATGAAACAAAAAAAATCGCAACTTGCACAAAATAATCTAGGTCTCTTCGCAAATAGAAGTGTATGATACTAAATCGTTCAAATTACTGGAAGTGTTATGCTAACACACATTTCATGGGCATTAAGTGACATGAACAGTGCAATGGCGATATAAAACGCTCTCTGAAAGAACTTCTCAGCATGCAATTAGCGTGAAGGGGAATCGAAGGGAATGGCCTCTTCCCATCTCGGGCAGCACAACGCGCGGGCGCGCCTGCTAGGCGGATTCGACGAACGCGTCAGATGCCTTTGTCACTGATACAACCAGGAAAACAAATTATTGTTAGGATAGAATATCGTCTATTGATATATTCATGTCAACTGCTGTGGTCATTTTTCTGTGACCCATTTTCTATTCTTTAAGTGTATCTCTCTAGGAATTTTTTCCTATTGTACTTATGTAAAACTGAATTGTGACGTCAAAAAAAAAAAACAACAAAAGAACCCGCTTAACGTGATAATACGATTATAAAAGCCCACTCACTATCTGACAATTATTTATATTTTTCTGTAAGGAAAAAAATTTGTCACGTGTACTGCAATATTGAGAATATATCGACAATAGTACTACAATCGAAACTTCAAGTATTGCGACGTCGTTCGGATGCACGAATGTGCGCATGCACGAAGACATGATGCGGGCTTCTAGGTCTGCGGTCAGCAGATTCACAAGGCCTTCCGCGACAACACACATACATGAAAGACAAGGAACAAACAACCATACGGCGGGACTCGAACCCGCCACCTCGAGGCGCTGCGTCGGTACTCGCTGTAACTGCGTCGGTCCGCCACCTCGGACATGTCATTAATTGCAATACATATCAATATATCAGGTACATCCAAATTAATACGATATGTCATCAAATTAGTACGTAGTATACTGTTTGTAGCTGAATAGCTTGTCAAACAAACAGGGGGTAGGATTTGGAACGACAAATCTTTGAACAAATAAATAAAGCACTTCAACGACCTTTTCCAAAATAAAGTACTAGTTTGGGATGTTTCCATTTAGGGCCACCACTTTTCTTCCTCGCTGTTATTAGCCAATCCGGTGCGTTCTTCGTCCCCAAAGCTGCCCGTATTTGCATGGCCGCCACCGCCTCCCGCCGCAGCCCACGCAGAGGCATCGCTCGGCGCTAACGGCTCGCGCCCGCCGAACCGGTATGGGCGTCGCCTCCGCCGGTGACGGAGGCGGCTCGAAGGTTTGCTGGGAAGGCGGCACAGCGGCGGCGGCGATGACGTTAGCAGTGGTGGCGGAGAGCGATTTCAAAGTAACGGCGGTGTCACAGTAGCAATAGATTGATTGATTGATTTTTTTCGTGTTTCCGGGTGCGTCAACTACTTTGGTCATTAGTCCCGTTAGAGTAGTGCATGCTTGTTTCTCGGGAGATGGCGGTGTCCTTCCCCCGCTGGATGACGAGATCCGGCACCGACCTGCCGCCGGCTAGTGGGGTTTTCCCCTAACCAGCACTCTCCCACCAGCGGGGCACCGCCCCTGCCGGGACAAGCTCTAAGCTCCCGACAGGTCTTCCGGAATATGTGGTAGAGTAGTGCATGTTAATGTAAGCGTTAGCGTGTAAGGGGATAAGATAGGACAAGGAAGAGGAAGGACAGATCGCGCGCGGTCCGTGGCCCGTTTGGTAGGGTACTGCTCCGGCATTTGCCTGGTGTTGATTGGAGAAACCATGGAAAACTACCGATCAGAGCAGCCGGCTGCTACAATTCTCCTCCAGGCAGTGACTGAATTCGACCTGGCTGGAAAGCTAGTGTCGAAAATCCTGCCGCCATCAGGACTCTAACGTAGGACCTCCCGGTCAGAGGCGCTGCAGTGCCATCAGTTGATGCACTGAGCTCCCGCTCCCGGTACGGTAGCAATAGTTTGTGCCTGTCTTAGCGGACCGACTGTCAAACTTCGGCTCATGCGCAAATGCTCAAAAGTGATGCGAAACAAAGTGCGCATGCGCAGGTCAACAGTGCTTTAACGTTCGACGGTGCACAAACTCTCTATTGTTGATTCTGGTAAATGAGGTAGTTTGCGATGTACCGAAAAGGAACAGTGACACCTACATTTAGATGGTGCTGAATAAGGTTATGTTGCGATGAGTCTGTGATGTCATGAGTACAGTGTCTGAGTTACGATTTTTACGTGACGGAAGAAAGACTATATGAATCATAGTAGGACCAGTGTTAGGCAATTCAATTGTGGTAACGTGGATGTTTGGTGGTACTGTGTTGAATCGACCTTACGTACCTTGTTTTAATTTGACTCCATGTGAGGAGAAGAAAATCAGAAAATTTTGAGCATTGACGTACAAATGAATAGACATTTTCATTCTCATATACAACCTCAATACTATACGCGTCCAGTGCATCCGAGTATATCTCAAATTCATTACTGCTATTTCATTCAGTACTATTGGTTTTTCGAATTTCGATTGAACCCCTAATGTATTACCTTGCAAGTAATAGATTTATAATCGCAACAGGGTATTCGTGGTAAAGCTACGTGACTCAGCTTTTATCGCCTTAAGTATTGTATGCTTTGTGAATCCCTCTTACCTCGGGGAGAAAATAATGGCGTTCGAATTACACCAATCCAGTTCCTTGCGCGTCCCACCGCCGTCCCGAGGCACTTCCTGCGATAGATTTGCGCCATCCGCCCGTGAACCCGTGACCGCTGGGATTTCCTCCGGCGGAGGGAGACTCGCCTCGTCAGCGCCCACGTAACAGGGCGAGAACAGCGTCCCGCGCCGCGTAAGCGATATGCTGCCGCCCCGCCGCATCTCTCGTCACCATCTCCATCTATTCTTCTCACAACTTCGCTTTTGGATGCAGAAAGTCGTGCACAAACTGGTCTTAGCCCAGCTCAGCACGGCCGTTTCGGAAATCATGGTAAGCCATTTGGGATACGAACGTGCCGTACTGAGTAGAGCTGTGATTTCGAATACCAGAAAATTGGCCGGGTAGTACCTTCTCTGCGAATTCACTTCGAGAGTTCCACTTTCGATGCCTCCTAGGCTAAAACGTAAGTTTATGAAGTCAGAATGTTTTCCACACTAATGTAATTTTCTCACTCTAATGCTTGATACGACTTTAAATTTCGTGATGTACTTGCTCTTTTGAAACGGGGTAATATAAAAATTCGCCGGCTTCCTTCGCCGGCTCATCAATAAATTTTATTAACTATTGAGGATTTCCGCTTATTCTGAGTGGATACCAAATCGTGATGACTAAAACTTTTAAAAGTTACAATTCTTTCGTGATATATCTTTGCAGATGATATCGTACAATTGTATTGCAAAATTAAAATACGAAACATACTGGTAAGTAATATTATTACTCATATTGATGTTTTAGATAAAAAAGAACCGACACCTGAAATGTTAGATAATTAAAACGAGTTGATTCTTATCACAGAATCGAAGCGGGCGCCCATTCCTTAGACCATTTTCCAGACGCTCTCGATTGCTCACGTCTTTTCCTTATCCGCTGCCTTCATATCTTTAATCGTCCCCATCGCCACCGTTGCCTAGCCTCCACAGGATTTCCCTCCACTCCTTAACTGCGCCGTCTTCATCGTCTCCACCGCCACCGCCTCCGCCGTCTTCTCCCCTTCGCCTTCCTCCGCCTCCTCTCCTCCCCCCTTCTACCCTCCCCTCCTTCCCCCGCCTCCGCGCCTTCTCCCCTCCCCCCCCGTCGCCTCCGTCGCCTTCTCCCCTTCGCCATTCCCTCCGCCTCCGTGCCCGGCCGCCTCCGCCTTCGCCGAGCGCCAGGCCACTCGTTTTTGCGCGAGCGGGTCGGCTTGCGCTCCGCCTCGTCGGCGGCCTCGCCGCGGTGCGATCGCCCCAGACGCCCGTTCCAGCGGCAGGAAGGTCCACGTTTGCTGCCGTTGGTTTTTCACTTTCCTCCCCGATGCTGATGTCGAACTGCGATGGTGCGATGCCTTCGCGCGGTTCCCACCGTGCTACCCGCTGCTGTTCATTTCCAGCGCGTGCGAAAAACCGCAGGAGGCAGAAATGAAGTTGCGATATACTTACCTCAAGGTGCGCCTTCACGTGCTTCTGTTAAAGATTTTATCACGTTTTGTGGAAATTATGCTTCTGAAGGTAATTCGAGAAACGTATCTACATTATTATATTTTATATCTGGTTCAAAAATGTCTTATGTAAAGGGATTAAAAGTATTAACAAATTAACTTTTAGAATTGGACATCCAAAGGAAAATTGTGATTTTCTTTGATTCTCTTTTATTATATTAAGTACGTAAAGAAGTGAAATAGGGATTTTAAAAGTATTCAGTTCATTTACTAGATCTGTCGACGTTATAATGTGCATCTCATAAGCTATTTGAATATTGGAACCTGAGATAAATAAATCTTGTATCACCTCCGGATAAAGAAATGTTTGAATTTTTTAGTTCTGGGATGTATGATGGGTATATATTCACGATGATAGAAGAGAGAATGGAATCTAGAGGGGCACCAGCAGCGATTGGATATGAATTGTTACGTTTAACTATGAATTCTTTGTAAAAAAAAAACAACTTATTTTTAAGAAATATTTTGGAAATCTAGTTTCATTACGACGTAATTTTTAGCTAGCAATACGAAAAAAATTTACAACATAGAGTAACAGCAACGCCGACGATAAGCTAGCTGTAAATTAATCAACTGTAAATAAAATTCAAATTAAAAGGAGTGAAAATATTTATAATTTCACCAGTTTAAAAACCAACGTTTTAAATTATTACGTTCATAATCAGAACTGTCGAGATGTTCCAGTATGATGAGACATTTTTGTATTACTTAACAACTAGGCAATAACGTTTAAAAGTTCCATGTTCTTCCGAAAAGTGAAATCGAATACACTCTCAAATACTGTGGAATTGGAGGTTTTACACTTGAAACTTACAATTCTTATTTTTCTCATCATTTCCTTAGGTTTTTTGCTGCCCCAAGAGAGCGGCTCTCTTCCCCCTTGCCTTGAACTTCGAGCCATCACGTTGTACACACACTTCACATGTTGGGCGTTTTGTTGTTTCACTTCGGCGAACAGCGTCTGTGAGCGGACGGGCAGAAACCACTGCATCATTCCCTCGTGCCACCGAGACACAAATAGCGAGCCCCTTTCCTATGTCGTTTGTGGCCATTTTGCGGGCTGACGAATGGGTGGAGTCGCGTGACACGATGCTAAGTGACTCGACAGGTTCGTCTCAGGGGAGAGACTTGTGAACAGCGGTATTCGCTGCAGACTACTGTATTAGGAACGCCATTCCTGGGTTGATGCGCTGTTCTGTTTTGACATTTGTGGTATATTTTGTGAGGGAATGTTACAAATATTTTTCATCATATTTACTGATATCAATAATCTGTTAAAAAATGAGAGAAATGAACTGTTATTAAATTTGCCCGAACACGGCAAAAGTTGGCAAGTAAAACATTTTCAACTCTATTTCAGAAAAAAATGTACGTTTTAGAAATGAGTGTTGTTACCTCTCGTTTTGTTAAGCACATTCCCATGTAACTATTAATAACACTAACTTAATTAAGTATCTCCGTTAATTTGCATTTTGTGACTTATTAGATGTCATTTATTTGAATTTATTACATTAATGTGTAGCAACAAAAAACGGTTTATTCCATTATTGCTCCTGAAAGAAATTAGAACTAATTTCCTTCTAAGAGATAATAAGGGGCTGTTGTTGAACAATTCCATCAAATCATCAAATTCAAGTGATATTATTGGTGTAGAATGCTGTTGAAGTATTTGCTAGTTAGAAAATCAAAGCCGACGTTTTATTCCAATATTCTAAAACATAAAGGATGTAAATAGGATACAACCTATTTTTCTATTCAGATATTGTAATGTCTATAGTGTCGTTAAAATAAACCAATATTAATTCGTACATATGATGATGAAATAAACATCATACCTGAAACGTACGCAGTTGTTCACAAATGTGGATCACTTCACGATAGAAGATTCTAATATACTTTCATTTATAATTCTGCATTTGTTGTGTACTGAAACTGAATGGGCATTGATAGGCATGAATAGGCATTGAATGAACATTTATAGGCTTATGTCATCCGCTTTCTGAGTTGACAACCCGGAGCGGTGGCTCAGTGCATCAACTGATGTCTCTGCAGCGCCTCTGACCGGGAGATCCTAGGTTCGAGTCCTGACGGCGGCAGGATTTTCGGCACTAGCTTTTCAGCTAGGTCGAATTCAGTCGCTGTCTGGAGGAGGATTCTAGCGGCCGGCTGCTGTGATCGGTATTTTTCCGTGGTTTCTCCGATCAACGCCAGGCGAATGCCGGAGCAGTACCGTACCAAACGGGCCACGAACCGCGCACGATCTTTCCTTCCTCTTCCTGGTCTTGTCCTCTCCCCTTTACACACACACTTACACTAACATGCACTACACTACCACATATTCTGGGAGGCCGGTCGGGAGCTTAGAGTTTGTCCCGGCTGGGGCGATGCTCCGGTGGTGGGAGAGTCCTGGTTAGGGGGAAACCCCACTAGCCGACGGTAGGTCGGCGCCGGATCTCGCCATCCAGCGGGGGAAGATCACCGCCATCTCCCGAGAAAAAAAACATGCACTACACTAACACGACCGAAGCTGTTGACGCGCCCGGAAACAAGAACAAATCAATCAATCAATCAAACTGAGTAGACATTTTTTGGATGTTGCAATTTCTCGGCCCTTCCTTCCTTCCCTGACTACTTCTTCCTGTATCCTTGCTTCTTATAGCGATGCCACTAATCGTCATCCCCTCACCCATGCCTCATTAAACTCTGCCCCGCCTACGAGTTACACTGCTTTCTATGCTCAAGATCTCGAGAGCCGAGCAAGGTAGCCGAGAGACGACCGACTTGCCGGCGCCTGGCGTTCAGCGGGTTGCCGACCTGAGGCAGTGACGGCGCCACCAAGATCACCCGTACTTTCCCAGTCGCAGCCGTTCAAGGCCACGTGGCGGGTTACGGAATTGAATTTCTTGTTACCAGAGGCAAGGAGAAAAAGACCGCGGCGAACGGAAGTCGATCTGCGACTCACGCCATAGTCCTCTGACTAACGCCGTACGGTTCGCGTATGTGGTAATCGTTTTTGTTCGAGATTTCGGTTCTGGCGAAATGACCTGGCGTGTTTTCCTAATTGTGGATGAAAAAAAAAAGAGTTTTTAAAAGAGTCTTTGTTTATTGCATTCCCAGAAAACTATTGCAAAATAATCGTTTTATTTTGTGGAAGTAGGAAACGAATGTCAAAAGCTTGCTTCTACTATTCACCGACTTGCCTTTGAAAGAATGCAAATATTCACATTTACATGAGTAAATCTAACTTCAGTATAATTCCACAAAAGAAAAAAACTCAGTGTTTTATTAAATATGCATTATAAAATGTATTTCAAGTTTGATTTGAGTTCTCCAAATATTTTCAATTAAAATAAGAGTTCTTTTCTAATTCTCTCTTCCAGTTGAAAAATGTCTAAACTAAATAGCGCACAGATATAAAAATGAAACAATGCAGGAACTTCCATTTCATTGCATTGGTTTAGTATATTAATGAGGTGCGCAATAGAAATGTAGAAACCCTCAAACATGTCTTGAAACTATTGAAAACATAATAATAATAATAATAATAATAATAATAATAATAATAATAATAATAATAATAATAATAATAACAACAACTATAACAACAAAAATAATGACAATGATGATGATGATTGTTGCAGTACAAACACTAGAAAATATAATTCCATTGACACACACTGAAACACCACATTTAAGCCTAGCATGTTTCAACTAATACAATGTAAAAATCAACCCTCCGAGAATCATCGAAGAAGAGAACAAGTCGGCCAAACTACGCGCTTCCGAAAGTTCGAAAGCGATCGCAGCCAGATGCGTGGGGGGCGGAAGTAATTGTGCGTGTTCCAGCGACGGGCGAGGGAGCCTCGGCGCCGGGGACGCGAGCAAACTACTGGCCCGTTCGCTGGGCGGGGGTGGGCAGATGGAGAAACGGTGTCGTCCCCGCTCGGCCGTTGAGCGCAAGGGAAGGAACGGAATGTTCCGGGCTGATTTATAGCGGCGCCGAGCACAAGCGAAAGTTCCCACTTTTTCATTGTCAACGCATGCGTTAAAATTTCGAGACTCATTTTTATGCGAAACCAGAACAGACTGAGTGCTTCTGGGAAAGTTTCCGTGACTATCATTAATACAGAGCGGATACAGGCATTTTATTGGTTTGGAACTTTCGAGTGCAGATAACATTAAATTTGTATGACTTATTAAATTAAGGTATTAAATAATTTTATTTATATTCATTTTAAGGAAAAAGTGACGATACGTATCTCACACTTTGCGACAATTTTCTGTCAAATAGAAAATATGCGTTATAGTATCCTAGTTTTACAGGCGCGAATTCTGATTATTTCAGAGGAAGGGAACAATTGTAATTCGGAGGCTCCTCTCTCATTCAAGAATATTTTTGATACACTGAAAAATGAGAGGCCAGAAATTAAACAGGTGCAAGATTCATTATGGGAATGCTCCTTTGTATGTTATTTGATCAATACAGTTGATTCTGGTTATAGTGAGCTAGAATATAGTGGGCCCTCAGTTATAGTGAACTTAAGTCGCTGGTCCCGTTTCACTTACATTACAAATAAGCATAAGAAGATTCGGTTGTAGTGTACCTGAACCTCGGCAATAGTGAACGGAAATACAACGTTCTAGAAATTAATTCCCTTTTGGGAAAGAAAATATTGCCTTAGTGCCACAAATTTCAACACCAGACAGCTAGAAAAAAATATTGTCGGCCAAAGGTCATAATCGAAGAAGTTTCCTCAGGTAAAGGTAGCGGACCCTGAATGAGGACCTTACTGATGACAATGCTGACATAATCACATGTAGTGAACCTCTGATTAAGTGAATCAAAAATTGTAGTCCCCAGAAGTTCACTATGACCGGAGTCGACTGTACGTGGCAATTGATGCGAATAAATTAAGTAAAATGACAAAACAACGTTGCTTGAGTGGGACATGTCTCCCATGCCATCCGCTTCCCTGGATCAGCCGCGCATATCATCACCAATATCTCAACATGAGCTATTTGTCAATAGGAGTCAATAACCCGCTAAAGCGATCGAAGAAACGATCGTAGGCGGTGGGAGGGAGCAATTTCGTGTTGCATTGGCGCCCAACGAGTGCCACAGACGCAAAGGCGCAAATTGTTCCCCTGACGTCACGCGGCGCGAGGGCTGTGAGGCTTCGTCGCCCGTGACGCGAACGGCTTGGTCGGACGTCATCCGAAGAGACGCAGCGATCCGACGACAGCTGTCGATACTCATATGTTTCCGCTTGCGCCTGTTTCTTGCCGCGATGCCGCATCCCCTTGGACGGTCGTGTAATTCGAGCCTACGTGCGTCACTCGTGCTTACCTGTGTTAGCTCTCGCATAAAGATGAAGCGCCCTGATACAACGATGAAGAGCGGTTACATAACACGTCTCGACTGGCACTTGTGTGCGGAATGGCTCTATACAGGAGATCCAATCTCCGCGTGTATAGAGCGACGGAGGGCGGTGATCCGGAGTCGACAAAGCGAAAGAACCTTCTTTCGGAGGCTGGAAACGACTTCTACTAGATTCGATGGGCCATTCTGCATCGCTGAGGCGTCAGCGAATTCCTCCGTGCGAGCTGTAGAATGGGAGAGTGAGGGGTGCACACCTGGGGACAGGAGTCGGGGGGATTGTAAGGCTGCAATGAGAGTTTGGCCATCCCTGCGGTTGGAGAAGTGCCGACGTGCGGGCTTGCGGGCAATCAACCCCCGGTCGCTCTCAGGATGGGCCCGCAGCTTCTGACAAAGGCTGAGTCCTTCATGCAGAACTCGGAGTGAACACAGATCTGTCTGATAGAATGGTTTTTAATTCTTATTCGGTGCATATAAACAGTGAAGGATTGGAGTAATCACGCAATAGAATAGAGTTGTGGGGGAGCGAATGCCTGTCACATTGAGATGTACTGATAATGTATGTACAACATTATATGCCATTCTCGAAATTAGTATAATACCCGGTAAATATTGTTTAGTTAATTGGATAACGAATATACCTTTGGAGAGAACGATGATTTTTTGAAAATGTACTTCAATACTCATTATACGATTGTATGTCGTGTGGCGAAACGCGTTATTTATATTGACGCGGCAGTTATTTGTATTGACTGAAAAAATTGTCTTGCTCATCAACAAAATAAACATTTTAGTTGAGTGCGTTTGTATCGATTGTTTTTATTTTGTGAATGTTATATTTCTAATGGTTTGAAAGTGAACAATGAACTCTTTGTCAACGCAGCAAGGAACAAACAAACCACGTATTACCTGTCACATGTAAAAGTTTTATAAATTCGACACTCGAAAAGACATGATTTGCGTTTCCTTCCCTGTATCTGACTGTGAAAAATTAATTTTGTTAATCCACTTTTTCGTGTGTAATCATAAAAGTCACTAACACGATTGTACTTTCTTTGCAGGTGAGTTGCTGGCTGGGTGCATCGCGCACATTTGAAATCTGGTGTCGTCTTCCATCGTGGAAATAGTGAGTATTTAATTTATGCGTGCTATATTCAGAGATATGTGGGAAATATTGTAGATAACATAATTCACAATGAAATAGCATTAAGCAAATTTGAAAATACAGTTTTAGTAAATCAAGAGTTTCTGACAGTTCATTTCATTGGATTATAGAACGAAAGCTAATGTTAATTGTCATTTTCTCGTAATTACTAGCTAAACAAACTTCGTTGCGTCCGTATCTGCTTCATTTTACATATTCACAAATATTACCTAAAAAGAGCTAGAATTCGGGGCGAATCTTTGTCGTGTGTTTTCAGTACACCCTCCCAAGACCGAATGCTTCGTGTTCAAGATTATCCACTTCAAGAAAAGCAAATACATTTGCATTAAGTGAAGCGATTCCAGCGGTTTAAAATACATCGCAAAGTTGCACACATATTTCACAGCTTTTTCTTTAGCACGTTATAAAACGACGCCCGTTGCATCACGACGCAAGCGGGTTTAGAAGCGAAGAAGAAAAATATGAATCTATTTTAGGTAGATTTTAGATAAAACTGAAAAATTAACATTCGCTTATGACATTTATATTTTCACTTCAATTTGTTTTCTCTCTTAACAGATTTTAACAGGAAGAAAAATATAACATCACTCATGAAGAAGATAGAATAAAAACAATTTATTAAAGTGTTTAAAGTCTACTTGGATTATTTAGAATTTCGAATCATTCTTAGAAAATAAACGTGGCTAGAATGGAAGAAACAATAAGAGGGGTAGGGGTTTTCTAATCTGTTGCCCAGGGCACCCAAGCCTCAAGTTTCGGTCCTGTTTTCACAAGACTATTTACATGCGACGAGTAGTTGCTGTAAGTTCCTTTTAGTCGATACTCAACATGCAATTGATGTGCAATTGTAGAGACCGTCAAACCATATTTTAGAAGAAAAAAAATTAAAAGTTTTGCCTATTTTTCTTTAACGTAGCAGACAGGGAAGAAAACAAGCTGTACTGTATACAATCAACTGGCAGAATTCAGAGATCACAATCATTACAGAATATTAATTGTCCGCGATGTTTTGGATGCATGTCTGAAGTGCTTGCAAGTTTATGTAGTGGAAATTCAAATAATTTTCACTTTAAATCCTCAGAAAACCTTATTTGTAGATCGACTATGGCGAAATTCACATAAATGACTGTTACATCTTTCTAAATCAAATTATTTGAGCTGAGCATTAGGAAAATGTTTTCGTTGTCCCTTCTACGACTGGATTCATTCGTTCGTACTCCTCTTTGTTAGATGATCGTCATGATTTCGTCTAAGAAAGTTCAATTGCTGCAATAATTTCCCTAGTACCAAACTTCGACGATGACAAAGTTCCAGTAATGGAGCGTAACACACCGTTTCCGGTAATCTCTGCTTTCAAACGGCTTACGGCCCACTTGCCTGTTGCATCGAAGCTCGTTATTCTCCCTCCGAAGAGCAGTGGCCGGGGTAGCTAAACACTGCGCCCTTGCGACCGGCCGTCCAGCTCTTCTTGCTCGTAGCCACTTCCCCTGTGGCGCAGCCGTTGCCGAAACCATATTGCACCAATACCCTCCAGGGATGCCCCCCTCACAGACCCTCCGCCGCTTCCTTCTCCCCCAACTTCCCCCACCTCCACCATAGTCGCCAGTTTTCCCCCCTTTACTGCGATCGCCAGCTCCACCTCCATCCCTACTCCTCACCTGCTCCACCGCCCCTTTGCCATCGTCAGCTTCACCGCCATCGCCAGCTCCATCGTCACCTTCACTGCCACCCCTCTCACCCACCCTACCATCAGTGCTACCACTTCCACAATCCCCATCTGCCCCTCGTCCTGCACCCGCCGATATCACCACGCCGCTGCAGCCAGAAGAGGCCTGTATCGTTGCCGTCACCGTCCCACAACGACCGCCACCGCCGCCACCACCGCGTCGAGTTTCAGGCCACGTAGAGCTTCGTCTCGGCCGCTCGTTACGGTCCCAATTGCCGGTGATTGTTCTGAGTCAACGCCGGCCGCGAGGTCGCCGCTCGCAGAACAATCCCCAGCCGCCGCCGCCGGCCGCCCCGCGCGGCGCCGCCGCACAGTGCCCGCCGCCGCCGCCGCCGCCGCCGCCGCCAGCCACCGCTCCCAAGGACCCCATTTGCTGCTCACCAGATTTGCGGAAGCCCAAACCGACCTCCTGCGCTTTTTTTTTCAACCACACTACCCCACTAGCAAGCTCTTCTAAATCGATATTTATGTGAGCAAGAATGTAGTTGAAACTAATAATAATGAACTTTTAATACCTACGGTTTTATTCAATAAGGACCAACCAATACATTAGGATTTATTAATATAGCAGATGACCAAATTAATAATGAATGATATAATATAATTATTCATGAGCGTTTTTTTAATTCAACCAAC
Source organism: Teleogryllus oceanicus (assembly GCA_964035755.1). Taxonomy (NCBI): domain Eukaryota; kingdom Metazoa; phylum Arthropoda; class Insecta; order Orthoptera; family Gryllidae; genus Teleogryllus; species Teleogryllus oceanicus. The sequence continues at coordinate 40,276,662 of CAXIVR010000004.1, read as the reverse complement.
CACTTAATCAAATATTTAATGACTATAATTTAAGACCCAATATGCAATTCAGCAATCTCAAAAGGTTTCTAATTTACTTCCATGAAATCATTATCTGGCTTCTATATTGTAAAAGCAGAACCTCATAAAAGACTTTCTTCTTCTTCTTCTTCTTCTTCTTCTTCTTCTTCTTCTCCTTCTTCTTCTTCTTCTTCTTCTTCTTCTTCCTTGACAAGGGTTGGAAGCCAATGGCCCGTTCCGAGACTCAGAACAGCTCTGACTACCTCATTCTAGATCTACGTACATCTCTGTAGCCCTGTGATAAAATATAACTATGTTAATTCAGTTTTTATGTGATTAATTAACCGATATTCTAACCCTTTAAACGTATGACCAGATTTTTAAAGATTCTGATTACCGGAAGTTAAACATAAAATTATCTATGAAATAAAAATTGACTCCATTTCTTTGATTCAACTCGTGGTCACACGAGGAGTACAGTTCCTACAGGGAAAGCTTAGCCCCTCAGCAAGATCGGATTGAGGAACGAACCACGGGGCACCTCGGGGCACCTCGGGGCACCTCGGGGCACACTGAGTGTCCTTTAGAATAAAGATAAAAAAGCAATTGTTGAAAACCAAAATAAAAGAAACGTAACTGAATTCGCATGTGATTGGTGATGAGTGATTACTGACGTGACTGAGTGAAACTTTCTCCGAGGCGATATCTATATAGTATGTTATGCCGAGGAAACAGCAGAAGCCATATAGCGGGCTAACGAGAAGAAATTATTCTGAGAAATTCCACAAAGCTAATGCGTTTTATAAACCGTGGGCCTGAGCAAATACTACTCGAGGAGCCTCGCAATTCCCGTGGTTCTGGAGCCTCCAATGTCTTCATCCGGTGTTGCTCCGCAGCATCCCGCCCTCCGCGCCGGCAGCGAGAGCCGTGGCGGCGAGTGAGGGGTCCCGCTTCTGGAGACGTGCCAGTGGCAATTTCTTTGCTGGCCTACGCGCTGCTCTGTATATTCAGCGTCCAACAGTCGTTAAATCATATGTTGCGTTTGGGAGGCGTGATTGCGTGTTAAGAAGTTTGAGTTAGCGAGGGGAAACACTTATTAGCATATCACAGTCATTAGCAATGTACACACGGCAGTAGCTCAACTGCGATATTTTTCGAAGTGTGCCCGTGGCGCATTCTGTAAAGCACTTCTTTTAGGTGCCTTCTGTGAACATTCGAGGAGAAGAAATTTTTTTCTTGTTATTGTGAAGTCAATTGCGCACATCGAAACTGTGAATCCAAATTTCAGTCATTTTGCTAGAAAGTGGCGAAAAAGTTTACTCGAAATTCGAAAATTTCACAGATTAATTTTCGTGATATTTCAAATAAACACATTATTTTTTTAAATTTAAGAATATCAAAATTGTCTACGTTTTTCTTGTATTGGATATAGCTTTCTAATCGTACAACGGCAAGATGAATGGTTTTTTAAACCTCATGAAATTCATCAACCGCAAAATTAACATTAAAAACTAACCTCTTTCCTTTAATTATCTTTTCTTACCCGGCCCGTTTTTGCAAGTCGCTTCACAGAACGCCACCCGATCTCCACGACAACCGTGACTGTCCTAAATGTCTCCGCCCAGCAATAGTTTCCAAAGTTCCGTGTTGCATTGGATCCTGTTGTGTGGCAATCACCACGTCCCTAGAACAGCCGCCGCGCCGGGGAAAAACGAGTGCCGGCGCGCCACAGCTTCTTAGAAGCAGGTGGTTGGGGCGGCGGCGGCGGGCAGTGGAGTCGGGAGTCGAGTGGGGACCGCGCGCGGGCGAGTGGGCGTCGACCTCGTGATCGCGCCACCACCGCCCCCGCCCCCGCCCCCGCCCTGCCGCGCAGTGGACGAGAATCGGAAGATCCGTGGACAAAATATGCCATTTTTTTTTTTTTACAAAAAAATCAATAAATCCAATCTGTTTTTCCCAAATATATTTACAAGTTTTAAACCGTTTAGATATTATAAAGCGATCAAATAATTTTACGATGCGGTACGAGTGTTTTGTAATAATGTTAATCGATTCACTTCCTGTTTCGAAGTATATTATTTTATTCACTTACTTCGCTGCTTTCCTAGGAGATAATTCGTAAATATATTGTTTTGTATTGGTATACAATGCGATGTGTAGGGATGTCAAAATCTGTCATTCCAGAACCTTGTGTCCACATGTAACATCTTAAAATAATTGAATTTGGTGATGTGTGAATAACTGAATGTTGTTGGATAATAATAGATTACTAGTATCATTAAGAAAAGAACTGACATCAGTTTGTCGGTGGGGGGGGGGGCGACATGCAGCTATATTGATTTATGGAACACACATTTCAGATTTTCGACGGGAATTAAGCCACCAAGGTCAATCTGATAGGGGTTTATAATTAATTTTCCGTTTCCTATCTCAGATGTCATCGACTAAGTTAATTTCAATACCTAACAACACGACCAGCAAAAAACCAGAGGCTCGAAACCAGACTAAAGCTTCAAGCAATTCTTTATTCTCAATGCAATGTTAGCTTGCTCTTAAACACAGTTCGAGTAAAATTCGATCTTGCATGATTCGGAAAGTAACAAACGAGAAGGCAACCATCTATACAAATGTCCTCCCCAACATCCTTCTCGGTACGTTCATACCGAAGAAACTAATTCAATGCTTAAGAGACACGAATGCCTCGCTACTTATCAAAACTAGGTATCTGTCGGTGTATCAGGCGACATTTGAAACAGTTACGCTGTGCCCTGCTACCGAGACAAGTGAGCGGCGCGGACCACTTTTGGGCGCCGCACCATGCGGCGGCGGCGGCGGGGGGGGGGGGGTTTGGCCGGGGGGGGGCGGCGGGGGCGGCGGCGCCTACCTCAAGCACCTTGGCCCGCGCATTGAGGACGGCGGGAGTGAAGGTGATCTCAGGGAGCACTTGAGGCCAAGGGCGGTGCGAGTAAAGAGCTGCACAGGGGGAACCCCCGTTTTGGAGTCATCGAAGGTTCAATGAAACATTGTAGAGCTTTCACATTTTTGTTGACAAAAAATACTATTCTCTAATAGATGGCATTCTCCTTTGAAATTCATCTTTTTTAAGGAACAATTAAAATCATCGGAATTTTAAATTAATAATTTTCACCCTATTGTTTTCAGTACCAAATTCTGTAACATTCAGCTATTTCATTACTCCGATTACTGTTTATTCTACTTGCTTTTCTGCAACTTACCGAGTGAAAAGTTATAATTTTTAACTCAATAATTAACCAACTTTGAAATCACAGAACGTTAGCACAGATACTAAGTCACGTTTCAATTTTTGTTTTAAGACTCCTGATTTTAAAATCTCAATTTAAGAGAATATTTTCACTTAGCGCCATTCCCATAAATGATGCCTCGTTGCGGAAGTTGTACTCGTCAGCTTCAGGTCTCACCGTTAAGCATCCTAAGCATTCCAGGTACCGCCCCCAGACATCCATATTTTTTCACATCTGTGAATGCCAAGTAATGAAGTACGAGTATTGAGTGCCGTTCGACGTCGGCTGATGCGTGGGCGACGCGGGGTGAAGGGCAGGGGGTGGTGGGCAGCGGGAGGCGGGGAGGGGGCGTTGAGCTTGTGGAGAGGTGCGTATGCAACTCACGAGTGAGCGACGTCGTAAAACAAACGAAAGGAGATGTAGAAGATTCTTCCAAGTCAAGTTCGTTCCACGAACAGAGTAGTCTCTTGTGAGTGTGTTGACTCTGCAAAATGCATTTTAGAACACATGTGTGAAACCTAATGTTCAATGGAAATGTTTTGAACGTCCGTAGGTTAATGGAGTGCTAAAATATGTTATTAAGAGAAATGCGTTTCTACGACCTGATGTTACGATGTTAAGCGGGAAGAAAAAACTTTTTTTTTTTTTTTTTTTTTTTTTCGATGTATCAAGATCTAATAGTTTTGAACGATTTCCTTATGAGATTTTAAATGTAGCAACTGAACAAGTTATTTCTTTGTTCAGTTTCTCAACCATTATATTGAACTAACGTTTTCATAAGCACTTACTAATTGTCTAAAGGAAACGTTTTAACCATCTGAAAAATTAAAAAGAAATATTCCGGTACTATAAACGAAGTTTTTCGTTATAAGAAATCGTTCATAAAATGACATGGCACAGATAATGACGTATTTGTCGTTTCTGACACGAATAATTGCATCATCGCACATTCAGCCAATCGCAAAGAGAAAATCATGGGTTGATAAACCAAATGGTGGGGAACTGAACCACCTTCCACCTTTTCTTCGTAATGTCAAATACCCATGACGTCACAAAGTTCTTTCCAAAAATTAACGTTGATTCTCTTAAAAAATTATAATGCTGTTATACAAAAAATATCGTATGCAACTCTTTTGAAATGCTGCTTTATTGCATTCGCACAAATTTGAAAACTCGCTCCTGCCGTCGCTCGTTTTCAAAATATGTACTCGTGCAATAAATTTCAACATTATAAACTAGTTGCATAATATACTATTATGCATTCCTGAGACACGGTACGTCGCCATGCATTCACTGCTTCGGAACATCAAGTGGATTTCATGGGCAGCACATGACAATCCAGCGTCTGAAACATAGCATATGCAAATGCGGCTCATATTCAATTACGTGGCATGCAACAATAGAGATATTTCTCGCGGCCATTCTTTTGCGCGAAAAAGTCACCGTTTTCTGCTTAATGCGAAACCCATTGTGCTGAACCTCCGGACAAGCGGACGGGCAATGCGGTGGCGTTTTTCCCGTGGACCGACAGAGCGCGCTAGTGGCTCATGCATATGCATTTCGTTATTTGTACGCGCACCTCTCCCACCGTGCACTTCAACGTATAAAATACTGAAATTAATACAGGGCTCGTTTTGTTAGAAATATACGAGCGCGGAATTGCCGGCTGGAGAGACCAGCGGATTGCGGCGCGGACTTTCTAGGCGCAAAGTGGCCCACTCGTCTCTAGGGGACACTTTCGCGCCAGTCTACGGAATGGTGTCGGGGAGGGAGTTTATTTTTTACGTGAGATGGCTACTGAATATTCCATACAAGTTCACTAACAAGTTGGAATGGTCTAGACTAAAAAAGGTATTTATGATTTATTATGATTATATATATGCTCCATGAGTCTATAATTACAACAAATATGGAATTAAAATCATCTATATATAATACGCAAATGCAAGATGTCTGTTTCGTAATATTTATTTGAAACCATCGACACCAAACCCCGTAAGTGTGCTGCCGCTGATGGATGAGGAATTGTCCCAAAGATCTTCATCTAAGACATTTATATAAAAAAAAATTAGAACCTTACAGATCATGAAATATGAACAGCAGGCTCTTTTGCAAATAGCAACACACGTTGCCTTCGAGCATAACTCGCAAAGAATAAGCGTTAGGCTCTTAAAAACAGGTTTTCGTACCTCTAAAAGCGAGACACGTGTAAGAGAGATTCGAATACAAATAGAAATTTGGATGTTCTATGACACTTTTGGAGGTTACTTTCACTATGTATTATTCAAAGTAAGGTTCCATTATGAAGTTATTTTCTCTTTTAAAACAATGATATAAAAAATGCGGAATGTTCGTTCAGGTCCAACTAGATTACTTATGATCTTATAAATTGTATTTTGATTTTTCGTTGCATTCAGGCACTGTATGAGTTTTGTACGTCATGAATCCTATAAAATCAATTGCCTTCTAAATCTTTCGTGCAATCTTTACATTAATTAGTAAATCATTGTATTAATTAACGTTTATATGTTCATAATACAAACTTTAGAAAGGATTAAATACGAGTTGTACCATTCAGAGGCAGATTAAACGAAAACAAAATGAGAAATACATTCAATTACATACGAAACATTTTATTAACTCATTATTTTATACGCGTTCGCATGCCGCCACATGTTGCGAACAAATTGCATTAGCGGGCGCTCCTCGAGGCGTGCTTTGCCGAAACAAGTTACAACGCCCTCGAAAATACTTGTTCGCGCGCGGGAGTTGCCGCTCCAGCAGATAGTTCACAAGTTGTGGGGAGCAGCTTGAGCCCGGCGGGGGCGGGGGCGGCATGTCGAGCGAGAGAGTGAGGCGGCGGATGACGCGGTCGCAGCGTGGAGACCAGCACGTGCGCACCGTCCGAGCCCGCCCCGCCCCGCCCCAAGCCGCCCCGCCCCGCCCCAAGCCGCCCCGCCCCACCCCAAGCCGCCCCGCCCCGCCCCAAGCCGCCCCGCCCCGCCCCACCGCCCCGCCCGCCCCAGCCGCCCCGCCCCAAGCCGCCCCGCCCCAAGCCACCCCGCCCCGCCCCAAGCCGCCCGCCCGCCCCAAGCCGCCCCGCCCCGACCCGACCCGACCCGACCCGACCCGACCCGACCTGACCCCCTCACTCTGACTCAATTGTCTCTATTTCTCGTCATCATCTCCGTTTTTTACCTTCCCATCCTCTTCGTTCTCGGCGTGATTGAGTGTTAATCGTTTCTAGGCGTATCTACTACGTTGGTCAATAGTGTTGTATACGTGGTGCATATGATAGAGAGTCTGACCCGGATGGTAAAGTGTGATGACGATAACAAGGGACTGTTTTTCCAGCTACTGCTGGCAACATTACTGCAGATTATGCTCATGTATTCAGTTTGTCAGTGCATTCGTTTACAGTTAGCTCGTTTGTAAATGGCTTCATCGCTATCTCTTGCAATGTCATCGCGCTGTACGACGTTCATTTGTTTCCCGACTTCTCAGAATGGTCCCTTCTTAAAGTAACTCTTCCATAGCTCCCGCTCAACATGTGATCCGGCATCGACTAGTCGATGGATGCCACGAGGAACTGTAAGCTCTCAACTGGTTTCCCAGCCTGTGTTGTGGTATAGTGGATGTACACGAGTGTAAATGTTGAAATAATGGAAGTCATCTCCGTGAACTTAATATTAAGCTGATGGCAATGACTTCCATTATTTCATCATTTAATTAGTCAACACCATGGCATCAGCTTTCCCACAAGTGTAAATCAGCCTGCAAGAGGCGAGGAAGGAACAAGGATGAGGAAGGAAAGATCGCGCGCGGTCCGTGGCCCATTTGTTAGGGGACTGCTTCGGCATTCACATGGAAACAAAACACTGACTAGTGCAGGTGGACACTAGAATTCTCCTCCAGTCAGTGGTTGAATTCCTCTTAGCTGTGCCGAAAATTTTCCTTTGTCAGAACTTATATCCCAAGGACTTCACAGTCCACGATGCTGCAGAGGCGACGGAGTAGTAACTAGTAACTCATCCACCTTTCGATTCTTCTCCTTCTTTCTCGATATCTTTCCTAAGAGTCTGCGCGCACATCCTCCTTTCACGACTGCGCCACCTCCTGCACCTGGTTTTCTTCAGCGTTTAGCCGCAACTGGTAGATGGCACCCCGAGCAGAGAGTATAGTTGAAACAGGGATTCAGAAAGACTACTCATAAAATCTGTTAATGACCAAGACCTTGTCGAAATACAAGAGGCCAGGAAAATCAGAAAGAAATACTCAGGAAATGAGCCCAGGGGTAATTTGTTTATTTGGGGGGGGGGGAGGAAATGTTTTAGGACACTGTAGTTACATTACAAGGCAGTGGAGTTGAGAGCTAATTTGTGACAAATACAAGAGAATGAATAGAAAAAAATTAAAAATTTAAATTCCATTACATGAATGTTTTGCCGTTTTGCTAGATTTACAAATTAATACTTTAGTTATCTTCGCGGACTAGTAATGTGTATTAAAAAAAAGTTGTGAAATTTTTCGTTCACTCGTTATCATTTTATTTGCTAATAGAATATTTAATACCGCATCCAAGTGATTGCCTGAATCGTTGATTGTTTACTGTTTCCACATCAGCTGCTAGTCCAGTCCCGTAAATGTAGTACATGTGTATCAGGAAGTGGCGGTGTTCTCTCGCAGGGTGATGACTCCGACGCCGACCTACACATCGACTTGCATTGTTTTCCTCATCCAGTTATCTCCCACCAGTGGGGCTGCGACCCAACAGGGGCAAACACTAAGGACGACGTCTAACGCTGGGACTGAGACTACAGGCGCATTCACAATGCAAACATAAACATAAGCATGGCGTTAACATAAAAGTTAGGACTACATCCATAAGCGGACTCTTCCACAGTGCGCATAAACATAGCACGTACGACGTTAACTTAATAGCTTGCAAACTTCAAGCTTCTGTGCTTATGCTTGTGTCAGAAATAAGAAATGAACCAATAACAGCACGTTAACTCAAAATCGAGTATCTAAAAAAGTCGATAGACGAACTATCATGGCAAGAGACCCCCGTAATGGACACAGTCGATATCTCGAAATCGATTCTCACATCCAACCAATAGTGAACTAGTATGTCTCACAACCAATAGAAACTCTTATTTTGCTTACGTTTATGTTCCACGTTGTGAATACTACAGTCTATCACTTATGTTAATGTTAACGTCAACGTGTTATGCTTATGTTTGTGTTTGCATAGTGAATGAACCTTAACTCAGGGGGATTGTACCGAAGCGATCGAGACGGCAGGAGGCGGACGAACGCTGGGGAGGTGCAGTGAAGGCGCGAGGCGGCCCAGGACGGCGAGGGTGGCGCAAGCGAAGGGCGGTACAGATGGCGCAGGACGGCGTGGGTGGCGCAGTGCAGCGTAGGGCGGCGCAGAGGGAAGGGCGGCACGGGATTGCGCAGGATGGCGTGGGTGGCGCAGTGCAGCGTAGGGCGGCGCAGAGGGAAGGGCGACACGGATTGCGCAGGATGGCGTGGGTGGCGCAGTGCAGCGAAGGGCGGCACGGATTGCGCAGGATGACGTGGTGGCGCAGTGCAGGGAAGGGCAGAACGGATGGCGGAGGACGGCGTGGGTGGCGCAGTGCAGCGAAGGGCGGCACGGAGGGCGCAGGATGGCGTGGGTGGCGCAGTGCAGCGTAGGGCGGCCGGACGAGGACGCGTGGGTGGCGCGCGGGCGGCGCGCAGGGGGGGGCGGGGGGGGGGGGGGGGCGGCGCAGGGCGCGGCTGCCGCACGCGCCGAGAAGCCTACCCCGCAGACAGATTGTTTAATCGATAGGCCCGTCTGCCGCCTCGGGTGGCGAGCCGCCTCCCCCCGCCACCCACCTCGCAGTCCCGCGCCGCCACAACACTGGCGCTCCTCGCGGCGAGCTCAGCAGCCGCGCCCTACCTCGCGCTGGGACTTGTTGGCACTTTGCCCTTGCAAACCCCAATACAGTTTCTCGTAGTTATTCACGCTTAACAACACTCTCATGACTTCGAAAACCACTAAAGCCCTTTCTTCACCATTTTTTCTCATCATCCTGAAAGAATGCTTTCATCATACCACCATTTTGTGACGATCAAAACTTGGTGACCAATTCGTTCGAAATAAGATTGCTCAGAGGTAGTCGAAATTGAAACTTCTTACCGTGTTCACTTTCGGAGGAGGAAAGTTTTATAGCGGCAATAATCACGCGAGAGTTGTGCGGAACTAATCATCGAACATTCTCAGCTCAATTGAGCGACATTGACAGTTATCATTTAAAGAATTTATTTTCGTTATTGAACAACACGTTTTAGAGATCTGATAGCACAGATTTGTATTTTCATTTTTACGTTATTTACATTATAATTAGTAAGTACAGAACCAGCTGTTCGTGATTCTAAGTACATTGTCAACATTCGGTCGACCTACTGCCTCACGTGCTCAGTAATTCTCGACGAATGCCCAAATAAAATTAGAACGACGGCGAAGAGAAAATAAGAGTAGTATATCCACCCAGACCACAAGTGTCCTTTGTGGGAGTATAAAACGAGTCTGGCTAATTATTTGCCTTAGACCAGACTTGTGAAAGAGGCGGCCCTCGGATTGCATGTAGTCAGCAATATTTATTTTTGTGACCTGCAACAGTTGCTTAATGGGAGCCCGTAATGAATGCCGTAAGGACACACACAAAACAAAATTACTTAAAATTAAGTATACAAATCTTATATAACACGTTATATACCCGATTGTCTTCTTTAATCCATAATTAATTCAGAATCCAGTTTTAATGAATTATCTTAATTGTTACTCCAAGGTTAAAAACCAACCAATATAGTATCATGGAAATTCATAGCGCTTTTGATTGAAAGGTCGTCAAGAGTGCGTGATAGATACTAAGTATCAGAGACCTCCGTTCGCGGATGAGAAAAAGGTACTCTAAAGGCACGTATTGAATTTTCTATCACATAAGTGCCCACTTGAAAACTGTTCATGGCTGAAGCAAACCCGGTTCCCCCGCCCCAGGCTCTGAGACATTGCAGTATTCCCCGGTGCTCCCGATTGCCTGAGCCGCTGTGTGGCGGAGAATTCTGGCCAGGGAATCAGTAGTTTTCCCTGATTTCACCTATCAATAGCAGACGATTGTCGGAGTAGTACCCTAATAAACGGGCCACTGATCCCGCGCGATCTTTCCTTTCTCTTTCTCGTTTCCTTACACATATACACATACACTCTCATATGCACTACACTATCACATATGTCGGGTGACGTGTTTCCGGGCGCGTCAGCTGCTTCGGTCATTAGTCCCGTTAGTGAAGTGCATGTTTTTTCTCGGGAGATAGTGGTGATTTTCCCCTCGCTGGATGGCGAGATCCGGCACCGACCTACCGTCGGCTAGTGGGGTTTCCCTCTAACCAGGACTCTCCCACCAGCGGGGCACCGCCCCAGCCGGGACAAGCTCTAAACTCCCGACCGGTCTCGGGACACTTGTCGGAACGTTCGAACTTGTCTCAGCTGGTGACCAGCGTGTGGGTTTTCGCCGGATCTCTTCATCCATCGGGGAAAGAACACTGCCATCACGCGCTCACTGTAGTGCCTTTGACGGTGGCAAGACTTTCGACACTAGTTTGTCAGCTAGGTCGAATTCAGTGGCTGTCTGGAGGTGAAAATTTTAGCGGCCGGCTGCTCTGATCGGTAGTTTTCCGTGGTTTCTCTGATCAACACCAGGCGAATGCCGGAGCAGTACCCTAACAAATGGGCCAAAGACCGCGCGCGATTTTTCCTTCCTGTTCCTTGTCCTATCCTCACTCCTTACATATACACCGTTACAGGAACATGTGCTACACTATCACACATGCCGGGAGACCAGTCGGGAGAGTAGAGCATGTCCCGGCTGGGGCCATGCGACGCTGATGGGAGATATCTAGTTGAGGGAAAACCCCGCTATCCGATGGTAGGTCCCCATCCAGTGGGGGAGACCACCGCCACCAACAAAGGGGAAAACATCTACTACACTTACAGGACTAATGACCCTAGTAGTTGACGCCCGGAATCACCAACAATCAATCAAGCCATCCTGTGCAATTATACATCTATTACACTAACGGGAATAAAGACCATAACAGCTGATGGATCCGAAAACAACATTGCATCCAATCAATCGAGAGCGCACTGCGAGTGAGCCAGCTCGCGCAAGCGGCCGGCGACAACGTGCGCTGTGGCGCGGTGTGGCGCGGCACGGGCGCGGTGCGCTGTCGCAGGGCGCGGGGCGCGGGGCGCAGGGCCCGGGGCGCGGGCGCGGGCGCGGGCTCGGGGCGCAGGCTCGGGACGCGGGCGCGGGGCGGGGCGGGGCGGGGCGGGGCGGGGCGGGGCGGGGCGCGGCGGGGCGCGGCGGGGCGCGGCGGGGCGCGGCGCGGCGCGGGCGCGGGCCCAAGTTATGAGAGTAGTGGGCCGCCTATTACGAGCAGGATGGGCCGAAGGCGAGAGTAGTTCGCGTGCTTCTGCCGTTAGCGGCGCGGTCGGCGTGGGAAGCCGCTCCGGGTCTCCGTACGCACGGGGGCGGCGCGGCGGCGAGGCGAAGCGAGGCGCGGCACCGGCCTGCCGCGCCGCGGGGAAGGTCGGGGAGGCGGTGACGTAATAATGGCATGGAGAGAAATAAAAAAGCATGTGTAAAATATTAATGGCAATTTTAAGACAATAGGAAATACGCATACTTATATTTACGATGTTTTGCATTGTGAAAAGGGAGAAAAAACCTTTTTAACGTCCATTATCCAGTTAATCTCCTAAAGTTATTGGAGTTGCGTAATGTAGTGTCTTTGTGAGGCAACAAAGAGGTGATGTTTGCGAACAGTGATAGTTGTCAACCACATGAAAGAGAAAATATGTAAGAATTAATAGTATAATAATTATTTCATTAACGATATTGTTAGGCATGCGAATTCAAAGACAACAATTGAGTAGTTAAAAAGTGTAAAAAAATATTTTATATTGAACCTTAGCATTAAGATATGATTCGTACGTTGTATTTCCTTTCGAACTTATGTTTGTTATTTCAGTATCTTTTCAAACAGTATTTTACGAAATTGTTTTCTGCGCTCTGTTTTCAAAAGCTATTTCAACGTTATTTAGACCATTCTCCCTGCCAACAGAGGGACGTCTCACTGCCCCTTCTGCTATCTTCTAATGATCTTCTATCATGTGTTCGGCACCCTCATTCTCGGAATGCTTAGGCATAGAGTAAAGAATTATACTCTTTAGTCTATGGCTTAGGTTATGTTATGTGCTGAGAGTTTTACAAACCCTTGATATTTTGTCTTTTTTAGTAATTGGTAATTGTACTGTAATTGGTAATTGCGTTGTGTGGTATTGCGATAATTTGGCGTAAACAGTTCACTTAGATATTTATCATACGTTTATCATTGATCGTGTACATCTTTTATTTTTCATATCATATTGTTAAATTATAATCAATTTATAATTTACAAACGATAAGCTCATTTACAAAGCTCTGGAATACTTTTGTTGATGAATGTGTATTTCACTAGAAACGCTTGGTGTTTCAGATAACGTGCGTTATATTAGATTCCGCCGACCTCCTTTCCGTACATTCGATACTTCTTACTCCGAGGCTCCTGGACGGGAAAGGATCGATCGGGTGGGCTTCAGGTGTCGCATTTTTGCACCTTGGGTGACACAACTCTAGGCTCAGGTGTCGCCTGGCGGCTACCGGAAGTGGTTGGCCAGTCGCGGTCACACTTCACTTCACCTGGTCACTTCGGGGCTCCATGAACAGCCTTTTGGCGGTGGTGTTCACATCGTGTTGGTGAATACTTTCCAAATTCTAGGCGTTTGTCCTTTGGTCAATTCTAATCAATATTGTATTATTTCTAGTAATTGTATTTATTATTCTTCCGCAGTCTGTTATGGGCATTCAGCGAATGAGACATTCCTTATTAAAGAAATCTTGAGAGATCTATATTTGCTCTTTTACCATATTGCATAATGATTGATACAATCATTATTAACAATTACATATTATACGGATTACACACATTCAATATTATAAAACGCCATGATTTAATTAGAGAAATTTTAATAATAGCAATGGCATTTGAAGTCGTAAATTACATGAACATGATATTTTTAGTTACGTAGGGAAATATACGAAATTCTTGCCCGATAACACAACTAAATTTACTTTTCCTAAATGTAGTGTAAGTAAAAATAAATTGATGTGTGTTTATAAAGCATTGCTAATGCACTGCATTATGCATGTGCAGTTTTGCATAATGCACTCGTGGGTGATGAATGGACCCCGTGTCCCGAGGGAACTCTCTGCACTGCGCACTGCCCCCCCACCCCTCCCCCTCCCCAGCGCGGAGGGCGCTTCTGGAACTTACAGTCGTACGAAGCGACAGAAAACATGTTGCCGCCATTAGCTGAATTGCCATGACGTGTTCATCCTCTCCATCTTCGGCACTGCAGCCGTTGCATCCACAAATGAACGTGGAGTTCTAAAACCACACGTTTCTTTCAGACAAAAATTAATGATAATAAATTTTTGATGAGTTACGAGCGTGAATGCACCAGAAACTCCTCTCTTATTCACTGAAATTTGGGATTTATTTTACAATTATTATTTCAAGTGGGATATAGTATTTTTTTACCGAATGCTGATAAATGATAATGGTGAGCCCACTTCAGGCGTCGAGGACGCAGAAGATTGATTTATTACTTTATGGTAGGGACTGCGGACTTAATGTTTTATCATGTCCCTTACGTAACATCATTGACGGGCATGTGTCGTTGCAGTGTTTGTCATAGCCAGTTGCTAAGTTACAAATCGGTAGTGTAGACTAAAATATCATTCAAATTGAATGTTAGCATGTTACTTCTAATGTTTTCGGTGTGGACCAAATTAACTTGGTTCACGAATGGGCCTGATTTTATTAAGGATTTCCAATAAGATCTGTTGATAAATTTGCATTTTTCAACGCGTGATGTTAATGTTACGAATTTTCAATCTTGATTGTCCTTTTTGAAGAGATGTGACACCGGTATTCAGAGGAAGGTGATAAATGTTTCTACATTGTAGAGGAATAATCCCATATTTTCTATAATTTAAATATATTTTTATCAAGTACTGGTCTTTTTCCACTAATGTATAAAGACAGTCGTTTGCTTCTTTTTCAATTTCTTCCTAGAAATAAGATTAACGAACTTGAAGAGTGATCTTTAATTGGAAAATAAATTAACTGAAACAGCTTTTAGAGCCTTTGTAAAACTTATTAACTTTAAAAATTCACAATGTGTTAACACGTGTAATTAACACGTGTTCTCATGGCCAACGAAACGGTACGAATTGAGAAGGTAGTTTGCATTCTTTTCGTAGCCCCGAAAAAGAAGATAAATGAGCACGAGACTAACGCGAAATAAAACAAAGGCGCCCTGCCAGAGGGCAACCAGATCAACGTACTTAGCTTCGCAGTTTTAACGGCTCTTAAAAATAAGAGCTGGTTCGCGCCAAGTTGTAATGAAGAATTAAGGAATACTCGTTGAGGATACAGACTACCACAAGTCGGTTGGCTCATTTGGGTAACATGTTACTGAATGGTCAATCGTCCGCAAGTTTAAAACGCTACGGAACATGCGGCACCTAAATGGAGAGAACACTGACGTAAGTTTTCACGCGACAAAAAAAATTCCATTTCGGCCCACACCTTGCTGGCGCTGACACCGGATGTAGAGTCTGCGCCGGTAAAGGAGTGCAGCACCTGGAAAGCAGGTATAACGTCATCTGCGCGCCGGCGCAGACGCAGCTGCAACTGTGTTTGCTCAGACGGAGCGCCTGCATGTCGCCCACGTCACACTGCGCGAACAGTTAGCAACACCATCAGGGGGCTCGCCTTTGCCTCCACCGCACGTTCATCAATTTCTACGAATTACGTTTCCAGTTTTTTGCTTATGAATAATACTGCATGTTTGTTTTCTTGCAAACGCACATAAAATTATGTTGATTTTTTAGTCTCTTAAATTTTAACACAATCTGTTGAATATATTTTTTAAAATAATCAGTAAATTGTATTATATAAAAATAACTTGTCTTGTATGTATAATATCTTACCTTAAAATTTAATATACTGAAAATCAACAGAATTGTACTAACAATCAAGATACTAGTAAACAATAAATACAAAATTACGGACAACAGTATATTAATATTCGTCAAATATTTTGTGGTGGTAACTCTTAATTACATAACTAGTAATAAGTGATATCTTGTTTATTTACTTACATCCGTGGACGTTTATTATACTAGCACGTTCGTGCGAATCCGAACATACCATATGTAGCATATTTAATTTACTGACGCTTCCAATATTATCAATAATCACTTTACAGCATTGTTCATACCATCATGTACAACAATATTGTCAAAACCAAATAACCTATAAATATTTCTGATTAAAATCGCGATAGACTAAAACACGAGACAAACACGCAAGTGTTTGAGAGTAAAAAATAAATACATAAATTCACGTAACACGTCAAATTTTGGGTCTTTTGTGAGAAAAGCTCAGGTCAACGCAAGGCAAAGAGACGAGCAAACATCCTGGGAGTGGAGTCTGAGCCACGAACGGAGGGCGTGCAGCCTCGAGCAGGTGGGAGTGCACCTGCGCCACTCGTGGCCGGGGCAACGGCGAGTGGGTCTTCCCCAGAGGTTTCGCAAAATATTTGCCCTGCCTGCCCGCTCCACCCGCTCCGCCGTTGCCAGTTCCCTGTCGCCTCTCCTCTGGTTTCAACATTGCCCTCCACTCGCTCGCCCTCCACTCGCACGCCCTCCACTCGCTCGCCCTCCACCGCACGCCCCCACTCGCCGCCCCGCCCTCCCTCGCTCGCCCTCCCTCGCCGCCCTCCACTCGCCGCCCTCCACTCGCCGCCCTCCACTCGCCGCCCTCCACTCGCACGCCCTCTACTCGCACGCCCTCCACTCGCTCGCCCTCCACTCGCTCGCCCTCCACTCGCTCGCCCTCCACTCGCTCGCCCTCCACTCGCTCGCCCTCCACCCGCACGCCCTCCACTCGCACGCCCTCCACTCGCTCGCCCTCCACTCGCACGCCCTCCACTCGCACGCCCTCCACTCGCACGCCCTCCACTCGCACGCCCTCCACTCGCACGCCCTCCACTCGCTCGCCCTCCACTCGCACGCCCTCCACTCGCACGCCCTCCACTCGCACGCCCTCCACTCGCACGCCCTCCACTCGCACGCCCTCCACTCGCACGCCCTCCACTCGCACGCCCTCCACTCGCACGCCCTCCACTCGCACGCCCTCCACTCGCACGCCCTCCACTCGCACGCCCTCCACTCGCACGCCCTCCACTCGCACGCCCTCCACTCGCACGCCCTCTCCATCCTCCCACCCTCCTCTCACCGGTCTCTCGCCGCCATATCGCCACCGTCTCTTCGTTTTACTGTCTATAATCTCTACACCCTTTTTACAATCCTAGCAATAATTTCGTCTGCTGTCGTAAACTTTGCTGTTTGCCTTGCCCGTTTGCCCGTCTTTTCCCTCTGTTGTCGCTCCAGGAACCAGTCTTTCTCTGCGAAATACACCGTCCGTCTGATCCACCTCATGCACAAAGCGTGCACGCCGTGGCCGGCATCAACGTTTAGGTTTCCCAGAAGCAACGAAGCTTCTCTGCTCCACTCTCTCTCCCTCTCTCTTTTGACATTTCGAACAATCGACACAAATGTTTCAGTTCGGCTGCCAAATCAATCAGAAACACATTTTGCTTCCTTTCCTCTGACTAATATAGTACACTAACTCGTTGACCTTTCACGCTTTATAATACCCCTGCTATTTCTCGACAGATCTCGTGTACTTTCTCCATTAAACCTACGCCGTAACTGTTTCTTATTTTTGTAATTTTATGGAGTCGGGAAACAAAGTAATAAATAAATGATTTTTATCGTTTTCATCCTCGTTAAATGTAAACAACTTCATTAAACGCATGATCATCCCGAATATAAGAACATACAACGATGAAACTCATTATAAAACTAACTCAATAGAACTGCTGCCTAAAATGCTCTCCACAATCCTGTCCTCCTCATTGTTCTCCTCTCTCAGAGCAAAATTAAGACGTTACGCACAAAATCAACAGCTGAATGGAGTCTAAATTCTCACCAGCGCGAAATAAAATCCCGGTTAACGACTGCTCGCCTTTCTTCTGCCGCGCGCCTGCGGTGCCGTGCGTCGTCGCGTCCACACTGATTCAATCGGACATAAAACCTGGTCATATGCAAATGCGAGTGGATTTTCGTAAAAATGGGTTTTAAAGGATTTTTGAGGTGGCTGAATTTGAATATCACAAATAAATGTCAAAAATTCAAAATGGATTTACTCATTTAAAAACAAACAAAAATGCATAAAAAATATACCTATGAGGTTCTGAAGCTCACTAATTTCGAATATCATAACGAAATTTTCGGAATTCAAGATGGCGATTTGGAAATTGTTAGGTCTCACAAAAATAATGATATGTGTAGAAATATGGATGCAATAGTTCTCGCGGTCGCCGGTTATAACATTGTTATCATTCCAAAAATTTATATCAGTAATTTCCTTATTAAAAGTAATTATAAGATGGAGAAATGGAAAAAAATATGTAGAGAGGAAACAATTCCCTGAGTCGTAGAAGGCAATTCTTGGATATCTAGTGTTAAATCACACGTAGATTACAGTAAAGAGGTTATAAAACAAAAATGGCGGAATGTGCAGACAAATTTGTGTTATTCTGATTAATGGCAATCTCTTGATAAATTAAAAAAAACGATTGAGGCAGAAATACGCAGGACAAAAAATATAATCCACAATATACGTGACTAACATTGTTACGCTCTATACGTTAGAATTCAGCTGAATTATGCATAAAATTATTTAACAGTTTTTCTTAAAAATATACTTAACTTATGACTATAAATGTCTTCTATTCGGAAATACAATAATCCACAAACAAATTTAAACACTTTGTTTTTAATTTCACAAATATCGTTGACAAGAATCAATGAATTCGAAGGTTTCGAGAAACTGTAACTTCACGTGATCGCGAGGAAGACAAAAACGATCGAAATAACTTTCTGGAGCTGAAGTAGTGTGCTCCAATGTCTTCCGAACGATATTTGCTAAGTCAGAATTCCTTACGCACACTTTGAATTTTGCCACTATGGCCAGGTTTTTGGCCCGATTCAACCAGTGTGCGTCGGTCGGAGCACGTTGGAACGTTTCTCCGACGTGATTTCGACGCGATGACGGATGGTTTTTGCGCGTGGCCGCGAGTCTGCGAGCGGCGGACGCAAGAAGTGTATTGATTTCTGCATCTCGCCTTCAAATTATTTTTAGACGTCGCCGAGGCGCAAAAAGGGGTTCGTCGCGAAGCGCGCTCGGCCGTCACCTTGGGAAAATGTTTCCTCCGCCGTATCTTCAGGCGCGATGGTCCGCGGGGGTTTTCGTAAATATTTTGCTGCGTCCGGTGAACATGTTTCTCCGATTTGGTTTGGTTTGGTTTGGTTTTTTCGTGTTTCCGGGCGCGTCAACTTCTTTGGTCATTAGTCCCGTTAGTGTAGTGCATGTTTTTTCTCGGGAGATGGCGGTGATCTTTCCCCGCTGGATGGCGAGATCCGGCGCCGACCTACCGTCGGCTAGTGGGGTTTCCCCCTAACCAGGACTCTCCCACCAGCGGGACACCGCCCCAGCCAGGACAAGCTCTAAGCTCCCGACCGGTCTCCCGGAATATGTGGGTGTGTAGTGCATGTTAGTGTAAGTGTGTGTGTGTGTATGGGGAGAGGATAGGACAATGAAGAGGAAGGTCAGATCGCGCGGGGTCCGTGGCCCGTTTGGTAGGGTACTGCTCCGGCATTCGCCTGGTGTTGATCGGAGAAACCACGGAAAACTACCGATCAGAGCAGCCGGCCGCTAGAATTCTCCTCCAGGCAGCGACTGAATTCGAACAAGCTGAAAAGCTAGTGTCGAAAATCCTGCCGCCGTCAGGACTCGAACCTAGGACCTCCCGGTCAGAGGCGCTGCAGTGGCATCAGTTGACGATGTTTCTCCGAATCTCTGGCCTTCTGCGAAGAGGTAATGAGCTTAAGTTAATCAAGAAGAAAATGTTATGAAGCCTTGTCAAGATTTAATAGTATGAATGAAGTAAATATTTTCTGACAGACATTCCCGGATTAATTGTGTAAAGTTCCAAGAATATGATAATTAATCATTACACGTTTTGCTGAATTTCTTGGATGTTTTCATTTCGTGACGTCTCAATAAAGAGCCTTTCCTCCCAATATGTATAATGAATGAAAGTAACGTGATAGTAAATCATGTTATCATGTTACATGTAAAAAGAAAAACCTGTTTCTTTTTTAGGTATCTCTTTTCAGTTTTGACTTATCCATGCATCGAACTTATTCTAGCTCTATGATATATTTATTTCTATGAAATCAATGACTACATCCAAACTCCGTATGAAACGTTTGCAAAATATTGTATGTGATTTCTGGAAAGACAGGAAACAAGTATTGCAATCAATTAACAGTCACTAAAATTTTCTGATCGATTAAAAGAGATTGAGTTCCTAGCAGAACAGATGATTCATCTGAGACTTTTTAAAGAATCGAATTAATACATATGTAACAGCATTACTAATTACAATGGAGAGAAAGGAACATGTTTAGTTTAGACCATCACGGTGGTAATAATGAAGAGGACATTAGTAAAAATCCGATTATTAAACCCAGGAGTGTGATGACAATTATTCGAATCATCTATTTTCTGAATCTATACATCTATATATCTGAAAAAAGTTATTCGCCATCACCGAGAAAGGAAATCCACAACAATTGATATTCCTTCATTCCCTAATCTCTTGTTTGAAATTTCAAGCCCAATATTTATTCATTTTCTTTTCCTAGAAGGTTCCAGATATTTCCTCCTTCATTCTCCATTTGCCAGCCTGTCAGAGCTGTCGCGATAAACCCGAAGTGAATTCCTGAGAGGCCTTCGGAGCCGCGCGTCTGGAAAAATCGCTCGAACGAGTCTGTGGCGCCGGCGCCTCATAAGGAGGCCGTCTGGAGTGGAGTGGAGCGGCCGCGCCTCGCGCCGCAATAAACGATGAAAGCGGAATCGCGGCGGACACGGCCAAGGATGGAGGTGGTTGTAGAGCTGTGTCATCGATGGCGTGGTTTTCAAAACATCGACTGACTGCTGTCAAGTTTGCGGTAAGTCTTTTCGACAGAAACATTCGTTTGTTGATCACTCGCGCCGTCACACGGGAGAGCGGCCGTACTGCTGCGAGTTATGCGGGGCTAGCTACCACCAGCAGAGCGGCCTTGCATATCACCTGCGCACCCACAACATTTGATTGACAGTGATTCCGGGCGCGTCAACTACCGAGGTCAATATTCCCGTAGGTGTAGTGCATGTTTTTTCTCTGGGGGGTGTTCTCCCCTCACTCGATGGCGAGATCCGGCGCCGACCTACCGTCGACCAGCGGGTTTTAACCCTACAAGGTATCTCCCACCAGCGGGGTACCGCCCCAGCCGGGACAAGTTGTAAGTCCACGACCGGTCTCCCGACATGTCTGATAGTGTAGTGCATGTTAGTGTAAGTGTGTGTAAGGGGAAAGGATAGGACAAGGAAGAGGAAGGAAAGATTGCGCGCGGTCCGTGGCCTGTTTGTTAGGGTACTGCTCCGGCATTCGCCTAGTGTTGTTCGGAGAAAATAAGGAAAACTACCGATCAGAGCAGCCGGCCTCTTGAATTTTCCTCCAGACGGCGACTGAATTCGACCTAGCTGAGAAGCTAGTGTCGAAAATCCTGCCGCCGTCGGGACTCGAACGGAAGTTAATTGATAGTTTTGAGTCGATGTAATTTGAACATCGATTTTTTTAAAATTTGGATATTGATGTGGTGTGGTGTGGTCGACAGTGCCTGACTTTCACTTATGTACGCTCTAGGTTGTCAAATGTTTTAGCTGGTGGTTAAGCTGGTGGTCGATGTAGTATGGTGTCGGTGTAGTGTGGTGTCTGTAGTTGATGGAATTCGGTGCGCCGTACTCTGTGACAAGCGAACCGCAGCGTAGTCCCAGGTGACTTAAGGCCATGACGAAGCTTGAATGAGGTGTTGCAAAGCAACTGTTCAGTGGTGGTGACTTTGAGTCTGAGTAGGTGACTGCGTGCATGTGTGTATGTGGTGTGTGTGTGTGTGTGTGTGTGTGTGTGTGCCAATGGCTTCATGTGCATTGTCCGTGGCACAATGCGGATAATGTTCTTGTAGCAGGTAATAGTGCCATTCATTCTGGTCACACGCTGGGAAAGATAACGTATGGATATCATACTTATATGAGGCGCGTACACAGTGTGAAGTTGCTCTTTAATATCACCTGTTACCAAAGGGAATGGTAACCACCTGTGAAGGTAAGATTTCCAATGGTGAAAACTAAGTTTCTCATTTCTATGCGTTATTAAATATGGAGTAAAAGATTAAAGTATTTCAACACCACAGTTCAATGCAATTTGGTTTGAAGCGAATTCACATTTTTTTAACTTTCCAAACGTATATTAAATAATGAAAGAATCTTAAGTTCGTGTAAATAAAGGAAAAACTGAAATTAGAAAATGTTCATAAAAAAGTTAAATCTTATATCTCCACCATTATGTTTTATTTGCAAGAATTCGCAAAGTTTGACAAGTTAATGAAAACACGTTACGCTCGAAGCATATTCAACGGTACACACACAATAAGGAAACCGGCTGAACCTCCTACGATCGCAGATGCTGAATTGGAGCAGCCCTGAAGTGGCGGTGGCTCCATGTATCTCCGAAGCAAAAGGCCGGGGTGGGCGTGGTCCGGGGCCGTGGGCGGAGGCGCCGGCGCCGGCGTCGCGGCGCCTTCGGAGGCTGGGCCGCAGACGCCTCCGCGGCGCCGCGGCGGCGGGACGCCCGGTTTGCGTCGCATTAACGCAGCTCGCGCCGTTTGCTGACGGATCTGCATTTAATTGCGCCGCGCAAGTTGGTCATTACTCGCTTTTCAACCCGATTAAGGAACGAATTCGTAATTTGCATACGCAAGTTGTTTGGAAAACGACTGTCTATTGGATTATAAAGGAGTGGCTGTATTCCGTTTGCGCCGAGGAGGGTAGAAAGTGGGGCGACTGGCTGCTCGTGAACCAAAAAGCTTTTTCTCTCGGGAACCTCGGAGCTCCTCGGTTATTTTCATATTGGATGAAGTGGTCAGAAAATAACTCAAAGAATATTTCAAACGTATTTTTTTTAATTACAATAAAGCTTCATCTTCCAAAGCACTACATCCCGATGTGGACCAGGGCTGCCTTCACTAGCAGCCATTCCTACGCGCCTCTTTGCCTTCTCCTATCATCTAAGAACTTTCATCTTTTTTAGGCTAACCACGAAATGCTGTATCCAACTTTTCTGGGGCCTACTACATTTTCTTACATCAAGAATATTATTTTTAGATATTCTTTCCGTTCCCATTCTCTGCACAAGTTCCTATCTGAGAAATAATTACATTAGAGAGCTGCACTGAATCATTTCGTAACTGCCGTGTTTTTCGCGTTTCATGTCATGTTATACTCTTATGTCTTGAAAAAAAATGCTACCGATTTTTTGCAAAGCAACTTCAATAATTTCATTTATACTAATTGAATATGTCTAAATACGATGTATTCAAATAATTCAACTTGAAATTTTTGAAGTAATGATGTAAAAAACAAAATGTTGCACAGTTGACAAAATTACACAACGAGCTCGTAAATCCTTTACCGAAAGTCCCGCATCATCTGCGGTTTCGTAACCCAAGCCGAGATGCCACTTGGACCGGGCGGTTCCTGGCTGTCCCCTTCCACCAACGTCCTCAATCCCATTACTTACACAAAGCGACGTGCATTCTCACACAAAGGTACGGCTTCGGCGCCAGCCTCCCGCCGTGTCGCCGGGTCGGGGATTATTTTTAGTGGCTTCCTTGATCCTGAACCTGGCTGCGGCTATTGTGGCGCCGTGGTGTGTGTGAGTGCGGACTGCATCGGTTGGCAGCGCCGGGTTGGCGGGCGGCGGTGGCGCCCACGGGAGCGTGGGGGCCACGCCTCTCAGTTGCAATGAACCCTTATTTTCACTCTGGGTGGAGAGTTTAAATTCTCGGTTAGACATTGAGTCCTTGTGAATATTGTGAAGGACGATCATTCTACTAAGTTCCTTCGTCATTCATCACAATCTAATCTACCGTCATTACCATAAAAGTCAACAAATTATTCTAAAAATTATATTTTAATTGATTAGCTAAATCACTCAACGTTTGGTCAGAAATGTAATTTTTGATAACTGAAACTGTAATGAAATTCTATTTATTTGCACTTTTTAGTTCAACTACCCTAGAAATGATTCAGTTCTCTTGTTCTGCAGTTATTCACATTGTAATTCACATCTTCTCAACACAAAGAGGGAACTACGAAAAACGAAAAACTGTGTAAGGACAGAGTAAGCCCAACAGAGGATTTCCTTTTCCCTGCAAAACACTACATTTTGAAACCTCTAAAAAACAATTATACACCCAAATCTGTTTTCCTTGACAAAAACAAATTTGTTGCAACAGCACCACGCAACGAGTTTTCCCAACCAAACCTTCACCCATCCACAAATCGTGCTCGACATTCCCGAGACCCGCGTGTGCGTCCGCGCGCGCGTGCACGCGGTGGGCGTGGAACGGCTTTCGGTCCACTGCCCGGGGCGACCCGTATTTATACTCTCGGGCGCCGGTGGTCGCAGTGGGCCCGCCCGGCCCCGCCCCGCCCCTCCGGCCCCGCCCCGCGCCGCGCCGCCCGCGCCGCCCCGCCCCGCGCCGTCCCGCCCCGCTCCGTCCCGCCCCGCCCCGCGCCGCCCCGCCCAGCGCCGCCCCGCCCGCGCTGCCCCGCGCCGCCCTGCCCGCGCCGCCCCGCCCCGCCCCGCCCCGCCCCGCCCCGCGCCGCCCCACCCCGCGCCGCCCCGCCCCGCCCCGCGCCTCCCGTCCCGCGCCGCCCCGCGCCTCGCCGTCCCGCCCCGCCCCGCGCCTCCCGGCTCCGCCCCGCGCCGTGCCCCGCCCCGCTCCGCCCCGCCCCGCCCCGCCCCGCCCCGCCCGCCCGCCCGCCCCGGTTTGACGCGCCCGGATAAACGAAATAATCAATTAAATCTACGACAACATATACATTGAACTTCAATTACCTC
Organism: Teleogryllus oceanicus; assembly: GCA_964035755.1. Lineage (NCBI taxonomy): Eukaryota > Metazoa > Arthropoda > Insecta > Orthoptera > Gryllidae > Teleogryllus > Teleogryllus oceanicus. The sequence goes on along the minus strand of CAXIVR010000004.1, from coordinate 40,252,101 downwards.
ATTCGTCACCAGCTCAGCGAATGTAAGGATCGAGGAAAGAATCTCGTTATTACGAAAATTAAACTCTTGATTCGTATAATCAACCATGACCAATGAATAGATGACATAAAAGGATTGAAATTGCCAGTCATTCCATCATTTAATGTACAATCATATAAGGGAATAGATTCAATAAATTATCTTGCCACAAATCATATGAAGTAAACGTGATTAATTGTTTAGATATGTTCTCGTAAAAACTGGAGGAAAACGTATTGCCCCAACAACTGAAATTAAACATCCAATCAATTTAATTTTTGTTTTTCACAATTTTCTGATTTTATCAAATTGACTTGGAAATTTAAAAATGAGGAACAGTGGTATTGCGTTGCTCTCTATTTCACTGATGAAAAATTGTGAGTTAATGCATAAATTACTCGTCGTTAAACTGCTTGCTTCGCAATTAGTACTAAGAAGGATTGCTTTTTTCCTACATTCACTCATGGTTGCGTTATCTTGCAGACAGCAAACAACAGGTTGTCTTTAAAAACTATACAGCAAACATAAGAGCCTTGCTTTCTAAAAATAACTTCACGCCTCGTTCATTAGTTCTAATAATTTCAAAAGCTCAGTCAATTATTCTAGTTGAAAAAGTATTCTAATATTTTTCGGACCCAAACACCGAGAGAGTATAAATTTAAATGTACATACATACAAACAAGTTAATAGGTCAGTGTAGTAACTTAACAAGAGAAAAACTGTTTAGGAAGAACACATGAGGCGAAAATCATCACCTACTACAGTTTTTATGGAGGGTCACTTTCGAATATTTTGGTTAACTGGCGGCCGTTAGAAACAGGTTGCGCCACAACAGCGGCATTGGGAAAAGTTGGTTCTGAAATAATATCATCCACTTTTAAACAGTAATTACATGAGTAGTGTTATACTTTGGTACTAGTATTTATTTTCGAAACATCATTATTATAGAGTATTTTATTGCGTAGAAAAATTTAATTAATCATTAATTTCATTAATATATTTCATCATTTGTGATGCGACATATTTGCATTTGTTTCCATTAATCTTTAAGAAATTGAGATGGATACCGCGCTGAGCAAACCCTGGTGACAGGCCGATGTCGAAATAAAGACAAATTAATGTAATCCATTTTCATGTTATAGAAACACTGTACACAATGCACAGGTCTGTAGAAACACTTCAACAAACTTTGCACAATATTCACCACAGGCAGAGAAATTTGACTGTAGTTAGTAACCAACTCGATAATTGGAGCTGGCCGGTGTTTACGAAAGGTGGGCTCCTGTATGTGTATCATCTCATGAGATTCCTCCCAAAATTCCTTGTGTTTTTTTTTTGTGTGTGCGTAGGGGGTGCATATTTTGAATAAACGTATACTATTGGGACAATCACTCCTTTCCGAACGAGTGTAAAAAGCAAATATGGAGCTACAATCAATGTCTGATAACACGCGAGGACAGGCAAGCGACTTCCCTGATGGAATCTTCTGAAAAACACGTTATCACACTGACTGAGAATACGAATTTTGGTTGGAGAGGGTTCATGCTTTCTCAGATCGGATCAGAGAGAACAATCCTATACTGCGATGTATTCATAGCTGCCTATGAAGTAAATCAGGTGTTATGGTGTCAACGAATCGAAGTTTGATCGCCGCTGTACTGACGTGTAAGGTTCCGATTGGATGACAGCGTAACAGCTGATGGAATGTCCCAGGCAGCATTGGAAAATCGCAATATAACGTCCCGATACGTGTGCGCTCAATGTTTCCTCTACCATTTTCTGCTCTCACTAGGCGAAGCGAAACCACGAGCGCTCCGAACCCTGATCCAGCACAGCATGGAGCATTCGCTCAGATTGATTGATTTTTGCGTGCACGACAACTGCTACGATCATTTGTTAGTATTGTGCACGTCTTACGCGGTAGCTGGTGGTGATCCTCCCACGCTTGACAGATCCGGCGCCGACCTCCATGGCAGCTAGTGGGGGATTTCTACATTTAGGTATCTCCCCCACCGGGGCACCGCCGTAACCGGGAGAAGCGGAAGCATCCGACTGGACATCTGACATGTGTAGTAGTGCAGTATATGAGTGAGTAAGGGGAGAGGATAGTACAAGAAAGAGAAAGGAATGATCACGCGCGTTCCCTGGCTCGGTTACGGTGCTCCTGGTATTCGCCTGGTGTCGATCGGAGACCACGGGGAACTTCCGATAGAATTCTCCACCAGACAGTCGGAATTCGACTTGGCTGTTTCTCCAGCGTGTAAAAGCCGGCACAGTGGCAATGCTGACTCTTCGCTCCGAAATGGCCTGCTCGCGCGGGTCTCAAGAGGCGGGGGAGCCGCTAATGGCCGGCGCCTTGTCAGCCTGAGCGGCGCTTGCGGTGGCTGCCTGTCCCCGTCCGGTGCGGCGTGACGCGACGCGACGGTGCCTCGACAGCCGCGCTGGGGCAGTCGCTCCGCTGCCCTTGCGAAACCCGTGGGAGCGGCCGCGGAGGCCGACGAGGTGGCGGCGCGGCACGCAGCGCTACCGGCGCGGCGGCGTCTTCCACGCAACCGGCGCCCAGCGTCCGGGTTTCTGCCAATTGTCACGAAATCAAATGACCCACCAATCAGAATACTTTATTAGAATCGTTGCGAACAAAATTTTTAAAAAAGAGAAAGAGTGAGGGAATGAGTGAGTGTGAGTGAGTGTGAGTGAGTGAGAGTGAGTGTGAGTGATTGAGTGTGTGTGAGTGTGTGTGTGTGTGTGAGAGAGAGAAAGAGAGAGAGAGAGAGAGAGAGAGAGAGAGAGAGAGAGAGAGAGAGAGAAGCTGTTTCGGTATCACGTGATTTTTACGAGCAAAATGTCTTCAATCTCGATTATATCACTGTAAAATTAATAAAATCATTGACAATAATTATTTACAAAGTTTAAATTATTTACTGCTGACGTGGATGGCCGAGATGATTAAGAGCGTGTACCGAACCAGCGTGGGTTCGATTCCCGCCTTGGGCATAGTTGTTTGTCCGTTGTCCCTTGTCCCTCATGTATGTGTTTTGGTGAAGGGCCTCACGTTCTGCTAATCCCGGATCGGAGGAGTCCGCTAGTGTGTTGGTGTGTGTTGGTGTCCACTAGTGTGTGTAGTGTATGGTCGAATGTGTGTCCCATCGGGGAGTGAAGGGTAACTGACTGTCGACTGGATAAAAGCCCTAAGCAAACAAAATATTTTCAGACGAACCATTCAGGTTTTTCATTTCCCTTCAAATACGAAAATGTCAACTTCAAACCATATGTCGACAAAAACCATCAAGATAGACGGTTATAATTCTTAACTAACCTGATTTTTTACGAAAACGCACATTCTCTATGGGTTTACCTCTTGAAACGTCGTTTGGGGGAAATTTAAGACATGTTTTCCTCGTCTTAATATCTTGTAAATGTATACAATAATCTGGTCTGTAGTAGCCCTTTAAATACGAGTTCCTCTGCCAGGTCAGTAGACTTCCACAAACTGACAGAGCAAAGACTTAATTTATATGCTCTCGTTCTACGACGAAATTGAAATTGCGACGAGCTGTTAGGATTAATCATCTTGTTCGTGACTTGATTACTGAGATTGGCAGGTAGATGAAGTGGATCGCCTTGCTAAGGAATGAAGCGGTTTCAAGACGACTCACAAACGGCATCTAAGGAATATCTAACACGCAAAATCGCATTCCTTTCTGAAATTAAAGGGTCTGCATTGGTGTGTAACTGGTAGCTTTCGTTTGAGTTTGTACAGGGCACTTCAGAGCCTAGAAATTTAAAAAGAGTAGTCATTTGATTAATTTCACACGCCCTGTTAATTCACCTAATGAAGTCGCATGACGTTTTGGCACGGCGCCAACAAAAAAATCAAACTGCTCGATCGAGTTCTGCGCTGCCGGACGTGAGCATTATAAATCGCTGCACATCGATGTTTTGCAATTGCCCGGTTCTGATGAATAAATGAGCAAAGCAATGCTTCAATATAAGACCTTCACAAGACGCTTAATGCGCGTTGGTGACGTATATCGTTAAAAAGTTCACAGAGTTTAATACAATACAAACGCCCACCGTTTGGTAGCATCGCGCCTCTAGCATCGAATTAGAGCCATCTACCTCATGACACCGCACTCGCAACATATAAAACAATAGTTAGATTTCTGTATCCTACTGTATGCATGCCCAATATGGCTAAATACAGCTAGGACCAATCTTAATAAAATCCAAATTATCAAAAATCAGTTCCTAAGGACAATTACCAACGCACCGTGGTTCATATCTAATGCACAGCTCCATAAAGAATTTAATCTACTCCAACCTAATGCAGATACCAAATTTAACCGGATTCAACATAGACAGAAACCCCATCTATTCCACAAGAATACAAAATAAGTACCCTTTCCACATATTCCTAAAACAATTTTCCGAAATGGACCTTGATTAAAGATGACCATTAGGTTTCCTCAACCGCAATGCTAGCTGTAAGATTCATTTTAGTTTTGTTACCAAGTCAACAAACATATGTAGATTGAGTGTAACTGAACTATGTAAATATCAAGTAAAACAATAAATTTTTCAAAAGGCGTCGAATAAGAAAGCGAAGAACATTGTAAAACGTTGTGGAGAACGCAGTCGCATAGTTTGGACTAATTACTCAAAGAAATGTCGAGGGCCGGTGCAAGGTGCAAGTTGCACCGCCTATACTTGGGTTTTCGTAACGTGGCGGATGACATTAGGTCATTTTTACACCTGCCTTATAAAATGAATCTAACAGTGATAAGCACATGTTTGAGGCCATGAGCCCCGTTGCGAAGGACGTTTGCGAATGAATTAAAAAGATTCATTTTATGAGGCGGGAGGTGTAAAAATGACCTAATGTCATCCGCCACGTTACGAATACCCAAGTATAATCTCAGTGGCAAATCTTAAACATTATTTCAAGTATACCGCACTTTATGGAAGCTACCTCTACTGTTATTTTTTATTTTGAGCTTTTCTGAAATCCCAATACTATGAAATTCCGTTCATAATAATTGTCCTATAAGACAATTGCACAAACCACTAACTTCTAGATCATTAACGCTCTCCAATGAGAGAAGCGTAACTTACGAACGACCAGAGAAGGACTGTTCACCGCAATATTTTGCGGTGCCTACCGACCGTCCAAACGTGCATCCTCCCCTCTCCCTGCCCTTGAAACATGAGAAGCCTTAGGTTATCGCGACTGGCTTGCGGTGCCTTCGTCTGCGCCGATCGAATTCTCTGGACAGCATTTAGAACTGGTTGCAACTTCATTAACGCACTTCACAGCGCTTGCTGATTGACTGGCTCTCGGTAGCAAAATATAGTTCCTTTTTCACATCTGTTGAAAAGCTTTCAAAATCTCAATAACGTTTTAGAGAATTATCAAACTTATTAAGTATTTCTTATACACTTCGAGTTACTAGGTATACCGTGGTGTTTCGGAGAATTCGCCACTGCCTAACCTTGTTTTCAAATACTTAAGTGCGGGTGGGTGGATGGGTTGAGGTGTGTTTGTGTGGAGTGGATAGGCTAGTGGGTTTAGTTGGTTGGCTGGTTGGTTGGTTGTGTAGTGTTGCGTAGTGTCACGTTGGCAGGCGCCACCATCGTCGCGACCCATTTGCGGCAGGTAATCAACAAAATTGGTCAGGGACCGCTTGATTCGCTCTCCGAAACAATTTGCAGCGACGGGGAATGTCTAAATCATATAATAGGTATACGTTAATATAAATGCTCTTTGGGAGAGCCGGTCTTGTTCTGGATATTTGGAATTATGAATCAACTAATTACTATGATAAATTTGATATTATTGTGCATTATAACAGACCCGACGGCGACAAAAAAAATCGTGTGCTTGGGTTTGCCGAGCAATGCAATGATTAATAATGCTCGATCTTTCCTGTCACAACACGAGAAAACCTCTGATTCGCTTAAGTTTCGCACCTCCCCTCCGCCCCATGCACACACACACACACACACACACACACACACACACATACATACTGCAATGAGGTCATTGCTAGTCGCCGGACCCAAAACTTCCCCCTCTGTCACGCCGATTAGGAAGGTCCCTGATTTGACACGGCTCAGCGCAAGACGCGCGAACGCGTGCCAGAAGATTCAAAAGATTTACGATTAGGGTGCAATTGTCCCTCGGGGACAGCCCTTCAGGCAACCGGCGGCCAGTCCACGTGCACGGCTAGGCACCGGAACAAGCAAATTATAGAGATCCGGCTACTGTTGAAGTTATCCGTAGGACCCATATAAGCGTCACGAAGACAGCAGAAAGGACTGCTTTGTTCATCTCCGGTGTACACACACGCACAACAAAGACCACCAATCAGGCGCCCAGAAAATGAGGTTAATTTGAAAATACCCTATCGGCTTCCGACTCGCGTCGAATATTTTAGAAACTAAGATTTCGGCCAATAATATTCAAAATTCCAATCACGTGAAGGAGCGATGGGCGAAACTTGGAAAAAGGGTGGGGATGCGACGCAGGAAGCTCGAGAGCAGCGGATTTTTGGCAGAGGACGGATAGAAGGCGAGAGAACGACACACAATTGAGACTGGAGTGTTGATGAGAGGTAGTGGGGGCAGTGACTTGGGGATCGACCAACATAGTGCAGGCCGCCCAGTATAAAAAGACAATCAGGAATTTATTCCGATTTCATCGGGCCGGCGCCTCCGGAAGGAATGATTGTGCAGCCGAGTCATTGAGGCTGGCCTGGTGAGGAGTGGGTGGCGGCAGACGACTTCCGCCAATAATCACCGATCGGAGCCAGGAGCACTAGCACCGCACGCACTGCTGCTTCCGGTTGGCTGCGCCTTGCCGTGGTGTGGCTCGCGACAGCGACTGCTTCGGGGACGACTACGGATTGTGCAATCATCGAAAGAGGTGAACGAAAGACTTTCATTTTGTAATCATTCCAAAGACAGTAAAAAATAGGAAAGGTGTCATTTAATGTAAATAGCATATGATTTAGTTTAAGGGGAACTCTTACCCAAATTGTATTATAGAATCAAATGCAATAAATGTGTTCTTGCCATTCAGGTGATTGACACTTAAAGTTACAAAACATTGTGATTATTGTAAAGTAGTGGTAATAATAGCAAACCCCGTGCATGCCCTCATTCAAGAGTGCCTACCCCCTTGAGGTTCTCGAATGCCGGTGCCAGTTGACAGGTAAGTGCCCGTTTGGCGCCCTTCATTGAAAATTTAACGCGCACACCTGTCAGCTGATTACCGACGCACTTCGGTGTGACGGTATTTCCCCCCCCCCTTTTGTGAGGTGCCCAGACCGCGAGCTACGCGCATTGCGCGCATGCGTGTGTTGCCGTGGCGGCAGGTTGGGTTCATCACAATACATACATACATACATACATACATACAGTTCCGCGATATCCTACGGCCGCTGTTTCTGTCGATTATAGTGGTTTTCACAAATGCCTGTACTTCATAAATAATATACAACTGCGTAAATCATTTAAATCAAACTCATTCAATTAAACTGCCTGCAGGCAGAAATGGCATCTAAATTAACGTCGAAACAATACGTATTTGAAATTTCTCAAAGCTCTCCGTTCATGAATTATAAATCTCATTAAAATGTTTTGTTGATTGAGATTCCTGAAGTGCGTTATCGTGAAATTCCTGCTAAATTTACGGCATTAACGGATTGGGGCGCTGAATTTGAGGGAAGCGGTATTCTGAATGCAGGGCTCGGGAAATACGGCTGGTGTAACAAACTCAGTGAAGAGGCGTTGATAGTCAATACAGCACACAGTAGTAATTTATTTGAAGCCTTAAAAGAAGTAAGCAATCTGAGAGGTCAACAGTTATTTTTATAAAATATTTATACATTTTAAAACGATTGTAAAATATTTTACAAACGAATATTTATTAGTTACAAGAAAGTTTATTAGTTAGAAACAATATTTTAATATCACTCAAAACTACATTTTGTGATTATTACTACTAATTAATACTATGTACTTAATTTATAGATTAAGGAAATTAGTTTTCAGGTAAATATGACAATACGCATGTTGTCAATAATTGTTTTAAAGGGAAAAAATTAGTTTTTCGTTTTCATTAACAAAACTTGAAGTAATACTAAACGTGGAATTTGGAAAGCAACCTCCAACTTGCGGCATGGGGAGGTTCTCCTGTAACCGCCCACTGATTTGCCTGCGTTGGCGCTGGCGGAGCGCGGGAGAGATCGAAAGGGAAGTGCGTGGGCGGAGGCGGCGGCGCTTTGTTTTTGTGGACGGAAGTGCGCGAGAGGCGGCGGCGGCGGCGGTGGTGGTGGTCGATCGCCCTTTGTGCGGAGACTCGTACGCCCGCCGGCAACGCTATAAATACGCCGCGCAGCGGACGCCGCCCTTTGCAGTCTGCGCCGCCACCGCCACCATGGGGCGCGCCTCACTGCTCGCCCACCCGCCCAACAGCCAACCCACACACTCTCACTCTCACTCTCCCTTTCCTCCTCTCTACATCCCTCTCTCCCCCTCTCTCGCCCTTTCTCCCCCCTCTCTCGCCCTTTCTCCCCCTCCATTTACCGCTCTCTCCCTCACTATTTACCTTTCTCTCTCTCTCCATTTCTCCCCTCTCCCTCCCCAGTTCTCTCTCTATCCACTCCATCTCGCCATTCCTCCCCTCTCTCTTGCCCTTTCTGTCCTCTCTTCCTCACTATACACTCTTCTCTACCTCTTCGGTTCTCCCTCTCTCCATCTCACCCTTTCCTCTCCATCCCTCCCTTCCTCCCCTCCCCCCCTCCTCCCCCTTTCCTCCCATCCATCCCACCCCACAAAGATAGCCGGACACCCACCCGCCTCCATCCTGAATTCCTTCCACCACCACCTTTCTGCTGTCAGCGCCGTGGCTCCACGACGCGGCGACGACGCGTTTGATAGCAGACACCGGTTGTTTGCCAGCCGATTGGACGGAAAGACGCGTAAATAACGCCGCTTTCTGGAGAGAGATGTTTATTTTGTCCCACGAAGCATCGGAGTGCGCTCCGCGCACAACTGGAGCAGTCCTTTCTGATTCCGGACCTTGATCTTACATGGTTCAGTACTGGAAGTAGTGAGAACTTTTCATACTCGCTGTCAGGATCATGTTGTAATCTCGATTTTCGATAAATTATCACATGGTAATCAAGATGCGCACCACTATTTCGTACCATTGAAATAACTTCGTGACTTGATTTAATGTAGTATTGAGTTAATGTAGTGTTGTTAGCTAAAAACGACGAATTCTATCAAGAAAAATCTGCTTACATGCATCATTTCCTTATTAATTACGATGTTGTTAAGAAGTGAGATCTGAGTGCCAATATATAAAACTCTTTATGAATGAAGGATTTACGCCAATTAATTTTTGAAAATTTTGATGATTGTTGCGTAAATACTCCATTTGCGGTAGTCTACCTTGAGATAATCGGACATCGATATCCTCACTGTAAGTATTAATTTTACTGTAAGTTTTCATTCATAAACATATTAGTTATATCATTAAAAACGCTTTCAAATTACTGAGGGTGTTTGGTTTTTCAAGAACACGTGTTTGTGTTTCCAAAATCTTTATTTGTTTTGCTGTTCAATAACGAATTTCGTATATTCCTTTGTGTAGATTCCTCCTCCTGTAACAAGATTACTCTTCCATCGCATCTACCTCTAATAATTGGTTTTCGTGGTGCAGTGTCCATCAGTCGTTCAGTGCTACCACTTTCCCCCGTCGCCCGCCCCGCGCCCGCTTCATGTCCGTTCCCGCGCCAGCGTGACGGTAACACGACTCGCGCTGAAAGCGGACCTTGTGCCACCGCCGCGCCGCGCAGCTCGAAACGAACGGCGGCTTCTCACAGCGCTGCTCTGATAGCGCGCCCGGGCCGTCCCACCGCGCGCCCCAGCCTCCCGCATGCGACTCGTAGGCTACGCTCTTCATTAGCTGTTCGCTGCTCTCGGTGTATCACAGGGTTGTCCAACGTGCGGCCCGCGGTGCCATTTATTGTGGCCCCTGAAAGATTATTACTCAATGTATCTTTCCTCCGTATAGGGTGGGTACATTGTGCGCCTAGCGTACGTGCCCTGCCGGAGTCAACATCCTGTTTAATGTAAAAATAGGTTAAGTTTATATTTAAGGATTTTCAAGGATAAGTTCAATTTAAGGATAATGTTTCAATTTAAGGATAAGTTCAGAAATTCAAAATCGTCCCACTGCGTTATGTATGGTTCGGTCTGATATCACGCATGGAAATCCCTCCCTCCCGTTCCAGAGCGGCCGGGCCGAGTGTCGAGATCAACAAACCGGGGAAGTTGGGTGTGGATCACCAGAGTGATGAAAAAGTGGCCAGCAACCATATTAAATATTTAAGTTGTGGCTTTGAGGCTTTGCAAGTGTATCACAAGTGTAACCCCTGGTGTATCACAAGGTCCCAAGCTTGGACGTGCCGCATGTAATGTGTGCTCTGCTTTGGAACTTCCAGAGGTAACAATCATGTTATGTTGCTGTTCAAAGGAGATTTTTTAAATAGAAAAAATCGCGCTGTAATTAAAATTTCATTCGTAGGCGTGTATGCCGGTAATTGTCAACCCTCGCATTATTTTAATGAGATAAAAAAGATTGCATGGAAAACTCGCTTTCATAATGTTTATAAATTGTATATTCGTGATTTTTTGCTCTTGGGCCATTTCAGTCATTAGAAACGTTAGTACACCAGAAAAACAGTGCAAGTACTGTAAAAGTAAATTGGTATTTCTGTTTTTCAGCATACAGATCATCAAATTGTGGCCGTTATTAGTAGAAAAAATATTTTTTATCTTAAGCGCAAGAAAAAAACAGTAGGGTGGCAGTACAAGATTGACACTGCTTACTACTTTGTGAACGCTAAACGAGAACTTTCGAGCCAGAGATTCTGGGAAGACCTTGAGAGACGCTATTCGCATAGAAGTGTTGGGCATTTCTGTCCACATTTCGAATGACACACGAAACATACCAAACACAAAACACTCAACAAAGCAGCTCGGTCCAGGTCAAACAATCATTTACATTCAGTTTTTAAAATGAGATGCTTGGAAAATTACATAAGTCTATTGAGCAGAGATTTTATTACAATAAAATGATAGTACTTTCGGTACAAAAACGTATGGCTGAAATTGTTCGGTGAAAATACGTTGCCTCTGCAGCGTCTGTATTTGGGAGGTCATAAAATTCGAGCCCTAACGTTGGCGAATTATGGCATCAGCTAATAGCAAGTTGTAATTTAGCGGCTATCTGGAGAGAAATATAGTGATCGATTGCTCTGATTGGTAGTTTTTATGTTTTCTCCGATCAATACCTTATCAAAAGGCCCACGGGGCATGTGATATCTTTCCTTCCTCATCCTTGCCCTCTTATCTTCCCTTTACACATACACACTATCATGCACTAATTACTACATACATCGGGATATCATGCTTTCACTGCTATTTTGTCAGGTGATACACTGTTGCTTATTCGCATCTATAAAGTGGGCAAGCACTTCAGTTAACTTCCCTAGTGTGAGTTTTTTATTCAGAGCCTAACAGCGTGCATTTACTGTGTTTTTGATCTCATCTTTTCAGAACATTTTTGCATTTGCTTTTGAAACGGCTAGTCGTTTCATAGCAATCACTATGCATTATTAAGTTTTTTCCATTTTTTAGTTTCCATTCCCTGAATAGCATTGAAGCGTTACGCCATGGGTTTTTCTTTCTTTTTAGTAATACATTATTTAAATTTTGAATAATGTTCATGTTGAAATTTGCATGGACGGATCCTGGATTTCGTAAATTGTTTATGTAGCGTACTTCGGAAAACGGTTTTCAAAATAAATTTACTAAAGATAGAGCCATTATTTGTGTGAAGAAACAAAAAGCTTGATATCTTTTTTAGAGCTTCGCGTGTAGAAAGTAGTGAAATATTCCGTTTGGGCTGTTGATGTGTCTATTCGAAATTCATGACCGCAAATAGATTCATAAACGAACAGGAGATCCTGGTCAATGCCGGTTCCAACGTTTCATACTCTCCTTGAATTATCCGTTACGGGGCTCTAATGTTGCATTTCATGGAATACAGCAAACATATTCTATTACATGAAACGAAGGAAACAAACGTCACGTTCTTATTACAGTTATTTATATTCATCTAAGTGAGTAGTTACTAAGAAGTAAAAATAGCAGTATTTACGCGAGTAACTTTCCCGAGAACACGTTCGCGTTGGCCTTGGGGCAGAGTTCACGTGTGGACCTTCCCACAGGCGGTGCAGTCGATATTAGTGACAAAGGAACGTTGTTCGTAATTCACACATGTTTCTCCCTTTTCCAAGCACATCACGAAGAATTGCGTCACGCGAGCATTAGGGAGGTATACTTCGGCAATGCATTTACTCTTGGGAATGTAGCATATGTAGATTACAAATATTTGACGAGTTTATAAATAATAGCGATGGCGATAAATGAGAGATGTTCATATGAGGGTAAACAACATGAACTAGAAAGATGGCAGTAGAATGTTTTTGAGAACAAAATCAAATCTTTATCGAATGGGCATTGCTACGATTTCACATAGCCTTAGCACGTACATATATTTGTTTGAATTAGATCATCGTAAGGGAAAGCATAACATAAGCAAGAATTCTAATATTATTGACTTGGCACGCAAGTAACAAATGAGTGCGGTGAGAATTTAGGCATTTTTCTAGCACTGTTTTGTCGGTCGCTCTGCCGCAACCCACCAAAGATCGTAATTGATTTACGATCTGCTCATTCAGACGATCGTAATGGCGCCTAATTAGTCAATCGTAGTGGCGCCTTAAGATGCATTTACCTCCTGGCCGCGTCCCGCCGAAGGTGTGAACCGGGCTGCGCGGCGCGTAGAGGCGCGGGCCGCCGGTGGTGGCGTGACGTGGGTTCAATGCCAGGCGCGGCCCGCGGGGCCCCAATTACAGGGGGAGGGCGTCAAATTGGCTGCGCCGCCGCTGCCGTGAGGACCCTGCGTGTTCCCGCGCCGCGCCCCGCCCCGCCGCTTCGCCTGCCGCACCAAGTTTCTTGCGACCACTGCTCGAGAACGAGATGAGAGAGAAACTGGAGGAAAGAGGAAGGAAAGAAAGGAAAAAAGAAGAGGAGGTAGAAAAGAGAAAGAAAAAAAGGGGAAAAGGAAGGAAGGAGGGGGGGAAGAGAGGGGAAAGGAAAGAAAGGTGAGAGAAATCCAGGAAAACGAGAGAAATGAATGAGAAGAATTAATAAAAGAGCCAAGGAAAGGTGGAGGAGGTGAGAGGAGAGGCAGAAATGGAAGAAGGTAAAGGTGTCAGCGAATTTTACAAGGAAGCATTGCAAGAAGTTGAGTGCTTCCTCGTAATCGCTTTTGTTTTTAATGTCATTAAATTTACACGCATCTGATACCAAGCTTCTCAGCTCCCTTTCTTGTTTGCCCTGATAATCTCTCAGAGGTGTTGCCTTTCTACTGACTGACGTTCGAGTGTATTAAACTACTATGAACATTTTTGTAGTATCCCAAACCTTTATCTCAAATGCCGATCTTAATTTCTCATCGAATTAAGTGGTTATACATACGTACGACTGTTAAAACAGTCACATGTAGCAACTTATCCGCCACTAAATTCTGGTTCGGGGATCAGGATTCGCCAGGTGGCTACTTGGTCTCGGGCCCGACAAAGGCAGCTGGGGCAGCAGCAGTTTGAATTGAGTTGAATTGAATTGAATTGAATTTGCCTTATTTTACGTGGCGAGACTCAGGCCATGAGGCCTGCTCTTCCGTCTGACGACGCAAATTTCGTTACACTCCTTTCACCAATCATGGGAGAAAGAAGGTATTACTTGGGCGACGAAACAGGCGATTTGAATTTAGCTCAGAGGCGTCATTTAGGCTTGAGGATCTTTTACATGCAGTAAATGCACTAACATGGGACAGCCGGCTTTACTTCCCATCCGAAGGAAGACGTACGAAGGATTTTTCGCCCTTAAAATTCCACGGCTTCGATCGGGTTTGAACCCGCAAACTTGGGTATAGCAGTCCGATACGCTAACCGCTACACCATCGCCGCCGCAAACCCGCACCCGTTGCAGATGCACCCGTTACAAATGGAAGGTGGCGAGCGCGTGATCTTGAGTCCTCTTAGTCTTACGCCAACGCAACGCTGTTCGCAAAAACGGTGGCCGGCCTCCTGCATTACGCAAAGGACGGCGCCAGTCGCGCGCAGTTAGAAACAAACTGCCTATCGACTCTTCAGGCGGCGGCGGGTTTTGCCAGCCAGCGGAGAATGCTCGTGTTTACGAGTCGAAGTTAAAACAGTTATGAGGCGGCGATTGTTCACGAGGAGTTCCTCGTGATAAAATGAATGTTAAAAAGGACGCTGGCGCGCGTCGTTTGCATGAAATAAACATGTAATGGATGGTGTAAAACCGGACACTTCCACTCTTGATAGTGCTGTGCAGAGAAACGTTCCTTGAATACCACGTTTTGGTGATGGGTCAACTTGAAATGGATAGAGCTACTGTGGTAGGTGTTGATGGGATGCCAGCCAACAACTCGTCGCTATTGCGAAACTTGTTATATAGTTTCCAAAGAGATTTCGACCTTCAGTGTAAAGAGGATCAAAAATAGTTTGGCAACAGGACAGCAGTGAGGCAGTTAAGCATGTAGATCTATTTTTAGGTTTTGTATCGTCTTCGTGTTGGGCTTGACTCCTCATTTGCGGAATACAAAGACGGCTGAAGATAGAAAGCAATCCTCGTCAGCGGAAAATACTCAAACTTCACTGATAATACGTAAACGTCAATAATAGTAATAGTATTACTTGAACCAATACAGTGTACAATACATAGAAGTAATCACTAACAACACAAGCGTAGGAGTACTTAGTGCACTTTATTACGCATTCATTCCCATAATTGATTAGTTTCACTCTCTAATGTTGGCAACCAAAGATGGCAAAATTAATGAAAATGTACTGTGGTCTTTCTTGATTTATTGATATATGTCAGTGAAGGTTTAATGTGGTATAAAATGTAATAATTATAGATATTGTATATAATTTGGGTTTTATTTTAGTATGTATGAATGTTTATGTAGTATGCTTGAGTAAGTTTATCTACGTACACGTGAATGTATTTGTATGCTATTTGCACATGCTATGCAGGGGACGAACTTTTTTTAAATTTGCAAATGTATGTAGTTTCATGTTTCTGCATTGTGCCACTGGGCAACATTAACTAAATTGTAGAATAGTTTCTCTCTAAAATGAGCAACAAGAAATGAATACTATAACCAACAAGGGAACTTCGTTCGTTCAAAAGATAAAATAAAAAGTTGCATTTTTGAACACGTTTAGTCGTATATTGGATAAATTTGCTTTGTAATAAAACGGGACAGTTAATTCACACATCTGCCATTTAGTGGAGTAGTGCATCGTCCACTCCCTTATATTAAACCCCGAGTCTCGTAATTTTGTTGAAACTGTTTAACACCCCTGAAATATATGTCCACTGCATTATGTAATTACTGGATGGCCGTTACGCAGTTTTAAAGATGTGTTCGAGTGCCATCGCATAGTCACTCTAATTAGAAAATATTTATCAAAGCACCATTCATCTACTGAAATGAGCTTGTATATTAAAAAGCCGGAAGAGACTTTTTAAGCTAAATAACATTTGGGTATAATTACGTTAAACTACGTACTATAAACTGGATTGATCCCTTAAAATTAGGGATGCGATGAAAAAAAATAAGCCAACGAAAAAGCTGAAAATAGCGTGACGCGTCCCCTCATTATCCGTCATTTCCGCTCCCGAGCTGGCAGAGGTCGCGGCTGTCGGAAGCGTTTCTGCTGGCGCGTCGTGAGGGGCGCGATCGAGCCCATTCTCAGGATAATTCCCAATACCCTTCCACTCCCCTGGGCAACTTCTCAGTGAACCTCAGACAATAGAAGTCATGTCGGCCGAACAATAGTATTTTGAGAATTACGATTCACTTTTCCACGTATTATTTTCCATTCAACATATGGCATACAGAAGGAGTGTTTTTGTAATGTGTGATGCGGTATGTAATTGAAGGTGAGCGTCTCTTAACTAATTTGATCTTTTTCCTATTCTTACTACTGGGTGAGGGAGAATATTAAAATCCTTGATAGAAATTCTATTCAACTAATGCATCCAGTCGGCAAAGGGTAACAGAACGAATATTCTCTTTTTACACAACATGAATGTAACAAATTTCTATTTTTGTCGAAAATATTGCTTGGTAATATCATTAATAGTCCTTTCTTATTTTCAAAAATGCCCTTCTTCCACCGTAGTTAATCCGGGACATCGAAAGTTTAATCACAAACAAACAGCTTTTCATAATCATTCAGTGATGAGTTGTACTTCACATTTACATAATTGAAATGATTGAAGGCGTTGCCATTGTCAACAATACTATTTATTGTTATGTCAACAATAGTATTTTTGAAATAAATGCTATTGTTGACAATGACAACGTCTTCAGTCATTTCAATTCAAACAGCCGTTATTCAAAAACCCTTGTAACTACACTCTCAGAAATTTCTGCATTACTTTCAATGTAAAGTACATGAAAGTAATTATTATGTACGTAAATTAAATTCAATGTAAACAAGTAAGTTAATAGTCGTACATGAAATCTACATTGGTTGTAATGCAAGCATAAATTTAATGTACAGGTACATTAATCTCCCTTTATTGAATAAGCTTAATTCAAATTCATATAGTTGTACATTAAATCAACATTAAATTTGATGCAATTTCTGGCAGTGTACATATAACCTTCAAGTACAGCTCTCTTTAAAGCAACAATCTCAGTGGGCGTTCTTCGTTTCGAGACGAAATTGCGCGCGTCCTTCGAAAGAACACATTCGTATCACGCGGCGAAGGGGCGGTAGGGGTGGGGTAGCGGCGCAGAAGGCATTGCAGCGGAGAGCGAGGCCCAACACCTGCACGGAAGCGAGGGGCGTGCTCCGACTGGGGAGCAGGCGGCTTCCTCAGTCCTCGCCCGTCCTCCCTCGCCCCTCCGCCCCCCTCCTCGCCCTCCAAAACAACTTTTGTAGCACCGGGAGAAGTCTGGGTCCTTACCGTATTGCTTTAAGATGTGCGCGGAATATTGTTCCAACTTTCCCGTTTCGTTTTGTGGATTATGTTTTATCCTATTTGGGCTTGTGTATGAAGAATGTTAATGCTTCTCTGTTGCGATGTTCTCGTTCAGATAGCAAAAATATTTTTTGGGAGAAATGTGGGATATATGTAAACAATATTTTGAGTTTGTCAGGTTTAGAAAGCAATTGAAGTGAAATTCGAGTTGTTAAAATAGGAAAGTAGTAGGTGCAGAACAGTTTTGTGAAAACCCTCTGAAATATTTTTTAAATGAATTTGCTTGCTCGATTTCCTAAAATACGGCGGAAAACACTTAATACGCATTTTTTAAAATTTATTTTAAGAGGTATACTGCATTTAACGCGATAAAATTCCCAGTTTTCAACTATTTGTTCTTACTTCTGTGAAATGTAGGAGTCGATCTGTAGCATGACTATTCCCTTGAGTCTTGTAATCAATGCCCTAGAGTCTAGTTTTAAGGTGCTCTCGTTTTCAACCAAGTCGTTGTTAGGAATTTGATCATACCGTCAAGATCATGACGACAGTGAACATTTTCTTGCGCATAGAGGGATTTTATTGCCGTATCAGTTCATCGTATCGGGTTCTTAGCTTGCGTACGCAAGAGCAGCAATATTAGCCAACGTGCCATGGGAGGGAGATGTAAGTGGGCTCACAACTGACTATAACGAGACGTGTAGAATTTCCCCAGCGAAACCGAATAGGGACAGGTTGGGAACTTCCCTAAAAATTCACCTTGTTATTGTGCCCCAATAAAACAAAATTGAACGAAGTGGACTTGAATTTTACTCGCTTAAATCAAGAAATTTGAAAATTCCACGCTTAACAAAACAAAATCTGTAAATGTCCGATATTCTAACAAAAACAAAAATAAGACAAAGATATTTTTAATTGATTTGATTGAGCAGTCACTCGTCAAGAAAACTTTCCCAGTAGGTTTATTATGTTTGAATGTCCAGTTTTTTCAGAACTTCTCTACTTCTCTACCGCTTCAGACAATCCACACACATTTAGAATATTTTCCTTTTATAATATTCCACCCTGACCCTTTACAACCCCTCTGTATTGCTTGCGTGAACTGGGCCTGGCGCACGCAACATTTTCTGTACAGGCCCCGCCTCCAGAGGAACGCTGAAAGGAACCCCAGGGGCCCGCCTGCTCCGCGTCGTCGCCGCGAAGCCACATCCGAGATCCGATCAAAGAAAGCCTCTCTCAGCGTGTCGCTGCCCGCATTGATCCACGCGATCTCGTCTTTTGATGTCACGCGTGTGAAAGAGTGGGCGTGCGCGCCCCCCGCCCCCCGCCCGGCCCTCCGCCCGGCCCTCTCGCCCGGCCCCTCTCGCCCGGCCCCTCTCGCCCGGCCCCTCTGCCCGGCCCCTCTCGCCCGGCCCCTCTCGCCCGGCCCCTCTCGCCTGGCCCCTCTCGCCCGGCCCCTCTCACCCGGCCCTCTCACCCGGCCCCTCTCGCCCGGCCCCTCTCGGGCCCCTCTCGCCCGGCCCCTCTCGCCCGGCCCCTCTCGCCCGGCCCCTCTCGCCCGGCCCCTCTCGCCCGGCCCCTCTCGCCCGGACCCTTCTCGCCCGGACCCTTCTCGCCCGGCCCCTCTCGCTCGGCACCTCTCGCCCGGCCCCTCTCGCCCGGCCCCTCTCGCCCCCGGCATTCTCGAATGAACCTTTCGCCCTGCCCTCCCACCCGCAGTCTCGACGAAAGCGCGTCGCCCCGCGCCGCCTCGTCTCGTACGGAGGAGGCAGACGTGTTCTCCGAGCGATGCAAGGGCTTCGCGGGCCTTCGGAACCCGACACCGCCGCCCCGTGAAGAGGCGGCCGATAGGACGGGGGCGGGGCTGCGAGAAGCGGGATGGGTGAGTTGCGATGTTCTCAGCGCATGGAGCCGATCTAGGCGGTGTACGATCGTGAGCACCTGCTTCTTTTACGGATTACTTCTGTCATCGCTCGATTTGGGCTGTTTTCTCTCTGCCAATTGTCTCTTTTTGCACAGTGTGCTCACTCAGAAATTTCTGCATTACTTTTAATGTAAAGTACATGAAAGTAATTATCATGTACGTAAATTAAATTTAATGTACACATACAGTAAATTTTATGGTGTAATTAAATTTAATGTAAGTGTTAAATTTAATGTAAGTATACATTAAATTTAATGTAGACACGTAAGTTGCGTCAACAGTCGTACATTAAATCTACATTGATTTTAATTTGCGCATTAAGTGTAATGTACAGGTTTAATTAACCTTGGTTTTAAAATTCATGTACAGCTTAAATCCTTAACTTTAAAAAAGCACACACAATCACATTTTACCCACAGTTTGTTGTTAACGAAGAAAAATTTACAACACTTCTCCAATCCTCTTACTTCTTTCTTGTCAATTCCCATTATATAAACTTTCAGGGACTTGTTCATCTATTTACGTCTGCATGACTCGTTTCATGAACTTTTTTTTAGTTGTCTTTGTCTCGCAATGTAAGAGAAAATTCATTCTATTTCCATTCCTACGTTTACCATTTTTACTATCTGTTTCTGTCAAATATTTTGCTTCCAGTTGAACCTGATTTCCCTTTTCCACGGCCCTCATTTAGGAATTTCCACCTTTCATACACCTCCGTCCATTGTCAAATGCTTCTGTCCTTTGATGAAACTTGTTCAATCGAGCCTTTTTCCGACATTTCGCTCGAACCTTCTCAATCATTCCGCAGCTCGTGATCCTTCTCTTGCCAGACCGTCCCTATTCTCTTCTCTTCCACTTCCATCCTCTTCCCTCCCCGCGAGGCGTCCGCCTCATCGCGGCCCACCGCGGGGCCCAAGCCCCAAGCCCAATAAGCCGCCGCCGCCGCACCGCCCAGGGCTCAGGGCTGGTGAAAGTTCGCGCCGCGGGGCTCGGCGCGCAGGATATCTCCGCACCAGTGCCGACCCTACGTATGAGCAGCCCGAGCGATCGCCTGATTGATTGATTGATTGATTGATTGACCATTGATTATTCCGGGTGCGTCAACTACTGACTGGTCCCGTATGTGTAGTGAATGTTTTTCATCGGTAGGTGGCGGTGATCTTCACCACTGGATGGTGAGATCCGGCGCCGGCCTACCGTCGACTAGTGGGGTTTTCCCTCAATCAGGTGTCTCCCATCAGCGGGGCACCCCCCCTGTCGGGACAAGTTCTAAGTCCCCGACGGGTCTCCCGGCATGTGTTGCAGTGTAGTGCATGTTAGTGTAAGTGTGTGCGTAAGGGATGAGACAAGAAAGAGGAAGGAAAGATCGCGCGCGGTCCGTGGTTCGTTTGTTAGGGTACTGCTCCGGCATTCGCTTGGTGTTGATCGGAGAAACCACGGAAAACTGGAAAACTAATCCTGCCGCCGCCGTTGGGACTCGAACCTAGGACATCCCGGTCAGAGACACTGCAGTACCGAGCGATCGCCCCGGGCCCCGGAAGTTAAGGGTCGATGATGGGACTGATGGGGGAAAAATTAGTAAAAAATTGAAAAAGAAATTTGAACTCGAGAAAATCGTAATTTTATAAGTCCCGATAGAGTGGTGTGATATTTCTTCAAATTTAAATTAAATTGTTACCTTAAATACTTAATTATATTCATTACTTGTAAGGTACGACACTGAAATGAATTAAATGACGCCAACATTTAAATAGGTTCTACTGAAATTCATATTCATTATGCCATGTATTTAACAACCTAAATTAACTTTTATTAAACCCTTAACACAACGATGTATTTTACTGTTTTAAGCTGACCGTGAAAAATGTATTATTTGATCACTGAATACATTTACTTGAAACTATTATTTAACATATATTACCAAATGCTTAAACATTGTAATTGTTGCTATTTATTGATATAAAGAAAATAACTCATAGTTTGCTACAACTTTCACATTTTAAGTTTTGCCGGGGGGCGAGCTACGTTTCAGCATTGCCAAATTGTTCACTCCGGTACTGGCTCCGCACGCAGGGTATCTCCGCACGCTTGCTAAACGCAAATGAGGGACCTAAAAGCAAATCTGCGCTCTTGCTGGAAATTGAGTTAGGAATAGAGATGCTATCTCCTTTACACGATCCACAATGTACAGGAGAGAATTCGAATGCGTTCAAACTTTGCATTGCGTGTACGTGCCTGCGAAAGCAGTCTCTGTGTCTAGAGACTTGGATGCAATGGGAGTTTTCTTATAATCATATGTATGTTGGGTTGAAGGTTTTAAAACACTTATAAAGTATTGGAGTGCTGGTTTTGTCATTTCACACTAATTGTTAAATTTAGTAGAGAAAAAATTTCATTGAATTCGAGTTTCTAATTCTTTTGTTTCTCCCATTCTTTTTTTCATACTTTTCGTAATGGAGAAATTTCTCCTCTGATGTCCTCTCAAATCGTCTTCACTGTGAACTAAAAGCTTTGGATATGGAATTGACAGAGTGGAAGACTTTCAATCGAATTCCATGTTTTTTCTTGGGGAATTTATTTCGTGAAAGGGAGCTCGTCACGACATTGGAATAGAAAAGCTCCTTTCTGTATCTTATCACCCCGGAACACACTTCCTCAGGACTTCAGAGACGTGGCTCCCATCCATAGAACATCACCACAAAGCCTCTTGTCTGGCAAGTGCTCTCTTGAATCCGTGAAGCCACCAGTTTTTCTCGAAAGAATATACCTCTGATTCAATATTGAAAAGTGAAAGAATTTTAAAGGAAAGAAGAGGATCAACTACAGGAAGAGATTCCAAGAAGTGCTTAGAATATTTTTTTATTAAGAATATTCCCATTGGACGAAGGTTTCTTATAACGGTCTACTTAATAGTGACATTTACTCTCGTTAATTCAGAGGTTAACCGCTATTAAAATTTTCATCTCATGCTTTTCAAATATTTGCTCTCTTTTTGTCGGTATGCTGTTAATTAACGAAGAGAAAACCATGGTTCCTGTTGTGGTCGGAAATGTTTCTGTGTGTTCATTTTTTTCACTGGGTCGGTCCCACATACACAACTTTTTGCACTGCGCCCGTGGCGACCTACCAGCCGCTAGTTTTTCTATCCCTGGTCGCGCCCATTCAAAAGGCCCCTCGGGGGAACGAGTGGAGACCGCCGTCACCACTCACCATCACCGCTACCACAAAACCGCCGCGCGACCGCCACCACCAGCAACGTTGTTTTCTTTACTGCTCCCACCACCTCCCCGGCATCGGGACACGTCCTGCACCACAACCGCCCACTCCAAAGTTTTCCTCGCCCCCACCATCGCCCACTCGCCGACCCCGCCCTGCTTCCATCATCAGCAGCCGGACAGAGCTTCATGCGTAATTGCAGGGCGTCATACTGCGCAGGGCCGCTCAGAGCGCTCGTGTGTTCCTCAAATCGTCCGTGGAATTGCTCCCGTCGCCCAGCGCCGCCGCTGTTGTTGTAGGGCGGGCGTATTTCATTTCGGGGAGAACGTGATAAATGCCTTGATCTCGCGCCTCATTCGAAGCGACTCCCTCGTGACTTATCCGGCAGATGCTGCGCTGCGTCTGGTGATCAGCCGTCGAGAATGGTTCCCCTTGTTCGTAATTCTCTTTGGCAGAGCGAGGATTATGAATGCGAACCGTTCTCGAGCCGGAGATGAGTCACCTGTCAAGGGAAAACGTTCCTCTTATTGCCCTGGGTTCTGTAAGTTACGACGTCTGGCGTCTGGAGCCTTTCTGAGAATTCCTCGCCCGCAGACGCCTCTGGAAGGTCCAGGTCGAGGCTGTTCTCTTCACGAGAATGAAATGGCGGGACTTGTAGGTCAATACGTTATTAATAAAACGGATGAGAGAGGTCGGTTTTAGGAAATATGGTGTGGCCTATCGCCAGATTTTCTATATTATATACTAACGCGTGTCAGAACGATGTGTGTTATCAGCGTGTTATGGATAACGAAATACGCCGTTCATTATTTTCCTGCTGGGTGGTATTGGGAAAACCCACTAGCAGACTCCGTATGTGCGGCGATAAACTCTAAATAGCTTCTTTCAGAGGCAGACATTTGCTACCACGTGTGGGTTGTATCCCTATAAGTTGATTCACATTATGTCAAGTAACACAAGACTTATTAAAAATTCAGGAGTAATGTTTAATCCCGACCTTGTGCATATGAAACATTTTCCCAGACAGAGTCTAGACTTTAAGAGAACGTATTATTCTTTCCAAAATAACTTTTTTTGTAGTAAATCTTACGAGAAAAGACGTATAATGGGGATTTTCTAATGTTCAATTTAGGCCTTTGCTGTTTTATTTGAACATGACTTGTACTGAAAAAACTGCTCAGTCATGTTTTTTACTTGAAGATCAACTAAAAAACACGCCGAAAATAGTTGCTGAAAAGAGTTGTGCCTTCGATGTAAATGGTGGCATAAACTCTCTGCGTTTGTTCTTCAAACTAATACACTTGTTCCTGCCAGTGGAGGAGTGACATTTCGCTCTCGAATCAGAGAGGAATCCACCGATTTGCGATCTTCTTTGCAAGTCGAAACGCGTCGTAATGCAGATCTGCATTTCCATGACTGCGGTCCTATCGAAAGAATGTAAATGAGGAACAATAGAGTTGGCAACTGAGCGGACCCAGTCGGCGAGTGCTGGATAATCGGATGGGAACCACTGCGAACAACTTTTGAAGTTTTCGTGAATACGCGATGAGGAGAGTCGGGTGGACAAACTCAAAATGAAGTTCGATCCCATTTTCGTTAGAAGAAGTTACTTTTAACTTGGATTTAACTACTAATCTGTTAGAGTTGATAGGGTTCGAAGATTTCTTTAGAGATCCCTTTTGTTTTTGTTTGTTTGTTTTCGCTCTTTTCTCACTAGAAGCTTTTGTAGTATTTCACTGAAAGTATGTGTTATGGCTAAAATCCGAAATACGGATAATGTTAGGAATAGCTGGTTAATTCGCACATTAGTCAGAGCGTTTGGATAAAGCTTTGTGAATAACGATGAATTGTTAATGTTATTTCCGCAGAACGCAGGCTAAATTAAGACGATGGGCGAGAGTGAAGTATATTCTGAGTTCTTATGAAGTACTTTGACAAAAATCCGTCGAAAGCATCAAAACATTAACTGAGGTATGTAGTGAGGTTAAGTCATGTGATGTTGTGAAACCGAAATTTCACGACAAACGGTGAAATATAAAACGCCACACTTTGACTCTCGGTAGCCTTATAATCTTCCCACCTGCAATTTGATCCCCGTTTATTACGTAATATCTGTTATTCCTCGACAACGTAACGTACTTCAACTCTATCCATTTAATGTTGGCTAATGCGCACTTTATCCGACTATTCTTAATCAGAGATCCCCAGCATATCTTAAGTGAGACACCAAGTATAAAATAATACAGAGGAAAGAACTATTTTTTTACATGGCTGTGGATCTAGTACACCATAACCGACGGAGCAAGTTGTATCAGCCACATAATGCTTGCTTGATTAGTGTATGCTTTCCTTGCCTCTCTACTTTTAGGTGCTGTTTCTACCTATTTCTGTGTGATCATTGAATTGGTATGTCCCGAACCCAAAGAGTACGGTTTCCACCAAATTCCAAGTGCGTGTCGCCGCTTCAGGTTGCATACCTGCACGCTTGTTCAGAAGGATAAATGGAGCCATTGGAATCAGGTGACAGCGCGAGTCGTTTGAAGGGGCGCAAAAGGAAGTTTGTCGCATTCTTCTTCACGTCATCTCCACTACTGGAGTTACTTCAGGTCTCAACTACTGGAGTCACTACAGCTTGAGGAAGTTCCCATTTGTGCCAGATTGGAATTGCACTTCTTCTGACGCAACTATCTCAGTTTATCAGATGTCCTGCGAGCCGAGTGGTGTAATGGAAATATGGCTTCCGAAATAATACCGGAAATAATACTTTCCGAAACGCAATAAAAATCAAATACGTGCTAAAGAGGGTAGAAAACGACTGAAAGCGTTCCAGAAAGAGGACTTTTGTAATTACTACGTGACTGCTTTAATTTCATTATCTTAAAATAACGACTTGCATATTAACTAAAAATAGCAACTAGCATATTAACACTGCATAATTTTCCGATTCCGAAATTATGAAGCGCCTGAAGTATCCATTTTTGACGATTGTACTTTATTCATGTAAGCCCGCCCCGAAATTCTTGTGGACTAATGAGAAATGCATGTTACTTCAATGAAAATCCAGTCGAACATTGTAGCCTCTTGTAGATGTAGTTCTATGTATATTGTATAGTATTAAATACCATGGAAATATTCAATTCCTATACATTCCCCATCTTGGAAATATAGCGAATAATAAGCTCCCGTGCACTTGGCTCAACCCTTCATCCATCTCATGAACACTTCTTTAGCCATTTCAGGAAAACGCATTGTCATGTTTGTGCTACACTTCACACGCCGCGCTGCGCCGCACAGAAAGCGAGCGCGGGGTCAGTTGAATCAAGCGCAGAAATAGTCGTGAAATCACGGGCGCTCGTGGAAGCCTCTTGGGAATTTCCTGCTCCGCAGCCCCGGCGACCGCGCGCCCCACACTGGTTCAATCGGGCCAAAACCCTGGCCATAATGCCAAAAATCAACGTGCGCGTTCGGAATTATCAAATCGCGTTCGCACGACATTGGTGCACGCTACTTCAGCTCCAGAAAGTTGTTTCAATCATTTGCGTCTGTCTCACGGTCTCGTAAATTTACCGTTGCTCGAAATCATTGATTCTTGTCAACGATATTTGTGAAATTAAAAAAAAATCTTTACATTTTTTGTGGATTCGTTTCGTATTTCCGAATAGAAGACACTTTTGTCTACATGTTAGGTATATTTTTAAGAACAAGTGTCTAATAATTTTAGATCTAATACGGCTGAATTCTAAACTATGGAGCGTAACAATGTTAGTCCTGTTTTTTTGTTTGATAATATTTTTTGTCCTACGAATTCCTGTCTCAATCATTTTTTATTTGTCAAATAGAATGCCCTGAATCAGAATAACGCACTTTTAGCCGCACACATGAGCACCTTTTTGTTTTATAGCCACTTTACTGCAATTGTACTTAGTAAGATTTAACATTAGATATTTCGGAATTGCCGTCGACGCATCAAGGAATTATTTTCTCTATATATTTTTGTCCTGGTCATTACTTCTACAATGGTCATTACTTTTGATAAGAAAATTACTGGTATAAATTTTTAGAATGATAACAATATTACCCCGCGATCACGAGAACCATTGTATCCATATTTCTACATATCGGGTTCATTTTTATGAGTCTTTTAGCCTTTTTGAAACCGCCATTTTGAATTTTAAAATTTCATTATGATATTCGAAATTGGTGATCTCCAGAATTTTTTTTTTTTTTTTTTTTTTTTTTCAAATACACTCGCGTGTGCAATTCTGACTGGGTTTTAGGCCCGATTTGAACCAGCGTGCCGGTTAGTTAGGTAATGCCTTATTTTACGTGGCGAGACTCTTCCGTCTCTTCACACTCTTCAGTCGAACCACGCAAATTTCGCTACGCTCCTTTCACCACCTAACGGAGAAAGGTCTTGGGCGAAGAAACAGGCGGATCTCAATTTTGCTCAGAGGCTTCTTTTAGGCTTGAGGACATGCAGTAAATCTACTACATGGGACAGCCGGCTTTACTTCCCCTCCGAAGCCAGGCGTAAGAAGGATTTTTTCGCCCTTAAAAATCCACGGCTTCGACGCAATTTTCGCAAACCCGGGTACAAGTCCGGTACGCTGACCGTTATACCATCGAATCCGCACCGGTGTGCGCGAGCGAGCCGCGGGGCGGTGGGCAATGGGCGGTGGGCGGGGGCGGGAAGGTTAGCGCTTGAATGAACAACGCTGCGCGCGCCGTGGGGGCCGTCGCCGGTCGGTGAGGGTGCGCGGTGGTGCGTGGACCGAACGCGTGGTGAGCTGGCGAGTTGCAGCTTCGCGAAGTGCGTCACTGCATCTCAGGTTTGTCCCCCTTGGAAGGGATAGTTGGGCTGAGTTGGCGCGATGTTTCTCTTCGTTTCGTAGCGTGAAATGCGAGCAAATAGCATGCGTTTGGGGCATTCGTCTTTTCTCGGAAAGAAAGGGCGGATCCTTTAGCAATGGATTTCCATAAGAGACTGGAATCGCGTGCAATGAGCAAATGTACACCCTTCAGAGCCAGTAACTTCCATTACTAGCGCAATTGATGACATATTTACGTGTTGTCAGTACTCTGCTTTGTGGAGTTTAGTTGAAATCTTGCCGAAAGTGATGCAGTATTCATTATGTCCCTTACCAGAAAAAACATTATGTAATTTACTGGCGATACCAGGAGACTGAGATTGTTTCGAAGAGGTCTCAGTACCCTCGTTTACCCGTGCTTCGTGCTACCTGCTCGTACCACGTGCTACCCTCATTTTCGATTACTTGAAATTTTCGTTCCTAAAAATATTGTTCTAATATTGTTCTTTCGGCTGATGACAGTTTCAAAGCTGTGGTCAGATCCAGTGAAAGGCAATGGGGCACAATACAGTCAGCGTAGCGTTTGAGCGTCAGGTGGCACGTGTGTCTGCAATTCCACGCAAGCAATTTTGAGCCAAAAAGACGCATCGTGTGCGCGTGTTATTAATAAGCTTGGGTAGGTTATAAAGAATTTGTGCTGAAAAAGTTGTGACGAATGAGATCTAAAAGTAGTCTACACTAATGACGATAAATTTAGTTACATTGACGATAACTTTTTGTTTAGATGAAAGAATTTTTGGTGGGGTCTATGGAAATGAAGAAGGAAGTTGTTTTCTTGCTGTGCATTGTAAAAACTTGTAGGGCGATTGGAAATCGAAAGCATGCCTATATTACTTTCGTTTTTATACATATTTCAGTAATTTATCATAACCGTTTTGTCAGCTAAGAAAATATTCCACATAAAAAGAACGAGAAATGTATGCTACTGAAGTTCTGAAGATTGATGGCACTCATATAAAGAATCCTAAACCCGAATGTTAGCAATACGTTTGAAAAGTAGGCTTGCTTTCTGTCACAATCCTTGCAATCTTTTACCATCATTTCAGCTAGTAACGAGAACGAATATGAGGCAGCCTTGTCAGCAAATAATGAAGTACGGCGGTCAGTCTCCACAGGGGCGTTTTCACATGAGAGCGTCGGGACAGGTGGGCTGTTTGTTCAACAGAGTAAACCGCAACCTAACCATCATACGCCCTTCACTTCACCGCAAACATATGAGAGTAGAGCAATCAATTGGAACGAACGTGCGTCGCCTTGGCCAGCGGTTGTTAGTGGTCGTAAACGCCCGGCCGATGCGTGCGGTCCGCGAAACGTCCGATCGAGACTTGCCAGACTTCAACAAAGAATTGCCATAGATGTAAGGTGGGCAACATGCAATAAATGTTGTAAATAAGGAAGAATTTAACAAATGCTCCCAGTCATACATGATATACTTTCTGTCATGGAAAATGTGCTGGAAATCTTTGCTAATCCGTCATTTAATATTAATTGATTCGGGTATATAATATTATTAATATTTATACGCTATTCAGTGTACGCATTATTTTCATTTGAAGCAAGTTGATTGAAGTATACATTTAAGATTTTGTAGTCGGACGAAAACACGAGAATGAAAACACTTTTTTAACTGGCAGTATTTATGTGGTTGTTATGTTATGCTTTGTTCGTTTTTTTTTAAGTAAAAGTAATTGGAGTTCAGTTCGTTTTGTAAGAAGATCGATAGTTTTGAAACAACTTTAGTTGTTGGATTACATACAATAATATACATAAACGTGGTTCAAATTTCTTGAGAATAAAAGTAACAGTAAATATTACAAGTATTGAGTAAAGGCAAAGATAATATTATACTAACCCCACCAATCAGTATCTCATGCCATTTTCCAGTACTAAAACAAACACTGTGCACAAACGACTTGCTAATTTCCTTCACGCAAAGAAACTCGTTCCGTACTCCCTTACACAAACGCAAAGAACAAAGCACCAAGTTCCACAAGGACACATCCCGGCGTGTCCTGTGGTCCATGAAGAGAATAGAGGAATGAAAGTAGCAAAAACTGGAATAAGACAAAGCTAAATAACAAGTGAATATCAGACATTTTTCAGATAACAAAAAATTAATAAATCTTTTTGTCAGATGAAACGAGACGCTAGTATTTTTTTTTCCAAATTGGTGATTAAAGTACAAAATATTGAGTGGGAGAGAAGTTGTAGGTTCCAAACGTCAGACAAGAAAAAGCTGAAATCTGAGAAGTGGAAGCATTTCTTTTGATACAGAATGAGAAATGTCATGTTAACGGAGAATATATTTATTTATTATTTATTTATTTTACGTCAAAAAAGCAGTTAAAAACTGCGTATGACGTGATATGGGGAAAAGTGAATTGTGTGCACATTTTCAAAATTCTGTGATCCCTACACTAAGTCATATACTACTTAAAATTGAGAAAAAAAGAAAGAAAGAAAGACAGAAAGAAAAAAAGTTCCCAAGTAATAAAATATGTTTTCAAGGATGAAAAGGCAATACATTTTGGCTCTTATCCATGTTGTCCTTCGGAATAATACTTCCTGCCGCGACAACATGGAAACGATAATTTGAATATTCGTCAACACATAAGACTATCAGGATAATCGTCATTCACTGACTGTTGGTAGTAAGGCAAGGGCAACAAAGCACGAAGTGAAGTCGTTCACGCGTAGGAACTTGTTCCTCCCTGTCGTTACACAAACGCCAAGAACAAACCAAGTTCCACGGGCAGGAGACTTCCCGGCGTGTCGTGCGGTGCGTGCAGCCGCCGCGAAGGGAAGCCGAAGATGACGTGAGCCCAGCGTGGCGGGCGCGCCCGCTGCCAATTCCAGTTCATTCACTGGAGCAAATGAACGCGGGCTGCTGTTTCGCGGCGCCGCCTCGCGGCCATTCGCCGCCGTCAATGCAGCAGTTCAATTGCCTGCGTTCGCCGCGAACCGCCCACTTCGGCGCGGCCCCGGACCCGACAACTGAACGACTGAATGCGACAGCCTCCAAACCGCAGCCTCCAATCAAACCACCGCTTCCTCCCGGTCGATAACCAATCAATCAGCCGCGATCAAATGACCGAGAAATAACTTTTCGCTGACGAAACAAGCGGAATGCTTGCGGCTACCTACAAAATTATTCCCGCGCGCGAATCCCCCAAAAGTACAGTCGACGCCGGTTATAGTGAACTCGGATGTAGCGAACACTCGGTTATAGTGAACTTAAGCCACTGGTAGCGTTTCACTTACTTTATAAATAAGCTTAAGAAGATTCGGTTATAGTGAACCTCGGTTTTAAGAAAGAAAGACCTGGAAATTAATTCCCTCTTGGTAAAGAATATATCGCCTCAGTGTCACAAATTCCAAAATTAGCAGCAAAAATATCGGTCAAAGGTAGAGAAGTCTTTCCTGAGTTACGGACCCAGAATCGGGATTGGTCATCCTTACTGATGACCTGATAACAATCAGTTTCACTGCGGAAACAAAGGCCGTGTCCTGGAAGATAGTGTACAATGCAGAATCAAGAGCTCGAATTCTAGAGGATCTAGAGAAATTACAAATGTAAAATGTACGAAGCAAACAATGGAAAATAATTGATTTTTTAAGAACAAATAAAAATATTAAAATTTTCAGCAGGTGCTGTTAATTTATTTTTATGTACCTCTGTATTAATAAAAACAAGCATTGTGGAGAAATTCTATTTAATTTTATAATCAGATATACTGAACCAAAAATGTTAGTCCCCAGAACTTCACTATAATCGGAGTCGTCTGTAATTTATTGACGAATCTCGATACGCAATTAAGGCTATCTGACGATTGGTTGGTTGGTTTTTTCGTGTTTTCGGGCGCGTCAACTGCTTTGGTCATTAGTCCCGTTAGCGTAGTGCATGCTTTCCTCCGGAGATGGCGGTGATCTTCTCCCGCTGTATGGCGAGATCCTGCGCCGGCCTACCTTCGGCTAGTGGGGTTCCCCTAACCAGGCCTCTCCCACCAGCGGGGCACCGCCCCAGCCGGGACAAGCTCTAAGCTCGTGACCGGTCTCCCGGAATATGTGGTAGTGTAGTGCATGTTAGTGTAACTGTGTGTGTAAGGGGAGAGGAGAGGACCAGGAAGAGGAAAGAAAGATCGCGTGCGGTCCGTGGCCCGTTTTGTAGGGTACTGCTCCGGCATTCGCCTGGTGTTGATCGGAGAAACCACGGAAAAGTACCGATCAGAGCAGCCGGCCGCTACAATTCTCCTCCAGACAGCGACTGAATTCGATCTAGCTGGAAAGCTAGTGTCGAAAATCCTGCCGCCGTGGGGAGTGGGAACCTAGGACCTCCCGGTCAGAGGCGCTGCAGTGACATCAGTTGATGCACTGAGCTACCGCTCCCGGTCTATCTGGCGAGGTCTGTTGCAACCTGAAATGCATTTGTAACTACTGAGTAGCGTCGGTGGTAAAGGTACGACAGCGAAGGTCACAATAACACGACTTACGCCACGAGAACAATGGAGACGTACAAATAACACACCCATAGTGCTCTGTTTGCATGTGACAAGAGCAGAGGAGAGCGGCTGTAGCGTGGGAAGTGCGATCAAATGTTCTTTATGTCAGTTTGACGAGCGGAAGAAGAGTGGAAACGTGATACTAAAACACATTAAAAGGGAATTGCAAAGCAAACCTCCATAACATTTCCTTTAATATCAATCTGTTAATATCTTCGTGTTTATTCTCTTGTAATGTTATAACTCGTTTTGCCACATTTTCCACGAAGTTCGCATTAATTCAACGTTTGATGGGTACGCATACAATAGTTAGAATGTATTTAATACGTTCTCTGGCAAATATTTACTCCCAAGCGGAATATGTTTACAAAAATAATAAAAGGTAATAAAAATAGATTATTTTAAAAGGATCTCGAAAGTGAATTACGATTAATATGAATATGAGTCATAAACGTTTCCTAGAAAATAAGATTTCCAGGAAACAAAACACATTTATAACAGGGTTATATAAATGTTTACTAACCCAGAAAATTCTGTTAAATTAAATTCTTTATGTACTGTAAAACGCAATGCGCAAATAAATTACCTTATTTATTTTTTTTTATTTTACGTCAAAAAGGAGTTAAAAACGTGTATGACTGTAGGGGAAAAGTAATTGTGTGCACATTTTCAAAATTCTGTGATCCCTACACTAAGTCATATACTACTTAAAATTGGAGGAGAAAAAAAATTTCTTTTCCACTTTTTTTCAATTTATGTTTATGCTTGTTAATTTCATAATCCATTTCTCCGAAATGTCTATGTACAACTGTATCTAATACCGTTGAGTCGAGAACTGTGGAGTATTCAAATCTCCCAAGAAACACGAGAGCTTCCTGGTTCCTTCGACACCAGCGGACCTGTCCAAATCGCCGTAGCCAACTAGCCCAAGGAGATACCCTGGCAAGGGTTCGCCTTGCACGGAAACGAGTGCGTCGAAACCGGATTTGCCCCCGCACGCGTCGCAGGGACGGCACGAATTCCAGCGGCTCGAGGACCGGATCGAAGTCCTCATCACGAGGTGTCGAGTGAGGCGCCGCCGCGGCGGAGGACGCGAGGACGGGGGCGGGAGCGGAGGGCGAAATGGGTTGATGAGAAGGTGCACGCGACCTCGAGTATTCTATGCAACGCGGGGGAGGACGTGACAGAGATGAAAATCCCCGAGGTGTCCGTAGGGGTGGCGGCATGGATGACAAGCAGTCAGTGAAAGGGAGGCGGAAATGAGGTCCTGAATAGAGAATAGAGAAATGAAAGTAACAAAAATTGGAGTAAGACAAAGAAAAATAACATGTGATTATACCGGGAGAGGTGGCTTCGGGCTCAGCCCCCCACGGTGGCTGGATTTTGAAAACTAGCTAGATAGCTAGGTCCAATTCACTACTGTCTGGAGGAGAATTCTAGCGGCCGGCTACTCTGATCGGTAGTTTTCCGTGGTGTCTCCGATTAACAGCAGGCGAATGTCGGAACAGCACCCTAACAAACGGGCCACGGACCGCGCGCGATCTTTCTTTCCGCTTCCTTGTCCTAGCCTCTCCCCTTACACACACACACACACTTACACTAACATGCACTACACTTCCACATACTCCGGGAGACCGGTCGGGAGCTTAGAGCTTGACCCGGCTGGGGCAGTGCCCTGCTGGTGGGAGAGTCATGGTTGCAGAAAATTCCCGCTTGGCGATGGTACGGCGGCGCTGGATCTCAGCATCCACCGAGGGAAGATGACTGTTACCTCCCGAGAAAAAACATATACCACACTTACGGGACTAATGACCTTAGCAGTTGGCGCGTCTGGAATAAATCAATCAATCAACATGTAAACATCAGAAATTTTGCAGCAAAGAAAACAGAAATTACTCTTTTGTCAGACGGAAACGAGACGCTAGTATTTTTTGACAAATTGATAATAAGAACAATAGATCGAAGGTGAAAGAACTTGGGTCACAAGGTCAAACAAGAAAAAAACTGTAATTACGGGAGTGGAAATATTTCTTTGGATACAGAATAAGAAATCTCGTGATGAATGAGAACATATTCGACAGTATATATGACGACATTATGTTAATGATAATTGTCAAACACTTGACAGTTCATGGTAAGGCAAGAACAACGAAGTTCATGTGAAGTGCAGAAAGAAGTATTGTAAGTACTCTGTGAAGTACGAAGTATGTACGGAGAAGTCTTTCGTCAGTGTTCGCGATCGTACAAAGGCTAGTATAGCGCATCAGTGGAGAAGCGGCAACCACGTATGGAAGAACGCACACACGCACAAGTCGGTTGAATGAGAACCTGTTAGAGCACTCAATTAGTGTCTAGTCGGTGCAGTAAATAAATTAGCATGTCGTGAATGGAAGAGGTATAATTAAAATTTTCTTGTAACGAATGGCTTTTCATAGATTGACAGGAAACTCAAATATGAGACATGCTCCAAGGTGACGGCCACATCATAAGCAAAACTCATTGACGGAAGAAAACTTCAAAACTATTCATTCTCCGTCTAATATTAGGGGAAAGGGTATGGTTACATTGCCGTTCTCCTCAACTGCATTTAAATTTGGAAAAGAAAACTGAAAACTTTCGAAAGTTCGAAATATTTTGGCGATGTAATAGAACATAAAAATTATTCATTCTTATTCAATTTAAATTCACTGAAGTATCGATGATTATATTATTATTGTATTATATTATTATTATTATTTGGAAGATCTCAGCGACTAATTTCATCGTACTTAATAATTGTGAGAGACCGAAAAGTACAATATAATTAAAGCTACCCACAAAACTTCTATTGTTGCAATACAAAAAAGGAATTTTGTGAAAAGTATTTCAACCGACCAAAGTGGAGGGCA
Organism: Teleogryllus oceanicus; assembly: GCA_964035755.1. NCBI lineage: Eukaryota > Metazoa > Arthropoda > Insecta > Orthoptera > Gryllidae > Teleogryllus > Teleogryllus oceanicus. Next base: position 40,217,525 of record CAXIVR010000004.1, on the reverse strand, counting down.
CTGTGATACAGCGAGTAGCATCCTCTGCAGGTGGGCGTGCCCGTACATCTAGGGCACAAACTATGGGGCGGCGCCAATGGCGGCGGCGGGAGGGATCCGAGATGGGCCGGGCCGGACTGAGCTGAGCCTAGCGGCGCGCGGCGGTGGCGGTGGCGGCGGCGGCGGCGGCGGCGGCGGCGGCGGCGGCGGCGGCGGCGGCGGTGGCGGTGGCGGCGGGGGCGAGGTGGCGGTGGCGGTGGCGGTGGCGGTGGCGGTGGCGGTGGCGGTGGCGGTGGCGGTGGCGGTGGCGGTGGCGGTGGCGGTGGCGGTGGCGGTGGCGGTGGCGGGGCGGTGGCGTGGCGGTGGCGGTGGCGGCGGCGGCGGCGTGGCGGCGGCGGCGGCGGCGGCGGCAGCAGCGACGGCGGCGGCGGCGGCGGCGGCGGCGGTGGCGGCGGCAGCGGCAGCAGCGACGGCAGCAGCGGCGGAGGCGGCGGGTGCCGCAGTCGCGCCGAGGAGGATGTGCGAGATTTCGCGCGTCAGGCGCGTCGCCCCGCGAGCCGTTCCGCGAAAGCCGCCGCTGGGGCTTCGCGGAAACGCGCGAGGGAGGCAGGCGCGCGGCGCCAAGTGGCGGCCAATGGCTCACGCAGGGTCACCACTGGAGATGGCAAAAAACATCGATGTAGGAACATCGATATTTTGCTTTCGATGTTTTCTTCACATCGATATTTTGTTGCAAAAACATCAATGTTTTTTTATTTTTTTTTTTATTTTTTTAATAAAGCAATATCGTTGTTTTTCGTCATTCTCTTTATCACGCTTGCACATTTCGCCTGTGCATTCTGAGGAAGTTTGGAAGCTGCTCGCGTTACGTGTGTATGTTAAGGTGGCTCCACACATGCGGCATTCGCCGAGCAGCGAGCTAGGGCTCGCCTAATCCCGAGCAGACGTGTTCGGCGAATGTTCGCTCCCTTTGATGTGTCCAAAAGGCCGACACGCGTTGGGTAGGACGAACCCCGAATGTTCGTCAATCGGCAAATAGCAAGCAACTCATCCACACTACTCGGGATTCGGGGAGCGGTTGCTCGGTGTTCGCCCAATAACGAATGTGTGGAGCCGCCTTTATCGGTAGGCGTGCCGGTGCCTGAATCGATAGTAGTGTTAGAAATGGTCCTCACACGTTTTGAGAGGTGGTGAATCAGACTCACTCCACTCAATCTACAAAATCTCCATCTCTATCTCAATCTATAGGGAAGTCCCACAGTAACATGTGATGCGTGACCAACCATTGCTTTCCAAACTGGCACGTCCTTCATCATATATGTTTTATATGTACGAGTAAACTTTAAATTGTTGAACTTTAAATTCAATTTGGATAGGAAAATAGTAAGTTTATTAGTTTATATTTAAAACATCGTTGTTTTAAATATTGATGTTTCTTTGTCGATGTTTTCATCGCCATGGGAAATCCTTTAGCGATGTATCTATACATCGATGTATACATGTTTTGGTAAAATTTGCCATCACTAGTCACCACCGACCTATGTCGGCCACACAGGGCTGTGTTACGAAGGAGTCTGTAGCTGGATATATTTCACATGAAATTCTGAATAATAATTGAACAAAATTTGAAACGTGGCAACAATTAAAGCAAAAGCTTGTTCAGGTTAGTACTTTAACATCAAAATAAAAAATTCTATCTGCAAGAACGTGCCTAAAGAGTGCAAGAATCTGCAATAAGTGCCACACTGGAATTCGCTATCCACTTAACGTGCATTTACGAGTTTCAAGAAAGGAATTCCCCTTTTTGTTTCATTATAACTCAGAAGTTCCGCAAGTTTTATAAGTTTTATAATTACCCTAGAATTCTGCAAAATCTCTGTACAGACATGGCAACAAGCCACGTTATTTCTTCGAAGTAAATATCATAATTCTGTGATAACCCAAAAGCCAAACATTCGGTATATACACCCGCGTAAATCTGTATTTTATTTAGCCAATATGTCTGTCAAATAAATGGTAACTGCCCTCGGCGCCGTTAGATCCCGGGTTTCCTAGTCGGTCATCCAACCAGGAACCTGGGATGTCTCGAATTCGCTTCCCCTTCGTTGCGTCACATAGTTAACGAATTAGGCTAGCGACACCTGTTTCGCGATTGTGTGCTTCCAGTGGAAGCATCTCAGGATTCGCCTGGATGACCGGTGGATACCACAAAAAATCCCGATCAGGAAGGCCGGCACGGGGATTGAATCCGGGCCTCCGGGAAGTCACACCCTGAGTCATTTCACTCTGTTTCGCGTAAATCCTCTGCGATAAATCTGGCATCAACTCTCAGCAAGAGCGGCTGCGTCGGGGCGATCCGCAAGCGGGCGGGCAACAGTGCCGCCGCCGGCGAGGCGTGGCCAGGCGCCCCCACCGTGCGGGTGATAAATGGCGGCCGGCGCTCAATGGTTGAATCGAACCTACAACCAGACCATAATTGCAAATCGACAGGTTTTTGAGGTCGCTGAATTTGAATATCAAAATGAAATGTCAAAATTCAAAATGGCGGTTTCGAAAAGGCTAACTGACTCATAAAACTGTACCCGATATATGTAGAAATATGGGCACAATGGTTCTCGCGATCGCAGGTTAAAATTGTCATCATTCTAAAAATTTATATCAGTAATTTTCTTATCAAAAGTAATGACCAGAAGGAGAAATCGAAAAAATATATAGAGAAAATAATTCCTTGTGGCGACGAAGACAATTCCGAGATATCTTGTTGTAAATCTTACCATGTAGCATTGCAGTAAAGTGGCTATAAAACAAAAAGGTGCATATGTGCGGCTAAAATTGTGTTATTCTGATTAAGGGCATTGTAATTGATAAATAAAAACATGATTGAGGCAGGAATTGGCAGGACAAAAAATATTATCAAACAAAAATTAGGACTAACATTGTTACGCTCCATAGGTTAGAATTCAGCCGTATTAGACCTAAAATTATTTGACATTTATTCTTAAAATATACCTAACATATAGTCAAAAGGACCGGAAATACAAAAAGAATGCACAAAAAATTTTTAACTCTTTTTGGTTTTTTTTTTTTTTCTTAATTTTACAAATATCGTTGACAAGAATCAAAGAATTCGAGTTTTTCGAGCAACGGTAACTTCACGAGACCGCGAGGACGACAAAAAGGATTGAAACAACTTTCTGGAACTGAAGTAGTGTGCACCAATGTCTTCCGAACGAGATTGGATAAGTCAGAATTCCGAACGCGCACTTTGAACTTTACAAGGTTTTTGCCCCGATTAAAATTTTACCAGGAATTTGGCCAGGTTTTTGCCCCGATTAAAATTTTACCGAGAATTTGGCCAGGATTTTGCCCCGATTAAAATTTTATCAGGAATTTGGCCATGTTTATGCCCGGATTAAAATTTTACCAGGAATTTGGCCATGTTTTTGCCCCGATTAAAATTTTACCAGGAATTTGGCCAGGTTTTTGCCCCGATTAGAATTTTACCAGGAATTCGGCCAGGGGTTTGCCCCGGTTAAAGCAGTGAGCGGCGTCGGCGGCGCGGGCGAAATCTGTGTGTGCCACGAGCGTCTCCAGCCAGCGAGCTCGCGGCGCGGACGGTGGCGTCGTCAGCAGCGGGCGCGGCGCGCGACGCTGAGGACGCAAATCCACCACCCGTTCCTGGAACTCCCGCTACTCGATCTCGCACTTCACGCGATCCACGGGGCCCGCGTTCGATTTCGCAGAGCAGCGCAGCCAGTGCCAGGCACCGAGACCTCCCCCTCCCCCTCCCCAGCCACCGCCGCCGCCGCTGCCGCCGCCGCCCCCGGCACGCCTCGTGCTTCGCGCATGGCCTTTACGTGGTACTACTGCCCTGGCTGGTGGGAACTCCGCTTGCCACGCGGGTCGCCGAGTTAATTATTGGCACATGCACACAGTGACTGCTCCGCACTTTGAGAATGTATTAACTTCAGAAGAAAGTTAGCGAATTCAAAATTTGAATACAATGAGACTGGTTTTCAGTATCGTAGTATTTACTTAGGAGGATAACTGTTTAATGGCTACGATAATGGTCTTGTTTAAATGATTGTGCATCTTAGAGTGAATGAAACAACCTGCTCTAATATTAGGATTGAAGATTATATCGTTCTGTAATAGTATGCGTGCATTCTAAGCATCGAAGATTAATGTAGAGAAAGACTAGCTGTGTGCTTGTGACCATTGCTAAATAGGAGTCCCCAATATTTATATACATTTAGTACACATTTTATGTATAATAAGTTTATCAATAAATAGCAATATTGTAAACTATTTTATTAAGAATCAAAAAACAATACGATTAATATGACAAACATATTTTACACCTCCTTGTGCTTTCTCGGGCTTTGTCATTTAATATTTAAATTTTAGTTTGTAAAGAACATACTTTAATTTTTAGTTTGATTCTATACGTACAATATTTTAATACACTAAACCCTAGATAGCACGAACTGGCTTAACACGAACAAAACTTCGGTCTCCGCAAGGAATTACCGTAATAAGAACATTTATAATACTCGGGTAACACGAATTTTTATAACACGAAATCCGACAAATTCGGTCCCTTAGAATTCGAGTTAATGAGGGTTTAATGTATTATTATAGAGCCCCATAGTTCTATTACGCTTAAACAATATATTAACCTACTCTGATTCAGAGATTGGAAGACTCGTCGTTTGTTCATTACTGAGTACCGCTCTCTAGTTGCCTGCAAGTCCTTCGAAATTCCCATCACCAACCGCGAGAGACTGTAAATCGACCACACATTGGGCACTGGGTGCGCAGTGCAAGCCGCCGTCGATAGTGCGGTCGGCCTCATCGAACGCTTAGCGATTATTTATTCGACGGCAGCTGCAGGGGCGCACACACTTTATCGAAGCGCAGCGGCCGGAGACGCCCCGTCTCGCCGCGCCCGCGCCCGCGCCCGCGCCGGCGGGAATAACCGGGAGAAGAAAGGGCCCCCCCCACACAAAGCGTGCTCTCAGACGAGAGGGCGATATTTACCTCCCGGGATTTTTCGGCTATCTCCGCCCTTCTGGAGCGAGGACCCTCTTTAGACGCGTCTCTTTCGTCCCAGTTTCCACGACCGCTATCGCTTCGGAAACTCCACAGTCCTTTCGAATCGCCGGGCGTCTGTCAGTCCGCCCGGGATGTTCGGGATGCTTTCAGTCTTTCGGCGGGCGACGCCAGCTGCGAGCGGCGAGGGCGTGGGCGGGGGATGGGGGAAGTGAGGGAGAGCGGCACGTGGCACCACTAATCTCGTAAAGTGCATTTAGTCCGCTCCTATAAATTGCGAGGGGAGCGCGAGCATTCTCATTCCGGAGAAAAGGCCGCTCGGAATACCAGGCCAGCAGCGCGCTCACCGCTCGCTCGCCCGCCCGCCCGCCCGCCCGACCTGGCCGCCTTGCCCGTGGGGCCGGGGGAAGGGGCCTCTGCTGTCCTTTTCGCTCAGGGACGACCGACGTGGGCGTTTAAGGGTGATATCGTTCGGGCGGGCGAAAAAAAAAATTAATCCAAATTTCTTGCAACGTTGACAAACCATCCTCATCCAAGAAGTGATGCTCAAGTGCTACCTTTGAACACTGAAGACGTTGGTATACGTGTCTCTACCGTCAGTCTCTGCCTTCAAATTCATCGCAACCATCCAAAATTCACCCCCGCCTCAGCCACAACTTTCCTTTTTTCGTTATTTTTTCTTTTCATTTCCTATTTGAGAACGACCGACTCAAAGAGCAGCCTGGTCGGCACCGCCACCGGCCACATCCCTCTTTTCGTGTGAGAGAAGACTGAAAGACTGCTCGCATCCGCCACCCTTCTCTCCGTTGCTCTGGCCAATTCAGCCTTTGTTGTGTGTCATCTGCCAGAGCAAAGCAAATGTTGAAATTTCTCCCGTTGCTTACGTTTCGCTGGAGTCTCTTTTTAACAAGCAAGGCTGGTCTAAAAATTACTCTCGGACCGCCGCACCCTGAGAGTACTACACAACTCTGGAATACGATTAATGAAGTGTGCAGAGTGCGGATTCTTCTAAATGAAATGAAAAGAATTTTAATAATGACTCAAGATTTGTGCCTCGGATGTTGAAGGCTGCGGTCTCTACATTTTATGAACCAAGAAAAATATTCTGAATTATATCTGAATGCTTTACGTTCTCACGCTGTAATTCCGCTAAACATAATTTCCCATTTTCTATATTTTAAAACACCACAGAAATCGAGCTGTATTTCAAGGATTTAAAGGAAATAATAAAACAGAGTGAACAAAGTATCAACGATCTTCCGGAAAAAAGATTGCCCGTTTGCTTATTACAGTTGAACAATATACGGCTCTACCTGCACGTCATAAAAAAGGGATTAAATAACCAGGATCGCGTAATTGGTTTAGGGTTTATGAACTGTGTGGGAATTTCATTAATGTATGTTTCAACCAGTTACCATAAAATTTTATTGAAAATACGCTCAATGAAGTGCTCGGATCTAAAGCGAATTTTAAATCGTTAAGTTAATTTACATTAAATGAATTGACGTATTAATTATAATCGTTTTATTGTTATATACCAAACGAGTCTAGAGAAATATGCTTTACACAAAATATAACTATACAACAACGTCGTGTAGTAAATCAAATGGTGCCACAGTATATTCTTCCGACTGTTTCGGTTTTCAGCGCACTTCAACTTTTTATTTTCAAAACTTCGAAATGTGAAATGTAGTTCATCGTACCCCTCCTTAAACATCACTCTTAAAGCATAAAATGATTTCCGGATTTCCTTATAATACGGTGTTGGGCAATATGATTGCGAATAGAATGATAACAAGCGTGAGAGTATAGAAGCGAAAAAAAACAACATAATTAAACGAACTTAAAGGAAGCGATGAAAGTGCAATATAGAGTAGAAAGAAAAATAACATTTTCATAAATATGTTCCATTTTTCCGGCGCGCGTATGAATATTTCGCTCAAAATAAAAACTCAATTTGCCTGTTTCCCTCTCATCCTGTCTCTTTCGTTCTCGTATAAACACACATTCATGCCTCCATGCAAACCACTAGTTTACACTGATACTCACGTACGTACTAAAACCCACATTAGCCTCACCAAAAACAAATGGAGGTGCCTATGCACCAGACATGCCCACAACCACACACGCGTACGGTTACACACACTTTCAACCCAAACAGCAAAGCGTACACGTGCCTCCTACACCACACATAAACACAAACACACGCACGCATCACACTAGCCGCCGTGCAGAGCAGTCACGCCGAACGACTCATCATTCCGTCAGCCACGCTCATCGCCTCGCCGTCATCGTCTTCCCGTCCCGTCGCCGCCGCCTGGGGCGCATCGATTTTACGCCGCTCCCGCAGGCCTGCCTTCAAGGCCAGGCGAGGGCGGGCGCTGACGGCGAACTTGGCGGCACGGAGCACGGCTCGCTTTTTTACTTTCCCGCTACCGCTTATGCAGTACAGAGAAAGTAATGTAATGCTGTCCGAAAAAAAACGGCGAATTTACGACATAAAAAGTTGTATTACAGGGCCCTTGTATTGAGAAAGTGGATAAATCCAGATGCTAAATTTGAAGGAAAAAAAACCCTCTAATCCTTAATAATCTAAAATTGCAAAAATTCAACATTTTTTCGTCATCTTCCTACAACTACAATTATGAAGATCGAATTATTTCCTTTAATGAAATCTGTTCCTTAAAGATGTACTATTTTTAAATATTACAATTTTTAGAAAATTTGAGTATTTTTCGTGTAATTTTGGGTGAAAATAAGGAGAAAAAGTACGTACTGTTTTTGCACCACTAGTCTTTTTTTTTTCTTTTTCCGCTGCGCCCGCCGCCGCCGCACGCGATTGACGCGCGTTGTCGCCTTTGTCCACGTGATTCAATTTGCGTGCCACAATGGCGGCCCGCCCCCGCCCGAGGGCCACCCCAACCCGACGCGATGCGGCGCAGCGGTCGTTGTCCCGGGGTTGCAAAACAGAACCGCACTGACGTGGCATTGGAAGTCGGCGAATGTTTAACTTCCTGGTGCTGGAATCCCGAAGAGTGAGCAAGAGGAAAAGAGAAACGCCAGAAAAGAAAATAACTTGAGATCTTGGAGAGAGTCCAAGTGTTCTGGACTTTTGTTTCGTTTGGGTCTAGCGGGGTTCTAATGCAAGGGTCTTTTCTAGAATTTAATCTTGGTTATCAATCTTATTCATTTCTCTTGCAGAGACTTTGATAGGTTTTGGGAAAATGACAATAATGTGTTCAAATTGCGGAAACATGAATGAACAATCCGCTTACGAAAAGGGAAATTTTTCTTATCGCCATAGACCGAATTTTAAGCACGAACAATTACATTAATAATATTACATTACGAAATAAAATATTAAATTTATGAAAGTAAATAAAGAAAATAAACGACTAGCGATAAAAGTTTTGAAAGAAAGTGGCAGAATAATTAGCATTTCGCAGAAATATGATTCTTATTAAGAAATCGCGCAAATACGCAAGATATGCATAAAACAATTAATAATTGGAAATTGACTGTTTCAAGCACGTATCACGTGAACATACATTCCGACTTCAGCAGGAAAATATGCGTTTTCATTAAGATCCATTCCCTACTGATGACTTTTGTTGAGTTACTATATTCGGTGTTATACAGAATATGAACACCAGTGATGTATATCTTCTGTAGTTTTTTTTTTTTTTCTGCTACTAACTCTTATGTTAAAATGTTCTCAAAGTATGCAGTAGGAAGAAATTCGTGTCAGGTTGCTGATCTTTCTACTTCAGGTTTACCATTTCAAAGTTCATCTACTGTTAATAGTTTTCATCTCAAAAGAAAATATACAATTAATTCGGCCTTTGTTATGTATGTGAAAGCTGGCATTTATGTTACTCCCTTTAGGCAGTAAACGTAAAGGTCATCGGACTACAACGAATTCGTTGGCTTCAGCGCAGATTTAATTCGTTGCTCTTTTACTGAAACGTTTAAGTAGTTGTATCTGACGTTTGACGTGACCTTTGAGGTTAAATGATTCTGAAACTTGACAGTAATGTGGCACTAGCTGATCGATACTCAACGAAATTTTTTTTTGTCAATCCAATGCTTATCACCAAAATAACAACAATATGTGAAAGAAATTGTATTTAAAAGTGATTGATATTAACGATGCATATGTTTCAACTTATTCTTTCTTCTTCTCGACGTCTATCTTCTCTCCATTGGAGGTTGCACCATGGCACTTGCACATTTCAGTCGTTGAGATTCTCTCTCCGAGTTTGGAATCATTTTGTCAAAAGGTTGTTTTGTTAATATCACGTGATCATGGTCAAAAATCCCAAATAAGCCCAAAATTGCGAATATTGGTAGTGTTTATACTTAGTTACTGTTGAGTGCAGTAATATATAAATGGATAAATCATTTGTTATTTTTTTTTTGTATACCATCATTATAAACGACCCTTTTCGATACCCCGAATCGTGCATAATCCAGTATTTTATCGCACGCTACATGACGTCATCAACATTATTAAACGCGACATGACGTCATCACACATTCAGCCAATAGTAGCGAGAGAATCGTGGGGAGGTAGAAGAAGACGGAACAGCCGACCACCGTTTTCTCGCACGGATGTCAACAATGCCATCTTGAATTTGATTTCCAGAGGGCGTTGGATGTCAAGCACCCGAGACGTCAGAAGAAAGTTGTTTCGCGAAATTAAGTTTGATTCTCTTGTAAATTTATAATGCTGTTATACAAAAAATAGCGTATGCAACTCGTTTATAATGTTGCTTTATTGCATTCGTACAAATTTGAAAACTCGCTCCTAACGTCGCTCGTTTTCAAAACATGTACTCATGCAATAAAGCTTAACATTATAAACTAATTGCATAAACTACTATTATCAGGTGAATGTGGAGAAAGGCACTGCGAGCGTGTGATGATATTGCCAAGGAACCGGTTTTTTTAAAACTGAAAACCCAAGATAGGAACGGGGCGTGCTTGCCCCTCCTCCAATATTTCTTCAAGTTAGCGCCTCTGTGTATGGGCAATGATGACCAGGAAAACATCACTTGGCACAGCTTCTTTTCCTTATTTAACGATTTGAAACTTCGGGTATTTTTTCCTACTATGACTTTCTCCTTTGCTGACCCCTCTTCATGTTATCTTTCCGATTTGATATTTTGCTTCAAATGTTTTCATTTCATACATAATATTGATTTTCCTCCATTGTTTAATCCGAAGGGCTCAACCAAAAAATACGAAACAAAAATACAACAGACAGCGGATTAAGGAAATATGAAAACAATATGTTCGTCCATGTGCCAAGATGGACATAGAAATGAACGTAGTAATTGACTCCGCAAGAGGGCGTTTGCGACTCCATAGCGCTTGCCAGAGCCACTTGTTGCATCCGCGCGGTCTTGTGTCGTTTGGTATCGTTCCAATGCCTGCGCAGTTCGGCGAACCGCGCGCGGAAATAAATTGGGGGAGGTCATCACTCGCCGCATCTGGAGGCGCTCCCAAGGGCCAGGCGGCCACGCAACGCGTGCCGTGAAGGAAGCCAGAGGGCGACGCGCTCTCCCACGAGTGGGCGGAGAGTTTCGGCAGACGTCTGCACACGCCCCGCCCCCTCCCATCAGCTTTATCCCACCCACCCACCGACCTAGCCAGCCTACAACCCGCTCGCTCGCGTAACCCCCCCCTTCGCCCAATTAACTACCCACACTAAGCTCACTTCCCCGCCCCCTCCCATCAGCTTCATCCCCCCACCCACCCACCAACCCAACTAACCCATCCAGCCAGCCTACAACCCGCTCGCTCACGTATATAACCACCTATCCAACCTCCCGCCCAATTAAATACGTAAGCTCACTTCTCCAACCGCTCCCTCGCTCTTGTCCATCCATCCAACCGCTCCCTTTTTCAACTACCCACTCGCCCATCTATCCAACAACACTAATGCTTTCTTGTGTATCCACCCACCCACGCGCTATCTCGCCCATCCAATCACCCACTCGTCCACTTGTCCGCCCATCCCACACCACCCACCCCGTCGATCACCCACCAACCTGACCCTCGAAAAGTTTACTCATCCATTCAACCACCACCGCCCCCCGAATGCTTGCTCGCCCATTAACGAATAACCACGACCCAACAGGTCGCTCGCAAATCGAACCACCAACCCAACCACCCACCGCCCACCTGAATGCTTGCTCGCCCATTAACGTTTTAACCACGAACCCAACAGCTCGCTCGCTAATCGAACCACCCATCTAACCAATCACCCAAGTGCTTTCTGACCCATCTAACCACCCACCCACCCACTCGCCCGCGCCCACCGGCTGGCGACCGCCCGCACTCCACCGCCGCCCGCGCCGCACAGCGCCGACCCGTGCTTGACTCATCGCCTTAATCCCAAAGGCGCGCTCGCTTGGCTAATATTTGCGCTTGGCCAACTTCAAACATGCGCTGACTTCCCGACCGGGGAGTATGGGGAATTGCTGCAGAATAAACCCGGCCTCTGTTCACGCCGAGCCGCCGCGTTGGGATAATTATCTCCCACGCGCAGCCGCGGGCGCTGGTGTCATCTCCTTTACCGAATGCGCGCCGTCTCGACGCGTCGTTGTTCGCCGCTTTCTTCTCCCGAGTTCGGGTTTGAGCTAAGGACGTCGCGGAGTGCGAAAGTGAGGGCGAGGTGTTTAGCTGACGAGTTCAAGCCCGTTCTCGGAATCGTTCTGTTTGAGATGCGTCTGCCCTCTAGAGGTTGAGACAATCAACTTGGCGCGTTCGGAGTTCAGGCGAGAGCGGAAACGTGCTTCGCCGAGTACAATGGAATCTGCGCGCAACGTAATTACTTGGGACTGCGATTGGTAAACATTTAACGTAATTGCGCTTTGCGAGTCTCTTAAAGGAGTTTCATCCTCTGAATAGTAACGTCAGATTTCCTTGTAATGAAATAATAATTCAATTCAATTATGCCTTATTTTACGGGGCGGGGATCTCGTCATCAGGTCTCCCCTTCCGCCTGACCACGTCAATTTCGCTACGCTCCTTCCGCCTGACCACGTCAATTTCGCTACGCTCCTTCCGCCTGACCACGTCAATTTCGCTTCGCTCCTTCCGCCTGACCACGTCAATTTCGCTTCGCTCCTTTCGGCATATAGCAGTGAAAGAAGACATTACTCGGGCGACAAAACAGGCGACAAAAATTAAGCTTTAAGGCTTGATCTTTCATATATAGTAAATATGCGACATAAAACAACCGAATTTCCTTCTTCACTGAAGGAAGTCGTACGAAGAATCCTAAAAAAGTACGATATCGATCGGATTTGAACCTGCAAATTTTGGATGTAACAGAATTATAGCTACACGACGCTCCTGATTCGTGTTACGATGAAAAATTCTGACTCTTCACTTTATTGCTACGATTGATAATTTACTCACATAACTTCTTTAAATAAAGTATTTTTATGGTATCATGGGCACGTACTTTAGTATTCCTTGTTTCAATTATATCCAGAAATAATATGTATTGGTAAGCCGAAATGTGTACGTGTTTTCAAAGAATTTTGTTTTCTGTTTCAGGTAAGACGTGTTCCAAAACACGCCGTGTTCTTCGTGTGCTGTGAGCAAAGGAGTGGTGAGTTTCTGTTCCTCTTATTTATCAAGGAACTCCTAAATTACGGAGAAGTGCCTTGAGGAAAATTGCCAGGCGGAGATGAATTTAATCAAGGAACGTTTCTCGAACGTAAGAACTCTTACGCATCTCCAACATCCTCGTAAATTGGAAGGGAACAAATCCTATTTAACCTAGCTATTAAAAAATTCTATATAATTTGAAATAATCTCCAATAAAAAGAATGTCGTATTCCTGTTCAAAATTAAGACGCTCATAGCATGACGACCATGACAAAAGAAATGCCTCTCGCTTCATCGTGGGACTGTTTGAGCAATGGCTCCTACGGGATGAATTTTTACTATATAATTTCCATTCTACTTGAAAACCCTAATAAAGTTATAATTTATTATTTCCTACTTTTGTTTACTCTTCTATTCTTACTGAAGCTTTATATTGCAATGAGCTTATTGAATCTTCTAAATCAATTCCATAAATAATTTGTGAAAGTTTCGAAGTGCTCCCCGAATATTCGATTACCTCGATCTCATACTAAGCTTTTCTTTGTAATGAACGTACAAACGCTGAAACTTCTAACGTTAGTATAGCGTTAATACTTCTTATAAGATCATTCACGTTCAACTTTTTGATCGTGAACCATTCTGGATGGTGATGTATTCGGTCCAAACACTACAATGGAGAGCAACAGATGGAATCTAATTTGAAATAAATAGCGTCCTACTTTCTAGACTAGAACGCAAATGATGCGAGCCATCGCCCAAGATCCAACACGCGATGCATCATCGCGGTTTCAGTGGGTGGCCTCGGGCGGCTGTCATCTGCCACAGGCCGCCAGAAACAAATCAGAGCGGATCTGGCAACGTCCATTTGCCACACAGTGGGCGTACAAGTCATGGAGACGACAAAGAGTGAAGGGGGAGGAAAAACAAGCAATCAAATTTCACATCCCATCCCTTGCTTTGGAAAGAACGAAATAAAACTCAAGGATAGCATTTAACACGATTTCTTTGATTTTACTATGCGGCTAGAGTCGACGGAACTAATGTACTGAAAATATGACATTTAACTCCAGCTGGAAGTATTGAACTTTTAAAACTTCATGAAACGTTAATGAAGTAGGAAAATGAGCCTGCAAACCTCTTACATGTGCAGTGTTCATTAACATTCTTTATCTTCAATTAATGACACACGATCGTAATTCTCAATAAATACCACACCATCGTAATTCAAATGTATTTGAATTATATGTAATTACCAGAAATGCTTTTGAAGATTATCAATTGACATTCCAACAGAAAATAGTTTTAATTTATCGCTTTAACTTATTTCATAACCGAAGGAAAAAAATCACTTAGAAATGGGAAAAGATATTTAATCGAATGACACAAAGAAATAAACCATGACGTTTTAGATATGATTGAATAGACTTTAAAGAGCGCCACATTTTATTTGTGAGAATTTATTACATATCTATGTAGGTAGCGTAATATCTGTGTATGTATAACTCAACGGAACGGCGTTCCGATACCTCGGGAATAATTATTAAATTATATGAATATTTATATAATTTTTAAATTACGTAATAATTAATAGCTAATTTGTGGGCGCGTTCCGAGATCTAAAGTTTTATAAATCAAGCCATATATATATATATATATATATATATATATATATATATATATATATATATATATGATATTCAGATCTTTTATTAAAACAATACAATATTATTTTCTCTAATAAATGTCAGAAAAAAACAACATGATGCTGTCTTTTAATAAAAGGTCGGAAATTAAACGAATGAACAGGCATTAACTTATTCCTTTATTTAAAAACTACGATACCATAAAGCACATTAATACATCTCATTACTGAGTAACCGAGACGGCAGTTTTGCCGTATTTCCGCGTCGCCCGCTCCACTGCGCGCCGCCTGTCAGCAAGCTGGGGGGGGGGGGAGGCGCGACCTCCGGACGCCGTGGGCGCTGGCAAAGCGCCGACGCGCGCCACGCCGCGCCGCGCCGCCCGGCGGGTGCACGACCCGCGCGTCGAGGAAGACGCTCGCTCGCCCCGCGCGGGCACCGCAGCGACGCGGGGTTACGCAAACAGCGTCCTACGCGGGTTGCTTCAGCGATGGGGAAGATCGACGTCTCAACTGCTGACAGACAGATTGGTTCCGCATATAGTACGTGGGTTTCTATAACCTGGCAGTTGATGTAAATCGGTTGTTACGGTGTCATCCGATTGAGATGGGGAAGACCGACGTCTCAACTGATGAGAGACTGATTGGTTCCGCTATAGTAGTGGGTTTCTATAACCTGCGGTTGTTACGGTGTCATCCGATTGAGATGGGGAAGATCGACGTCTCAACTGCTGACAGACTGATTGGTTCCGCATATAGTATGTGGGTTTCTATAACCTGGCAGTTGATGTAAATCGGTTGTTACGGTGTCATCCGATTGAGAAGATGGGGAAGATCGACGTCTCAACTGCTGACAGACTGATTGGTACGTGGGTTTCTATAACCTGGCAGTTTATGTAAATCGTCTGTTACGGTGTCATCCGATTGAGAGCTAAAACGTCATCACGATGACGTCGCTGTGGTAACGTTTAAGCTCCGGATTGTACGAAACCGTCATTAGATGATTTACGTCAACTGCCAGGTTCTAAAATCCTAAGTACAGTGGACTCCGGTTATAGAGAACTTCTGGGGACTCTCATGTTTGGTTCACTATATCCGAGGTTTACTACATCTAATGATGACAAAATTAAATAGAATATCCCCAGAATCATTGATTTTATTAATGTAGAGATACAGCAAAATTCATTAACAACACGAACTGAAAATATCAATATCTTCATTTGTCCTTTTAAAAAATAAATTATTTTCAATTGTGTGCTTCGTACATTTTTCATCTCTAGATCCTTCTCCAGCCAGAATTCGTGCTCTTTCCGTACTTCTTTCTGCGTTGTCCTAAATTTTTAAGTATCTTAAGTATCGTCCCTACAAGGTCGCGAGCTGGTAAGAGAAGGGGACACTGTCATATAATCTGTGGCTTTAATGACTAAAATTGCCGTCGATACCCCGCTCCCGGTTGGATGACATTGCCCCCATCCCTCTCCAACTCGCATCCTTGAAGAGACACTTCATTTAAATCGGAATATATTTACTCGGTGAACCGACCAACTGAGGCTGTCTGTGGTTGCGACAGGAATTCTGTGCTGCTCCAGAAGCAGTGTTGAATTTAGACATCGTTTGCTTCATGCTATTGGTAAGAGGTAGTCGTTCTCAGCGTTTTCAGCTGACTGCACTCTTTCGTCATAAAGAACATCGGGACACAACACTGTGGAAACGAAGGGAACCTGTGTGTATTAGAGCTTCAAATTCTCGGAAGCCAACGCCTATACTACTTCAGTTTTCAATCCACGAACAAAAATGTTCAGCATCGGTTCACATCAGCAATTGTGGGTGAAGAATTACTTTTGTGTTTGTCTGCAATTCCTCCTAGTTTTTATCAGTTGTGCAAAACCATTTCCGATTAAATTACAATAAATTAAATAATTTTCAGAAAGTTTTATGGGTCGTTTTATAAAACAATTGCATGCTTAGAAAGTCAAAAAATGTTTTTATATATTCCGAATTAGCAGCCTCCCACGTACTAATTTCGTGGCTCATCATTTGAGAACTGGATTAAGGAATTATTAGCGTTGGAATTAATTTAAGAAGTCTTTCTTCTGTTGAGAGTTCTGTGGAGGTTTCACACGTGAAAAAATGTAACAAAGAGGGAGAAAATACTAATTTACTTCATTAGACTGCGTGTGAATTGAAAGCGCTTTAATCATTCCAAGGGTAAAAAAAAAGTATATATTCAAAAAAGAATCTTTATAGTGTCAGTTTGAGTTAATCATAAACAGGATGTGAATTAAATATAATGTTCATTTTGAGCCAATTTCTGTAAACTGATTACGTTAGTACATAATTTTTGAGGTTTCAATATCATAAAAATTACCCGGAACTAAAAAGCTAACCCAATTTTCCATGGCTCTTTCTTTAATTGCTGGCAATCGTTTTGTTTTCAGCAGTTGGCTCTCCGCGTTGCGAATCGTACAGGAACTGATAATTCGCGAAATTGGCCCATTAAACGCGTAATCTGTGTGTACGCGGAAGCGAAAGTCGGGCGATAGACTCCATCTCCTTTCAGTTTCCACTAGCAGCGCCGTCCCGCAGGACCGCCGCCGTCCGGAAGCCACCGTCTCTATCAGCCGCGCCGGAAGGAAAAGCGCCGGATAGCAGCGGTGTTTGACAAGGCGCCCGATGAAAATGTTTCATCGCCTCGTTTGCCGCACCGTCTCCCGTCCTCTGCACGGAAAACGAGCGATATTTTCTAGTCACGGTTGTAAGGAGGAGGAAGTGTGTAATGCATCGAAGATATTTTTTACTGAACGTGCCTAAATTATGATAAATCCATACGTCACAGGACATTTATTCACGAGCCCCTAACGTTCTGTATACAGTAAATATTGAGGAATGTCAGCTTTGTTAAGTTGTATAATATTCCTTTTTCTCAGTGGTATTTAATGATTTTCATTGCAAGCCTTCACGCACGTTAATTATAATAATGAAGTATTAAATTGATTTTTATATCAGCGTGTGAGAGTTGCATTAACCTATTCCCTTTAACTTATTCAACACTTGTCACTGCTAATATATTACGTACTAAAAACACACGTCACCGTGAACTGCGTCTTATACGTAATATTTCAGCCCTTCCTCCAGTTTAAAAAAATGAGAATGAAAATTTAAAAATATGAACCTATAATGTACGTAATTCACTTATTTCATCTAATATAAACGAAGACAATTATTTCATCAAAAAATACAACGTAGTTAGTTTTTCAGAAATAATAAAAATACACATCAAAAAACATTGGTCGCCAACATATCAATTTTCTTGACAACGGAAAGCAATCTTGAAACGAGTGTGTCTGAATTATTGGTACGTCACTCCCACCCCTTCGCCCGCATCCTCCTCCACGGCCAGCCGTCACGAGCAGCTGCCGGGTCCGCGTGCCGCGTCGCCCGCCCTGAGGAATGAGAGGGGCGGGCGGGGGAGGGGGAATGAGGTCGGGGTACTTGAAAGCCGAGCGGAGGCGGAGGCGGAGGTGGCGCCGGCGCCAGGGTCGTTGCTCTGGGAGGCTGAAGCGAAGGCAGCCGAACAACTTCTGGGGCTTCCAAGAGGAGGGAGAAGTTTCAAGAGCGTACAAGTGGGCGCTGTAACAGAAACGTTTGTGCCCCGGCCGAGGATTTCACTCTTCAGATTCGGTGCTACCCCCTTTTTTTTACTGCCATTGTTTCGTTGCTTTATCTCATTATGATGTCTGCTTTGTGAGGCGTGACCGTACCTTGACGGAGGTGTGCCACTTCAATTTATTTATTAATTACTACGTGTGTTCATTATTTCATTTTCTGCTGCCTGTATTTTCTATTTTTTACGCTGTATCGCCTTAATTTTAGTTCAATATTTTTTTAGTATAATGTCGTAAAAATGAAAACAGTATTATTGATGCAGAGTTAATTCATATTTAATATGAAAAATAATTACCCTTGGAGTTTTATGAATTTGGTCATATATTCCCAATCAACTTCTTTTATACTTATATAAGGTCGCTTTTCAACTACCACTATGGCGTAGAGTAATCATCGTTATCTGCATTTATAATGGAGATGTTTCTTGCAGACACGAGATAAAACATTTACGCATCAGCAACTTACTAATACCAATATTGAGAAATCCTTCTCCAAATCTCTTTCCACTTTGATGATTTTTGTAAAGGTTATTTTCTCGATATGTGCACCGTCTTTTAACTTCCATGTGATGCATTATGAGAGTGAAATTCTCCAATAGCAACCTTTCAATTTAAGCTAGTATATAAGAAAGTCTGGTTTTTCAGCGATAACTTCGACCATGTCCATTAAAATCACTCGCCGCCAATCAGTTGCATGACCCAAGAAGCGAGACGCTTTGTATAGTACGCCTGTTTAAATCTGCGACATTCTCTATTCCAGCTTGCTCTCTGGCAGCATCGTTAAACCCGAGACAGGAAGCAACACATCCTTAATGCAGCGTCGTGAATCGCAGATCGTTTATTGTGCGCGCCAGATCGTGCAGTCTGTCGCAACGACCCGCACAATTGCTGCAGCGCTTGCGTTGAGAATGGCCGTGGGCGCCTGGTAGTTGTGAGATGCGGAGGTGGGAGTGGAGTGGGCATGGAAGGTTGGGTACAAGGGAGGGCAAACAAGCGGTCTGGATCGTGGTACCAATCTTGCCAGCGAAAGGGGCGGAAAATCAAGAAGATGACTGTCCACCCGTGTGAATAGAATGGACACACACTCCAAGAAAAAAAAGTTTGTGTAATATGTACATGTTAAGTGTGCAGTAAACATGTTTGCTAATTAATAACAGTTTCTTTTAATTTGGATTTAGAATTCATTCAAGCGATACCCCTTTCCGCTGAAGCAAAATTCGCTGCCATATTCGTTGTCAATAGGATGTAGGATACCAAAGCTTTCGCTCTATCCACATGTTTTAGCACATTTATTAAGTTAAATTTTCTCTGACAGAAATAACATGTAAAGGAATAGTAAGATGATTGTTCTGGTTGAGGAAGGGAAGAGCCATTTCAATAATGGCTCTTTTAGCATCCGTCACTTGTGCGACGACGTCGTCCGACGTCGCACACAAAAGGCACAAGAGGCCAAGCAATGTCCCAAACGAGAATGAATCTGGTATAGTCGGCTTAGTATGAAATATTGGCTTAATTGTGATTTGTGGGTTGATATTAGCTTTCAAACCAATTTGTTCGTCTTCAACAGCAAATTTAATACATGCTGTTCTTACCTTGCCTTAAACGTTTTTAACATTTCGACTTCTATTTTCAAAACGAACATTTTTTCCCTTGTTTATTTAAACATAAGAAAATGCCAAACTGTCAATGACCCAACAAACATTAGGAAAAGCAGGTTACCAAACGCTGTTGGCCTAGGAAAAAATTGTTCGCTTCCCTTACTTGTGTCGTTTCGTATCGTGTCGTGTCGCTTCTTCCTTTACTTGGGCCGTGTCGCTTCTTCTCTTACTCATGTCGCTTCTTCTCTTACTCATGTCACTTCTCTTACTCATGTCACTTCTTCTCTTACTCATGTCACTTCTTCTCTTACTCATGTCACTTCTTCTCTTACTCGTGTCACTTCTTCTCTTACTCGTGTCACTTTTCTTACTCATGTCACTTTTCTTACTCATGTCACTTCTTCTCTTACTCATTTCATTTCTTCACTTTTTAATTTCTTTGCTTATTCGTTTGTTTATTCTCCGCCCCGCCCCCTCATTGCGGCCTCCACCGGCGCGTCGGGGCCGAGCGCCTCGCCCCGTCGCGTCGCGTCGCGTCGCGTCGCGTCGCGCGCTTCCCGTGCTCGAGACGGCCGGATGCCTGGGCGGCCGAGGTCGTGCGATGGAATTGGCCTTGACCGCCTGGGCGCGCACGGCGAGACGGGCCCTCCCGTTCCGTCCCGCGGGAATCGCTTCTCATTACTTCTATATTTGGACGCCGCCGCTCGGCCCGGCCCGGTGCGGCGCGGCAGATCGCTCGTGATAAGGGACGTAGCGGTGCGTGGCCCAGGGCTGACCGTCACTCGCTGATCATTCCCTTCTAAATGGGTGGATGTGATAAGAGTGCTTTTAATTTTGCGATTTAGTAGCTGATAAAGTATGAGAGAACGTGGTATAGATATTCTCGTACAGTTCTGTTCAGTCACTTCCTGATAATTTCACCGTAATTGGAGACTGGATAAGAATGTATTTTAGGTATTTTGCCGTCATTTTCAGACTCCTTTCGACACGAATTTGCGTTTATCATTAGAATCAGACAAACAAATGTGCTTTGAATGGAAGTCTTCTCGGAACAATACTTAATTAAATTCGCAATTGACAATGGTAGTATTTTTATTCGAAATTATGTTCATATCTCTCTGATTGTAGAGTGATGAACGAAGGAAAATGACATAGTGAATGTCAACGTCACAACCTATTCCGAAAATAAATCCAATTCCCATAAATATATCCGTTTTCAGTCATACTTATAAAGATGTATTTACAATCGGACGCATTTTAATTGTTAATGAATTGGGTTGTCAGACTTACGTTGTTTTCAAGCAAACAAGAGAAATGGACATATAAATTATTTTGGGTACGTTTATAATTTCCTACATCTGCTTTCATGTGTACTCTCTTACGTGAAATGTGAATGCATTCTTTTGTGTCGATGCTGCCTGTCGAAAATCGGCTGTGCTGTGAAAAAAAAGTGTGCGTGCTACATTTTAGAAAACCATTTTGTGGTTTTGTTCAATAACATTTTTCCTGATGTTGGCCAATAGTGTTGCATATTTAATACACAAACATCCCAATTCAAATCGTCACGTACAGTATGGGAAAGTAGAAAACTTCATCACTTAGTACATAGTTCATTGAATGGATGGAAAGTATAAGAAAAACGAATATGTTATTGATAACAATATATGAATATATTGTTATTAGATAGATTTTCTAAAACTGCAATTGGGGAAAAATCATTGGAAGTTGATACTGAAAATAAGGGGATACTGAAAATAATCAACTGAACAGCGATACACAACTTTAATAATTGAAAAACGTAATAATGAAAACAGGCTACAATAGATATTATTTATCAAATTTAGACTGAACATTTGTATTGGTAGTGTTCACCACATTTATTTATAAACGTTGTATATCTTATTTAGTGTTTCCTGTTATCTGCTATCTCAATGTACTATTTGTGATTGTTTCCACTTTCAGACGTGCTACACGAGTATTAAAGAAAGAATTTTCTCTTGCCTCCAAAAAAATCCTGTTAGAGAAAGAAAAAAAAGAAGCCTTGCAACCCTATCCCACATGGGATCAATTTCAGATGTACGTTACACACACACACACACACACACACACACACACACACGCGCGCGCGCGCGCGCGCACACACAGCGTAGGGAGATTGAGTCGCTTACTCCTTTTGCTCGTAATATCGGCTTTCCTCGTCATTAATTGCGGCCTTGCGCTATTTGTGGTGCGTTGTTTACGGTCTGGCGGAGCGATGTGCAACGAGAGACTGCGGGGCAAAGGGATCGCTCGGGGCACTTTCGAACCGAGCGGGCGGGCGCCCGCAGCCTTTGTCTGACCTGCGCCGTCCAAAAAAGCACGCGATCTGTTTATTTTTGTGCGAAGCCGCTGTTTTAAAGCGAACTTAACCTTGTTAGTGAAACGACAGCACGCACAAGGAAGATTCAAGAACGCTGAAAAGCGATGCGTAGAAAACGGCCTTTCTGGGCTAAAGGTCAACAGCGATTGAGTTTAGCTACAGACCACGGAAAGGTCAGAGTTCGAAAGGTTCCAATATTGCTGGGTGAATTGGTTTAAAAGTCATTTTCATTGGCAGTAGTGCGGAAGATAGGCTGGTTGTGTGTTAGCCCCATTTCATCACTTCGTTAAAGGGTCCTCCCACATTTTTTACCACCTCACGTGGTAGAAATACTGAGATGTTCATGACATGTATATGATGGACTATTCCGTATTCAGTACATATAGACCATGAATAAGATCATTTTATTGTCTTAGATGCAGACTGAGGCTTTCGTATTTATTTCGGTAATAAGGCTTTCGTAAGAAGTATAAATAATACGTTCTTTTATCAATGCTTATTCGTAGTTACAGATTACTAAAGGTAATTGAGCTGACTACCATTAATCACCATGTACTTAAGTTCTCTTTTGTCCCTTGTGACAGCTGTTTCGATTTCAGAGGTTAACACTTTTTTCGCGCTCTTCCTCCTTTCAGAAAAAATTCAATTCCACTCCTGCTTTCTCTATTATACAGAAAACGTTTTTCGAGTTTCAGTCGTTTTCATCAGCCTTTCTTAGTGTTAGAGTTGTCATGCCTTCTTGGGTTATCATTTGGGAAGCTATTGCCAGCTAGTAAAAAAATTGGTTACAGGCCTCTATCGGAATCCATGGAAGCCAGCCAACACATGGTCAAATAATGTGGTATCATTAGGCACATAAAAAAGCTGCATTTCCTACACTTTTCTATAAAAAATGAAAACTGAGTCTTATACTAGGCCATTCTCTTATTCTATTAACTGATACATTTACCGAATGGCGACCTCAAGATTTGTTAGTCAAATCTTGAGGCTACGCGACAAGATAGCGCGGATCTCGAAGATTCCGATAAGAAGTGCTAGTTAGTTTAACTCCGTGAATGACAAGTAGTTTATCATGGCGCAGAGCAGATGAAATTTAAAAAAAAATTAGGAAACAATGCTGAACGTCTACGTCGATTTAACTAATTATACTCGTTTTTCTATGAACAGAAAAATGTATCTGCGTCCAATTGCACTTTGCTAGACTGATCCCAGTGCATTATCTTTTATAAATGTTTTGTCATACATAACCTAGTGGATCAAATTC
This sequence comes from Teleogryllus oceanicus, assembly GCA_964035755.1. Lineage (NCBI taxonomy): Eukaryota > Metazoa > Arthropoda > Insecta > Orthoptera > Gryllidae > Teleogryllus > Teleogryllus oceanicus. The sequence continues at coordinate 40,194,346 of CAXIVR010000004.1, read as the reverse complement.
AAGCCGCAGCTTAGTTTTTTAATATACTTTTTAATCTTTAATTTTATTCGCAAGGGCGTCGGCTAGGGGGAAACCCCACTAGCCGAAGGTAGGTCAGCGCCGGATCTCGCCATCCAGCGGGGGAAAATCACCGCCATCTCTCGAGAAAAAAACATGCACTACACTAACGGGACTAATGACCAAAGCAGTTGACGCGCCCGCAAACACGAAAAATCAATCAATCAATCAATCATTATTTCTGTCAATTATTAAAATTTGTGATAATTAAAGTTAGAATGAGTTGGCGATGCGGACTACATTGAACAATAGAATTAGGGAAAATTGTTGAGTGGAGGGAGGTCGCATAGGGGAGACATTTTCAGACATCACGTGCACACGCCGTCTTGGATGCAGGGGTGAGAGTTTACTAGTATTGGATTCTAGAATGTAGATCAGTTTTGAATAGTTTTGTCGTCAGATTGGGTCAATATACTATTGATGATAAAATATTTCAATTTTTTTTTTGTAAAAACTTATGTATCAAAAATTTCTAATTTATTTATATTTTAAAAGTTGAGTGCGTTAATATTTTAATGTGTTAATATAAGACTGAATAAAAGGAATCGTTTCGGAAATTGTGGAATTTTTTCACAAAACGTTAATGTCAGTGTTACGGAACACTAAACAAACAACCCCCTACCCCTATGTAATGCAGCCTAACCTTGCCTCAAAACTCTCCCCCCCTCTTTAGCAACTAATTTATGGAGGACCCCGGCGTATTCTTTGACACGCAGGCGAGACGGAAGCGCGCGTCCAGATGGCGCGATTGCTCTGTTGTCATTATTATTCATTAATAATTAATTAATAATTATCAGTATGATTAATAACATTATTATTACTATTATCATTATTAATAACATTTATTATTATTATTATTATTATTATTATTATTATTATTATTATTATTATTATTATTATTTTGAAATAGTTTTTATTATCCTTGTTCGACATTATTATGTCTTTCAAGGGTTTTTTATATACATAGTATATACAATTTTGTTTTAAGTACATTTCTTCATACATGAACGATTTTTGAAGACAATGATATTTACAATATAAGACAATAACAATTAAGGATACCCAGGAAGGGTCCTTCAGAAAAATGCATACAATATCTGGATTAAAAACATAAGTATTTTATTTAGAAATGTTGGAACCTGCTTTACAGCTAATTAAGGAGGATGTAGTAGGTCTTTAGAATATCTTGAGTTTATTCGTGGAAAAAGATTGGCTGATTTACCAAGAGTGTACAAAGGAGTGGCTGGGCAAGATGAAAGAGAAGAGTAGAAATTAGAAGAAAGTTTTAAAATCCAAGTTTTTAGAGGTTATATAGATAATTCTTTTAATATTTGATCATTTCTGATATGCAACGGAGCTTTTAAAATATTTCTTAAAAATTTATTTTGCAGTACTTCCAGCTTTTGAAGGTACGATTGCTCTGTTGCACCTGCGTGAAGCGCGCGTGACCCTTTCCCCTCTCATCCCCCCTCCCCTAACTCCACTCGCGGGCCGCAACCCGCGCACGTGGTCGCCAATCGATGGCGCAGTGAATGCTCCCTGAAATCTAATGGCAGCAAAATTGCCAGGCGTCTCGATGTTGTCGCAGGCCTGAAGCAATTCTTCACGCGTCCAAGGAGAAAGATGAAATTGTGCAATGATACCAGTGCGTTGTGGTGTTCGCATTTGTTGCCCAACTCGTTGGGACTGAGAAACTATTGACACATTCGTACATTTTCAAGGACGTGCAGTGTAAAACACTATCTGTTTCTTTATTTCCCGAGACTCAGAATGTGATGCTTTTGTATTTGTTTTTGCCCGTGAATGAAAGATCTGTATTCGCATTCCTGATGTAGTGCGGGAGAGGGGTCTTGTTCATACTCTGAGGTAAGTTTACTTTTCCGCCGACACATTATGTTGTTGTTGTTTTTTTCTTTCCTTTTTATTATTTTGTTTATAAAAAAAGGGCGGGGCATGGAGCACAGATGGCGTTCGTTCGATTCTCTCTCAGAGAAAGAAACTGTTTAATTAATAAGAAAAAGATCTTCTGAAGCTATTACAGTTCTTGCAAATTCCATGTAGTAAGTGCCGAATAACATCTTCTAATAGGAAATTCCTATTGTTTACGTCTGTTTCCATTTTTTATGTGTTCCTGCGAGCCTGACACCGATCTGCACTGAACAGATTCGGTTCGTCCCAATTAGCATGGCTAGGAACGACATTGCAATGACACCAACGAACGCAATCCCCCCATCCGCGTCGTTGTCGAACCCAATCGCCACCCACGAGGGTCCTGGGCTTCCGGCGGCCGCGGCGGGGCGCGCCCTGCGTGGGTCAAGCCCAGCCTGCCCCCTTCCGCTCTTTCTATTCTCCTCCCGGTCACTCGCCGCCGCCGTGCCGGCGGCGCACGTGGCCTCCGCCGGCGAGTGGGCGGGGCGTGTACGCGCGCGGAGGCGGGGGCCGGGGCGGGGGCGGGGACACCAACACCGCCGCCGCCGCAGTCTGCCGCGGCGAGTAGGCGAGCGAACGCGCGTGGCGCGGAGCCCCGGATTGCGGGTGGAGCGGAGCAGAGAGGTGAGGAGAGGAGAAAGAGGCGTGCCCGCCGCCGCCGCGCCCGGTCGATACGCCGCCGCCGCCGCGTGCCGCGCGCTGTCGAGCCTCTAGCAGCCAGGCGCTGCTCCCGACGCCGCGCCCGCGCCCCGTGCTGCAGGTAATGCGCCTCCGATTTTTAGTAGGGAAAAAGGGAGCTCGCAGACCTGGATGGCCGAGGTGGCTAAGAGCGAGTACCGACTCAGCGCTTCGGTCCGAAGGGTCGCGGGTTCGAGTCCCGCCTTGGGCATGGTTGTTTGTCCCTTGCCTTTGTATGTATGTGTTGTCGCGGAGGGCCTCGCGTTCTGCTGACCCCAGATCAGAGGAGCCCGCAAGTGTGTTGGTGTCTAGTGTACAGTCGAATATTCGTCTCATTGGGACGTAAAGGGTAACCGGCTGTCGGCTGGATAAAAACCCTAGAAAGAAGAAGAAAAAAGGGAGTTCTAGGAACGACGCTCGTTTGCGTTTCATCGGCTCCGGGAATGGGAATGCGAAGTACAGGGAGGTTTTTACGTAACAGGTGATATGAAAACTTTTCCAGGAGAGTTTCAGACCCAATCGCTTCGCTTGTTAACTTTGGTTTTTACTAATACTAATACTTTTGTATCCTTCCACCGAAGCGGCTGCGTGCGAGGATCTACCTACTCCTCGTTGCACCCATCAACGCTGTCTGTTCCAAACTTTTATTGCAGTGGATTGACGAAGTTGATAATGAGTACCATAAAACCAGTGTAAATGTATATTGTGTACGATTCAATTCTAGGAGGTGACAGTCTGCTTTCGGCTCCGGTGGGTCGGTGAGGCAGGCAATACGTTTTCACTTTTAATTTTAAAAAAAGCTATCTCAACGACATTCATACACGCTCATTCAGGCGTAACTCGTTAATGAAACTAACGCATTTGAAATATTGGCAGAGAGTAAAACTCTGGTTATAAAAGGGGAAAGGGGTGGGAAATAGGTTCTCGCCCTGCCTCGCAGGGCAATCTATTCATCCCTTTCTCCGGACACACCCAGATGCTTCTATTTCAATTTTTCTTCACTAAACTATTTACAAGTGTTAAAATAAACCGAACGTAAAACTATTGTGAATCTTCCAAGTAGGTTTATTTCAATGTTCAGTATTTTTTATTGTACTTTTGTTATGCGATTTTGTAGCGTTGAAAGGTGTCTGACGTGCTGTTACTACGGTGAATTTAATGTCAGTTTATTTCTGAAGGTTTTGGTTTAAAAAATCAAACAAGTTTGCAGAGGTGTGCGAAACATTAGCAGAGCGTTCGGAAACATCGTGAAGTGTAAATAAAAATGTACTTGGGATTTTTGGCTGCTGGAAAAAAGGAACCGAAGAAATATGCATGGTGATGCAGAGCGAAATAGACGAGTTGGATGTGGCAATCTGTTTTTTAAAGCAAATTTATTCATAGTTAGGCGGACTCGACGAGTACACACAGTTTTCTCATCTGTTGAAAATGTAAATATTTTTTCAAAGACGTTTGGCGGTGATGCAGTATGGGATATAAACATGTAAAACGATACCAAGAATAAGACAATCCATTTTACTAAATAGAAATGAAAATTTTGTGAAGATGAAGTATGGAATGCGATAAAATCATGAACATATTTAATGTGGATGAAACTGTCCCCGCAAACTATTCACAAAAATGATACCCTTAAGAAATGACGGAAATAATGACTGAAAACTTTTAAAAAGTAATTACACATTACATTATGACTTATTGAGTAATTACACATTACGTCAGCCAATGGATATTTCTCAGAATTATCGGAAAAAAATTAATTCTAAGGGATTATTGTATCATGAAGGAAAGTTTGTGATACACGTAGTTTGAGAAAAAATATTTTTTGTTGAATCAATCTTGCGTAGTAGAAGAAAAATTATACTTAGGGGCAGAAAGTACCCGTCATCAAACTTAATTAAAGTTTTCTAATTTAAGAAACGAAATGAATTAGAGCAGTTCCTGATAGATGAATACTAATATTTCTTTCTCTAAAACATAATTTAAATTTAATGCCTTCTGGAAAAAGAATAATTAAGCTACCTTTTGTGTTTTTATGCAGCTTAAAAAGCAATATGAGTGGGTGCAGCGCAAACCAAACACCATTCAAATCCCTCCAACTCTTTCAGTTCCAGTCCACCATGCGATAATCTCTTCACGACATGCGACTATACCATCGAAAATGCCCTTTCATTTCTTTGATCGAATGGAATCACACCTCGTTAACGCAGAACTCGTTCTTCTTTCGCCTTTTCGGGCTAATCACCTCTGATCGACTTTGCAAAAATAAAATAAAAGTGTTTTAAAAAAGGTAGTTTAAAATAGCACCGTTTTCGCTCGTTCCCTCGACTGGCCGCTCCGAGATTTTGCGGTGCGTGAAGGATTTTCGATGGAATCAGCGCCCGGTGGCGTGCTGTTGCCAGTCGCGCGTGAACGCTAATTGCTGCAAATGAAAGGAAAAAGTTCGATCGGCCGCCGGCACGCGACGCCACCGTCGCCGCCGCGCCGCATCCCTCCGCAGCGCAGCGCGTAGAGTGGGGCGGGGCGGGGCGGGGGGGAGGGGAGGGGAGGGGCGTGGCTGCGTGCGGTTCGCACCTGCCCTCTCGTGCGGGGCAATATGACGGAGACCGGGTGGTACAATTAAGAGGGGGAGAAGAGGGCGGTTGCCCTTAACGACAAGAAAGGTTAGTAGAGGAAGAGGCCAAAGAATGTGAAAGATGTGAAAAAATGAAGAAGAGGGAAAAATAATCGATAAACAAGGGGGAAGGAAGAGCACGAATGAAAAGAAGAAACCATACTTCTAAGAATGCATTGTTTCTTCTTTCAGAACTGAATCAATCGAAACTTCATGGAATTTCATGAAGATGTACGAGCCAACAATCAGTCCACAAATAACATTTATTGTATACCAAAAGCACTTCACGTATCATGGGATTTTCTCTCATTTTGAACGGAAGCCTGTAAGGAAATTAAGTTACTTACCTACTTAAAACATACTTTATCAAAAGTTGATTGTCAAAATAACCCCTCGGTTGTTTGTATTACGATCATGTGATTTTTTATTTACTTTTTAGAAAGACGGAGTGTAGAAAGCGCTGCCTTTCGTCCAGCAAGTGAATGTTAAGAACTGCATCGCCTTTGCCTCTGGGTTGATGCCTACTAATAAAACAAGATGTCGAAATCAAATTATGACGTCCGAAAAACGGAAAATACCAATGCTCTAGTCATGTTCAACAATGACAATGAAAGTAATGTAAACAAGATTAGAAAAGCTCGCCAGGCAATCGCTAGAAACTAATAGGGAATAAAATGATCATACAACGCAAGAGATTTGTCAATACATTGTTTTATAAAACCAGTAGTCAGACGCTCAGAACTTCTGTCTCCTTTTATTAAGAAACTGTTATGGTGGAACAGCCGATGTCCATGTATTGTCAAACTCTTGTTGTAGATAGTTATAAGAAGTTTTCTTTCCCCCAAACTACCACTGAAAAAAGAAGCCAGTGTCGTCAGCAAAATTCCAAGCAAAAGTCATGGTTACGCAGCCTTTTAACTATCCAGAAATGCTTGAAGCAAAACGATACATGCGTTGCATTCTTTTGACACTACACTTATTACGCATGCATTTCCGTGCACATACAGGCTTGCGCACCCACGGTAAAGAGCTTTGTGGGCTTCAAGTTACAAACCCCAAAGGAGCGTAAAGCTTAAATGAGTGTGAAAACTCTAGCAAAAACAGGCCTTGAACTCGAAACTGCCACCAAGTGGCGCTATTGGATACGTGTTCAACAGACACCCAGCTCCCTGCTGCTCCTTGCCGCCTCGTCGCCCACGTACACACGTAAATACCTCGACCAAGCTCCATCTTCTTGCGCATGCAGCAAGACAATCGTCGAGCCGGAGGATCATTGGAGAGCCAATATCTGCAGCCAGAAGGTCGTCATCAACGCTCCGTCGGCGGTGCCGTGTGTTGTGGTACTTTTTTCGGCACTTGTCTTGTGAAGGAAAATTCTTCGGCACAAAAACCCGACGTTGGGCTGACGTAATTGAGGGCCGCATCGCCCTCCCTGCGTCCTTCCTCAGCTCCTCGTGGTCTGAGTCGACCTTCGCCTCCGGGCGGCCGGCCGGGCTGCTCGGCCAAACTGCGGTGGCGGTGAAGATACTGGCGGAGGTGGTGGCGGCAGCGGCGGCGGTGGAGGTGACAGGGGTGAAGGCGACGGTGGTGGAGGAGATGGTCTTGGAGGCGACAGAGGTGGATTGCGACGTTGGAGGAGACGGTGACGCAGGTGACAGAGGTGAAGGCGACGGTGGAGGAGGAGACGGTGGTGGAGGCGACATAGGTGGGGTGACGGAGGCGACAGAGGTGAAGGCGACGGTGGTGGAGGCGGCAAAGGTGGAGGCGTCGGTGACAGAGGCGAGGGGGGAGGTCGGGTGGGAGGTGACAGTGATGTAGGCTGTCAGTGACGACGGAGGCGTCTGCCAGACGTTGGCGGTCGCGGCAGCGGAGGCTGAAGAAGTGAAAACAACGCGCAACCTGCCTTCGGGAATCCCGATTGAGGGTAATAACGTGCGGTTAGCCTCACCGCTGCTGGTTCAGCCGCCGCCGTCGCCCGTTGTTCATTTCTTGGACCTCCTTCTACTCTGTGATCTGAAGAGAAGCCATCTGACAAAGTTCGCCGCGCACATTGAAGTGAAGCCTTGGGAGAGGCTTTATAAAGTTTCAGTTCTGCTGGGATTTCTGCTAGGAATTTGCGTAAATTGTGTTATACCCATCAAGTAAAATGACTGAACTGTTTCCAGTTTTGTGTTTTTTTTTCGAGTTGTTCTATGGTTTTAGAACATAAAATGACTTGGAGACATAAATTTATCCTTTCAGTATCATCATCATAATCATCAATAGTATTGTTGAAATTTATTTACTGTACTATACGCCTTTTCAAAATGGAGGGAAGTGGGAAAATACGACGACCAGATAATTGTTTCTGGGTGCCATGACGAGATTTTTTTAATCCAGTTTTAAATCTTTTCAAAGAAATGGGAGATGGGGCACAATCAGAGCCGGAAGAGAGGTATTTTAAACTTCGTTCAAATGCCCAACAGTCCAACTAACGGGTAATCCTCGTCCTCTATTAGCTTCCTACATCTTCGACGACTGGCTTTGTCTGCGTTGTAGGGGTACGGTGGATCCTAGAAAGTGGCCTGCCCCGCCGCGACCTGAAAACGATTCGAAGACACCACGCCACCAGGCGGCAGTTCAAACCTTGTCTCAAGTTTTACGACTCGCTGTTCTGTTAGTTTCTACGACCGCCATCGCATTTCGAATGCAAGCGAAACCCCTTCTAATTGGACGGCGGAGACAGAACGGGTGGTTTACGTCGAGGAAACTGGTTTCCTGAGAAATGAGCAGAACGCATCGCCGTTCCGCTACTTCGACACCTTGGCATAATTACTCGGACCTGGAGAACGCCGCCTAGTGAAGCGGCCTCCGTTACAGTGCTCCAGTTACGGCGAGACGGAAGATGACACTATTTCGAGCGGGCTTGACTAGAGTTAGCGCTGCTGTCCTGTTTCGACTGGCTTTGGGATGTGTCTTCCTTATACGCAGTCAGATGAAGTTTAGGTCTTTAATCACCTGACAGGAATAAATGGGATACCTTTGGAATAAAATCATTTCTTGAAATGTAAAGAGTAATTTCACGAGTAGCATATTTATTGCTCGTGGTCAAGTCCTTAAAATCCGTATGTTTGTTTTCTGTTATTTAGATGGTCATTGTTATTGAATGTAAATATATCATTTGGCAATCGTGCATTTAGTAAAAACAATTTAAAACAATATTAATAAAACAATTAAAATTATTTTTATATTTGCCTTTAAATTGCTGCTTTTACTAAATGCCTGATTGTCAAGAAGTTAAAGAGATCATGTATTGAAATTTGAAAGTCAATGGGTTGCTACAATGCTACAAGAGCTGACTGGCTACAATTCAATTTGTAAATCGAATAGATATGTCCCTATGTGCTATTTATTACAGCATCAATATCTTGTTGACGAACACGTACAATTCTTAGAACACCTTGTCAAAAGTGTTCTGTTTACTTGATACACTTTGGTCGTTTCGGAAAGGGTAGTGCGAATAGAAAGCCTTCGTTTCATCGACTGTATCACAATAGGGTGGCAAGCAGGTGGCATTCCGAAGTAAACAAATTGACCTAATGGACTTGATGGTGAATTCATTGACTTAAGGGGAGTCATGAAGCCCTATATAGCCCATGTTAATTTGGTTGTTTTTATGTTCCTTTTACTCAGAAACTATTTATGGTAGGGATGTGAAACTTCAGAAGGGTCTTGTGGGATATGTTTTGAATAGTTTACACTAGATATATTTCTCTGGAATGTTTATTAATACTTTTATGAACAGAAGAGTGAAGGGCAGTAATTTTGCTACAAATTTTGCAATATTTTTATACACAAATTATAAAGTAATGATCATATTGTTCTCATTCTAGTAGTAAACATGTATTAGTGTTATATGAAGCTTTTCTGAGAATTTGAGAGAGATTGGTCTAATACTTTCTGAGAAAAAGGAACAAATGTTTCAAAAAATAACTTTTTTCAGAAATCAGGTTTAAAGTATTAATTTCATTAATTTCACATTTATGTACATCTTATTCAAATGACATCCTGCTCCATAACTTGGTTCATCTTCTGTTTCTTCATTAATACTAAGATTTCTCTTTCTCTTCTCTCTTCTTGCTTCCTTTGTCGACATTTAAGCTTGTCGTTGCGCTTTCTGTATTCGCAGCTGATCCATACGCTTGGGTTCATTCACTGTATTCACACCAATTTGTATTCCCAACTCTTTGAAAACATTAACTCTTGCATTTTTGCCATCATTAAAATAAATCACAGCATATGACAAATATATCCAAATGTTAATGTTGTTTTTTCAATGAACACATTTTTGGGTATAGGAGTCCATATTAAATTATTGAAGGACTCATTTGGGTTTTGAGTTCTTCCATGTAAACATTTACTTAGCAACTCAGGATTTGCTAAATCTCTGTAAATAGGTTTTATAACCTCCATAACAGAATCAGAAATAGAATGTTTATGGGTATAGGATATCTTCAAAACTTTTGCCTTGTTATACTTACACCATGAGTCAATACCAGTGGGACATAGTTGATGACAAGGATTTTGATCAGTTGGTAATCTGTGGAAAAAAGTTGCCCAAACAGCTTTCTTCATGTTCTGCAAATTGTTAACATTGTTTCTTATGGCCATACCATAAAACTGTTGAAGTTCATTTATTATTTTGTCAGAGAGTTTCCTCTTATAGTTTTGCCAAATGATAATTTTTTATTAATCAGTGTCTGCTTCAATTATCTCATCTTGTGCCCATTCTTTTCTGGACATGTCCTACACATTTAATCTTAATTATTTCTTTACGGTTTAGCTTCTACAACATTCTTGTAGGCTTTCGAGTCGCCATCCTTCAAGAATTCTGTTGTTGACGCATGCACATCGATAAACAAAATTAAAAATGTGGCGTAAAAAATGAATTCCATCGAACAATCTATATATCATTTTATTCACAAAAGTCCGAATATTTAGAAAACGCTTAAAACCAAAATTCGGTTTTTAAAATTTTTTTCCCTTCATGACTCCCCTTAATGGATATCAAAATGCTAGTAGCATTCTTCCATATATACGTGTACGTGGTATGTACGTAGAAATGCAAAGCGTGGGGGCGAACTTCCCTGAGCGAACTAGGTAGCAGCTTGGGTGAAGCATGCGATATTATCTATTAAGGTTGGCTTGAAGAATGCGGAGGGACCAGAATAGAACAATTTAAGTCTGCGGCAGGTGGGAACGAACAACAGACCCTTTCATCATCCTGACAAGCGAATGGGGAAGTGCGAGCTACAAGTAAGCGGAATTTAGAGATCACTACTTTTTAACTGAGTTGCTCTGTTCCATTTCTCAATGAGATCATTAGTGGTGGGGGAATAACCAAAAATTCTTCCCACATTAAAGACTTACGGGGAAAAATCCTTCCTGGAATTTCTTTCTAGAAAAAATCATTGTCTCGTAATTGAAATGCAATAGAACGCTAAATGGGATGCATTAAAATTAGAGAAATTCAATTATTTATCTGTTTTCTCTTTTATTCGTTCAGTTTATCCAATCGCCTGTTTATTAATATTTCACGACATACGTGACGAAAGAATATTTTATTTCTCATGAAGAATATGTTGCCAGATACAGTACAATAGTTCAATTGATGAACAAATCGATTTTGTTTATCGAAGGTGCCAAAATTACATGTATACATAGTTTATTTATAACCAAAGGGGGAAAATTCTTGGTACCCATCTGGTCACCTCATCAAATGTAAATTTGTCTATGAGGCGAACCAGAACGGAGTTGACAGGCGACGTTTCACAGAAATGTCTGAGTGCTTGAGGTTAACAACCCTTCTTCACTCTGCAGTGTGCATCTGTTCTTGGAGAGCACTTGACCGACCGCGTACGGCTGGAGGAATTACCTCGCCGCAGGCTGACGATTGGAGCCAGCAGCGGATGTGCCCTCACGGATTTTTAGTTGAGAAGTTTGCCTCGGAGTGTCGCCCGCCAGCCAGACGAACGAGTGAATGGACTCGTGGAGGGGGGATAGAGGTAGTAGACGAACTCCGCAATGACGGGTGAAGACGGAGAAGGAGAGGGTGAAAGGAATGCGCGGACGAATGAGTGGTTGGTCGCCCTGTGAACTCTCGAGCAGAGGTCAAATAGCCGAAAGCGGGCGTCAGAGGGGAAAGGTAATAGTTAAGTAGACCGCGCGATTGAATTCGAAAGAAGAAGAAGTTTGAGAGGGGGAAATGAGAAAAAGTAGTGAGAGAAAGAAACGGGCAGATGAATGGGGTTTGTTATTGAGCCCTGTGATCACTCCCGCGCGGTGAGCGAACGGAGGGGCGCAGGATGGGAAATCAAGCGCAAGGGAGTTAGAATGAATGGAAAGCAGAAGGTTTAACCAAAGGCAGTGGGCAGGTAGAATCTGTATTTCCTTTTTTTAATTTATTAAATGTATCTCTTAATTCAATTCTTATCTATACATTTATGTATTACGTGGTTACACCGAAAAGCGGGCCTGATGGCCCGAGTCTCGCCACATAAATAAAGTTATTATTATTATTATTATATTACTATTATTATTATTATCATCATCATCATCATCATCATTATAGAGAGGGTGGCGATATTGTGAGAGGGGAGACGGACGGGCAGACGAGCGGACGGAAGGAGGGATGGGGGTGGGAGCGTCAGAATGGACGGACCGCCGGGCCAGAGGTTTGGACGGTTGATTGATTGAATGATTGATTCATTGTTAGTGATTTCGAGCACGTCAACTAATATGGTCATTAATCGTGTACGTGTAGTGCGTATTTTTGTAGGGGAGTCACCTGTATGTCGTCGGCTAGCTGGGATTTTCCCTCAACAAGGTATCTTCCACCAGCGGGGAACCGACCCAGCCTAGGACACTCACTAAGCTCCCATCTGGTCCCCCGGCACGTGTGGCAGTGTAGTGCATGTTAGTGTAAGTGTGTGTGTAAGCGGAGAGGATAGAACAAGGAAGAGGAAGGACAGATGGCGCGCGGTCCGTTCGCATACTGCTCCGACATTCGCCTGGTGTTGATCGGAGAAACCACTGAAAACTACCGATCAGAGCAGCCGGTCACTACAATTCTCCTCCAGAAAGCGACTGAATTCGACCTAGCTGGTAAGCAAGTGTCAAAAATTCTGCCACTCGAACCTATGACCTTCCGGCTAGAGGGACTGCAGTGATATCAGTTGATGTCCTGAGCCATGACGGTTTGGACGAACGAGTCCGAGTCCCGGACGGGCGGGCTAGTAGATGGGCGGACGGAAGGACCGACGGGAGGGAGACCGGGAGAGGTGGCTCAGGGCATCAGCTGATGTCACTGCAGCGCCTCTGACCGGGAGGTCCTAGGTTCCCACTCCCCACGGCGACAGGATTTTCGACACTAGCTTTTTAACTAGGTCGAATTCAGTCGCTGTCTAGAGGAGAATTCAAGAGGCCGGCTGCCCTGATCGGTAGTTTTCCGTGGTTTCTCCGATCAACACCAGGCGAATGACGGAGCAGTACCCTACCAAACGGGCCACGGACCGCGCGCGATCTGTCCTTCCTCTTCCTTGGCCTATCCTCTCCCCTTTCACACACAGTTACACTAACATGCACTACACTGCCACATATTCCGGAAGATTGGTCGGGAGCTTAGAGCTTGTCCCGGCTATGGCGGTGCCCCGTTGGTGGGAGAGTCCTGGTTAGGGGGAAACCTCACTAGCCGGCGGTAGGTTGGTGCCGGATCTCGCCATCCAGTGGGAGAAGATCACCGCCATCTCTCGCGAAAAAAAACATGCACTACACTAACGGGACTAATGACGAATGCAGTTGACGCGCCCAGAAACACGAAATAATCAAATCAAATCAACGAGAGGGAGGGCGGCCTGGGCGAGTGGACGTGCGGGCTAGTAGATGGGCGGCCGGGCGAGAGGTCGGGCGGGCGAGTGGACGGCGACCAGACGAGAGGGAGGGCGGCCTGCGCGAGTGGACGGGCGGGCGGGCGAAGCGGCTTCGCGGGCGCCGCACGGCACGTGACCGCGCGACCGGGAAGCGGGCGCTATTTTTGCCCGAGGTCGATGCTAGTGCGCCCGCCGCGCGCCCAGCTGCCGCCGCCGCCGCCGCCGAGACGTAGCGAGAAATTGAACCAACTGTGGCGTGCGCCGACCCTCCCGCATTTGCCTTTTGAGAGCTTGTTTGCGAGACGGGATTATGGCGGGAGCTTCGTTGGAACTGGGTTTCGATTCCCCTTGTGGTGATCAGGTCTTTCCGATGCCCCATGGGAACATTCAGAACCTTTTTCAGTGATTTCATCATTGTCTAATTCACTATTTTCAATTCTGATCTGAATGTTTAAAGGGGAGGAAATTGTTTTACACACATGTGTATGACGAATTTCAAAAACAAGTTTGCTGATGATGATAAACAGTTACATTGTCTCGTGTATTTTTTACGAAGACTACATGTGGCAAGGTCTAAAAAAAATAATTAATGGTATTAATATGAGTCATTTAATAATAATTTATAATTGAATGAATTTAAATATTATATCCCTGATTAATAAGCTATTTGCATTTACATTTCCACAAGTTTCTCGCACATACAAATCGTGTCCGGTCACTTCATTTATTATAAAATGAAAATTCCTCGAAAAATTTTTTCATGGCAATAGCACGAAGCAATAAATTGTTTCTAGAAATATCATCAGAGATACAGAAAATTTAGATTATATATTTATGTACATTTTCAAAGTAGTAATATAATATTCAAGATGTTAATTACTTTCTTTTTCCATTGTAACGTTCTGCAAGCACATTAATTAATATCTTGCCCATCGTCTACGACATTCTCATTTAGAACCCATTCATTACTCTGTCTAATTTGAGAAACGTTACAATTTCAATAACGCATCTCCTCAGGAACACGCAACAGATCGTACCGAACTCTGCAGAGCCTCATCTTCCGTTGATTACCCAACCTCCGGCTGACGTCGGCGGCGAGGCCGTGAGAGTATGTCCAGCTGTCAGCTCCCCTTCCATCGCGCGCGCGCAATATTCGCCGACGGACTTCCCACTGGGCTATTTTCGTCTTATCAACGGCGCTATCAGGGCGTCGGGGGGCGCCGCGGCGCCAATCTCGCGCCGGCGCCGCGCGCCCGCCGCCCACGTTGCCGCCTCCGCGGCCCCACCACCGTCTCGGGAGCCATCGCTGTCACCATCACTCGCCCCCGCCACGCATCACCGCTGCGATCGCAATCAGAATCGTGACCACGACCAAGGAGAGGCCTACGTAGGTCGAGCGACATACCGAAGGTTTAGAGTGATTATACGGGGAGGATTTTTATGCCCTAAAATTTTTTGAAATTGCTTTTAAAAATATGCATTTACGACCTAAAAATTCTTAAATATGCACATTAATATGCAATTACAATTAACAATATTTCATTTCCTGTTTAAACCTTTCTCGATATAATTCACGAGAAGCATTCTTGTAATGTAAGGATATACTTTTGCGCAAACATACTGGAACCTAGCTTACTTCTCGGGCGACGGAAAACAGGCTGGTGGCGGCGGGCGACGGAAAACGGGCTGACAGCGGCTCCGTCGTGGTTGGGGCCTCCGCAGCCGCCGCCGCCGCGGCTGCGGCCTTGCCCGCGTCGTGCTCGATGTTCTGGGTGGCGGCACCTTCTGGTCAGGCGCAAGTTGCACCGCGATAGCGTCTGTGACGTTTGAGGGCAGCGCCAGGCGTGCAGTGCAGTCGAGTGGCGCCGACGCGTCCGGAGATTCTGCGAAGTGCGAAGTTGTTTGCTCGGGTTGGTTCTCGGCTTGTTACATGCGCGTGTCACGTGCCATTTCGGAAAGAGAGCGTCTCCCGCGAATTGTTTTTAGAGTACAAGTAATTTTCGTTTCGTTAATTTTATATTAATTTTGGAATTCGTTAATGGTATCTATCACGTCTTTTGTTGGTTTGCCGGTGTTAATTGCCGAGAACGAAGCTTTTCTTTGTGATTTGATAATAAAAGATAGGGAATTTTATGTAACCTGAATTTATTATTGTATCATCACATCGCTTGCAAGTGCCAATTTTATTATGACTCATTGTCATTATCATTATTTTTAACATTTATGTACCGATGCACTATCTTGCCTCTGAAGTCGAAGACAGTTCGTATTAGTTAATCTAAAATATCGTACGATACATTTCCATTACTTATAAAGTAGTGTATGATCAATAGACCCATGTAAATAAAGAATACAGATGAATATTTTTCAACTCTCTCCCCCTTTTGAACTCCTCCTCCACTTTTTCGTCAGATCTGTTGGGTGTCTGAGGTGTGGCGGTTCTCACCTGCTTTCGGCGTGTTCATCCACGCCTCGCCTGAATCTTGAGGCCGCGTTGGGAAATAGCCCGCTCGTTAACTCCCTGTTAGCCGCGCCGGGCCGCGCCGCGCACCTCGGCCGCCGCGCGCTCTTCCGCGTTGACGAGCCGCGGCCGAGCGTGTTGCCCAAGCGCGTGCCTCCGCTTCGCTGGACGCTCCCTGATAAGTTCCAGGGCAGGATGCGGGGGGAGCGCCCCCAGAGGGCGCCGACGGACGCGCACGTTCGACAGGCTAGACGCCAGCGCGTACTCACGCTCACACCTTCACAGAGAGAGAGGGAGGGAAGGAAAGAGGAGAGAGAGAAAGAGAGGGAGGGAGAGAGAGAGAAAGAGAGGGAGGGAGGGAGAGAGAAAGAGAGGGAGGGAGAGAAAGAGAGGGAGGGAGAGAAAGAAAGAGACGGAGGGAGAGCGAGAAAGACGGAGGGAGAGCGAGAAAGAGACGGAGGGAGAGAGAAAAAGAGGGAGGGAACTCGAAGACCGTTGCAAGCTACGAAATGAGAAATGTACGTGCTCGTTTTGCGCTAATGTCGGCAGAGAAACTAGAGGGAAATGGAAAAATACGAGAAAATAACACATTATTTCTTTCAGAGATGGTATTTAGAAATAGCAACTCCATTTACTGTGGTAATACGGCCAAACGGATCACTGCTAATTGCAATGAAAGTTCTTTAAAAACCAGGACATTAAAGTTAAATGTATAAACCAGAACGCAGTACTTAAAAGTTGTATTAATCATTACAATCGATTGCCAATTCCTAATCGAAGTGTGTTCATTACGTCTAATTGACGTACAAGAACCCTAAAACGGACTTCTCATCTATTACTCTCAATAGAATACAGGTTCTATTGGAAGTAACGTTACAACAGGACAACTAGGAAAATGTACCTCCCTTAGCGCGAGATGCACAGTTCGGCGCCTGTGCTTGTTCATGGTGACGGCGGGCTCTGGAGCAATTAGATAGGAGTTATCTCAGGCCCTACCGACCTACGTTAGCAATGGAATGTAAACATCTGCCAGTGAAGTCACGATTGAATTTCGGGCGTGGGCAAATCCGTGGGCTGCCGTGCTCAGAGTCGAGAGTGTGCATGCCATGGCGGGAAGCACTTATCGACCTCATGCGCAGATGCACCAAAATTATTCCAAACTTGAAGTGCGCATGCGCAGAATATCGATAGTGCTCTAGCGTTGGAGGGTGCACTAACTCCCTGATGTAATCGAATGAAACTTGAGGAGTTCATAGATTATGGACGATGATCAAGATATTAACCATTGTAGAAATCACGACCGTTAATAAGTAGTAGGATATGGATCACGGGATTGGTCAATTAATGACACACATTAGTTTGCCAACGTCTCAGAATATTTAATTCCATCATCAGGGCTTACTAATACACAACCTGGTCAAACATCATGTTCGCCTACAGCCCAACTCCAATATAGTAGAGTTGCTGAAGCACACCAGTCCATTGCAAGTCCGACCAGGGCCACGGCCCGAAAGAAAGTGATGTCAAGTGAAGTGTTAAAGAAAGTGATGTCAAGTGAGATCAAGATATCATATGACGGTATCTTATCGGACAGAACTCTCTGGCAACAGTGCGTGCGTTCGGCCTTCCCGCACTGTACTTGAAAGTTGACTAGTATCCGCGCAGGTTTTCTTGAGCCTCAGTGTGTGTGTGTGGGAGGGGGGAGGTGATACTTATCAATTATAATCATTGAACATCTAATTTCAATGGCAATACAACTGATCCAACCTTGCTCGCAATCCAATGCAAATAGTTATTAAAATAGGATTGCGAGCTAACCTGGAGTGAAAATATATTTTGATCAGATGTCTGCCTACAACGCTAGTCGGTATCTTTCATTCAAAATTCAATTGATGTTGGTGAAGGCGTGGCAAAAGTGGTGCTGGGGCTCAAGAAAAGATGCGCTATGGAAACCAAAGAAAGATATCCCGCTGACAATGCAATATACTGCTAGGGAATGAATTTGAAGGAAACCGGCGCGGCGGTTACACTGTGCCATTCGCCGCAGGGAACCTCCAAAGAAAGTCCTCTCCCCCGGGGGGGGGGCGAGGGGTTCCAGTACGGGGCGGTAATTGGCAGGGGATCATATCTGGCTGTTCCTCTCCAACGGAGCGTGCCTCCCGAGCGGAGGCTGTCCCCCCTCCCCGTCCCCCCGCTACGCAACCGTATTGCGTCAGTGATCCTTCCTCGTCGGCGCCCTGCACGTTATCCGGACCGCGAGCGCCGGGACCGATACAAAGAAACCCGGGACGCTTTGTTCGGGTCCCGCCGGCCTGCGCCTGGCCGTCTGCGGCCCCACCGCCTCCGCCGCCCCGCACTGGCCTGAATGCGTGTGCAGACGGGCCAAAAAGGGCGACAATACGCGAAATATGGAGTCGTACTCATTTCCCAAGTCAAGCAAGGGAAATGAGAGTGGATTTGCTATAAGAATTTTGTTGAGATCCATGTTCATTTTTCTCAATTACTCATTGGTCATTTAGCTGAAAGAATTATCTGTTTAAATTCGCTCAGTTTTAGATGCTCCTGTTCACGTATTTAGTATGTGTTGTATCTTGCAAACTTCACGCAACTCTTGAGAAACTACAGGAATTACAATATTCAAGTTCAACAGAAATTAGAGATATTTATGAAAATTGACATTAAAGTAACTTGGAAATCTAACATATCTGAATTGCGAAAGCTTGTTTCCTAATTAAGATTTTTTCAAAGGTGTAAGTAGAAATGCCAAACAATCCCTTCGGCACTGGAAGGTCAGCGTTTTTCGAAACATGTCCGTAATGAAACAAAGCTACGAAACTTCAAAAACTTGTGAATCTTCAAGAAACGAAGCATGCCAGACGTTGAAAGCATTGCTTGTGGACCATTAACGCACATGAATATTGCATTACCGCCGTGAATATTTTTTTCCGGGGGAGTAGGGATGGAAAACTTGAAGTTTCTTCGTGTCAATAAACAACAAACTATTTACTTTGCGAGAACCACAGGTTCAGGATATTCCCGGGGGGTGGGGACGAGGCAGGTGAACCTCCCCCCCTCGTCATAGAATTGGCGCGTGATATGTGCGCACTCGACGATGGTTGAAGCGCCAGCGAGACTCACGAGAATGGAGATAAGACGCATGCGCAATAGAGCCATCCAGGCATATTGATTGATTGATTGATTTTTTCGTGTTTCCGGGTGTGTCAACTACTTTGGTCATTAGTCCCGTTAGTGTAGTGCTTGTTTTTTCTCGGGAGATGGCGGTGATCTTCCCCCGCTGGATGGCGAGATCCGGCGCCGACCTACCGTCGGCTACTGGGGTTTCCCCCTAACCAGGACTCTCCCGCCAGCGGGGCACCGCCCCAGCCGGGACAAGCTCTTTAAGTTCCCGACTGATCTCCCGGAATATGTGGTAGTGTAGTGCATGTTAGTGTAAGTGTGTCTGTAAGGGGAGATGATAGGACAAGGAAGAGGAAGGACAGATCGCGCGTGGTCCGTGGCCCGTTTGGTAGGGTACTGCTCCGGCATTCGCCTGGTGTTGATCGGAGAAACCACGGAAAACTACCGACCAGAGTAGCCGGCCGCTAGAATTCTCCTCCAGACAGCGACTGAATTCGACCTAGCTGGAAAGCTAGTGTCGAAAAACGTGCTGCCGTCAGGACTCGAACCTAGGACCTCCCGGTCAGAGGCGCTGCAGTGACATCAGTTGATGCACTGAGCTACCGCTCCCGGTCCAGGCGTATTAACGCTGTTCAGAAAACATCAGGTTACGTAATACACGCTGGATATTGTAAATGTTCAAAAATTTTGTTGTGCCTGCGTTAGTAATTTGTTTCTTTGGTTTTATTGTGTGTTTTCGTATATGAATAGTAAATGTACTTTTGTTTGCGTCGAGGGTGCCTATCAAAAAGCGAGAATCGTTATGTCTGAGTTTAGCCGTCTGCCTCCTCTGTGACGTCGGCGGATTGCACAGCTTCCTTGCGCGATGTCTATGCTCATATCGTGGACTGTCCCGTGCAATAGAGGATGTTTCGAAACATCGATGCTCAAAATTAAAACATGGATGTCGATGAAACATCGACGCCAAACCATCGTGTTATTAAACGTCGATGTTTTTTATAACTGGATTAGTAACCATTGAAGCTCACACAGGAGTAATTTAATTTGTCCCGTTTATTAATTTTTAATTGTGGTTTAACTGTCAAAAAAATTCAGGACAATTTACAGAATTTGAATTATCCGATTCGAGAATTCAAAAATAATATAGGCTTCGTTATTGACAAAAACGGGATTTTCCGTCATCCTCGGTCACTCAAAATATTCTGTTTATGGATATCAGAAAATTATTACACAATTTTCTTACGATAGACTTTTTACATTTAAAATATATGGACCACGTAAAAAGCATCAAGCATAAAACATTGATGTTAAGAAACATCTGCTTAAAAATTGATGTTAATTTCATCCATGATCTTATAAAAACATCGACATTTTGAAAACATCGGCGTCGATGTCGCATCCTTACCGGGCAGCGGCAAAGTAGGTTCAGAAGAATTCAGTGGAAAATCCAGTTATCCAAATTATGGTTCGCCATGTTATCGCGGCCATAAGTATTATTCCTTGACAAAGGATCCAGGACCCTCATCATGAATAATTTATTGTTTTGCCCCTGAAAATAGATTTTATTACATCGGAGCAAACACTTTTGTTAACAATCCTTGCAAAAAATCCTAATTTCTTTCTGTATTCAAAATTCAATTCGTATATGGTTTAGGAATGGGATCACATAATTTTGACAACGTGCACAGAATTCACTTTTCCTCATAGTAGGTCTCGTACAGTTTTTAACTGTTTTGGACGTAAAATAAATAAAATAAAACAAAGCGCTCGCGCCCACTGTGCCCGCTGCGTCGCGTCAGCTCCGCCCGAGCCTTCTCTCCCAGCGCGCCCTGCTCCGCGCGGACTGCTTGTGCGGGCCGGTCGCCGTCGGGCCTGGGAAGGGGGGGTGGGGAGGGGGCGGACGCGTGCGCCCCATTGTCGGGATGCGACGGAGCGGACGCGCGCGCGCGCGCGTTGCAGCGAGCGCGGTCGCCTGCACTCCGCATATTTGGAGACCCCGCGCCCGCGCCGCCCAAGGGCTACTCGCGCGCGAAGCGGAGGCGGGAAAGTACGCAAACTTTATGGAACGTAGTGGTTTGTTCCTGCCTAGCAACACGAGACGTTGTTGAGGAACATAAAATAAATAACCAGGATTCATTGAGAGATCGAGGTAAGCAGACCTGCGTGGCAGATCCACGGGGCTGTGGCTGCAGAGAGTTTATGAATTATGTACTGGAGCACAAATAATAAAATGTTGTTCAGAAAGATACTTCATTTCTGAAAAAGAGTTGACTGGTGGTCAGCAGGCACATGACTGACGTTGGCAGCTCTGAAGATTGCGACGCTACATTTGCAACCTCTGCAAAGCGGAACGCGATCAGGGAGATTGCACTTCGATTTAAATAGAGCGACTCCTTGCAGATCATCAGCTGAGGCGCAGTTGGCCAATCGGGAGCTTCAATACTGAAAAATTTAAGTAGTAAGTAACGAAGCTCCTGATTAGATAACCAATTGATGATCTGTGAGAAGGCACTATTTAAATCGAAGTATATTCATTTTCCGTGGTTTATCTAGTCGCACAATGATCGGTTGTGGAAAAAATCTCTTAATGCCGTGTCGAAATAAGAAGTACGCTGTTTATCCAAATACTGAAATAATCCACTTTATAATTACGCAGAAGGGCGAAATATAGGATTTCGTTTTCAAATTCAGTGATATTATTTATACGGCATTTATTTATATTCATTTAACGGCTTATTTTTTATAATGTAACAAAACACTTCATTGTAAAACACACAGAAAAGTATACCAACTTTTAAAATTAAACCTTAAGTATGGAAACACCAAGAATCTAGGATAATCATGGTTCGAACTCCAATACAATTTCTTCAGTCCCTTTTTCAAAATTCAGATGATTCGTCAAAATTAGTAGTTCAGTGTAGTCAGATTTTACGCAAAAATGATTACGTCAACGCAGAAATAATTACGTTCCCGCGATTGACGTTTTCCCGTTCGAACGTGTAATTTTTCACAGGAAGTAATTATTGTATAGCGAAATCGATTTTCCGTTCGTCCAACGTTGTTTTCATGAACGGTCCATTTAATCATATTTTACTCGACGAGATTTGGGTGGAGTAATCTCCATTCTATGAAAGAATTTAACTGATTATCTTGTTTCTGTTTTAATTGGTATATTTTGTTCAATCTTCCTCTATAAGTTAAGGACAATGACATTATACAATTATATTTATTTCACATAGTTAAAATCTGTTACATGAGTTACAACATTTCGGAAATATTTCCTTTTCATCTTGATATATCACTGTAAAACTCTAAATTGCTTAAAATATAAAAATCATATTATTATAAAAATATTTAGTAGAAATATGTATTCTTTACACTTTAAAATTAACTTTAAACTGAAGTTAACAGATTTTCCTGAATATAGAAACAAAAACTTTTCGAAAACGCGTAATTCGTGTGACAGATATTCTTCTATGTGAAATAAACATATTATTAAAATGTGACTGTCTATAACTTATGAACGAAGGTAGACCAATCATATACCAATTAAATTTGCATACTAGTCTAAAAGAAAAGTTTCATTATGGGTTCTCAAGCTATAATACTAGAACGTCGTGAGTCGTGGAGCGGAGATGCAGGTTTACGAAATAGTCTTTCGTCTGATGGAGTGATTTAAGGTAATGAACGAACGACATGCTTTCATTACATGAAGATGTGCCAATAAAGGCAAATGGCAGTTATCAAATTACGACGGGAGTGCAATTCTTGTAGACTACCTAAACAGGAAGGGTTCACATTAGAACCTGCCTTAACTGTCATTTCACTCATGCAGACACAACCCCTTATCGGGCGCAATGACTAATCCTGGAGCGATGTTCGGTTGTACCTCTTAGTTAAGTTTTTAACGGTACACCTTATTGCAGATTCCTGTTTCATGACAAGTGAACTAAACACTTGCAGTAGGAACGTCAGATATTTGCGATTCAAAAATGGACAGAATAATTTCGGAATATTTCGCATGCATTAAAGGAATTCGCCACGTTTATGTTCCTTAAACTTCGCGCTCGGATGTGGAGTAATAAAAACAGCGAGAAGAATATACATTCGGATGCTAATTCATTTAGTACCACTAATAAAAATGCGAAACGCAAATGATGAATATTTACAGCCTGGTGATTATAATAATATTTCAACAAACGAAAGTAAAAAAAAGCTGGATTTACGGGTTACATTCAGATTTCGCTATACCTTTTCACCAAATTACATTTGTTGAATAAAAGGTTAGGAATGAAAAGGTTAGTACAGAAATTTAAATACTAGATCAGCATTATCATTCATGAACAAGTAAGATAACGAAGGAAAAATTCTATGATTAAAACTAATCATTCCCACGAAGAGAGATTTGTTTTGAGTTTCAGATGAATTTGCAAATCAACTCCAAGTGTATGAGAAAAATATTTTTTTTTCAATTCAACAAGCTGTAGTCTAGCGATCTCGCTGTATGTAAAAAACAACAACAACAAGAAATACATTCTATTTTTAATGGCGACAAATTCCTATGGGAATTAGGAAACACTTTCTTCGTGCAAATCAAAGAAATGAATCAAGTTTTACATCTCCCAAAGCATCAAAGAGCGATAATCTTTAATATAGTTGGGAGAAATGCGAGCAAACGATACTACAGTAGTAGTTAAAATGGTTTTAATTTTGCAAAGAATATCAAATAAATATTTGTGCTATCATTAGTGAAAGGACTGGGAGAGAGAGCTCAGGACATCAACTGATGTAACTGCAGTCCCTCGGACCGGGAGGTCCTAGGTTCGAGTCCCGAAGGTGACAGGATTTTCGATACTAGCTTCTCAGCGAGGTAGAGTTCAGCCGCTGTGTGAAGGAGAATTCTAGCTGCCGGCTGATCTGTTTTTGTTTTCTGTAGTGTAGTTTCTGTAGTTTTCTGTATATCTGTAGTTTTCCGTGGTTTCTCCGATCAACACCAGGTGAATGCCTGAGCAGTACTCTAACAAACGAGCAACGGACCGCGAGCGTTCTTTCCTTCCTCGCCCTTCTCCTATCCTCTTCCCTTACACTCTCCTATCCTTTTCCCGTTAGGGAAAACCCCGCTAGTCGACGGTATGGCGGTGCCGGATCACGCCATCCAGCGGGGGAAGGACACCGCCACCTTCCGAGAGAAAGAAACACGTACTACACTTACGAGATTAATAACCCTAGTAATTGACGCCCAGAATCTCTATCAGTCAATCAGTGAAAGGGGCAGCGTGCACGTAAGATCATCGACATGGGATCATGCATGCAAAAGATTACCTTTATTCCCTTCCTCTAAAAAATAAAGAAAATTATACTTACGCCAACTGCACAAACACTTACTATAAGCAAACTTAGTATAACACTTAGTAGTAACACTTAGTATAAGCAAAATCCTAATTTACTTTTCCAAAATTCCTTTTTCTTTTACTTATTTCACATTCAGTAAAATATCACTCTAAATATTTCAACTACCAATTTCACTATTCATACAATTTGCTAGCTCGTTGATATAATGCTCTCTATTCACCGCCCAACTGCATGGAAGACCCCCACGTTTACTCTGCTGCTTCCGAAAAGGGCCGTAAGTCATTTGCATTAGGCAAACACTCCCTCAATGCCCTGCGCACCATCAATCTGATCATCCAGTGCCCTCGGGCGGCCAAAATTTGCACAATGGGCACTTCGCTTCCAAAACGTTGGCCAACGGTCGTCTTTGTGTCGCGAGGTGCACGTGCACGGAGCGCGTGCTAACACGTGCGGGACGGCGCTCGACTGCGCTGCAGGGGGAGGTGCCCTTCCAACGGGAAAGGTACAGAGTATAGAGGATACTTTACGTCCCTTCCTACAGTTCCTCTGTGGAGGCTGGAATATATTGAATGTCTTTTGACCGCACAATCTTGTGCTACTGCCTATAGGGGTTTGAGTAGCTAGAGGAGGGGCTTGCTTTATGACATCTAAGTCAAAGAAAATTAACTGTTATCTAATGGAACAAATTTAAAAAAAGTGTGCTATTATACCTAATTCTATGTTTACCATTCTTTCTTGACAGCAAGTGATTCTGTTCCAGTTGAGATGTGATGTAATTTAATTCATCATCTCCTGACTAAACTACCAAAAATTAGTAGCAGTTTTTTAAATTTAACTCTCCCTTTAAAGCTAAGGTTGCTTCGTTATAGTTAGAAGCTCCCCACGGCAGTACGGCCTAAAAATTGAATAAATCGCCGCTTTCACATAAATCGCACATCTGTGAGAGGATCTGCAGGGGCCATTTGGCTTAAGATGCAGCGAGGGTGACGTGAGGTACGCAGCGAGAGTCAGCGGAGGCGGCGGGGACGGGGCGCGAAGGCAAGGGAATGAGGGGGCGGGTTGGCGAAGGAAATTTGGTGGCCGGGGCGCAGGGGGCGGGGGCCAGAGGGAGCCGGGGCGGGCGGGGAAAGGGGGACAGTGGGGGGGGGGGGTTGGGCGGCTGGGGAATGGGGGAGGGGGGGGGGGGGGGGGGAGGCGGGGCCGCGAGGAGTGTTGGGCAGTGCGACCAGAAGGAAGTGAGCGAGCTGCAGGGGTGGACGCGGTAGCAGGACAGGGAGGTGGGGGCGGGGCCGACAGGGACGGACATGGGGCGGCGGCGGGCCAGTGGTAGGCGAGCGAGCTGCAGGGGTGGACGCGGTAGCAGGGCAGTGAGGTGGGGCGGGCCGACAGGGACGGACATGAGGCGGCGGCGGGCCAGTGGTAGGCGAGCGAGCTGCAGGGGTGGACGCGGTAGCAGGACAGGGAGGTGGGGGCGGGGCCGACAGGGACGGACATGAGGCGGCGGCGGGGCCAGTGGTAGGCGAGCGAGCTGCAGGGGTGGACGCGGTAGCAGGGCAGTGAGGTGGGGCAGGGCCGACAGGGACGGACATGAGGCGGCGGCGGGGCCAGTGGTAGGCGAGCGAGCTGCAGGGGTGGACGCGGTAGCAGGACAGGGAGGTGGGGGCGGGGCCGACAGGGACGGACATGAGGCGGCGAGTGGGGCCAGTGGTAGGCGAGCGAGCTGCAGGGGTGGACGCGGTAGCAGGGCAGTGAGGTGGGGGCGGGGCCGACAGGGACGGACATGAGGCGGCGGCGGGGCCAGTGGTAGGCGAGCGAGCTGCAGGGGTGGACGCGGTAGCAGGACAGAGAGGTGGGGGCAGGGCCGACAGGGACGGACATGAGGCGGCGGCGGGCCAGTGGTAGGCGAGCGAGCTGCAGGGGTGGACGCGGTAGCAGGGCAGTGAGGCGGGGGCAGGGGCCGACAGGGACGGACATGAGGCGGCGGCGGGGCCAGTGGTAGGCGAGCGAGCTGCAGGGGTGGACGCGGTAGCAGGGCAGTGAGGTGGGGGCGGGGCCGACAGGGACGGACATGAGACGGCGGCGGGACCAGTGGTAGGCGAGCGAGCTGCAGGGGTGGACGCGGTAGCAGGGCAGGGAGGTGGGGGCGGGGCCGACAGGGACGGACATGGGGCGGCGCGGGGCCAGTGGTAGGCGAGCGAGCTGCAGGGGTGGACGCGGTAGCAGGGCAGTGAGGTGGGGCGGGGCCGACAGGGACGGACATGAGGCGGCGGCGGGGCCAGTGGTAGGCGAGCGAGCTGCAGGGGTGGACGCGGTAGCAGGGCAGTGAGGTTGGGGCGGGGCCGACAGGGACGGACATGAGGCGGCGGCGGGCCAGTGGTAGGCGAGCGAGCTGCAGGGGTGGACGCGGTAGCAGGACAGGGAGGTGGGGCGGGCCGACAGGGACGGACATGAGGCGGCGGCGGGGCCAGTGGTAGGCGAGCGAGCTGCAGGGGTGGACGCGGTAGCCAGGGCGTGAGGTGGGGCGGGGCCGACAGGGACGGACATGAGGCGGCGGCGGGGCCAGTGGTAGGCGAGCGAGCTGCAGGGGTGGACGCGGTAGCAGGACAGGGAGGTGGGGGCGGGGCCGACAGGGACGGACATGAGGCGGCGGCGGGGCCAGTGGTAGGCGAGCGAGCTGCAGGGGTGGACGCGGTAGCAGGGCAGTGAGGTGGGAGCGGGGCCGACAGGGACGGACATGAGGCGGCGGCGGGGCCAGTGGTAGGCGAGCGAGCTGCAGGGGTGGACGCGGTAGCAGGACTGCAGGGACGGCAGAGGCGCGGCGGGGCAGTGGGGGGCCGACAGGGACGGGCATGAGGCAGCGGCGGGGCAGTGGGAGCCGGGCGAGCTGCGGGGGCGGCCGCTGGGGGAGGTGTTGGGGAGCGGCAGCTGCGTCTGCGCAAAGGGCGCGCGGGCTGCCTGGGCTGGAGAGTGGGAGGGCGCCCTCGGCGCCGCGAGGGCTTAGCTGTTCGCGAGGTGGGACGACAAAGGGCGAAAGCGACTGCTTTCGTACTCGCTTTCCGCCTCCGTGGATTTCGGTCCCCGCCCCTCCTCCCCAGAGGGCAGAGCTCCTCCGAGGGATACGCCGCCTCCCCGGTATGTGCTGTGCTCTTAGTGCGATTACTATCTGGGGAGGAAAGTTGGGGAAGTTGCTTAATGCGCATGTGTTCCGGGAGGGTTGGGTTTAGAACGTACAAATGTTCCTAACACCTGTCGACTGTCAGGGGGATCTCGAGTTCACTCGACCGTGATGAAAGTACGACAAACTGAGACATTAAAGACTTTTCGGCTTAATGGGAAGGCAAATTGAAAAGAAGCTCCGTAGTGGTTTAGATTTGGGGAAATTTTAACTTTTGTGATCTTCACGAGACACTTTGTAAAATCATAGAAAATCAAAAGAAGCTTATTGTCACGAATGCTTTGTATATATTGAAGATGCAGTCACATTCGCGTTGGTGAAGAGAAAACTCATTTTCCAATATTATTTCATTATATTAATTCCAGTCGGATAAAATAGTATCCATTTTTTCACCACTTAAGTTTTTAATGTAAATCTCCCATAACCGAAAAACGAGTAATGATCACTTTAAAAGCAGTATTGTGTCGCTCGTTTCTTCTGGCTCTATTCTAACATCTATCTGAAACGTCTGTTCAGGGGCTGTGAGGGGAGTATTTTCAGCTTGCTTCACATCGCATTATCGACCCCATCACACGTTGTTTAGCTTTGCGGTGCCTGTTTACGGGCTATGTAGCCCTATCAACTCTCATGAAATGGACTCTCAGCCATTAAGCATCCAACGTGCGAGAGGGGAGCCAGGCTGCAGTGCTTACCCGACTACCTATCCCTTGGCTCAAATCGTAAAACGAACCTCCCTGCTAGCTCAACTTCTTTATGACTTATTTTGATCGATACCACCCTCCTAGTTGCTTCGTTACGTTTATATTTGCATATACATCCAATTTGTTTCCTTGATTCGACGTGAAGCTCTGTAATAAACTCTTTTCGCCACGTACATATTGCAGAATTTAGACGGTATTTTATTTATATCCAATACTTATGGTGTATAATAGTGTGATCACTTACAAAAAAGATGCTAATGCTTTCTTTTAGTTATTTAAAGTCGCATCAATATCTAGGTCATTAGCGACCACTAATGGAGTTAATGTTATGGCAACTGTGGAGATGAAACGATATGGTGATAAGGGGTGAAAGGACGAACATAATACAACGATGCCCGAGGCGAGACTCGAACCCGCGACCTTTCGGTCCCAGATCGTTACGACACTAATGTCTTAGCGATCTCGGCCACTGTTGTGCATAGACTGAAAAAAAAGTACATTTGTGAGACGTGAGTGTGTTATTTGTAGCTATAAATAATGAATGACTTAAATAAATATTTATCTTTAATGATACCAGTTCTCATTCTCCTGAAAAGCATCCAATATTGCAACAAAAACACATTGGAAAACTACTTTAATAAGTGAATTTTCTCTGAACTACCAGTTTGAACTTCTAACTTCAATAGTTACACGTTTCTCTTAAGTACCCCACTCGTAAAGCGACCCATTCCGTCGCCTTGTGTTGGCGACGAAGTTAATAGAGCCTTTCTTCTTCTTTCCCTTCTCCTGCCGACGGCCGTAACGAGGCGCCGGGCGGGCGGTCGATGGCGCTCTCTGAACGTCCGCCGACCGCGCGACGGGTGGGCGCGGCTGCCGGACTTCATAAACGCCATCGGCGAGGGGAGCCTAATGGATTCCCCCGCTCGAGGAACGCGCCCGGTCGGCGAAGGAAAGGAACGGGGAGAAAGAGAAAGGAGCGAGATCGTAAGGGTGACCGGCATTGGATGTGGGGAAAGTATTTGCGGTGGGCTAGAGAGGTGATCGGGGGTATTGGGGGCACAGGACGTTGTGACGTCCGGAAGGGTAGGTTAGTAGGGTAGAAAGAAAGGTATTACACATGAGGTAGGTTAGTAATAGGACTCTGATAAGGTAGGTAATAGATAACAACGTGGGTTCGCGTTGTCAATGGCTGCGACAACCCTACCTTCTGTTAAGGATGATGGCAGTGACAAGTATACCAGAGGATGTCTGTTTGCCCAAGCTATTTTAAACATGTCTCATTGATTGATCAGAGATATCGAGGTACCAAAAAAGGACAAGGGTTACTTATATTGATGTCTGTGGGTAAATCAGTAGTGATTATGGTAAGGTTGGACATGCTATTGATGGAGTTTATACTGAGGGTTGTGCTGTTTGTGACGGTGTGGGTTGCAAGATGGAACGAACAAGTAATGGAATAGTGATAAAGAGACGGTTTTCCTCGTAAGCAGCAATACATTTTATGACGGCTGTTTAGTAGGTGAGGTGGAAGAGACAATTCCTTTAGTTTTAATATCACAACATAATACTGTCACAGTGGTGGTCGAGGGTTTGAACATCATAAGGGAATTATTAACGTAGTCGATAGTGGTAAAGTTGGAAGTCTGTCGAGAAGAGTAAGTGTAGAATTTCTTGGCCTGAAACGATTTGTTGATGTTGAGAAAAAGCCACATAGTCGAAATAACCTTGTCTGGGAACGAATATTAAATTGCGTGAAAATTGTCCCGAGATATGGCTTCTTCATAGAATAGAATAGCGTATGATGGAAAATAACCTACTAGTACGATCAGTATGTTCCCATTGTGAAAGAGACAATAATGTGCATAGTGCAAAGAGACATTTCGCCACAAATGCGGTACATCAAGAGTTCTTTCGAAGAAAATACTATTAAAAATGTGTGACTGGAGTAACAGAGGTCATAAATCTAAATATTGGTCTTGTTTCCAGTTCCGAACGGTCGTTACTTCCACGAACTACTTCGATTCCTTTTGATAATCTTTTAATTTCCACATCGTTTGCCATTTTCAGCATCTGACGGGCATAGAGCGACAGAGCACTCTACCATATAAATGAATATCCATTTAGCAGAACACAGTTCTGCGAGCTAAGAGCATCTCTAGGGGATACTCTTGGCGATTATCAAATGAGGGGGGATTCCTCCCATTCCTTTCTAACACGTCATCGCCCTATTCACACCACTTTATCCTCGAGGCGAGGCAGCACTTTTTCTAAACATTTTATCGACATTCGGAAAACACGAAAAAAATATTTTATTCATAAATGTTTGAAACTTCTCTATAATATAAAGGTCTACTCAAATGATCCAATGAGGGGGGATACCTCCCATTCCTTTCTAATACAAGTCATCGCCCGATTCACACCACTTATCCTCGAGGCAAGGCAGCACTTTTTCTAGGTATTTTATCGACATTGGGAAAACACGAAAAAAATATTTTATTCATAAATGTTTGGAACTTTTCTATAATATGTAGGTCTACTCAAATGATCTAATGAGGGTGGATTCCTCACATTCCGCGTTTGCACCGGTCATTGCTCTGTTCACATCACTTCGAGGCTGCTCTTTCTCCCCGGGCGGTGCGAGGCTTCACCTTGGAAAGCCCCAAGCATCCTCCGGCCTGTAATGGGGAATGCCTTATTCCGCGGGGCGCGAGCGGCCGTAATGAATTGTGCGGCTGGCCGGGGGCGCCGGCATGCGCGCGGCATGCGGCGCGTGTCGTTGCGGGCGGCACGTCGTCCGTCTGCGTCGCGACGCCTTTCGCGGGGCGGATGAGTAAGCGCGGGCCGCTCGCTGCAAGAAGAGACGGGCCCGGGAGGACAGGCGTCGCGAATGCGGATTCAAGTGGCGTCGCGGCTGCCTCGCTCGCGTGCGCGCGTGCACGTGGAGTCAATGGTGGAGCTAGTGCTTGGCGTACCTTGGCGATAAGTGGGTATTGTTTCTGGAAGCGACGACTGCGGAGGTCATTAGTCCCGTAAGTGTGGTGCGTGTAATGTCCGGGGATGTGGTGGTGTTTTCCGCTCCGAACCTAAGATACAGGGCCGAACTATACATGGGTTTGCGGAATTTTCTCTCTATGGTTATCTCCCCAAGAAGGAAATCTCCACAGCCGAGACAAGCTCTTATCTCCAGACATGTTACCGGGAGCGGTAGCTCAGTGCATCAACTGATGTTACTGCAGCGCCTCTGACCGGGAGGTCCTAGGTTCCCACTCCCCACGGCGGCAGGATTTTCGACACTAGCTTTTCAGCTAGGTCGAATTCAGTCGCTGTCTGGAGAAGAATTCTAGCGGCCGGCTGCTCTGATCGGTAGTTTTCCGTGGTTTCTCCGATCAACACCAGGCGAATGCCGGAGCAGTACCCTACCAAACGGGCCATGGACCGCGCGCGATCACTCCTTCCTCTTCCCTGTTCTATCCTCCCCTGACACACACACACACTTACACTAACATGCTCTACACTACCACATGTCTCCAGTATACCGATCGGGAGCTTAGAGCTTGTCCCGGCTGGGGCGATGCCCTGCTGGTGGGAGAGTCCTGGTTAGGGGGAAACCCCACTAGCCGACTGTAGGTCGGCGCCGGATCTCGTCATCCCGCGGGGAAAGAACACTGCCATCTCCCGAGAAAAACATGCACTACACTAACGGGACTAATGACCAAAGCAGTTGACGTGCCCGGAAACACGAAAAAATCAAATCAAATCCATCCAGACATGTTCAAAGAAGGTGTGTGTGTGTGTGTGTGTGTGTGTGTGTGTGTGTGTGTGTGTGTGAAGGAGAGATGTGATGACAAGGATGCGAAGGAAAGAGCACGCGCAATCTGTAGCCCTGGTATTGATCGGAGAAAACTCGGAAAACCACCGATCAGAGCAATTGACCTTTAGAATTCTCATCCTGATTGTTTGAACTTGACACAAGTATGTAGCTACCGTCGCCACCGTCGGTACACGGTCAACGACATCGAAGGCTACTGCTACTCAGTGAGCTTTGCATTGCAGTGTTGCTACTGGGTCATCAGAACCGATAGGTACTTTTGACATTAGCACCCCGTCACCATACAAAAGAAACCAGACAAAGAAAAAGAAGAAAAAGCGCTGTCGGAAGAATGAACTCTGAGCCAAAATTGAAGAGCTGTCGATAAGATGTTGTTCCTATATTTCGCAACATATGAATGGGAGAGACGATAAATTGTTCGCGGAAATGTGTCTTTCGTTGCTAAGGCGTGAACTTTGTTTAGTTTCCATTATGTTATTTTCGTAATTTGCACGGAGTCCTTTGCCATTCATGCTCTTTCCCCCTTTCAATTCTGCCTTGTCGTGCACGTGGCCGGAACTGCAAGAGCGCGCCGTGATTTCCAAATGCGACGCCCGCCGCCATCTCCAAGGGGAATCCCCCAGCTAACCTCCGCTGGTGCTCACGTGAAGAGCTGGTTCAAAATGCCGGCTGCGTTTTAACCTTGACAATAGCCAATCTATTCAATGTACCTGGATTACCAAGAGAAATCATAGATCAAGACATACGCACATTAGTAAGTTATATAATTAATATATAGACTGTTTCGCACCATTCATGCGTTCAATTAATTTTGAAAACTATTTAACAGCTACACATCCCCATTGTTTACTAAATTCTTTTCTTCATAATGTGCCAAAAAATTTTCCCTTCAAGACGGGGTCACGAAGTTTCGAGGGAAAGGGTATGTATTTCAAGACAAATGAGACGTTTAACATGTTCGCAGAAAAAGTTGGCGAAAGTAGAAGCAAAGCAATTACACTCTTTTGTAGAAATATCTCAAAAATTTCGTATTACAGCTATTTATTTTCACGTATACAGAGATTGTTCTACGAAATCAACTTGTTGAAATTTTCTGAGGCAAAGTTTCAAATGATACCTTAATTGTTCTAGGAACTAGTTGATGAAAGGTCAGATATACTGTGTAAATTATAGATCCTGAAGGATCAAAGAAACTTACTACATTAAAAATCATTAAATACTGAACCCTAGTTCTTCAATGAAATAATTATTAAGTTATTAACTAATGATTATGCTGAAGATACGTTTCATATAACAATATGGATCGTATTGTCGGCATTAAGAAACCGTGAAAGAAATATTTTATTCATCAGTAAAGAATTTTCCTCAGCAACCACATTTGTAGATAGTATAACATGTTCAAGAAACGTCCGCTAAGTTCAGATAAAGGGGTGAATGTTTCATCAATGATAACTTTCTGAACCGGATTTATGGATCTTGAGTTTCTAATCAATTAGCTTGAAACTGCAATTCCAATAATTATCGATAAGTCAGGGTCGGCAGATCACTTTGGTAGAATCTTCCTTCTCAAAGCAATGACCATAAGCCAAACTGGTGGCGTGAGAATTGGCGCGAAATATTAATATTATCTTCTTATAGTATCCCAAACCGAGCCCCTCCACCAAATAGAAACCTTCTTGCGTAAATCTGCTTCGAGGCGAGGAGGGGAGGGGCTAGGACACACGAGATATCATAAAAATGAGACGTGGTTTCGCGACCTTTGTGGATGATTTATTATTGGACTACGACCGTCCTCGGGCCAAACTTAGCGCCAGCCGACGCCGAACTATCGCGAAGCCACTGATCTCGTCATGAATGTATCACTGCGTTATCATGCTCCGTGTTTCACGCCTCGGAAACATTCAGTTGCAGGAAGAGATTTCTTAACATATAATGTTAAAAAGAACTAGAAGTTTGTTTGAAACTGATAGTGTTGAAACTCTTTAACAAGCAAAACAAGTCATATTACTTAGAATTGATACAGTTGTGATGACTTAAAAATTCGAGGTCAAGCGACGTAGTTGTTTTTTTAGGCAGAATATTAATATGATATTCGTGCTCAAAAATAGCAATGTAGTGGGTCGTTCTAAGATGCAAAGTATTTATTATATCAACGTAATAATGATTAATAGATTAATATTATGAGAACCCTAAAAAACATTTCTCTTGTATGACATAGATTTTTCGTGCATCTTGAATATACAAGTCCGTAATAATTCATGAGAATTAAGAAGTCTCCGAAACGTGCTGCGTTAGGAAATTGTGTGAGATCTTCATTGACGAAAATGCTTATTGTATTCCGTCGGAATACACGAATGAAACTTGTAAAGCAATGAGAGCAATGAATTTGGATTATTTCTTTCTTTCTTTTTTTTTATTTTTTATTTATTTTCTTCCTGTTTGGCAGTTTGGCCTTCCAGGGGTTTGTACATTTTTATTTGTAATACATAACGTTTGGGCATTCACGTTTGAGCATACAACCTCTCACTCTTGTATCTTACTACTAGCTAATTTACAAGATTTAATACTTATATTTCTAATACTTACAACTAAACAAATACACAAATTTTACATACATTATACATTCTTAAATCTAGATTCACTCTATACATACATTGGGATGAAGATTTACATATTTAATTTTTATGGGGGTTTAAACATGTCTTGGATAATTTCTGTTCTCATTTCCTTTCTCTTCTAATACATGTAGAGTGTCATGTATAGAAACGTTTCTATAATGTAATGTGGCTGGAGTGGAAGGTTGCGCATACATAGGTTTTAACTTAATAATACAAAAATAATATCATGTATTTTGTTTGTAGATGACTAGACGACTAGAAAAGCAAAAGTGAGGAGAAATGTATTTTCCACAGAATAATCCATGAAATCCACATTACCCGTTTGCGTTGTACTCATTTGCCTGATAATTAAGCCAACACTGTCAATGTATTTACACTGCCCCCCGGAGAGCGGTAGCGCATTATACGGTCAAACGAGTGTCAGAATTTGCACCAGAAACAGCAGGAATTCTCTGCGGCACCCGTAGCCGAGGTGTACCATTGAGCAGGAACAACCTGCTATGTAAGAGAGCGCAGGAGGGGCGAGTGCCGAGGCACGTGGGCCGGCATCAGAGCGGGAGTCTGATTTGAAAGTCAATACTCATTTGCCTATGGTGAGCGTGCCGGCGCGAGGCGCGGCGCGGCGGGGCACGGTGTGGTGCGGGGAGGGAAGGGGAGGGGGCGTGGCGTGGCGTGGCATGGCGGGCAAAGCAGCGTTCGGAATAGTAAACACCTTTGGCGAGCGCTGTGTTTTGATCGTGAGCGCTTCGCTCTCAATATAGCGCCAAACCGCGTGCGGTCAATTGCCCTGATCGCTCCGCTGCCGCCGATTGTCTCTCTGTGGAACTCGCTGCCGTAACGTGACGCACACGCGCCAAGAACGCTGCCTTGGACGCACCGGCGCCGCTTCTGCTGCTGCCAATCGCCGCTCTGGAACCCTCTGCTGCGATTTGACGTAACGTCATGTAACGTGGGCCAAGAGGGTTGGTGGTAATTAAGTCGAACGCTTTGTTGCCAACGTTCCTGCTCGATCGTTACTTTTCCTTATTAGTGTCATGTTCGTGATGGAACATTTTCTACCTGTGAATTTAATTTAGTAAGACCAGCAGAGACCATCAGCACTTCTCCCCACAGTAGATCACTCACGGTTTTTAACTGTTTTGACGTTAAATAAATACGTAAATTTAGAATCTGCCGTATAATATTGATATGAGAAATTGTTAACCAAAGATCTTTATTAATATTTCTGTTTTGAGTTAGAATTTGGTGTATGATAATGTGGATAATATGTGACAAAATAAATAGAGATAACTGATGCCTCCATTTTAATGACGAAGAGTAAATAACTGTTATGAACTGTTTTTAATTGGAACTTTTAGCGTGCGTAACCTTCTTGTATGAAAGAATTTGTATTTATTTTTTTTAAACAATTAACAACAAACAAAGCAATAAAATTACTCAATGGTTTTCTCACTCAATAGCGGAAATTGTTTCCAAAGAAAACCATAAAATAAAATGATGATTGCTATTGGAAGCGTTCCATCTCGAAATTAAAATAAGTGGAATTCACCCCCTTATTTGGAGAAGCCTATGCGAATCTCGCCATGAACATGTGATTCGATCTTCTCCATGGATATTGATGAGACAATTCCGGTATCTATTATTCCGCTATGCGAGATGGCAATCCACTTTGCATAGCATTGAACTTAGGTAATAGAACGGCCATGTGCAGATCATCACATGCTAGGCGAGTTTCGCATTACTTCCGACCAAGGCAACGTTATTTGGGATAGCGTTTAGACGAGACTGCAGACTGAAACGAACAGCACGAAAGAGATCAGAGTTAGCTATTTTTATTTTAATGTTACGTTTGGAGCTCCTTAATCCAGGTGAGACAAAGTTCAAGAATAGCGAGTCAAAGTCCGTGGCAAAGGATAAGAAAATATATAACCGTTGAAAATTTGGTGAGTATCTGTAACACATTAACAACTGAGATCAACATGTTACCTCAGAGACTCAAGATAATCGCGTATGTAATTACAGAAAAGTAGAACTGTACCTTACTCTCATATGGATAACGTCTTTGCAGATTATTCCGGGAGGGGGAAGGGGAGATACGTCATAGGTGTCTTTCGTGAATAATAAATCATGCGAAGTTACTCAATGAAACATTATTCTTCATGCGATTGGAAATAACTGAATAATGGAAATTTAATGATACTACATCATACTTTTACAAAATCAATGCAAGACTGGATTACAAGGAATGAAACACATGTTTCACTCATAAGCTTGTGAAATGCTAATTGTATCATAAAAATTTGTAATTTGCTGGATTAAAAAAAATTGCTGTTTCTTTGCTACAACGCATCATGTGGGTTTGCGTATTCGATAAATACTTCACCATGCGCAGAAGTTTCAGAACCGACGTTTTTGGACGAATGGTGTATAAGCAAACTCAAAGCGAGGAAGTAAGAGTCGCACGTAGCGCGAACTGCTGTTTCACAGATGTTCGCTTCAAATGAAGCGAGAAGGCGACAGCTCGTCGCGACTGAAGAGATAATTGTAACGTCAATAAAAGGATTTCAACGAATCACGTAGTGTCGATACAGCGTTTCTTACGCAATGGCTCCGATAACGCAGGGCACGCCTGTGTCTAAGCTCTGGCTTCTGAGGCGATTCGGAGAACGAATTTTAGGCCGGGAATTTTAGGAAGCAGACCCCTCAATCCACAACTGCGTACACTCCATTTCTTAGGACTTCTTTTATAAAAGGCAAAGATCCCCGATATCTTGCTGTTTAAAATTTTACTCGTAGATCCCCCTTATCGAGACTTACAAACTTCTGTATTCATTTCTCTTGATTTGATTTGATTTTTTCGTCTTTTCGGGCACGTCAATTGTGTTTGTCATTAGTCCCGTAAGTTTAGTGCGTGTTTTTCTCGGGATATGCGCGATGATCTTTCCCCGTTGGATGGTGAGATCCGGCGCCGACCTGCCGTCGGCTAGTGGGGTTTGTCCCTAACCAGGTCTCTCCCACCAGCGGGGCACCGCCCCAGCCGGGACAAGCTCTTAAGCACCCGACCGGCCTCCCGGAATATGGTAGTGTAGTAAATGTTAGTGTGAGTGTGTACGGGGAGAGGATAGGACAAGGAAGAGGAAGATCGCGCGCGGTCCGTGGCCCGTTTGGTAGGGTACTGCTCCGGCATTCGCCTGGTGTTGATCGGAGAAACCACGGAAAACTACCGATCAGAGCAGCCGGCCGCTAGAATTCTCCTCCAGACAGCGAGTGAATTCGACCTAGCTGAAAAGCTAGTGTCGAAAATCCTGCCGCCATCAGGACTCTAACCTAGGCCTCCCGGTCAGAGGCGCTGCTGTTGTTAATATCCAGAAGACATTAAAAATTTGGGGCCCCAAATTTCCCCCGGTGTACTGTATATAATTGTTATGTGACACTTTCAATTGTTTGTAGGAAAAACGCAGAAAGAGCGGAAAGCTGAGCTGAGCGATGTAAATCAAACGCAATATTTTTTTTCTTTCTTTTAAGAGATAGAAAACTTGCCCAGAAGCGGCACCAAACTACAAGGTTACACAGCGTCGATCATACATTCATTCCACTTTGAACAACATTATTCGTCCTTTACATTTTGCGTCTCGTAATCAATATTCATTTTCTGTTTAAAAAGCATAACAGGCGTAATGTACAATATTTGATTATTAATTTACGTAGTAAATTTATAGAATCCTGGAAATTGTAATTGAATATTGAAAGCAGTTATGTAAAATATTTGATTTCTGAAAGAAAAGAAAAGAAAAAAAAAAGAAAAAAAACAAAAAAAAAACGTAATCTTACCTTGCGTGGAGCAGACTGTGCCGCGAAAAGATCGCGGGTCGAGGCGAGCGGAGAAGCCCCAGAGTGCCTGGCCGCCGTTTATTTGTTCCGTGATGTGGAAGGACTTCCGTGACAGCAGCTGCGAGTCGTCTGGGGGATGTCAGTCTCGGACGGGCGTCCTCGAGGTGCCTTCGCATTTGATGTATGAACTGCCGCTGAAGAACTGTTATTCCGAGTAACCTCCTTGAAACAAATAAAAACGCGAAATTGCTAAGGAGAGCTGTACGGAAATAAACAAATTTACTGCAGTTGAAAGGGATAAGGATTTTTTATAGCTGTTTTGACTTCTTGATTTATGGAATTTTGAAAATGATAAGAGTGGTTGGCACGTAAATATGGTTTGCGCTATGACAATTGAATTCCTTTTTTTGTATGTGGAGCTACGTCAATAAAATACTTGCTGTTTTAACAACTTGAAACAAGTATCCGCCACTCGTTTTTTAGCACAATATGCTTCTATAAATGACCAAATTTTAGCTGTAAATATTAATGCCTCCCGTAGAATTTTCCTACATTTCTGGCTCTAAATGTGATATCCGCATAATAAAACGTAAATGACTCCTTAGCCCTCAAAAATGCACCGTACACGTTACGGAGGTTCGTCACTGTTGCGAATTCCGTTCACGAACTGCGATTGGACGTTATGCCGTCCCGAGAGGCCCAACGCGCTCGTAAACGGATCACATGGTAAATGGCACGTCCAGTGCCGCACGCTGGGACATAACGCGCAAACCGGCAACATCGGCTCATCGCTTTCGTTTGTTTCTCTGAAACGTCGAGTGCACGGGTTGACGTGACATGGGCCACGGGTGGTGAAGCCGACCGGATATTAGGTTCTCTCGTTAGAATAGGAACAATAACTGTAACATCATTGTGCGACGGACGTGCTCTACACAGCGCGACACGACAGGACGAATGTATAAATTACTCAATCACGCGTCGGCGATTTTAATCTGCGGAGCGCGATTTATACCGAATTAATTTTTCGCTCTCTCCGTCGTGACGCGTCGACGCGAGGCAGATTTTTCAGCGAAAATTAAACGGCGGCGTTGGGAAGCCGTGCGGAACTGTTTCCAGACAGTTCACGGGCGGCAGAAAAATGTAACGCTCTCGCTTTCGGCGGGCGCGTTGCCTCGCACCGGTCGAACGCCCATCCGCCCGAGCAGGAGCGGCTAATGCAAACCCCGCTGCGGAGTAGTGGGAAATTGCACCCATGTTTACTCGAGTTTGTTTATCTCCTTTCCGAGCGGACACATTTTTCAAGAGTCTCCGCGCTGCTGGGTGGAGCGTGAAAGCTCGAGGTTGCGAACCGCCTGGCGCCGCGGCTCGCGTAGCTTCAAGCCAGCGCATGCCGCGAAATCCCTCACGGCACAACTCGCCGAGAGATGTTTGTTTAAAAGAAATTAGCGGTCGTGTGAGTGTGTGTCTGCATTTATGCGAGAATTAAAATAGGAAAAAATATTACATCACGAAAAGAATCTTTATGTCGTTTGTAATTTACTTTTGGTATCATCATCATCTTTGCTAATGAGTAGGAATTTGATACACTCAGGCTCTTGAATTTAGTGTCCAATGTTGCCAATAATTTATTGAAATGTTCGGAAATGCTGCGTTTCTGAAAGCGAAATCGCGTGCAATTTTGCCTCCAATGTAATTTTTCGTCAATGATAATTCAACACGCGATATTGCATTTTAAATTGTATGCAGCTGACGCAAAAATAAGTACTTAAATATCAAATCTCGTGATAATTTGCACAACCATTGAATAACAGATTTTTTGTACAGGTATTGACATTTAAAGAAGATTTAAGGTTAGCATTTAAAAAGAAAATTAAACAGCCTTTAATACCTGTTTGTAAATTCGTATATCCCACTTCAAGTTTTTCTTGAAAGCCGAGTCTTTTCGTTTTCTTTTTCTGCAACGTAAACGAGAATGGATATGAGACATTTTCACAAAAGAGTCCACCTCCATTGCTTTTACACTACTCATTGTCAGGGGTGGAGAACATGAATGTTCACAAATTCCCAAAGTAGTACCATCTTGAAATCTCGCGGCCCATCGCTTTCTGACATGTCGGGAAAATCGCTCTCCTTCTCAGTTCTCTTCTATATCCCGACTCTCTTTTCCTTACTTTCACTTTCACAACCCCATTCCCCACTGTCCAGTCTGTCTCTGATAAAAGGCTTTCTTGCCTGCTACACAAGGATTATCGACGGAAAGAAATTTATGTTCCAAGAAAATTCTAGGTTTGTACATGCGTTAACTCCATTGTCGAAGTTTGGTGGAGAAAGTATAAAAGCATAAATTCTACATAATATTATGTAGAAGATTAAAATCTACTTAGTGTAATATCTCTTCTGGTATTATAATGCGGCTTAAAACATTTTATTGTATTTCTGGCGTTCTACAGCCTTCGAAACGTACCTACAAATTCTCACTCCCCTCGCAACCACCTTGTTTTCCAGGGCGCAGTGCCCTCCCCCCCCCGTCCCTTGCGAGGGTGGGTGTGTCCGCGGGGCGTGTGTGTTCCGCGTAAACAGCAGCCGCGCGCGCGGCGCAGCGGCCCTCGTTAGTTCGGACGGGGCGCAGGACCGCCCCACGCGAGAACAGCAAACACGCGACGCCGCGTCTTAGTTGGAACGGACGCCCACCTCGCCAGGCGCTGGACGCATTCGGGTGGGCCTCGCGCGAGGTTGGGAGATGGTGCCAACTGCGATGTTTTTGTTTGTCTTTGTTTTCCCCCTCCACAGTACCTCTGTGGAGGCGGAAATTTATTTTTTATATATTGAATACACTGAGCTCTTGCCTTAAATAGCTAGACGGCTTAAATAGCTACAGGGGGCTAATCTTAATAACTCAAACTAACTTAATATAATTGTACATTTAAAATGTATGCTCTTTGGCATACCTAACTTCAATATTTTTTCCTTAATACTAAGTAATGTTATTTCATTGTAAAGTTCTTAGTTAACT
The DNA here is from genome assembly GCA_964035755.1 of Teleogryllus oceanicus. Classification (NCBI taxonomy): domain Eukaryota; kingdom Metazoa; phylum Arthropoda; class Insecta; order Orthoptera; family Gryllidae; genus Teleogryllus; species Teleogryllus oceanicus. Next base: position 40,153,046 of record CAXIVR010000004.1, on the reverse strand, counting down.
TTCTTTCCATTTTTCATTCTCGCTCCAATCATTCGCACTTTGTTAACATTACATACATACCCATTCATTCAACCCATTCACTCTTACTGAACGAACTGCTACTCATGTAATTTCAACACAGTTTACTTTCCAGTTCTGCTTCCCAACAATTTTTTCAATTTATTTTCAACTATTTGTAAGTGTCGAGGCAAATAGAATAGGAATTTAAGGTCTTAGCGACATGGAAATACATTTGTTATATTCTTCAAATTAAAATGTCTGGATGAATCTTGAGCTTTTTAGGTTTAGTGGTTTACAATGCGTGATGTCAACATGATTGTCGCTATGACTTTGGTTCAGCTTTAATGGAACCGTCAATTGCAGATAGGGAGATAAATGGACCCATCAGTTAGTTCAAACGGATACAAGAGGAAATTTTTGTCTCTCGTGAAAACTTTCCTTCTCTACTTGATAAATGTAGCGGGAATTCTGTCCGAAAATGCAGGTGAGGAACACGAAAAGGAAATAAAAAATTGTAAAACAAGTAAAATTCGAATCTGAAAAAGCTGTGAAGCTGCCTCTATGCTCAGTCTCTAAGTTCACGCCTTGATAATATAATTAAGTCTTTGTTATACTGACATTGACTGTGGAGTCGATAATTCGCAGTGAATGATCAGTGTGTCCTTCCTATCTCAAGAATCAGCCTCTAATCTCGCACTTTCTTCCGTGCCACCTGATGCTTCCTTGCAATAAGCAGAAATTATAAAAAAGATGCTGAATTATCTAGATCAGAGTTGTTTAATACATACGTGAAGACTAGCCTATATTCCCTAGTTATCAAGGGTCATGAAAATATTTGTACTATTCCTAATTTCATTGGAATCAACTTCTAATATTTAATAATTGGGCAAAACATTCAAGTTCGGAAATTACAAAAATACTTACACGAAGAATTCAGTTACAGGAAGCGACATTAAAAATTCGGGTTCAACGTTGTGAGTATTCTGCTCTCGGCGAATCATTTCGCAGAACGCGTGTTTTCTCTTGTTTGCTGAAAAAGAACGCTACCTCCGGAGAGCAGCGGGCGAGGCTGTGCAAGTTTAATGCGACAATCTTCTCTGGGATTATTTCGCTAGGGAACAACTCTCGCGGAGGCGAAAGCCCGTTTTAACCGCCTGGAGCTGTAAGAAGTCATACACGCTGTTGCGGCGAAAGTTATATTTTGTATAGCAGTGTGATAACCGGAAAGTCGAAGAACCCTGGGGCAAAGTAACCGAGACTAGATAATACTTCGTTTACTCTCTAGAGTAACCTTGGCATGATTTTTTGCATTAATATGAACCGCAGACTCGGCAAATTAGTAACCTGAAGTAAACTTGTAGCACCTAGAAATATTTCTTTTTATTGCCCCGGAAATGTTCTGTTGAGTTGTGACCTATGAGCTAAAAACAACAACAACTGGAAGTGAAAAACGAAAAAATTCTAAGAGTCTCGCAGAAAATTGCAGTGTATATTTGATCTGAAGTAATGAAGGTATTCATTAACTTTTGTTGAAGAAATCCCATTCAGCTTCCTGTTTCGGCTGAATGGCTCTCTCTGAGAATTGCGAGTGTTTGCGATTCGATCAGAACGCCGGCTCTGAATGAATCCATTGAATCCAGTTTCTATGCAAAGAGTAAATCCGGTAATTCTGTTCGCAAAATGGCGAAGTGCAGGCGACTGCTTTCCTGTTTCGAGCTCGTTCCGTTCCAACGTTCCCTGCCACTGACCTTGCCGGTCAGGCATTTTGCCGGGCTATCGCCTGCTCCAAAAGGACTGAAACCGGCATGTAGGTTTTTAGGTAAAAGCGTAAGAGGTCGTTTGTGACGCCGGTCTGAACCCTGTTTTGCGGGTTCGGATTTGACATTTGCGAAATGCACATACTTAGGAGAAGTGAAGTATCTGTTCATTAAGGTTTCCTAGAATTCGAAAATTGCAGGCTTCCTATGCATTTTTAAAATAAAAGCACCCTCGTTTCTGTGAGTTGGCGTCCATACTGCCTACAAGGAAATACACCACGTCCCCAGTTTGATTCTAATGAATATTAACACGTCACCGATTTCCCAGAAACTTCATTCTTTTTCCTTATCCAGCGTTCGTGCTGGCAATAAAGTATCGTCTTAGAACTGCACTGGAAAAGTATTGCTCCACTTTAAAGGTTTTGTTAACAGCTGCTCAGAATCTCTCCCCTACCTAATAAAAGCGGTTTGACAGAGTGTGTGAATTCTGTTATTGAAAATTGACTTCGAGAATATTTTCAAGTACAATACAAACGTCCATGAAACGCCAGTGTATCTGAGTTTCTGAATATTTGAAACTTAACTGAAGTTTAGTTGGAAGTAATAATTTTGGGTGCGTAATGCACACTTGTACGCTTTTTGGGGAGTATTTACCGGCCAAAATTTTTTCGATTGAAGAGTTGGTCGCTCTCACAAGAATTTAATCAAGGCCATTACCACCGTTACCTGCATCTTGTTTTTGTCGAGAGCTACGCTTACGTATGCCTGCGTTTCCTGCTTTCGTTCGATAATGCGCGGTTCAGTTGCACGAATCCGACCGCGGGAAGCGCGATCAGCGTCTAACGCGGCGCGGCGTCAGAATGGGATTAGCTCCGTTCCATAAATGCAGGAGGTGGCGCGCTCCTCGGCCCAGGAAAATTGCCTCCATTTCTTCTCGAACCGGCCCGGCGGCGGTGGCGCCGCACTGTGGGCCGAAATGGCATCAAAACTTTGTATAACGGGGTGGCCGTTTTTCTGGGAAATCAGGGAGTTTCATTTCTTTGGAAATGTCGGGGGAAAATCAGGATATTTTTAGAAGAATGGTTAGAAGTCTGGAAAAATGTTGAGGGAGTTATAAAACTAGATATTATTATTCTTTTAAAACATTACTACAGCGTTATTTTTTCCTTAATTTTTATTTGGTAAGGAAATATTGTCAATTTGTACTTTGGCACGGCGAAATCAGAAAGCTGACTAATTTGTAGGGAGTAATTGTAATATTTTCTGGGAGAAGTGTGAAATTGCAGATTTTGTTTCAAAAAAATGCAATGCAAAACCCGAAAAAGCCAAAAAGCAAAACACAAGCCTGTTTCTCCAAAGCAAAAAGGCATCGCCAGGCATGCTTCGCCTAATTTCCTTCGTTTTTGAAGGTTTTCACTGCTACCTGCTTCAGTGTTAGCTCATCGGAGAAGAATGTGGTGGAGTTAGATCTTCACTCGGCCCAAGTCACACCTGCGACCGTGACTTGATCGTGTAGATTTAACATTGTCAATAATGAATGTCAACCACATGTTTCTAGACTAGCAGATTCCTGTGGAAGACGAGAACGTGAAACACGACGGGTAATCTCACCTTTGTATATCCTATGATATCGAAACTAACATTTCGTCCGCTAAAATCAAAAAAACAACAACATAAAATGTTTTTTTTTTTTTAGATTTCTGCACATTGCCAGTGTTTTTATTCATGGCGAATGCCTTTAGTAACCATGTACAGTTTTCCCCCAAATTTATCCAATGTACACGCAAATGAGACATGACCAATGTGGTCATGTAGTTTCTCCATTTCATTTTCATTACAAATTGCATCTTGTTATTCCAAATTTATCGTCAAACATGGTTCAGGTGACTATGCAATCATAACCATACAATAGACAATTGCACTATTTTACGTCACAACGATCTGCTTAATTCATGAAACGCAGTATCTTCACTCTATTTCTACGAAGATGTGTGTTTTTCGATTTTCTCAAACCCGTTTTCGAGCCCGATTTGCGCCCATTCGGGAGCAGTGTGCGTGGAAATCGGCGGAGGCGCGGCGGGCGGCCGCGGCCGGGTGTCGGGCGCGCGGAAGACAGATAGTGGCGGTAATGGCATCGCTCGCCGGCCACTTCGATCCGCGCCGTCGGCTTTTTTTAGATTCGGCGTTGCTGCCCACTTCCGCGAGGGGCGCGGCGTGACCGGCAGCAGTTAGGACGCAGCGGAGCCGGCCGGCCCTCGCCGCCCTCCTCGCCGCCCTCCTCGCCGCCCTCCTCGCCGCCCTCCTCGCCGCCCTCGCTGCCCTCGCTGCCCTCGCTGCCATCGCTGCCATCGCCGCCCCCGCCGCCCTCGCCGCCCTCGCCGCCCCTGCCGCACCCCGCCCCTCTCGCTGCCCGCGCCCCTCTCGCCGTCTAAAGTGGGCAAATAAACAGGTGGTGGGCGGGGTCACCTCCACAGGGTGGAAGGAAACCTCTGTGGTATTTGCCGTATTGTAGGAAAAAGTGTCCGAGATATTTTTAAACACCTTTTTTACTTCTCCAGTTAGGTGACAGTGTCCCCATTCCTTTCGATTGGCCCATGGTGGCAATATACTGTATATAAGGGGTCGTTATCATCGTCATTGTCGCAGTCATAATCAACTCATCTGTCTTTTAATGTAGTTACGTAGAGCAACCGCGCGGTTCTTTTTCTTTTAATATTCGGCATTTTTGTTTCACGTGGGTTGACCTTCCACTTTTTGAAGGATTTATATTTCACCATCTTCAGGGTTTGGTGGACAGGATCGCTTTCAGAGGGTATTGCGTTATTGAGTGTAAGGAAATGTCAATGCTAATTTGGCGTATCGTTAGAAGCGTCTGAGAATTTTAAAAATATTTTAACTACTTGGAATGGCCAACATTTTCTATTCGTTTTTTATTTTGCAAATGTATCACTATACCTGAACAACGGGGTCGTCGTCGGCGTTATTGTTGTTGTCAAACCCCAACTCATTATTATATTGTATTTACGACGAACATCAGTGTGTGTTCTCTCATTTGAAAGATTCGACATTTTTGTTTCATTTGGTTAACCGTTTCCCTCTCCATTATTTAGGACGCAATTTTATGCTTTATCTTTTTCAGTTTCGGTGAATTCTTCTGGGAAAAATATACTGCATACTTTTCACGTCTATATAAATTGTGTGCATTCACGTGCCATTTCTGTTCAAATAGTCTTTAATGTTGGCAGGGGAGCAACGGAAACACGATAACTAATTTAAACATCCGGAATACAAGTTGTCTCGATTTTAGCTGACGCTTCGTAAGGTTGTAAATTTTTCGTAATCGATGATTCGCTGTCAATAAAGGTTTACTTTTGTGGAACTTGGTCATTGACAGATATATTTCTGGTCATCGGTGTATATCAGTTTGACTTGCTTGTAGATCAATAGTGTATGTGTCAAAACAAACATGACGGAGCAAGATTTCAAACTTCCTATTTGTCATCCAGTTCTAATACTGCACACATCAAAAGTAATTTTCATAATGTCCACTGTTTGACGTTTCGATTACAATATAAAAATTTCGTTTTTCTTGGCTTCTATCGTACTTCCGAAAGCGGGATTTTCCTATTGATTTTCAATCCATCTTTTATACTTGCAAGCGGAGTTGAAGATAAAGCATTGCGGTTCATGACACCAAGGGTTTTTTGATATATCGTAAAGTGAAGTTCATGAATCTCCATGCACTTTGTTTATGTATATAATTTCAGCGACTATAAACTTGAATATTGTGTGTTACCTTTGAAAAAAATATTTACTAAAAAAATGTAAATGATATTCTGTCGTCTCCACGACAAACTGTCTAGTTGTTAGCGAGCAGAAAGGCCATTGGGACTTTACTTTTCGTGAAGTTCCTCACTTTTATTAAACAGAATAAATGAATATGTAATGTGGAACATCTAAAATTTGCTAGTAAATAAACTAGTCGAAGAATTAATTAGTTACACATCGCTATATATATATATATATATATATATATATATATATATATATATATATATATATATATACCACAATGGAACCACAGATGTTCCAAAAGTAATTATTTCATTCTTACTCCAATTTACGACACTTGTGGTCGAACTTGCTTCGAACGTGTTTCAGGGAAGTATACATCGCTCTTTCTTATTTTATGATATTCATGTATTTCACAATGGAGCCACAGATGTTGCAAAAACAATGATTCTGTTCTACTCCGATTTATAATTGCCGAACGTCCATCGAAGTAGTTTCAGGTACCCCACCCGTACAGCGCTGCGGACGTTGGAGCAGCGGAGTTCGCAGGAAACCGCTCGAGCCGTCAGTTTCCCTCTCAGCGCCGTCGATCGATCCGTTGACGTCATTATTTGTATGCTCCAATAAACGGGCGGGCTTTGTTGGGCCAGCCACATGGCCGGCCGCGCGCCGCAGGCTGGCCCGGGGGATGGGGTGGCCGCGACCGCTTCTCAAGGCCCCGAAAGAAGCGAACGTGCGCTCCGGTCGCGTAACACCCCCACTCCCACCCCCACCCCACCGGAGGATGGACTCCAGGCGAAAGGCACTTTATTGCTCCGTTGCGGATGCAATTACAAACTCATTTGAACGGTTTTAAGAAATTACGGAGTCGTTAATGCAATGGGGCTTTGTGTGTCGTGTCCAAAAAGTTTCTCTTGCGATAATGGGGAAATTTCTTTCTCCGAAACACCTCTGATAATTGGGGTGTGTTTAACAGAACGAAGTCGCCGCAATGTATTTTTCTTCTAGAAGATTGATCTTGGTACATCACATTTTCGTGATATTTATAAACTGAACTTTTAAACTACCAGAAAAATAATTTGATTTTGTTTGCCAATTATCACAAAATAACTGAAGTGTGGTAGAAAAATGTTAAACCGTTTTCTTTTCCTTTCATTTTTTGATATTTCTATATGAAGTGATTTCTATACTATTTTTCTTTACTTAATTATGTAAGGTATTTTTACAACATAAATTTTTAATTATTATTCTATTAAATCACTCATTAACAGCTCCAGGGCCAAAATAAACATTATTACACTACAGAGCTATTGCATGCTACAACTACATTAAATAAAACCAGAATCTTTTAATACCGTTATTTTTCCTAGTATGGTTTCACCTTCATAATTATGCATTAATAGTAAAAGTAAACAGTCTACAGACAAATTACTATAAGAAGGGACCGCTTTGACACATTCTGCTTGGTCACTGCTGGCATATAAATGCAAGTTACGTTCATGCACTCAGTTTGTCAGTACGTTCGTTTACAGAGAGCTAATTTGCAAATGACTTCATCACTATCCCTTGCAATGTTGAATCGCCCTACATGAAGTTCATTTGTTTCCCGACCTGTGAAAGTGGTCCCTGTATCAGATATTCTTTTCATTTAGTTAAGCGAACAGATAAGCGAAAATGAAAAACACATTTCTTACCACGAGTTAAGCCTCTTTTGATAACAAGGTTATTTTTAGCGTTTTTATAAACGTCACCTTACGATGACTCGTGAAGCAGTCTATGAGGTCATTTGTGCAGCACTCTACTAAATTTTGGACACGATTAAAATGGGGTCTAACAAATTTATAAAGCTACGCTTGACATGATGTTAACATTATTGAAAATTGATTAGTAATAATATTAGAAGATAATAATATTTTGTTAAATTATATTCGTGGTCGAACAAAGCTAAATCATGTTGAACACAGCAGTGGGGCAGTCGTAAATATCGGAAGGTATGCTTTTTCGGAACTCCTGCGGGAGTGTATAGTGCGCGATGGACGCCGTCGACAGGGGGAGGAATGGAGGCGGAGGGGAAAGTGCAGGATTGGCTGCTGCGCCTCCCGACAAGGGTCGCCTGTCCACAGATCCCCGGCTTCCACTCAGCGACCCAACGCAACGTGCAACTCGCGTTTTGCTCCCGAAGGGATATCGCTCGATGAAATGGTTTTCGCCGCCAATGAATTTAAATGGCGAGGGAATTGCCGCCCCCTACCTCTCCTTTCCACTTGTTTTATTGCCCACGGAAGGTTTTATGCCTCGAAAATGAATTCTGCGCCCGGATTTTTTTCTCCTCGGGTAGGTTCTTTTACAGCACATCCTGGATCTCCTCGAGTCGATACGCTTTGTATTTCATTATTCTTCCTAATGCCGGTCTTATAAAACCGAAATGGAAAAGTCGACGAAGCGGTGAGGGGAGGGCAGATGGGGTGCCATCTGCAGGAGGTTTGCTGTAACAAACGACGGGCGCCTTGTTGACGTAGCTGGTAGCGACGGGAGGACTTATGATCGGACGGGCAGGCTGCCGGCACGGCCTTCGACCGGGGAGTAGCTCCCCACGCAAACACTGGCTTTACAGCGACCGCAGCAGCTGCAGCTACAGCTACATATTGAATAGGAGAGGAATATTGCTGACAGTCGCCGCTCCGCTGTGTGGAGGGTCCTCCAGAGCGGCCCTCGTAAAAGAATCTAGACATCTTTCTTTGCATTAATTTCACTTTTTATTCCGTTTCTTTTCATGGAAAAGTTTTTCCCCTGAGATGGGATCAAGATCTGCCATTCTAAGCTAATATTTGGTCTTTATAGCCATATAAGTTTTTTCTTATAATTGATATATTCGTATTTGAACAATAAAAAAAATTCTATCATTATTCCCAGACTACGTTGCAAGCATAATTTAAAATATGGCATGGAATTGCGTTCTAACATTGGCATTATCACAAATATTACCCTTTTTAGGTGGATGATAAACTTCCACCTATATTACTATGTATTTAAAAGTTTCCAAAGAGAGACTGAGTACTATTTTCATTCGCTAGAACACAACATTCTTTAATTACGAAATGATTTTACTACGTGCATTACACGCTGCACAAGCAAAACTCCGAGTCAATTCACAAGAAACCTTGCGAAAAGTTTATCAGACCTGCAATTTATCTCGCAGGAAAGACGTTTAACAATCCTTTTTCATTTTCTTCATCGGTTTGCCACTGCTTCGCTACTTGGTCTTTATCAACACTTCACGAGCGGCTTACTCAACAGCTGCACGTGACAGCTGCTCTGTAATCAGGTTTGTCTCGATTAAGGCGGGCGTCAGGTGATCCAAGTTACGCAAAGATATCAAGGATATTGCTGGGTCTGCGCTGCTAATGTTACCACTCGAATTTTTTGCGTGACCGCCAGTCGTAAAACTCGGCATGTAGATATTTATTATTTCTGGCTGACGAAAATAATTTTACTCGACTTTGCATGCGTACCGATTTGTATCGCTGCTCGTTTATTCTAAGAAATGAAATAAAGCTCGCGAGTTTTCGGAAGGATGAGTTTGTAGCACGCCAGCTGGTCCACAGTTCAGTGCAACGCACTTCCTTAATTACAGTGCTTCACAGCATTGTGGACAGGTTACTGAGATCGTGATTTGAACTATAAAATACAACAGAAATGTTTGTGATGAACAGATCTTAAAAGAGTAGACATGCATCTCAGTAGGTGTGTTGGTAATTAACAGGACCGGAATTCTTTGATTTTAACCTATTTTATTCCTCCATTGTTAACGTCATGATTGTCATACACATATCCTTTCCAGTCATTTGTGAACCAAATACATTAAGTCTATAGTTTCTAAAAACGACTAAAATTAGTTATGATTCTAAGATATGATATTACCCAGAAATGTTTTAAAACAAAGTGTAAATTGGGTATTGGTGTAATTCACATATATTAATTTCAGTTGTATTTATACTACTTTATAATTTTACCGCTACTTATATCTCTGACTTATCTAAACAATATAAGAGCAATCATAAAAAGATCTAATTGTACTACTACACGTTTTTCTTCAATCGCAACTGTTTCTGAAGTCTCTTTTTGAAATCAGCTCCAAAACTTGAGCAGTGGCGTACAAATTTTTATTATATTACAGAATTTGATGAAATGTTATCACGTTGAACACCAATCAAAGAGCTTCAAGTTCCACGAGTTCGCGAGAAGCTTGGATACCGAAAATTCGCGAATGCTTGGCGGAACTTTTTGGCCTCTTGCCCTTGAACCATTCTCTGTAAAGCGCGGCGATCGGTGACTTGTTAGGTGCCCAGATGTAGCATTGTTATTTTGTTATGCGCGGAAAATCTTAAAATGCGTGTTTATTAATTTAAAAAGAATTAAATTTTATTTTATAAATCTTGTATTTGTTCCTCCTAGCCGGAACGTTCACATGTTCCATATCATTCTTTAATTGTAAAAGAAATAGAATACTTCAAAATTTTGTTTTAAAAAGTTTCGAACATTTTTATCATGTGCTTTTATTTTAAACATAAGCAATTCGATCATTTGTTTCAGTAGAAACAGGATATGTAACTTTTTGGCAACACCCCTGGTCCTTGCGCCGTTCCGTTACCGGGCGCGGCGCTCGGTGGATGGACGTACGTGTGTGTGTGCGTGTGTGTGCGTGTGTGTGTGTGTGTGTGTGTGTGTGTGTGTGAGGTGGGCGGATGCGCCGCCAGGGGCGCGGGTGGCTGCGCGCACAATGGCCGTGCCAGGAAGCCGTCCGCCACGCCCTTCGCCCTGGCAGGCCCCGGCATGGCGGGCAGCACGCCTATGCCACGCGCAAGTAACGGAGCTTGGCGCAACTTCGCCATGATCTGTACAGGCTCCGCTCGAAGATTTTTGTGCCGCGAAATCTGATTGTGGAATCCATATGTTTGTGTATGATACTATGCAGTATCAACATCTGAGACAAACATTTATTAACACACATCTGAGACTTCACTTTATTAACACTGGTGTGGTTATTTCTTCCGGAAAGGATGCGCAAAATTTAAATCAAATTCACAATATATGTTCCAGGTAATAAGGAAGAATTCAATATTCGATTCATTAAAAAAATCACTATTGTAAAGTACATTGACGTTCATCCCCAAAGGTACATTATGCGGAGTTTGTCCCCCTTTTTTCTCATAGAAATTACGATTCCTATAGAAATATTTTTGTTGAGTTCTCCAATACGGGAAATCGTGTAATCTTTTTATCTCGAATGTTGCATTTGTTAAGTTCGCCCTTCCTAACGGAACGCCTGATACGTTTCATTCCATTTTTTAAGTTGTAAAAGAAAGAGTTTCACAATTAAACATGTGATTTTATTTTAAACATTAGCGTTTCGATTATTTCTTTCAATAGAAACTCGATAACTAACTTCCATCATTCAAATTCATTGGTTTCAGATCTCCTTCTTTTCCCTTTATCTTCGAAACACACGTGGTATTGTGCAACTCGAACCATGTGCCGAAATGGTAGACAACTCGAAAATTTCCTCGTCTCTGCCGAATACGAGATTGTATTGTAACTATAAATGTAGATTTATGGAACTTCTATTGCAGGAAATCCCTGGAATGGACTGAGCACTGCTCATTAAACAGCAGTGATCAAAACCATTAGGATCCCAGCAGGAAGTTGTACCGAATGCACGTGTAATGGAGCGGCCAAAGCCAGCGACGACGTCCCAGGCAGCCGGCGGAGGCGGCGACAGTATTCCATTATCTTCCGGGCTGAATCCCGAACTTCCCCTCGCGGGGCTGTGTGCGGTTGCCGCTGAGCCCAATGATTGCCGCTCGGGAGGGCGCGGTCCCCGGGGGCCTTTGCATATTCGAGGAGGCTCGCGTCAAAAGAGTAAGGCGCTTCCAGTTACAAAGCGACCCCGCCCCCTCCAAATCTTCTGTCGAGGGCTACGCGAGGATTGCTTCCCTCTTCCGGCCCACGGAAAAGTGGGGTCTCAAATCTTGACGCGAAGAACGAAAAATTTGCTTAATACCTGATTATCGTTTTTATTAGCATATGTCTGGAGTTGCGTCTACACGTAATGATCGAAGGTCCGCTGAAGTTGTCATCGAGTCTTCCCCGTCCGAATTGTTCGTTGAGATGTCGCGGTCTCAAAAGAAAGCGGGATCTATCTGACGTGGAGCAAATTTTACAAGTGGGCATTTTGAAAGTTTAAGAGTTATCTAATTAAGATGTACGTAAAAATAAATATACAAACCTGCCATTTTAATAGGAGTTTTTCTATAAATCTGATTTGAACACAGGTTTAATTTTTATAGATGTGACGATAGAATGTCATGTATAACTTAAGGAACTCTTTGCCCGATATATGCTGATATTTTCGTTGTCAAATATTGTGGGAAGTCATGAAAACCAAGTCTGAGCAGCTGAATCACAAGAAAACATACGGCCAACAACCGAACCCCTACAAGAATTGACTTGAATTTGAATCCGGGTACCCGGATCGGGAATGCTTGCCTCCGCGTGTCTGTAAAACAAACCATTTTTTCGCTTCTCATGTTCTATTATGGATACATACCGAGTTGTTTTTCTATGTATTTTATTGCTTTGACGAGAAAACAGGGTCCTACCCTTATGTTTTTTTTTTCAAGCGGAATCGAAGCTTGATATAATTTTATAGAGAATTGTATTGCTAATGGACATCTCCGGCAGTAACACATTACAAATACAACACCTGAAGCAGTGATTTACAAGAAATGAATTTTCATGGAGGAAAAAGGTTAATGCTCTCTGATTTAATTCAGCTGATAACTGGGCAAGGAAAGACGGTTACAAAAGTGAGGGTAGGTAGGCATGTCTTTGCAACGAAGGTGCCAGTTGTTCCGCTGAGTTCCTGGGTCTCCGGAGGCTCCGCGGGGTGGCGGTGGCGGTGTGGGTGGGGGTGGGGGCGAGCGCCGCGAAATTATGTAAGAGCCGTGGCGTGGCGGCGCCGCTCACCTGTCGATTGGCGCCGCCGGCTGCTGAAGGGCTTCGATCGATGATGATGATGCCTGTTATTACGAGAGGCCCTGAGGGGCAGATGCTTCGCGGGGCCGCGGTGGGCGCCTCGAGCGTCAGTGGGTTTTCTCCGTGCTGAGTCTATGCGAGAGCCTTTCGCTATTCCCCAATGCTTGGGGCTTTAGAATAATGGTTTTCTGTATTCCCTATCGAATGAGTACTCGGTTGGAAATGTGACGTTAGTGTAGTTTTCAATAATGGAACATTTCTGTTACTTTTTTTTATGATAATATTATTGTGAACGATTTAACAAATTGTTTTTACAAATCGATATATCCGAGCTAATAAAAACATATTGTTGCTTTCCATTACGTTCTACATTTAACGAAGATTTTGTTTTACTCTGAGGGACTTCACGATAGTTTGCTTTATTGAGTGATTTCACCAACGAAAGTATTAAATGTCAATTTTGGTCTAAAACAGATGCACAGCTATAATCACAAGTCAAAACATGCTGTTCTCACTCGCGTTAGAACTCCAATTAGTGACGCACTTCGTCACGAAAATAAAAACAACAACTTTTGATTGAATTTTGAGTCGCTACAATTTGATTTGTCAAGAACGCAAGTAATCGCTTTAATTTAGTTTTCGTCTTCTTTATCATTAAAGTTAAAAACGGACACTTACTCTGTAGGTAAGTTGATGACTCAAGTTGAAAATCTCACGCCTCTGTTGGCAAACCTGATTAGATGTTTCCAAATTCTCTCACTTAAAGCTACATTTTTTTGAGAAAAAGAGTTAGAACAACTTTCAAACCTGTCCCGCTCACTTTTGTGTCCGATGAAAATGAACCTTGAAATTAGACTGAGAATGGAAGTGAGTAAATTTACGTAGGATCGAAATGACTTGTGTTTTTTTTACGACTGACTCGTCTGACTGTCGTTTCGTTACGGATATTTTGAACCCTTTTGCTCAATTTTAAAATTACCACTTAACCGAAAAAGAATCATGTAATAAAATACGTTTTATGTTCCATCAAAATAACGATATAGTTTACTTACTTTCTCCAGTTTGACATTTAAGAAATGACGTCAGTGTTTCACACAAATATGAACAAGGCGAAGACGAGTTGATGCATATGAAAGAAGCACCACCGGCACAGCTGCCTCCATGTTAAGAACTTAATCTTCATCGTCTCTGACCTGTACAAGGAGAGTCACCGCAGGACGTGAGCGCCCATTGCAAGGCGGCGAGGCCACTGCACGCTGCGCATGCGCTCTGGTGGTCACGGAACGAATGCACGGGCTGTCAGCTGACGCAGGAAAAAGGAATGGGAGTAATACTGTATAGACGCTCTTTTCTGAACCACATTTTAACGGACTTTAAACCTAGGTTCCTTGCGTAACCTGGTGGGCGCTCTGGAACACATCGCGGAAATTTTTATTTTATGAATTATTTTGACAATTTTTATAAACTAATAAATTTATTTAGCTACTTACATACATGTGCACTCCTTTAAAAACGTTTTACAATATCCTACCCTGCAAATGAAAAAATCTCGTCAATATTAGTATTTTATGATAAAATCACTATATTTTTGTTATATGGCCGATGTATCTTCATAACATAGTAATGTAAAATGTATTTTGATGTTCATTTTTCGAGGGAATAGTTAGGAATGGTTTTACCCTTGCCCAAATACACTAATAACTCTAATTATAATATTGTGATCAAATACGTCATCATTTCAACAAAAAGCACGTTAGAAACAATATCAATGATTTTCAGCTTCCTAAAAGATATTGAAACACAACAGCTATTACGTATCTGTGATAACACAATCATACCGTTACAGAAAACTGTGAACGTTCAGCTCTCAATTTCCTAAACGCAGTGACATTAAAAACAAGAGAGGAAAAGGAGAATGAATAGCCGAAAAACATTCCAACTCTTCCAAATTACTCTAATATTTCCGTAAACGAGAGATAAGGATTCGGAAAGAGAAGAATGGATATCACGAATCCGAAACATCAGCTAATTAGGAGGATTAACTTTTGAGCTTCGCTAAGGAGAACACTTCGTCAGAATTACGCCTGAAAATTTCAGCAGCCGAATTCATCCCAGAGAAGCCGTCACTTTCGTGACGGAGTCGGCCCTCTGAGGAGGAAGGCGGCGGCGCTGTCAGTTGTCGAGGGCGCGCGGGGGCGGAAGGGGAATCCGGCAGGCGCTGCGTTTGATCCCTCCGCTCCCGCCCACCCCACCCCGCCACCCCTCTGACTCTTCCCTTCCGGTGCCGCCACCCGCGCGTCGACCTGCGAGCGGTGGCCTCCCGCTCCGCCCCTCCCCCGCCCTTCCGCCTTCAACCCACTCCTTCGGTCCAGCCGCGCCCTCGCCCCTCCCCCCCCCCCTTTCCCTCGCCACCCCCCCCCCCCCCCGCGCTCATCCCCGCCCCCCCCCTGTTCTTCGTCCTTGCTGTCATCTCCACACTTCCCTCTTCCGCCGACTACCGTCTTCCTTGCTTTATTCCCGCCCGCTCCCACATCACTCTTCCCTATTCCGCAGACTACCATCTTCCTTTCCCCCCCCAACCCCCCCACCACTCTTTTCTTTCGTCTTCGTCTCCCCCCCCCTCCCCCCCCTCCCCCCCCCCACCCCCGAATGTGTCTTCTCTGCGCCTGCGCCGCCGCCCGCGACTCGCCGTTGGAGGATGCCCGTCCCTAACTGTTGCCTCGTGGCGCCGCCGCCGCCGCGTGCTCTGCGGGGATAAGGCGCGCCTTTGTGTGTTCAGGGGCTGAATAAACGTCCTGCAAGGCATAAACACAGCGCGCGCTTCCTCAGACAGATAATTGGTCCTTTCGCCGGCGCCTGCTGTTTGCGCCCGATATGTTTATCGCTCTCCGAATTGTTTCCGAATTGACTTTCCCGCCGGAGAGGGTTCGGGATCTGTGCGGCGCGGTCGTTCACCTCAGGGGGTTGAGGGAAGAGCAAAGGAGTCGGAAATACGAGTGTTTGAATTCTAAATGGTTGATTTTCATGAGAGCATTCTCTTATGTCGGTAGTTTCTTTTTTAAAAAGAAAGTAAAATATGTGGAGAAACGCTTTTGTTTTCGAAGTTTTTACTGAATCGCTATAACCAACGATTTTAAGAAGGGAATCTTAAATGATCTGTTGATATTGTGAAATGTTAAAGAACCTCATAATAGTTTTTTTGAGGCTCTTTAGACCTACAGAATTTATTAATGGACGTCAATAAATGTGTAAATACAAGTATATACTTGTATGTACACACACACACACACACACACACACACACACACACACACACACACACACATACACTTGTGTTTCTGAGAAATTGACATCGCACGTGGTGTTATGGATATATGCACACGATTTGCACACGAGCGATACAACAGTCTGCTGCACAGCTTGACAAGAGCAAGGTGTTGGGCTGTATCGAATGTGCAATAAGAATCGCGTAAACGGAAGTTGTTTCACGGCTGCATGAAACAGCTGACCCGAGACGAAAAGGCAAGCAGAAGATTACTTTGCATTGTTGTCACTTCCTCCACTCTAGTGTAGGGAATTGAAACGTCAATCACGATCTCACCCAGGAGCATACAAATCGCGCAGAGCATGACAATCATTACAGTAAAAGGCGCCGCCAATTCGCCGTGCCGCCTGTGCGCCCTGTCAAACAATTGCTGATTATTTCGAAGAATACTCGTCTTTGAGAGCATTATCATGTCATTATCGTGACGCATCTCAACGCGTCATGTTATCTCAGTTCTCAGAATCCTTGATAAATAAACTTCAGATTACAGGGCATTCCTTTCTGATATAAGCAAAAACTAAGTAAAAGACTATTCTGTAATCCTGATCGGTTTCCAGAATCTTATCTGAAGGAAACATCGTATGATTGTTATATCATCAGATGATTTCATGCAAGACATTCATAATGCTCTAATTCAATTTCTATATAAATTTTAAAATGTGAATACATTTTCCAGGGTTCAGTCCCTTAAATTTCATTTTAAAATGAACAAAATTTTCTGGATTAAATACTTTTTACTATTTATTTTCATGCTCCGATTTCAGTGTCAAGTGACTTCCGTACTTCACTGATTATGAAGGAATGGGCGATGTGACTTTTACTTTGTACACTTCCTGTTTCATCTGGTAGTATGGAAGAGTCTAGCAGAATTTAAATGTGATTTCAATTTTACAGAAGCTGACAGATAACTTTGTTAGCAGAACATTTTATAAGTTTATAGTAGTGAAAAACGAGAAAAAAATGTGTGGGTAAAGGCTTGCAAACGTGCAATTTCTTTACATTTGGGTAACACTCCGTGTTTGGATTCTCAAATTGCTTTGTAATATGTACATTGTAAATTTTATGTCTTATTTAAATATATATTTGAAAATTTTTTTTAATTTTTTTTTCATTCTTGACTTCTTATTATATATGCTCTTCATTATAATACAGAAGGATTGTTATGTCGATTTCGTATAACTGTTTTGTCATCTTTTGCCTACTTTGAGATATTGGTACAGCTCTGATGCAATTTGCACACCTCTTTTATCATTATCTTTATCTCATTATCTTTTATCTTTATCACACAACAAATTATTTAGCAGCTGTTTCATGTTTGGGTTTTATAGAAGATTCGTGTACAAATTGTGAGTAAATTTGAACGAAGCGATTGAGTTTTGGCTGTAGCGCTATTAAGTGTATTGAGAGTATGCCAAAAAGGATCATGGAAGTGATGAAATTGAAAAGTGCATCACAAAATCGCAAAAACAAAAGCTCTCTGTGACCTGTGATTTTTATCATTACATTGCTTACTTTGGATGCTTAATAATCTGCAATATGCAATAATTGCATATTGGTTTACCACATGTTGAAGCTCATAAAAAGCGACCATCAATAAGTACAGTCGAAAAAAGTAGTATTATTTTCGTAAATAGAAGTGATCATAATTTGGCCACCCACTGTATGTATATATGTATGTGTGTATATATATATATATATATATATATATATATATATATATATATATATATATATATATATATATATATATATATATATATTATATATTGATAGTGAAAATGAGAGAGAATAAGTTTATTGCTTAGATAAAACAGTTGAAAGAATAATATTTTTATGGCTACTACGGATGAAAATAATTTTCCCCAAACATTTGCCGTCCATTTGTTGCCCACTTTTTTCTCCCACAGTGAAAAGAATTCCCCATTACCGGGACAAACTTGCCCACTTAGTGGTTGGCTGACGTGCGTGGTGCGCGTGTTGCAGGAGCGCCCCTGACAGCGATGGGTGCGGTGCGGGCCGCGCTGCTGTGCGCGCTGCTGGCGCTGGCGGCGGCGGCGCCCACGGAGGAGCCCGGGGCGGGGGCGTGTCCGCGCGGCTGCCGCTGCTTCGGCGCCGGCGAGGACGAGGCCGCCGCCAACTGCACCTCCGCCGCCGCCGCGCTCGCGGCGCGCGCCTGCGCGTGCTGCGCCTGTCGCGCTGCGACGACCACCTCAGCGTCAAGGAGGGCGCCTTCCGCACGCTCTCCGGCCTGCGCGAGCTGCACCTCGACCACCTCGGCCTCGTCAAGGTCAGCGCTCCCTCCCTCCCTAAGGATGAGCCAAAGTGGCAGTTCGCGAAAGCAATTACATCGCACAAACGAAACATGAAGTTACAACGGAAAATATCTATATATCCTCGATGTAAAAGATCGAAAGTTTTCTAATGTCATTCAATAGTTGTTTTCCAAGACTAATAAATTAAAAGGCTGACAAATTATGGAACAATATAATTACCATTCAAACAGAGCAAACACTACCTGTGAACAACTATAAGTTACATAAACATTTTTTTACAAAAAATTAATTGAAATGTTTTATATTCACCAATATTTGGTCATGTATAGAAAGATTTTCCTAAGGATGAGCTAAACTGAGAGTTCGCGTAACAAATAAACATCACATGTATTTCAGAGAAGTATTCCTCCGCCGCGACAGCTGTTCAGCTACACCCCTTCGTAAAGCTCTTGTAAAAACATCTCTTTGAAGAAGTCTAAGAGTTTCGCTCAGGTATATGCACGTACGCGAGTCCGGGAAATTTTTAAATTTAATTACGTATGTGGAAAATCTCTTAACATGCTCTCACAATCAGTAAAAGAAAACTGCCAGGAATATAAATAGAAAGAAAAATGATTTTAAGTCGGAAACACGAAGTCTTGGTTTTAAAATAAACATAATATTTATCACACAAAAAGTAAATTCAATGTAATATATAAAGAAAAGAATTTTTCCAGAAGGGCACATTACACTGCACCTCATCAATTATTTCTCGCGGCGCACTATATTTTTGTCGGACAAGGACACCACAAAAGTGTCGAAGACATTTACAGGTTAGCCAACTGGAAACGAACGGATGCGGGAAGGGAGTCTAAAGGGCTCAAGGGCACAACGACCACCGAACCTTCAGTTATGTTGCCAGCACTAGCTGTCACTGTGGCTCATCCTTAGGAAAATCACTCTATACTACCATTTTCACAGAGTTGCGTTGGAAGGATCTCAGCTCTTTTGTGTTTTGTCCAATCGAGACCTTACACGTCACTGTAGTGACGTCATAACGGTGGCGTTCAGCCTTCCCATTGGATGACACCAAAACAGCAGATATCCTTCAAACGCAACTCTTGTGAAAACAGCAGTATGCGCTATGAACCCTTCGACGCGGATGCTGCCTTACTCTTAGAATTAAACGTAGCTGCACTTCGCGGCCACGCCCTGGAAGGAGAGGGAAACACTGTCATACAATCAGGAGCTTTAATAGGACTTAAATGGTTGGTATTGGAGCTCCCGATTGGATAGCTATATCCCCCTCTCCTTCCAGCTCGTGACGTTAAGGTGTTTAACTCGGAGAATAACACACGTGTTTCCGATTTAATCAGGGTGACCACTTTTTAGCAAACATGCAAAACCAGCAAATACCAGAAATGTTCATTGCTCTGAAAAAGTCTGTTAAATACCAGAATTTTCAGATGCTTATAAAACTAGATATTATTCCTTAACATTAGTAAATTATTTTTTGTTGAATTTCATTTATTGGGGAAATATTGTTAATTTGTACTTTCACGTCCCAAAATGAGAGAGCTGACTAACTCGTGTCAGGCTGGTTTTAATATAGAGTGAAATTAAAAATCGTATCAGCAAAATAATTTTCAAAACCATTTGAAAAACAGGAATAGTCGGAGAAAATTTTATAAGGACATTACTCCCCCTCACGTTAAATAATTTGTATTTGGCGCACGATCACTAGTTATCCAATGGGGATCTTAAACACTGAGTTGTTATAATGTAAATTTTCACGATTAAATTCTTAGTTTTGCATTTCACGTTTAAACACTATTTTTTTTAAAATTCGTTCAATCATTTAAATCTTACTTCATTTGTGATTTATTTTCAATGTATTAAAATATTTGTTGTTAATAATTAAAAAGTAAGATGGACACAATTATACCATCGTAATAATTGCATTTGATCTTGCAAAATATTACTGGGTGTTTATTCGCTTTTCAAGTATCATTTTCGACCGGTCTCTACATAAATTGTTAGATATTCCTTTATTACCTTCTGCTCTAAAACGTTATTTCGTGGTCTCTCCGATCTCACTTATCTCCCAGCTCTTGCAGATTTAAGTTTTCTGTCAATCGGTGCCATCGTTTACATTAAATACCAATTTGTAATTTTTTTTCGAATACTTATGTGTATTTGGAATCTTCGCAAAAAAATTAATTACAATTGGGCCTATCTACAATCGGTTGTATCTAATAAATGCATTCTCATACATGTGCATCGTGTACATTTTTTGAAGTCTGAAAAATAGATCACCCGTTTGACCAAATGTTTGATTACAAAGTTTGTGTTCAGATTCAGTTCATTTTTTTTTGTTAAGAAAAATCACAACTTTTTTAAATTTTTTTTTGTTAAGAAAACTACAATCATTGTAAGAACGCCTGACCCTCTCGCAGGTGTACCCCGGCGCGTTCCGCGGCCTCAACCAGCTGGAGACGCTGGACCTGTCGCACAACGCGCTGAGCGCCGGGGACGAGGTGTCGCGCGCGCTGCGCGACCTGCCGGCGCTGCGCCGGCTCGCTGCGCGGCAACAACTTCGGCGCCGCCCACGGCGTCGCGCCGGCGCTCGCCTCCCGCACGAAGTTCGTCGACCTCGGGCGCTGCAAGCTGCGCGCGCTGCCGCCCACCGTCCTCGCGGGCCTCACGCACGTGCGCCACGTCGTGCTCGACGGCAACTTCCTGCGCGAGTTCGCCGCGGCCGCCTTCCCCAGGAGCGTCGTCTCCCTCGACCTCAGCCACAACGACATCGACCGCGTCTCCAGGGCCCAACTCAACAAGCTCGAGAACGTCGATACCATCGAGTTGGCGGAGAATCCCATCCACTGCACCTGCGAGCTTCTCAAGATTTCGTTTGAATACAATATGAACAAAGCTGTCGTATGCGCCTATCCCAAGCAACTGATGGGGAAGGATTTGTTGAAAATCAAGAAGCATCAAGTATGTGCAGGTCATAAGAAAGTTAAGCGAGAAGCGGGGAATGAGTTGGATGATGAAGCGTTGTCTGCTGAAGAACTCGACACCGGCGACGATCTGGGAACCAACCCCAAAGATGACGATCCAGAGGACACTGTTGATGCTGTGAACAGCCCAGTAGACGAAGCGGACGCAGAGGACACCGAAGGTGCTGCCAACGCAGCTGATACTGAGGAAGAAGAGGAAGAAACACCGGAACAACCCCCAAAAAAAAGGCCCTCTCGAAACGGTGGTGATGAAGCGAAGAAACGGAACCCGAGGCTCCAGCTGCATCTACAGAAGAAACGAATGAACCCGAAGAGCCTGAAGATATTGATGGTGTTGCCGAGGAAGGAAAGTCTTCAAAAGAGACTGAAAAAGTTGCGTTGGATGACGAAGTTAACGAAGAGGAAGGGGAAATGGTAGATCACGCTGCTCCGCATGCCAAATCGGACACGCCTCCTGATGAAGCCGACGACACGGAAGAGGAGTCAGAGGAAGGTCCTGAACCACCAGTAGATGGGGAAGTGGAAGATCCTGCAGATGATAAAACTGTCGAAAATG
Source organism: Teleogryllus oceanicus (assembly GCA_964035755.1). NCBI lineage: Eukaryota > Metazoa > Arthropoda > Insecta > Orthoptera > Gryllidae > Teleogryllus > Teleogryllus oceanicus. The sequence goes on along the minus strand of CAXIVR010000004.1, from coordinate 40,131,309 downwards.
CCCACGTTGGTGCAGCCATACGAAGTGATGACGATGCGGAGAACGAGGATGATGAAGATGAGAACGCCACGAAACGTCAAATGCCGACAAAGAAGACAATGTTGAGGAAGAGGAAACTCCTGCGGAGAACGATGACGAAGTTGCTGAGGAAGATCCTCCTGAAAGTTTGCCAGCTTCTGCTTACAACCATATGAAAACGGAAGATGAAAATATTAATCAAGATAAAGCGACTGATGGTGAAAATGAGGCTGGAAACAATGAAGAAACTGTGCCTGAAAATGCACCAAAAAATGCAGACAGTGACTTCTCTGCACCAGAAGTTGCTGATCCTCCGCTCGAGGATCCAACAGATTCTGAGGCTGAAGATTTTCCGCACCAGAAGTTGCTAATCCTCCCAAGGAGGAAGTGGGTGACGATGACGATGATGATGATGATGATGATGCACAAACGGGTGCTGCGGTGAAACCAGATCCAGAGGCCGACGACTACTCCGCACCAGAAGTTGCTGATCCTCCCAAGGAGGGAGTGGACGACGATGATGATGCAGAAACGGGTGCTGCTGTTAAACCTGATCCAGAGGCTGACGACTACTCCGCACCAGAAGTTGCTGATCCTCCCAAGGAGGAAGTGGATGACGATGATGATGCAGAGGGTGTTAAAGGCGACGACTACTCCGCACCAGAAGTTGCTGATCCTCCCAAGGAGGAAGGGATGACGATGATGATGCAGAAACGGGTGCTGCTGTTAAACCTGATCCAGAGGTTGACGACTACTCCGCACCAGAAGTTGCTGATCCTCCCAAGGAGGAAGCGGATGACGATGATGATGCAGAAACGGGTGCTGCTGTTAAACCTGATCCAGAGGCTGACGACTACTCCGCACCAGAAGTTGCTGATCCTCCCAAGGAGGAGGGATGACGATGTGAGAAACGGTCTGACAACCTCAAGGAGCTCCAATTGCCGGAGAAGGAGCGAGAATGGAAACCGACCCTAAAACAGAAGATTCAGACAATGCTGACGAAGATGGCCTGGACGAAGACGAGGCAGATGCGCAGAACCAGGACGAAGACGCTCTCAATACAGTAAACAATGAAGATGATGAAGTGGAAAATGTGCCGAACAATGATAATGTTGTGCACTCAAGCGGTGTAGGGGCTCGAGTGGAATCAGAAGGAGATCCCGAAGTGGATGACGCAGACGCTGACGAGGAAACTGATGCCGAAGGCGGAAACAGAAGTATTCTCGCCGCTGGTATGAACGTAGAGAACGAAAATGAAGAAACTGGAGCCCACGACCCTAAACCGGATAATGAAGATGATACACATGTCCACAGTAGAACCGGTCTTGCCATGGTCGAAAATGAAGCAGAAGAAACTGAAGATGCAAAGAACAGCGACGTTCTAGTAGCTGCCGGTTTAGACAATGATTCTGAAGAAGGAGAAGGAGATGAAAAAGTGGAAGAAAATGAGAATTTGGGAACTAGGCTTGTGGATACTGTAGAGGAAACTAAAAACATAGAGGACGAAAAAACACTTGAAGAAGAGTTGGAAGAAGACCGAGTTCATGCGACGTTAGGTCACGATGATATTGATGGAGAAATCAGTGGTGCCGAACACACAAACGATGGTGCTAAGAATGAACCAACCGAAGAGAAAGTGGAAGATGAAGATGAAGGGCCTATTGTAATTCCGCCGCAGCCCACCGACAAAGAAAATGAAGATGATGTTGATACCGAAGATGACGGATTGGAAAGAGACAATGATATATTAGATGAAAATGAAAATAAGCATACCGGCCACACACAAACTGAAGGCATTGATGACGAGGAACCAAAAGAGTACGAGGAAGTGATTGAAAGAGATGAGCAAGAAAGAAAATTGCCTGGAGGCGCTCTGTCAATTGCCCCCACCGACAATGAGGACAGTGAGGAAGAAGGCAGTGGGAATGTGCTCGACGCTTTGGAAGATACTGCAGATCACTCTCACAAAAATGATAACGACTGGACTGAGGACACCGAAACTGACAATGGAAATGAAGCAGTCCCACCTTTGGGCAACGCCGACTCGAAGGAAGTGGCAGGCACTTCCGGTGAGCGAGAGGACGAGGCCGCGATGGTTGACCCCAGCGAAGAGCCGCCACTTGTCATCGCCGCCGCCGAGGAGGACGAAGAACAACCCGGGTCGGGTGCCGGGGCCGTGGTCCCTGGTGGCGTACCCCTCGACCGCGGAGACGAAGAGCCCGCTTCGAACGAAGAAGACGAGGGTTCCGGTCAGGCCGTACCGTTTGGTCACGTGCCTGCCATCACGGGAGACGATACCGACAAGGCGGACGACGAGGACGAAGATGGCTCGGGCAAGGGTGTGTTCATTCCAGTCCTCCCCGGGCGGGACCGCGTGGAAGACACCGACGTGGAAGTCGACGAGGGCATGGACGATTTGGACGACACCGATAAGGCGACTACAGTGGCTCCGGTGGTTGCGCCGGAGGACGAAATCATTCCCAGAGTGCACATCCCCCCGCAGGCCGCGCCTCCCAACGTGCGGGAAGAAGAACCACTTCCGCCTGACGACGCCGTGGAATCAGAAGAGGTGGCTGCGGAAGGAGGAGCGGTCGTCCCCGAGGAAGAACCGGAGGATGCCCACGGGCGTGACAGAAGCGACGCGGGACGCGCGCTGGTACCACCTGAACACCCTCCCAGCGCCGACGACTTGGACGATGCCGACGCAGGCGCTCCCGATCAGACCGCCGACACCGGAGAAGACGGAGATCTTAACGTGGACGTCGTACCCGGCATGGACGACGCCAAAAAGGGCAACATGGCTGAAGCCGACGGGGACCGTACGGATGGTTCTGAAGCTCTGAACAAGGAAGCAGCTATGTCCATGAATACCATCGCATCGTACGTGGTGCTGGGCGCAATTATGGTGATCGTCGTCTTCCTTCTCGGCTACGCCGTGTGCCGCAGCCGCCGTCAGAAGAGCCCCAGTGCCCGCGATAAGGACCCCGAAAACCCAGACCGGGAGCTCCAGGAAGTGAACAAGCCGCTGATCAACAACCACCACCCGACCGCCCCTGAGAAGCAGCCGCTGGACGAGACGCAGCAGCCGCTCATGACCAAAGAGCAAGAGGCGTCGCTCACCATCGACCCGGAGAAGAAGCCTCTGCCGGAGGACACGACGGACGCGGCCAACCACAAGCCGAAGCAGAACGGCAGCGTGCCCGAGGTGGTGGTGGTGGAGAAGCAGGCGGCGCCGGTGGCCAACGGCAAGGCGGCGTCCCCGGCGACGGAGCGCGCCCCGTCGCCCGCCGCCCCGGCGCCCGCGCCGTCGCCCACGGCCGCCGCCCCGCCGCCCACCACGCCCACGGCGCCGCCTCGCCGCCGCCGCGGACGGCCACGCTGCCGCCAACGGCAACGCCCTGCCGCTCGTCAACGGCGGCTCCGTGTCGCCCGGCGCCGCCCCGCCCCCTGCCTCGTCGCCCGCCGCGCCGCCCGTGTCGCCCGGCGCCGTGCGCGTCGTGGCCAAGGAGCTGCCCGACTCGGTGGCCAAGCGGCCCGTCATCATCATGAACCGCGGGGCGGATCCGCAGCAGCAGGTGTGAGCAGCCACGCCCCTCGCGGACGGCGAACACGCCGCCCCGCCGCAGCCGCCGCCCAGCAGCCGACGCGTCGCCGCGGCCGCGCGCTTAGTTGTGGTTTCATATATTCCTTGAACGTCGTGACCGAAGCCAAATCGTAGGCATAAGGAAACATCGACCAAATTCCAGTCCCAAGCAGAAGTAACCTTAGCTACATATCAGATATGTGATAAGGGTGTTTCCTTGTGCGTATAGACGTTTAGTGTGGATGAGCTAGTCACGGCCCTCATATCGAACCGTTTGTATATTTTTATAACGGCGCCTTGGTTTTTTCTAATTTAGTAATCACGTTTTGCAGTGAGAATTATTGTATTAGCATTCCTTGGCAGAAATTTTTCCACAACAAACAAGACAAAAAAATAATTGGCCTGATTTTTTTTCGCGGGAGGGGGGCCAACAGGGTAGGATCGTGTGATAGGTTAGCTTGTTGACTCTTCTTTACATTCACATTTTACATAAAATATTTTTCTATTCCAAAATTTGGAGGATAATCCACGACGGAATCCACGTTATCCCTTACGTTAGTGCTCGGTGGAGGAGCTTGGCTGCCGCCACGGAGGGACGCCGCGCGGTCGGCTGACGGCGTTGGCTGCTCGTCGCCGCTTGTATACGATTTGAAACGCCCGCCCTTCTGGCACTGGACGAGGACAGGACGTGGGGCATATGACACGCCGCAACCCGCGCTGCCAACGGAAGTGTGGGTACACTTCCCTCCGCTCTGCTCCGGCTCGGACATGGTCCGCTGAGTTCGATTCCGTTCGGTTCCTTCCGTTCTGATTATCTAGCGTAAGACACTAAAGCAAGTTGGTGCTACTTTGCGGTGTGTATGTGTGTAATTGTGCCATACTTTTCGTCATATCCTGACATCCATCAGTGTTTTCTTGTGGTAGTCATTCCATTAGATGTTTCGCCTTAATGTTTCATATCAATAAATTGTGATGAAGTTTGGGAAGTTAAAATTTGATATCGATAAGGATGTATTCATATTTTTGTTAACATTTCTCTCACTTCTAGATAGTTCGTCCAATATGTTGTGTTTTTAAGAAATGTAGAGAATATTACGATGACATGTTATGTATTTGCCCAGTTGCATAGTCTTCCCTCAAAAATATATCTAAGCAGATAGCACGTGTGTAAGTCACTGTCCATGTGACTTACGACTGAATCGCGTCAAACTGCGAAACGGAAGGGAATCGGAGCGGAGCGGAGCGCACTAGAAAAATAAGTGTCACGGAGTTACGACTCTGGTATAATAAACCCGTTTTATTTCGTGTTGCACTGTTTTGTACCCGCACGCCTTTGTCATGTCGCGGGATGCTGTGCCACGCGACCCAGCAGTTCCTAATGAAGACTACATTCGCCGCAGAAAGTTGCATGCGACTGTTGCTAGTAGTATGCAACACAACTTGTAAATGCACTCGGGATTGAAAGGCTTCACAATAATTACGAGGTGCTCGCAACCTTGCGATTGGTTGCTACAACGAGCGACCGCGACTGTTCCATGCAACGCCTTGTGAAGAATGTAGCCATCGAGTCGCGCCTTAAACATCGCACGGCGCGACGCGGCCGTTCATGATCGCACGGCCAGAACACCGAGGCACCTGGTGAAGGCCCGACGCGACGGAGTGAATATATTGCTTGTATTTATTTTTGTAGTGTTGTATATGTTTACGAGGTTGGTAAACCAATGCTGTGAATAACGTGCGCTTTGTAAATTTGTAAGTCTTCGGAGTTCGAACTGGTGCAAGTTTTGGGAGCCGCCTCTCGAATGCAAGATTTTTCGAAGAGCTTTTCATATTTATTTCTACTCGAAACTTGCTACGTTTGGCTTGTTGCAAGAAGTATATTTATTCTACAACTATTGTTCAATGGACATCCATAGAAATACATAGTTGTTTGTATATGCACAACGTTTTGCAATGTGAATGAATAACGACAAGTATCTCATTTTGTGAGTTGCTTCGTGTTAGAACAGAAGTTACTACGTTCAGATTTGTGACGACTGATTTTTCTAGTGATTAGTTTAAAGACAATGGACGTGTACATAGGGTTAATGGTTAAGATAGGACTGAAGTGAATCAGCTGATACGCTGGAAAAAAGGTTTTGCTTTATGTGTTGTGTTTAGTTGTGAATGAAAAGTTTAATTGTTCCTTTAGAGTTATCCTATTTTCAGTTATGAGTCACTAGCAATACACTTCGTCCGGAGAGGAATGCTTATGTAGTTGGTGGCGTGCGTCGGTGTTGCGAAGATTTCATATGGCTCCGCTTGAACAGTCTTTGTGCATACAGACCGCATTCATCACTAAAGTATACGCCAGCTTTTGTCGCAGTTCAGTTGCGGGTTGTATTTAAACAAAATTTCCTCTCCGGGCGTGTTTTCCAGCTCTCTTCCAGTGTATTACAAAGCTCAAGATGAGAGAATGTTGTGTGTGTATGGATTTTTGTTGGTGTGAATGACTTCAATAAAAAAATTTAATGTACTTTCACTGTCGTAGATGTTTAAAATTGTACTGTCTCTCGGCCGTCCAACTTTCACCCTACTGCCCTTGTTCACGAGATGACTGCAGATAATTGTGTAGATAACTTTGGATATGTGCCCGCCTAACTAGAATCCTTTCCGGTCAGTGGGAGAAAGAGGAACTAAGAGAGCCAGAGGACCAACGTGCAGTTTAGTGGACTGTCCGCGAGACAGATTTGTATGTACCTTCCTCCAGCCTATGTCCTTTGTCGTCCTTCATAATATTCTATGGACATATTTCGCTTTTACATACTATTTCTTTTTATATTGTAATATTAAATATCCATGTAAGCTAGTAGGTTTCAAAGATGTATATGGAACAATATAATTGTTTTTCAAATAAATACTTTTCCATTGTAGATTTCATGTCCAATTATTAAAACCCAGTAAACTGGTAAAACCTGTGTGTTATCCCCTAAGTCTCCCTTTTCTAATAGTTGATATAAAACTAACTAAAAGCTAATCTAAAATAAAAGGTATCTTCATAGGTAAGTCGAATAAAAAATATTAATGACAAAAGTAGCTCAGAAGAAGTGTAAATAACTTAATTTTAGAGGTATTCATGATTGTTCTGCCCCCTTCACACATGTTCTTGAGGTCATAGCCAAATTGCATATTAATGAGTGCAATTCCTAATACTTCAGAAATTGCCATAGATCTCGAACTTTCGGTGACTTTTTTTCCAATTTAAAAACGACCTAAAATCTTATAACAAGTAAATGAATAATTAATTCGTACAATTAATAATTTTTCGTAAACATCTCGTTATTTCTTTTTTGACCCTCTTTCCTGAATCACCCTTACCTGTATACATTTGTAGCATTATCCTTTCGAATGTGTGGTAAAAAGTATTCGAGCTTTTACAATTTTTATGAACTGCATTCCGTTGAAACGACTCTACTTGGTCAATTCGCGGGTCGTCGTAGAAAAGTTTTAGACTTTTGGCTTCTGAGAAATTTCAATTTAATTTTATTTAATATTACTGTAAAAACAAATGTGATTGCAATAGGTCTGAATGATTCAGCTCACGTAAAGGTCATTTCAACTAGATTCTCGGTGTGGCATTTTTAAATACAATTCATTTCTTGGAGAACTTTTATTCTTTCTTAGAAACACTATAGTGTTTACCGTGATTCAGAATAAATTCAACGATTGCCTTTTCACAGTATCTCCAACGTTCCGTTAAACACAAATACGAATAACATTGAATTTGATGACGGAAGAAGACTCATTCTCACCCGCTTTTACACCACATCATGATTAAACATAACTATCTGATTCGTAGACATCCAACATAAAGCATTCAAAGAAAGAACATTGATAAAAAGAAATCTATTAAAATGTGTTTAGGATTCCTACATAAAACAATACAAGTTTCTTAACAAAAATGTTTTTCTTCACCCGAATACCGACTGGGGGAAGTAGAATCATTTTTGTACGAATTTGTAAAGGAGTGAAATATGCTGTCTGTAGATCCTGAATTAAATCGTTACAGAATTATTATCCTCTGTTTAATTAGATCTCGAGAAGAATAGTACTTATCCCTCCAGACGTGAATACATTACAAGAGTATTTTTGAAAAAGAAACATCTAAACGTTTAAAAAAAGAAAAGTCTGATTCGAGCAAGACTTCCCTTGTTATGGGATTTTAGAACTTCTCAATTAAAAAGAACATTGTTCGTGAATGTTTGATACATTTCGCCCTAAAAGCTGTGGTATGGAGCAGAACATACAATGGTATCGTACGAGAAAATATTCTAAATAACTGAACCGTTGAACACACTTGAGAATAATTCCAAACTTATAAGCAGCCTCGATATATACCGAGTTGAAATTATAGAAACTTGAAGATATGCTTGAAGAGGACTTGTTTAACTAAACGTAATATATTTTCATTTTTATATTGTTTAACCGCATGAAAGATCATTCAAAATTAGAATGAAAAATCGAAAATTTTCACTCATTTCATATAGATTATTCATAAACGTGAAGATGTTCAATTTTTCTTGTTTAATATTATATACAAATATGAATGTACTATCAAATTTTTGATGGGCACAAAAAATTCAAATGAAAAATTGCAGATCAATTTGCAATTGAGAAACCTACTATCACGAAAAAACGCATGTAAAAAAATATTCTAAAAAATGGACGCTTCAAAAAGCTGAGTAGTGTCGTTAAACACTGGCCTACAACAATGCTCGCCCTTCCCTTGAACCACATAGCCTGTGGGCGTGAAACTGCGCAAGGCGAGAACAGCATCCCGCCCCTTTTGACACCATTCACGCGATGCCTCTCGTTGATTCGCAGTCCGTCGCTTTGTCAGCGGGCGGCATTGGGCCTGCGGCAGAAGCGGCCGGGCGGACTCCACCTACGGCGGCCGCGGGCGTGATGAGATAGATGGAACGAGCGCTCCACAAGACGGTCAAGGGCGCCACGCCACGCCGCGGCCGCGCGAATTACCCTGCCGTTGCGTCACGGCCCTTGGCCTCGCACGGGCGACCGCGGTGACACCCATACGTCGCCGCCAACATGCTGTAACCGAGTGCATCAACTATCACTGCAGTGCCTCTGACGAGGTCCTAGGTTCGAGTCCCGCTGGCAGCGGGTTTTTCGACATTAGCTTGTCAGCTAGGTGGAATTCAGTCGCCGTCCGGAGGAGAATTCTAGAGGCCGGCTGCTCTGATCGGTAGTTTTCCGTGGTTTCTCCTACCAACACCAGGTGAATGCCGGAGCAGTACCCTAACAAACGGACCATGGACCTTGCGCGATCTTTCCTTCCTCTGCCTTGACCTATCCTCACCCCCTACACACACTCGGGGACTTAGAACTTATCGCGGCAGGGGCAGAGCCCCGCCGGTGGGAGACACCTGGTTAGAGAAAAATCCCGCTAGTCGACGGTAGGTCGGCGCCGGATTTCGCCATCCAGTGGGGGACGATCAACCACCTCCCGATGAAAATTATGCACTACACTTACGGGTCTAATTATGTCTTTAGTTGACGCGCCTATAATTAGTAATCAATCAAACAAACATGCTGTACCTTTCGCTTGTACTGTCCAGTGGTGGCTCGTGCTTAGATTGTACGGTTGTAGAATTCCCAGAAGACCGAAAAAGATCTTATAATATTTTAGGAATATACCTTTCCCTTTTAATGACATTCAATATTCAAGACAATGTAGCAATATCGATGTGAAATCATTTTGAAACCAAAGAGTGTCCAACCGGTGCTCTTTCCAGTGTCTGGTGCCCTCCCAGGTATTGCACGCTTAACCAGCGTCAACATAGGGCCTTTGGTAACGCAACCAAGTGGGTGGGGGGTCATGTCGCCGAGTGTTGTGCGGTGTCCGTGGGAAGTACAAATATTCTGTCTTCGTTTGACTGCAACATAATTTTATGTATTTCGCGTGCTATTGAAAAAAAGGTTCAGTCAATAATTGATGGTATTCAGTACATTCTAAGCTGGAGTAGGGAAATACACAAATATATATATATATATATATATATATATATATAT